>OX336394.1:55478249-56078249 GCA_946902985.2 Meconema thalassinum
TAACACACATCAAACGATTAAAAATACAAATAAAAGTACACAAACACTTCATTCATCGTCATCAGAAGTACCAACTTCGGAACTTTTATCACCATCACTTTCCCACTATATGTCGTCATCACAGCCATCCATAGCATTCGAAATACTACATTTCTTGAAGCTCTTCCATATGAGATCTCCAGAGATACGATTCCATGCCGTCAAAATCCACGAACACAGCAGCTGAACTTTCGGGCGCTGAATACGACCAGTTGGAGTCGGTGCGTGCTTATCGGCCGCCATCCGCTCCATACACAGCTGTTTCAAGGCTGCTTTGAACGGGCGGTTCACGTAGCATAGAGGTCATCCCGCTCAATCACAAATACATGACTCGTCAATATCATATTTCCTACCGGGCACGATTTCCAATAACTTCAGCTTCCCTCGCAACTTTCAATTTCTCACTCACAGTAAATGACCGCAAACGTTTCGTAGCATTCATATTTACACTCGGAGAACGTGCGTGTGACTATGACGCCGCGTGCTTACGGTAAAACAAAGTTATAGCCGGAAGAAGGCTAGCACCATCTAGCGGATACTCGCAACACCCGATATCGCGCGCGGCGGGCAATTTAGATCTTTCAAATTTGGATGACTCTAATAAGACCCGCACCCCAATTTTTCACGTCCGAATTTGTTTAAAAATGTGCGGGTGGTATTCGAGTATATATTTTTTTAAATTTATTTTATTTACAGCATGCCCCATTACAATGTAGTAATACTACATGCTTAATTATCACTTATTAATCATTTCAGACTAAAACTATACAATTTATATTATAAATATTTTATATCTATGGCCTGTTAAATGAAATTTGTGTCACTAAAATGATTAACAGTTAAGAAAATATAAATACAAATTATCTATTTAGTATTTCAAATGAGATAGAGTTTGCAAAAGTAAAGAATTCCCTAAGGTAGTTTCTAACAAGTTCATCTTTCTTTATAGGCCAGTTGTCTGATCTTAAAACATGTGCTATTAATATATCTCTTTCTTTCCCTAATAACTTACACTCATATAGTAAGTGATCTACAGTCTGGTGACCGTTATTGCATAGACATGTTGGACTATCTATAATTTTAAATCTGTATAAGTATGATTTAATATTGCCGTGTCCTGTTGTCATAACTGTAAAATTGGGCGTTTATGTTCATTTTCAATTTTAATCTGACCTGTACACTGGGGAAAAATGATTTTGTAATTTCGCCCTTGGTTGTATTGTCCCATTCATTCTGCCACTTTCTCAAACTTAACACACTTAATTCTTTTAGCATATTACTTTTTGGAATTCTATTATAGCACTCACTTAAACCGCTTTGTGCTGCTTCTTTAGCCAGCTGGTCCGCTAATTCATTTCCCTCATTTCCATTATGCGCCTTAACCCAACTGAAGACAATCACCCAATTCTGTTTCTCCATTTCAATTGCTTTTCTTCTAATTTCCTCTATGAAAAATGTATGTTTTTTTTGTAGTTTTTAAGTGCATCTATAGTAATTTGGCTGTCTGTGAAAATGAGTGTGGTTCTCTGCTCCGTGTCCATGGATTCTAGATGTTGCAATGCCTTAACGATAGCTAGCTGTTCTGCTTGATTATTAGAACATCGTTTGTCTAGTTTATATTGCAGCTGTTGAATGAACTCGTTTCCATTGTATATGGCAATTCCAGATCCTACTCCATCCTCACTTTTACTTCCATCAGTGTAAACATTGAAAGAATGCATCTGTTCATAATTTTCATCAATAATTTTAACAATGTCAGCAGGGTGAGACCATTGATTTACTTCCATGTCCATGTCAATTGAGCGATCTTCTTTACTATTAACTTTAATAAGATCGTAGAATGCTACCGTCTCCTCAATTTGAATATTAATTGGAATTAATCCTGTTATCACACAGAGAGCTTCATTAGATACAGTGCGATAAGCTTTAGCTATTCTGATATTTATCAGCCTTTGGACTCTTATCAATTTTACATTATAGCAAGTTTTCTCTATAACCTTTCTCCATACCGGTGCTCCATACAAAATGAGAGGTAAGATTCCATCTTTGTATATTACCTTCAGAGCTGTATGCTTTAAACCCCAGTTTAGCTTTGCAAATCTTGAGAGACTAAATATCAGTTTCCTACATTATTCAGTCATATAGTTAATGAATTGAAAATCCACAGCCTGCTTCCTGTCTCCGACCGGGTCAGGAATGGAATCAATGAAGCCCCTATCTAGCGGCGAGGATATGAACTGTGCCGGCTGCTGAGACCTGAAGCACTCCTCTGGGGCAATGATTAAATGAATGACAGATGAAATGAAATGATAGTGGAGTGTTGCTGGAATGAAATTTTGACAGGGAAAACCGGAGTAGCCAGAGAAAAACCTGTCAGCCTCCGTTCTGTCCAGCACAGATCTCACATGGAGTGACTGGGATTTGAACCACAGACCCAGCGGTGAGAGGCCGGCGTGCTGCCGCCTAAGCCACGGAGGCTTCATACAGTTAATGTGCTCTCTAAATATAAGTTTGTGGTCGAAAATAATTCCAAGATATTTAACGGTGTCCACCTGATCTAAGCTTTTGTAATTAAGATAAATTTTAATCTCTTTTTCTTCTCGACAAGACCATAACTTTTGATTTCTGTTCATTAAATCTAATCTTGTTGAGTTTAGCCCAAATTGAAATTTTGTCCATTTCTATATTAGTATAATTTTCTGCCTCTTTAATAGGTGTTGCTTTAACAAGCAAAATAAGTCATCTGCAAATGCAACTACCTTCGTGCGATTTGTATACTGCAATGTACTGTAAGTAGAGAATTATATTGTATATTCCAAAAACCAGGACCACAGCATGAACCTTGCGGACAACCTTTAGTAAGTCTTCTCTCAGTGTTGTTGCTATTAATGGACATGAAAGCTGTTCTTCCTTGAAAATAGTCTTGAGAGAGTTTGTATAGATTTCTAGGACATTCCATATCTTTTAGTCCTTTTAGAATAGCAGGCCACCAAGCGGCGTCAAAAGCACCTTTAACGTCCAAGCTGGTCATAATTATTACATTCCCTTTTTCTAATTCCGGTTCTATAAATTGCTTCACTTCCATTGCTGCGTCGGTTGTGCTCTTCTGTGGTGTAAATCCAAATTGATTATTATTCATTAATTTATTTTTGTACATATGATGCATTATTCTACTAATCAATAACTTCTCCAGTACCTTGCCCGCTAGATTCAACAAGCTAATTGGCCTAAATTTCGATGGATCTGTACTCTTTTCTTTTCCTGGTTTAAGTATGAGAATTATTTTTGCTCTCTTCCAAATTTTAGGGAAGCATCCTCTTTAGAGACATTCATTATATATTTACGTTAAAAACTTAGGAAAATTATTGAAAGTTCGTAGGAGTATTTCCATAGTTGTTCCATCTTCGCCTGGTGCTTTCTTTGGATTGAAGCTACTAATGGTTTGACGAATCTCCTCCTAGGTGAAATATCTATCATCACAAGTATTAATTAATTCATTAATTAACCTCCTTATGTTTTTATGGTGATCTGTATCTTCTTCTTCTCTATCTTCCGGAATAAGATAATCCATAATATATTCAATAGTGTCTTCCATATTTAATGTGGTCGTTCCGTCAGGTTTCTGAAGAGTTGACATGAGAATGTTGTTCCTCATTTTTCCTGAAGCCAGTTTATACACTTCATTCCACGGATTTACAGATGATATTGTGTTACAGTATTGTTTCCAGGAGTCAAATTTCTCTTTTCTGATAGCTGCTTGGTACTTCCTCTTCTCAACAAAATACGCTTGCTTATGGATCTCTCTGAGTAAGTCATTATTTTTGTTTTTTTGGAATCCCCGTCTTAAAGCTGCCGTTTTTTTCCTAAGTATAGTAAGGGCGTCAGTCCACCATGGAACTGATTTCTTCCTTTCTGACATATTTGGTCCCTTAAGTGTTATAAATGTTTGCCTACAAGTTGACTATAATATCTCAGCAAATTTGTTAACAATAGATTCTAATTCTACTTATCTTTCCACACTCTGGGACAGAAACTGATCTAATTTCTTCATGTCTCCAATATAATTAGCCTTGTTAAAATTTCTAGAAAGATTTTTGGCGAGATTATTATCAAATTCTTTATATTTATCGTCTTGCACTTTGAAATGAAGTGGGACCAAGATTTCTGGTCTTAAACATCGTGATTTAAGTACAGTACAAAGAAATCTCCATTAACTGTTCTCTTGGCGCCTGACCAAACAGATGAAAATTGTCAGATGCTAAGGGAGGTATCAAGGTAGTGCTTCCCACATACTTAAAGGGGAACGACATAATTACATGAAGTAGGAGTGCGAAACACATAGCGATTACTAGTCAAATGGTACCCTAGTGTGAAGAAAAAGGAGCATGTTGAAGTATCACAGCCTGGTCCAGGTTTTGATTAGTTCTGCCCCTTTCTTTTCCCCATTTGTAATTAAAGCTGAAGAATTCTGGTGTTTTCTCCGATAATTACATGTATTACCCATTTAAGATTTGAATGCCGCTGAGCGTGGCTTCGCCAGCGTTTGTTGATTATTGTAGCAGGAGCCCCGCGGGGTGAAGTGGAGGACACAGTTTTGACAGAGAGCAGTCCGCACATAAGTCAAACAGCATTGCGTGCGCTACCTGTCTTAGAAGCGCAGATAAGCGTCACAGGAGCTCATGTCACCACGGACAGTTAAACAGTGACTCAAGCTACTAAAGCTGAGTCATATCCTACTCGCGCAACTGTACCTGTCAACGAAGCAGAGTGACGTGTGACACAAGTAAACAGAGAATAGTTCCATCTCCACTGCCGGCAATCAATTTGTGAAAGGGTAATACTATAATTTCTTGACATGAATCAATTACAATATCTTCTTATGTTGTTTTATTTGGGGCTTAGATATCATGGTCATCAACCCTGTGCATTTCATTAATTTATTACAGCCAATGGCCATACAAGAAATAATAAAAATTAAAAAATACATTATTAGGTTTCGTCACTATAAAACATGTTTAATGACTGTTCACATTTTGCCCTCTATAGCAGCATGGTACCTCGAGCAAGCATTTCCACATAGCTAACACACACATCACCACATAGCTCGTGAAAATGTTTGGTGTAAAAACACTTTGATATCAATGTATTGTGAACCTCTTTATGGCTCTTTGCAATGAGCACAGCATTTGTGCCACAGAAGTCGAATGGAATTTTAATTTCTTTCCCAGGTGTTCACAAACACCATTTCTGTAAGCCACTGTAAATGGTAGTGGCATTTGCAATCTCAAACCTTTCAGCAGAAATAGTCTCTTTGGATAGCTTGTAAATGAATAATGGAATTAGTTTCCAGAAGGATACAGAAAATTTATTTCTCCAAATGAGCATACCACATGAAATGTCAAAGAAAATTGAAAAATTGATTCGGTTAGCCCAATTCACTTGTCAGTGTTTCACCCCGGTATACCATTGGGCTCGTCAGCTGGTATGTTACACCTCACCAAGACACATGGCTAGTACATAATGTGAAGGCCACTGCGAAACGCTGACAAATGAATTGAGCTAACCGGATCAATTTTTCAAATTTCTTTTAATTTGATAATGTTGTAAATGAATCTCAACTTAGTGAATTTAGTGAGGTAGGAATCAATTACCGTAGAATTCCTCTGAATCAGATCCGCACCCTAAAATCCTAACAAAATATTTTGGGGGAAAATAATCAAGACTAAAAAACCACAACTGTTAACTTGCCACTTTCATTTTCTCCAAATGTGCCTCAAACAAACACTTTACAATTAATGAAAAGATCATATAATTGATAGAGTTAATAAACCTTATAACTCAATATAAGAAAAAAGGGACATCAGCCCTGACAATATAAATGTTAATAATGGATTTACTTAACTGGAAAAAAGGAATCATTGTCCCGATCTTCAAGAAAGGTAGTAGAACAGATTGCAGAAACTATCGGGGAATAACACTGATGAGTCATTGTGCAAAGATCTTCGAGAAAGTTTTGGAAAAGAGAATTAGGACAAGGATAGAAGGAGGGATGAGGGAAGAACAACATGGCTTCAGAGCAGGAAGGTCCACAGTGGATTTGATTTTTGCTGTAAGGCAGTTACAAGAACAGCACTATGAGTATGAAACAGATCTACTGATGGCCTTCCTGGACATTGAGAAAGCATATGACAGTGTATGCAGAAACAAAGTATGGAAGTCCCTGGAGGATAGAGGAGTAGAGAAATGGACTATAAAGAGGATAAAGGAGATGTACAAGGGAAGCGTGAGCTGTGTGAAAGTGGGAGGAGAGAGATCTGACTGGTTGGAACAAAGAAACGGCCTGAAACAAGGAAGTGCACTGTCACCGTTACTTTTCATTGTGGTGATGGATGACATAATGACCCGAGTGGCACAAGTAATTGGGGACGGAAAGATGAAAGCAATGGTGTTTGCAGATGATTTGATGATTTGGGGAAACAAGGAGGAGGAGGTACAGGAACAGTTGGACGTGTGGGAAGGAATAATACAAGGATATGGGATGAAATTTAGCATAAATAAGAGTGAGATGGTGATCACAACAAGGAAGAAGGAAAGAACCACAACGGGAATAACAATTGGTGGGGAACAGCTGAAGAAAGTGGAGAGTTTTAAGTATCTGGGAAGCCTGATACAAGATAATGGAAGAAACGATAGAGAAATAAATGAGCGGGGGAGGCAGGCAGAAGCATTTCGGAGGAGTGTGAGAAGCATGTTATGGAGCAAGGATGTCCCTCAGAACAGCAAAAAGATCATATATCGGACGTACTATGTCCCTATCCTGACGTATGCCTCGGAGACCTGGGTTATGAAAGGAAGGGAGAAGAGCAAAATACAGGCCAGTGAGATGAGGTTCTTGAGAAGCAGTATTGGAGCTACAAAGATGGACAGAATAAGAAATGAGAGGACCAGAGAATTAATGAAGGAGGAACCATTACAGGATGGTATAGAGAAATCTAGACTTAGATGGTATGGACATGTAAAACGAATGGAGGAGAAGAGGATACCCAGGAGAGTACATGAGACGAAGTGGGAAGGAAAGAGACCGAGGGGAAGACCGAGAGACAGGTGGCTGAAGGGGGTGGAAGAAAGCGTGAAGAAGAGAGGAGAAGACTGGACAAGGGTGGAGGCTGAGAGATGGTGGGAAGACAGAAGACGTTGGAGAGGCTTGTGTTCCAAACAGACCCGGCCAGTGGCTGGAAACTGTGCAAGATGATGATGTGTTAAATGTTCTGAGGGGCCACAACTGTTTAATCAGACAAAACGAAAAACATAAGCTTATAGATACTGTTCATCAAAAAAAGCACTCATTGGTTTTTCTTACATCGAGGTATATTATTAACTTTATTGGCCACATCGGAACACCTGAGTCTTCCATGTACTTTTTCTTTGAAGGTTGTATTGTTTGATTCTTCTTATCTGCCCAGTACTTCTTCATTCGTTCTGACCGCAGTGTTCGTAATTCGTCTGAAATCTCTGCAGGCCGTCTGTGCATCATTTCTGCTGAAAATTTGCGATTCTTAAGAAGGGTGGTAATTTTATTCTTGATCTCTGCATCTGTAATTTCGGGTCCAACTATTTTGAGATCCTCTTGAATTTCTTTGATCCAATGCCCTCCAGTCTTCTTTCCCAGGTTTCTCATCACTAGTTGTCCTAAAATCGTGTTTTCTGGTAATCGTAGGATGTGAAAGAAATAAGAGATTCTTTTCTTCTTCGTCGTGCTGGTAACTGGGTCAATCTCCCGATTAGACTGTTTCATTGGAGAGGATTCTCCAGACTCCTTCAACCTGGTACTTTTTATTTATGCAGGTTCTGATAATTCTTTCAGTTTTTCTTTCATTTTTAATTTGCAACAAGGTTTCGCAAGCATAAGTGGCTTCGGACAAAGTTACAGTTTTGGATCTTAGTGCCTATTGACAAGCACTTTTTGTTATAATTTGAAATTGTGCTATTTTCATTTTGTTGGTTCTATTTATCCATGTTGTTTTTTCGCTGAAGTTATGCATAATGATTTCTCCAAGGTATTTAAATTGTAGAACTAAGTTAATTTTTTGATCATTTATGATGACTTCCTTTATGTCAAGAAGTTTCATTGGCATGATCTCAGTTTTCAAGAAGATATTTGCAATCAAGTTATAAGATAAGGTTTATTAACGTTATTCATTCGTCGATACGGACCGAACAAAATGGCAAATACCATGAGGAATTATCACACAATTGTAACATAAAATCAGTTTGATACATATATCATTCACAATTCAATGTAGTCATTGGAAGATCAACCATTGGAACTTTCGTCACTGTTTCCTTTCCATGTATTTAATGGAAAATGTCATCACAGAGATCCCATTAGTGTGTTTAACTTATTTTCAAGCAAAAGTGGAAATGTTGAGATTATCACTTCACTTACTGTTTTCAGAACTTGTTGAGAGAAATTATGGTTGATAAATGTAGCTTCAAGAGCCAAATTTCTCGGTGAATTCAAACTGTTGCCATCATCTTGAGGTGGTTCTACTGAGGTTTCGTTCACCGTCAGCAAATCTAGATGGAGAAATTCATAATGTTACAAAACATTAAATGGAGATTAGCACTAGTTAACCTTTTAAGGAGTATTGACATTATGGAACGTCACAATTTCATAACTTTGAGTAAGAATATAGACCAAAATTAGTAAAAATTTGTTTTTTTTAAATTTATGACTGTTCTAATTAAACATAGAGTTTACATATCAAAAACATGTTTTAGGCTCAAAATACCCTAAAATACAACGTTTCAGAACTTACAAATCCAACTTGGCGGCTGTGCGAAATATTTCACCGGCGTTCTATATCTCCGAAACAATTTCTGATATCACCCTGAAAGTTTGTAGGGTGATAAAGGGCACTACTAGAAGCTCACCTATGTGACCTTCAAGAACCTGTTAAGTACAGAACGAACACGGCAGCCATGCGAAGTTGAAACATTTAAAAAGACTATTCCTGCGATTTAACAACCCGAACACAGTGAAACTTGGTACAGGAACAGTTTATACACACTGTAATGCGCTGACATCTAATTTAGTTCAATTGTTTACATAATATCAAGATGGCGGCTGTGCAAAATTTTAAAATCATGTGTTTATTTCTTGTGTCCTAATCGTGCGATCGAAGTCAACGTTTGAATAATGAATCCACACAATAATCGTCATCTGTCCGGCTCTGTGGCTAAATGGTTAGCATGCTAGGCTTTGGCACTAAGTGCCCCGGGTTCGATTCCCGGCCGAGCCATCAGGGATTTTAATCTCCTGGGGTTAATTCCCATGGCTCGGGGACTGGGTGTACTGACGTCTTCATCATCACTTTATCCTCATTACGATGCGCAGGTCGCCCACGGGCGTCAACTAGAATGACTTGCACTTGGCCTCTCCGTCATCTGATAGTACTTAACTCTATGGCCTACATATATAAAAATCCAACATGGCGACTATCCGAAATATTTAGACAGCTCTCAATATCTACGAATCTATTGCAGCCACTTGTGCCTTCCGCCAGCAGATACCAACCCTTCCTGACAGCTAATACTCCTTCCCACAACTTACTGAATGGACCAATACACACATGGCACTTAACCATGTGGATACACTAATTTATTGAGGACATAACAACATATTAGAATCATGCTAGATATCCAAAAAAGGGAGCTATGCAAATCTTGGTAAATGACGTTCCAGAACGGCGCTACTCCTTTTCACGTAAACAGCAAAAGACATTCTGGAACATCAACACTATTTAAATGCAAAGATCTGCACTTGCTAAAGGGTTAATGCATGAGGTAACATGAAAATACTGCATTAGGAGCAGCTAAATGGAGTTGAACAATCTCATTTTTTCCACACACATAACTACAGTATACCGGTATTATATTGTTGAGTAAACTTTCTTGACCAATTGCATACATAATATAGCTTTGGAGCTATTAGATCGAGTGAAATATACCCAAGGGTATATTTAGGAGAAGGAGAACAACACCAGGGTCTGACAATGGATATTAGAAGGGAAGAAGTAACATTAGCACTTAGGAAAATGAAAAACTGTAAGGCAACAGGACTCGATGAAATACCAGTTGAAGTGGGGAAGTATCTGGAGAAAGATGGGATCGACATGTTGCTGGATTTAATGCAAAAAATGTACACTCAGGAAACAATACCTGATGAATGGAGAGCAAGTATTTTAGTGCCTATATATAAAGAGAAGGGGGATATTCAGGACTGTGCTAACTACAGGGGCATTAAGCTAATTTCCCATACCATGAAAATCTGGGAAAGAGTGATAGACAAGAGGATCCGGGAGGAGACTAGCATTGGCGAGGAACAATTTGGCTTCATGCCAGGAAAAGGGACCAAAGATGCAGTGTTTGCCCTGAGACAAGTAATGGAAAAGTATCGTGAAAGACAGAAGGGATTACACTTCGCATTAATGGACCTAGAGAGAGCATATGACCGGGTGCCCCGGGGAGAAGTCTGGAGAAGTTTACGAGCGAAGGGAGTCCCAGAGAAGTACGTGCAGTTGGTTTATGAAATGTACAAAGAAGCAAGAAAGGTTAGAAGCAGCGTTGGTCTTACAGATTGCATTCCGGTTCGAGTAGGTTTACACCAAGGTTCGGCTTTAAGTCCATATCTGTTTGACCTAATTCTGGGCAAAATGTCTAGTGGATTAAGAGACCAAGCCCCTGGTGCATGATGTTTGCGGACGACATAGTGTTGTGTAGTACCACCAAAGATGTCATAGAGGAAAAACTGGAACAGTGGAGGGCAGCCTTGGAAGACAGAGGACTCAGGATTAGAAGGAAGAAGACATGAGTATATGAGGCTCAATACAGATCAAGATTGTGAGATCAGAATGCAAGGGGAAACGTTAAATAGAGTGGATGAGTTCAAATACCTGGGTTCGGTGGTGACTGGGGATGGAAATTTGGATGTGGAAGTGTCACACAGGATTCAGGTAGGATGGATGAAGATGATGATAATTGTTGTTTTAAGGGGCCTAATATCTAGGTTATCGGCCCCTAATGATCTGGGTGATAGCGAAAATGAGAATGAAATGGAAACCAGAACGAAAATTATGTGAGATGGAAAATACGTACAAAGAGAAACTCAGATGGAAACAACTCACAATATGGTCTTACAAAAGGGAATTTAGAACGAAAAGATTCACAAAAAGAATAGATTGAAAAATACCCACAAAACGTAGGCTAGATTCAAAATACGTACAAAATGCAATGTAGCGTCGAAATACTTACAAAATGCAACCGAAATTCAAAATACTTACAAAATGCAAATGAGATCGAAAATACGTACAAAATGCAATTGAGGTTCAAAATACTTACAAAATGCAATTGAAATTGAACATCCACAGCCTGCTTCCAGACTCCGACCGGTTCAGGAATGGAATGAATGAAGGCCCCATCTAGCGGCGAGGATATGAACTGTGCCGGCTGCCGAGGCCTGATGCACTCCTCTGGGGCAATGATTAAATGAATGACAGATGAAGTGAAATGATAGTGGAGAGTGTTGCTGGAATGAAATTTTGACAGGGAAAACCGGAGTACCCGGAGAAAAACCTGTCTGCCTCCGTTTTGTCCAGCACAGATCTCACACGGAGTGACCGGGATTTGAACCACGGACCCAGCGGTGAGAGGCCGGCGTGGTGCCGCCTAAGCCACGGAGGCTTTTTGAAATTGAAAATACACAATGCAATTCAGATTGAAATAGGCCCTATCCCAGTTCCAATCCAAATTATTCACAAAGTGCAATTGAAATTGAAAATGCTTACAAAATGTACGGTAGATTCAAACGACTCATGGTGATTGACAATACTTACAAAATGCAATTTAGATTGAAAATACTTGACAAAATGTAATTTAGATTCAAAATACCCACAAAATGCAATTGAGAATCAAAATATGTGCAAAATACCCACCTAACAAAATGCAATTTAGATTCAAAATTCGTGCGAAATGCGGTTTTGGTTGAAAATACTTACAAAATGCAATTGAAATTCAAAATACTCACTAAAAGGCCCGTCTACCTGCATTGAAAGACTTACTAAAAAGCAATTTAGATTGTCAATCTTTACAAAATGCAATTGAGGTGGAAAACAATCGCGAGATGTAATTTAGATCGAAAAAAAAAAACTTACAAAATGCAACGTAGATCAAAAATGCCTTAAAAAATCGCTAAAAGGGAATTTAGATACACGGTGAACCAAGTAACAAAAACAGTGCGGGAATCTCAAAGAGAAAAGGAAATGGAAAAGAGGAGAGGAGAGGGTCCGCCCCAAAGGTAAGGGACAAAAGTGGAAAACGGACCCAGCTCAGGAATCCCTCGGGGTCGCCAACTCCCGAGCTCACCAGCCATGAGCCCCTGAGGGTGTAGCATTATCTAGGGTGCACCAGAAGTGATGGGGCTACATACACGCTGCCTCCTTAAGGGCATTGAGCACAAGGCGGGAGGTAAAAGGAAAATAAAAAGAAGGCTGACCCCTCACAGAAGGAGGGTATCAGGAAAGATGAGACAAGGGCCAATTAAGGCGGGAAAGTGAAAGACTCCCTAGGCCTCTGATAACCTAATACCGTTGGGGTCGGAAGTGAACAAGAGTTGACCAAGGGAGGTTGACAGGAAAGAAGACGGAGAGGAGCCCGGCACAAGTAAGTGGAAGCAATGCCGGACTCAGCTGGGGTCCCGTGGTAACCAACCCACGTCCCACTAGATGTGAGCCCCTGAGGGGTAGGATGGATGAACTGGAGGAAAATGTCAGGAGTGCTCAGTGACCGCAGGATCAAGCCTAAGGTTAAGGGGAAAATATATAAAACTGTCATAAGACCTGCATTGCTGTATGGCTCTGGAACATGGCCTGCACGCAAAACACACACTAACAGGCTTGACGTCACGGAAATGAAAAGGCTAAGGTGGATGAGTGGAGTGACTAAGTGTGATAGAGTGGAAAATGTCAAAATAAGAGGAACACTGAGGGTTGTAGAAATATTTAAGAAGATACAAGAAAAGCGACTTCAATGGTACTGGCATGTGAGAAGAAGGGAGGAATACTATGTGGGGAGGAAGATGCTAGACATGCAAATACAGGGAGTGAGAATGCGAGGCCGACCTATACGAAGATGGATGGATTGTGTACAGGAGGACCTCAGAGAAAAAGTTGTCCGACCGGGTTAAATGGAGGAGAGCTGTCAGAAACATCAACCCCAAATAGGAGTAGGAATGATGTAAAGAGAAAGAGGAAGATCGAGTGAAACTTAAACAGATGTTTATGATTTCAATGTTTTAATACTGGCTGCGACGCTATTTGGAACAGAGAGTAGGTGTTGGGTCAGGAATATCATGATCATCAGCTGCTATGATCTTTGTATTGGTATTCCCAAACTGTTGAAGAGGAAAGTAACTTTTGGGATGGCTGTGATCAAGATCTAAATGTTATTTCTTAGTTGTCTTCATGAGGCCGAGTGCAACCCACAGAATTTAAATACTCCATAGCAGATCAGTCAAGAATTTGTTTTATTGAAACTACTGTTTTGTGAATACAAGTGCTTATGTCATGCTGTCAGCCTACGACTTGGCTCCAGTAGTCTCAGTCATCGTTCTCTCCGTGGTGTCAAGTGCTCCTGTTTCGCTTAACTGTCCTGTTGCAAAACAATTAGAAACACACCAATTCGCCCATTCTTATTAATCTTTCCGTTCACAATATAACAACTGTCTAACACAAGTAGCGCGTGGAAGGCTGCTTGACTTATGTGCAGACAGCACTACATCATCGCTGTGACTCCCTCATCGTCCCGCAAGGTTCCCGCTGCTATAAAAAACAAACGCTGGTGCAGCCAAGTTCTGCGGCACTTTTATATTTTCTTCCAGAGAGTTCATAAAATAACGGATTTGAAAGAGGGGTGGAAGAGGAATGGGCTAGATTTAAGAAGACACTAGTGGGTGCAGCAGAAGCAGTATGTGGGAGGACAAGTAGTAAGAAGAGGTGGAAGGAAACACCATGGTGGAATGAGAAGACAAAAGATATAGTAAGGGAAAAGAATAGAGCCTTTAGGAGGTGGTATCAAAATAGGACGGTAGAGACAAGGGAAGAGTACCAGGAAAGAAAGAAGGAGGCGAAGAGAGTGGTGGCTGAGGAGAGAAGGAAGTGGATGGAAGAGTGGACAAAGATGATGGAGGAGGATAGTGAAGGTACAAAAAAGGTCCTGTATGGGATGGTGAAAGATAAGAGGCGGAAGGATCCTACGGATTATGTTAGAATGGTGAACAAAAGGGGACAAGAGATAGAAAATAGGGAAGAACTGAAGAAAATGTGGAAAGAATATTTTGAAGAACTTCTGAACCCAAATGGAAAAGATGGTGAGGAGGAAGAAATCGGGGAAGAGGAAGATGAACTGCAAACAGAAAAGGACTTAACATGGAAAGAAGTGGAAGATGCAGTGAACAAGATGAAAGGAGGGAAGGCACCGGGTGTGGATGAGTTGAGTGTGGAGATGGTGAGAGCAGCAGGAGAGGTGGGGATACAGTGGCTGTACCGAGTGATGAGGACAGCATGGAAGGAAAGGAAGACCCCAGAGGACTGGAAAAAAGGAATCATTGTCCCGATCTTCAAGAAAGGTAGTAGAACAGATTGCAGAAACTATCGGGGAATAACACTGATGAGTCATTGTGCAAAGATCTTCGAGAAAGTTTTGGAAAAGAGAATTAGGACAAGGATAGAAGGAGGGATGAGGGAAGAACAACATGGCTTCAGAGCAGGAAGGTCCACAGTGGATTTGATTTTTGCTGTAAGGCAGTTACAAGAACAGCACTATGAATATGGAACAGATCTACTGATGGCCTTCCTGGACATTGAGAAAGCATATGACAGTGTATGCAGAAACAAAGTATGGAAGTCCCTGGAGGATAGAGGAGTAGAGAAATGGACTATAAAGAGGATAAAGGAGATGTACAAGGGAAGCGTGAGCTGTGTGAAAGTGGGAGGAGAGAGATCTGACTGGTTGGAACAAAGAAACGGCCTGAAACAAGGAAGTGCACTGTCACCGTTACTTTTCATTGTGGTGATGGATGACATAATGACCCGAGTGGCACAAGTAATTGGGGACGGAAAGATGAAAGCAATGGTGTTTGCAGATGATTTGATGATTTGGGGAAACAAGGAGGAGGAGGTACAGGAACAGTTGGACGTGTGGGAAGGAGTAATACAAGGATATGGGATGAAATTTAGCATAAATAAGAGTGAGATGGTGATCACAACAAGGAAGAAGGAAAGAACCACAACGGGAATAACAATTGGTGGGGAACAGCTGAAGAAAGTGGAGAGTTTTAAGTATCTGGGAAGCCTGATACAAGATAATGGAAGAAACGATAGAGAAATAAATGAGCGGGGGAGGCAGGCAGAAGCATTTCGGAGGAGTGTGAGAAGCATGTTATGGAGCAAGGATGTCCCTCAGAACAGCAAAAAGATCATATATCGGACGTACTATGTCCCTATCCTGACGTATGCCTCGGAGACCTGGGTTATGAAAGGAAGGGAGAGGAGCAAAATACAGGCCAGTGAGATGAGGTTCTTGAGAAGCAGTATTGGAGCTACAAAGATGGACAGAATAAGAAATGAGAGGACCAGAGAATTAATGAAGGAGGAGCCATTACAGGATGGTATAGAGAAATCTAGACTTCGATGGTATGGACATGTAAAACGAATGGAGGAGAAGAGGATACCCAGGAGGATACACGAGACGAAGTGGGAAGGAAAGAGACCGAGAGGAAGACCGAGAGACAGGAGGCTGAAGGGGGTGGAAGAAAGCGTGAAGAAGAGAGGAGAAGACTGGACAAGGGTGGAGGCTGAGAGATGGTGGGAAGACAGAAGACGTTGGAGAGGCTTGTGTTCCAAACAGACCCGGCCAGTGGCTGGAAACTGTGCAAGATGATGATGATGATTAACAATAAAACCAAGACTGATATAACAGCTTAGGCTTTCACGGCCGGCGTTCATAATTAAGTACAATTTTTTCGGGCTTGTAGGCCGTGGTCTAGACAGGATATGTCCCGACGTTTCACCAGAAACTTCCCCCCCCCCCCTGATAATGCCGGACGCAGTTTCCGGTGAAACGTCGGGAGATATCCTGTCTAGACCACGGCCTACAAGCCCGAAAAAATTGTACTTAATTAAAACCAAGACTGTTTTACAACCTAAAAAGACTAGTTGTCACAACATGAAAATGTCAAGATCTATTAATTAAATAATACAAATTTATGGTACAGTATATTTGATAAAAATGTTCCTGTTAATAGCCTTCATTCAAGCTCAAATACACGTTTAGCTATTCTCATAAATGCTTTTGTAAAGACGTCCAATTCTGGATCACAGAACCTGCACATATATGAACAATAATGCCTTGAATAAAGCAAGTGTTAATAAATGAAGAAAAAAAAAAATTAATGAAAAGAAAACCTAACTTAGGAAGCGTTGCATATTGAAAACTGGATTTAAGAGTTGAATTTTCCTTATTACAGAAAATAATGATGATGATGATGATAATTGTTGTTTTAAGGGGCCTAACATCTAGGTTATCGGCCCCTAATGATCTGGGTGATAGCGAAAATGATAATGAAACGGAAACCAGAACGAAAATTAAGTAAGACGGAAAATACTTACAAAAAGGAACTCGGATTGAAACAACTCACAAAATGTTCTTACAAAAGGGAATTTAGAACGAAAAGATTCACAAAAGGAATAGATTGAAAAATACCCACAAAATGAAGGCTAGGTTCAAAATACGTACAAAATGCAATGTAGCGTCGAAATACCTACAAAATGCAATTGAAATTCAAAATACTTACAAAATGCAAATGAGATCGAAATTACGTACAAAATGCAATTGAGGTTCAAAATACTTACAAAATGCAATTGAAGTTGAAAATGCTTACAAAATGTACGGTAGATTCAAACGACTCATGTGGATTGACAATACTTACAAAATGCAATTTAGATTGAAAATACTTGACAAAATGTAATTTAGATTCAAAATACCCACAAAATGCAATTAAGAATCAAAATATGTGCAAAATGCCCACCAAACAAAATGCAATTTAGATTCAAAATTCGTGCGAAGTGCGGTTTTGGTTGAAAATAATGACAAAATGCAATTGAAATTCAATATTCTCACTAAAAGGCCCGTCTACCTGCATTGAAAGACTTACCAAAAAGCAATTTAGATTGTCAATCTTTACAAAATGCAATTGAAGTAGAAAACAATCGTGAGATGTAATTTAGATGTAATTTACAAAATGCAAAGTAGATTAAAAATACCTTTAAAAAATCGCTAAAAGGGAATTTAGATACACGGTGAACCAAGTAACAAAAACAGTGCGGGAATCTTAGAGAAAGGAAATATAATGAGGAGAGGAGAGGGGAGAGAGGAGAGGGTCCGCCCCAAAGGTAAGGGACAAAAGGGGAAAACGGACCCAGCTCAGGAATCCCTCGGGGTTGCCAACTCCCGAACTCACCAGCCGTGAGCCCCTGAAGGTGTAGCATTATCTAGGGTGCACCAGAAGTGGTGGGGCTACATACACCCTGCCTCCTTAAGGGCCTTGAGCACAAGGCAGGAGGTAAAAGGAAAAGAAAAAGAAGGCTGACCCCTCGCAGAAGGAGGGTGTCAGGAAAGATGAGACAAGGGCCAATTAAGGCGGGAAAGGAAGAGACTCTCTAGGCCTCGGTTACCCTAATACCGTCGGGGTCGGAAGAGAACAAGAGTTGACCAAGTGAGGTCGACAGGAAGGAAGACGGAGAGGAGCCCGGCACAAGTAAGTGGAAGCAATGCCGGACTCAGCTGGGGCCCCGTGGTCGCCAACCCACGCCCACTAGAAGTGAGCCCCTAGGGGGCACAGAAAATAACTTATTTAGTATAAAAGTTCTCTGACTTCATGATAAAATGTGGTTCCTTTACTTGGTCTGTTATTAATTTCAATGTTGATGTCATTACTTCCATTTATAGTGCTACCTAGATATGTAAACTGTTCTATATTCTCTAACCGTACCCCATCTATGTTCACTTGACTTTATAAATAGTGTAATTTTACTATTTGTTGGATAAGCAAGCCCATGGATTCCTGCAGAGCGTGAGAGGTCTGGTATGAAGTAGGGACGTACCCCAGAAGAGCTAAAGGGTATTGTATCGAAGGTATTATGTCCCAATACTCAGGTGAGCAGGATCCAGGCTAGCGAAATATTTCAAAGAAGCAGATTAGGAATAACAAGAAGGGATAGTTAGAAATGAGAGAGTGAGAGAGATTGTGGAAGAGAATCCCTTACAAGAGATCATAATAATAATAATATCGTATGGCCTCGGGTGCCTGGTGCAAGCTTTGTTAATTGACACCCAGAGGGTAGCTTGCATGTCAAATTTCGTCGTTCCTTTGAACGCTATGAAAGTCAAGGAGGTTAGATATCTAAACTCCTTGACACTACAGCGCTTTCAAGTAGAGAATGGAGGAACTTTGTGTTGGCGGAAAATCCCGAGATTAATTTTGCCATTGAACACGGCCTACTGAATTCAAATGGGTTCTTTAACATAAGTCCAACCCCTCGTCCACGTCGTGGGAGACGGGCAACGGCACAAAGTAGGGGATTGCCTGTAGGGGCGAAGTACAGTGGGGACTTCGTGTGCCCCGGGACCGTTACGGTAGCTGTGAAGGTCCTACAGGAACCCTGAAAAGTGACGGCTAACGGGGCTCTGGTGAAGCTACGATAGGCCCAGCAAGCCAGTAGTGGATTAAACCAAATGCTTTCAAAAATGGAACGAGCCTCGGACAGGATGGATTTAATAGACGACGACACGGCTGTACACACGGACTAAGATTTGGAACTTTAAACCTAAGAACGCTGACGGGGAAGGTGGAGGAGATAGTGGATATGATGGAAAGAAGGAAGTTGGATTTATTGGGATTGGCAGAAACAAAGTGGAAAGGGGAAGGAAGGAGAGTACTGAGAAAAGGCTATAGACTGTACTGGAGTGGGAACGAAGAGGGAAAGAGGAATGGAGTGGGAGTAGTAGTACGAGATGGTTTGAAAGAAGAAGTGAGGAGAATAAGTGATAGGATGATGAAAGTGAAAGTAGCACTGAGGGGAGAGACCGTAGAAATAGTGCAAGTATATGCTCCACAAGTAGGCTGCGCTTCTGAAGAGAAGGAGGAGTTTGAAGAGGAATTGCAGAAGCAGCTGGTAGGAAGAAATATGATTGTTATGGGGGACCTCAATGCCCATGTAGGAAGAGAAAGACAAGGTTATGAGAGTGTTCTAGGACCAGAGGGTTGGGGTGGAAGAAATGAGGAAGGAAAGAGACTGTTGGACTTCTGCCAGAGGAACAGCCTGCTAGTTGGGAACTCCTGGTTTAAGAAAAGAGAGAGCCACACAATCACATGGTACAGTGATGACTTGACCAGGAAGTCGGTGGTCGACTATATACTGTATGAGAAAGAACTAAATAAGAACATCAAGGTTATACCATCGGAGAACCTGGATAGCGACCATCGATTACTGGTAATGAACCTGAGAGGGAGTAAGGAGAAGAAAGGGACTGAGAACCAGGAAAGACGTATAAGGATATGGAAACTGAAAGAAGGGGATAGAAGGGTCGAGTACCTCAAAATGGTAAAGGAAGGAATTCCAACAGATGAAGAAAGAGGGGTGGAAGAGGAATGGGCTAGATTTAAGAAGACACTAGTGGGTGCAGCAGAAGCAGTATGTGGGAGGACAAGTACTAAGAAGAGGTGGAAGGAAACACCATGGTGGAATGAGAAGACAAAAGATATAGTAAGGGAAAAGAATAGAGCCTTTAGGAGGTGGTATCAAAATAGGACGGTAGAGACAAGGGAAGAGTACCAGGAAAGAAAGAAGGAGGCGAAGAGAGTGGTGGCTGAGGAGAGAAGGAAGTGGATGGAAGAGTGGACAAAGATGATGGAGGAGGATAGTGAAGGTACAAAAAAGGTCCTGTATGGGATGGTGAAAGATAAGAGGCGGAAGGATCCTACGGATTATGTTAGAATGGTGAACAAAAGGGGACAAGAGATAGAAAATCGGGAAGAACTGAAGAAAATGTGGAAAGAATATTTTGAAGAACTTCTGAACCCAAATGGAAAAGATGGTGAGGAGGAAGAAATCGGGGAAGAGGAAGATGAACTGCAAACAGAAAAGGACTTAACATGGAAAGAAGTGGAAGATGCAGTGAACAAGATGAAAGGAGGGAAGGCACCGGGTGTGGATGAGTTGAGTGTGGAGATGGTGAGAGCAGCAGGAGAGGTGGGGATACAGTGGCTGTACCGAGTGATGAGGACAGCATGGAAGGAAAGGAAGACCCCAGAGGACTGGAAAAAAGGAATCATTGTCCCGATCTTCAAGAAAGGTAGTAGAACAGATTGCAGAAACTATCGGGGAATAACACTGATGAGTCATTGTGCAAAGATCTTCGAGAAAGTTTTGGAAAAGAGAATTAGGACAAGGATAGAAGGAGGGATGAGGGAAGAACAACATGGCTTCAGAGCAGGAAGGTCCACAGTGGATTTGATTTTTGCTGTAAGGCAGTTACAAGAACAGCACTATGAATATGGAACAGATCTACTGATGGCCTTCCTGGACATTGAGAAAGCATATGACAGTGTATGCAGAAACAAAGTATGGAAGTCCCTGGAGGATAGAGGAGTAGAGAAATGGACTATAAAGAGGATAAAGGAGATGTACAAGGGAAGCGTGAGCTGTGTGAAAGTGGGAGGAGAGAGATCGGACTGGTTGGAACAGAGAAACGGCCTGAAACAAGGAAGTGCACTGTCACCGTTACTTTTCATTGTGGTGATGGATGACATAATGACCCGAGTGGCACAAGTAATTGGGGACGGAAAGATGAAAGCAATGGTGTTTGCAGATGTTTTGTTGATTTGGGGAAACAAGGAGGAGGAGGTACAGGAACAGTTGGACGTGTGGGAAGGAATAATACAAGGATATGGGATGAAATTTAGCATAAATAAGAGTGAGATGGTGATCACAACAAGGAAGAAGGAAAGAACCACAACGGGAATAACAATTGGTGGGGAACAGCTGAAGAAAGTGGAGAGTTTTAAGTATCTGGGAAGCCTGATACAAGATAATGGAAGAAACGATAGAGAAATAAATGAGCGGGGGAGGCAGGCAGAAGCATTTCGGAGGAGTGTGAGAAGCATGTTATGGAGCAAGGATGTCCCTCAGAACAGCAAAAAGATCATATATCGGACGTACTATGTCCCTATCCTGACGTATGCCTCGGAGACCTGGGTTATGAAAGGAAGGGAGAGGAGCAAAATACAGGCCAGTGAGATGAGGTTCTTGAGAAGCAGTATTGGAGCTACAAAGATGGACAGAATAAGAAATGAGAGGACCAGAGAATTAATGAAGGAGGAACCATTACAGGATGGTATAGAGAAATCTAGACTTAGATGGTATGGACATGTAAAACGAATGGAGGAGAAGAGGATACCCAGGAGAGTACATGAGACGAAGTGGGAAGGAAAGAGACCGAGGGGAAGACCGAGAGACAGGTGGCTGAAGGGGGTGGAAGAAAGCGTGAAGAAGAGAGGAGAAGACTGGACAAGGGTGGAGGCTGAGAGATGGTGGGAAGACAGAAGACGTTGGAGAGGCTTGTGTTCCAAACAGACCCGGCCAGTGGCTGGAAACTGTGCAAGATGATGATGATTTACATACCAACAACGTATGACATGAGTATCGTGATTTTTGTCGCCTTCAAAAATCACTTACCATGGTCAGGGGCGAACCTGCAATCTTGGGGTTGGTAGTCCGACACCATAACCACTCACCCACCGTGGAAGAGATCATAGAGAAGTCAAGAATGAGTTGGTACGGACATGTTAGGAGAATGCAGGATACCAAGGATGATGCACGAGATGGAAATGGAAGGCGAGAGACCAAGAGATAGGTGGACTGTGGGTATGAAGGAAAGAGTGCAGAAAAGAGAACAGGAGTGGGACAGAGTGAAAGGTGGTGGGAGGATAGAAAACGATGGAGAGGCTTATGTTCCAAGTAGACCTAGCCAGGGGCTGGAAACTGTAGATGATGTTGGATAATAATAGATCCTTGTAATTAAGGCCAATAAAAATTATACTAAACCAATTACCAACACACAAACCACTGCCTTTTGCAAACAAAAAACACAAAAATACCATCTTTTGTATTTTATATCAACAAATTTACCAACACAAAAACAAAACCATTTACAAACACCTCTAGCAAAGACTCACCAAATTCAGTGTTGTCCCTCTTATCAAAGAACAATTTGTCACCAATCTTCTCAATAACTATATCCCAAGAGTAATTGGAACGGGTGCAGCACATTAAGGTTGCTAAGATAGCATCTGTGGCAAAAACTGTGCCTTCCGTCTTGGAGAGCTTACGGATGATGGGATCATCAGTAGTGGTCACAGTGTGGAAGATACGATCAATTCTCTGCAAAGGCTTCTCATTCTTCACATTAACACGATCATATGCCTTATCATAATACTCTAGGGAGCCACAGCATGTTCTGAAATACAACAAAGGTGCATCGATCAAAACATGAAGGCATTTTGGGTTACTAGGCTTCATTACATTGACACCAACCTCCAACAATGACAGGAATAACTACTTATGATAACTACTGACAAGTTGAGTGGTACTCTTTCACAACCTCTGTTCGATGCATTCACTAAAAGGGCATATAACAGCTAGGCTTGGGTCAGATTTATGGGTTTATGGACTTAACGCAACTATACTGACATAAATGCACACTCATATACGAGTGTACGTTTCTTCCCTGTAATTCTAGTGGCTTGTGTCCACTCGATGGAGTTGTTGGCCACTCAATAGACTAATCCTTGCATAGAACATGCGGCCCATATGTTCCATCTGCAGGAAGGTGGAGGACGTGGTGTTACCCTTTCACGAATTGATTGCCGGAGGTCGAGATGGCAACTATTCTCTGTTTACTTGTGTCACACGTCACTCTGCTTCGTTGACAGGTACAGTTGCGAGAGTAGGATACGACTCAGCTCCAGTAGCTGTCCATGGTGACATGAGCTCCTGTGACACTTATATGCGCTTCTAAGACAGGTAGCGCACGCAATGCTGCTTGACTTATGTGCAGACTACACTCTGTCATCACTGTGTCCTCCTTACCCCGCGGGGCTCCTGCTACAATAATCAACAAACGGTGGTGCAGCCATGCACAGCGGCAATCAAATCTTAAATGGGTAATAGTATTAAGCGTAACTTCCTTCTCTGAGAGTTTCCATTTCCTACCGTCGGCGTTCTTATTCAAAATGTAAAACAGCAGCTGAGGTGGTTCCACGCCAACCTGATCTTCTGCAAGAGCATGCCAAATATCTGGACTAATGGCTACACTCCTCAAGGTTTGCTTCAAGGTAACGCTTCAGAGGTGCACTTAGAGGACTCTCGCCTGTGCTAAGTTTGCTGTACATGATTTGCCGAGGGAGTCTGTAGTAATTTATACGAGTCTCTAAAAGCGGCTTTGGTGACGTAGTCGGTAGCATGCTGAGCTTCTATGCCCAAGATAGCGGGTTCAAACCCGGCCGAAGCTGTCGGATTTTTTAAGTGCGTTAAAATCCCTCAGTATGCCTTCCTTCGGAGGGGAAGTAAAGCCGGCGGTCCCATGTCATAGATTTATGGCATGTTAAAGAACCTTCCACTAATTTCACCTGTGAGAAGCTAAATTGGATAGGTTAAGAATGTAAACAACGCTCTTAGGTTTCTTCGTTCGTTGCCAAGAGCCGACTGCGGTGGCGTCTAGTAGCTGAGTTCTGAAATTAGCCTAGTAGTCGTTGACGGTGGCGCTTGGCAGCAAAAGTAGGAACTATTTGTAAAATTCTAAGTTGCAGTACTTAAATTAAAAAACAGATAACGCACACTAATACAGTCATCACAATTAACACCGGTTATCAGACAGATTCTACACACACCCAAAGTACACGGGGCTACATGACCGCGTTGTCGCAGTCCCTAAACTTAAGAACCAACCAGTCTCTAAAAGCCGCAGTAGTTAAAAGGGATGTAAAACCAATAGCATTATTTATTATTATTTCATTCATACAATGGATATGACTGATCCATCTAAGCTGATGACGAGGGCTCGGATCGATATGCTCGAAAACCATGTGTTTTATGCTCGGTAGATATGCTCGAAAAACCCATTATATGCTCGATAGATATGCTCAAAAAACCCATTATATGCGGTTAAATATGCAGAATATGCTCGAAAAACACCGTTAAAAACTACAGAAAGGAAAGTGAAACGAAAAAACCAATAACATACTCGCATTCAAGTTTTTCAAGTATATAGTCTATGAGAGAATTGTTCTTATAAAATTTACAGTTTAAAAGTTCATTTACAAAATCTTCAGAATTAGGCGAGTCAATGAAGTAATCTGCATTGGTCTGTACAACAAGAAATTTTCCATGTTTTCAGTTTTGAATGATTTTCTTCAATCAGTCAATAAAAGTTTCAATGACTAGAACGACCTCACTAAAGGTTAAAAACCTGCGGTTCTATTATTCTCAACAGATAGGCTTTTCAATAATTATTTCTGTTTTCGAACCTTAAGGATGGTCAGGGCCCGAATTCGGGGGAGAATTCGAAGAAAAACAAACTATTTAGACGAAACCCACAAGAATATGCATTTATATGCTTCCATTCTGAAAACCGCGGTTTTATGCATTTATATGCTCGATAAATTTCAATTCTGTTGGTCCCAGACTGGTGAAAATACCACTGAAAGGCTTCTTTCAATGTGTACTATTCAGGAAAAAGAAAATAATGCAAATATGCTCGAATCCGAGCCCTACTGATGACTATTGATGATGGGCTCTATACTCTTCAGCTATGCTCTCTCTTGAGAACCGTGGCATTCTTTATATTGTCATCCCATTTGATGTGCATAATAGAACACAGTTTCTGTGGTGAGAGCGTTCCAGTTTCTTGATGGCCCGGTGGTATAGGGTCCAGGTCTCACATCCGTAACAACAGTTTGATATACCATTAGTTTTGTACAGAGCCTTAGATCTTTGTTCTGGAATACATGATGAGAGAGCTGTCAAAACACTATATCAGCAGCGCAAATTCTATTAATTACGTAGTTCTCAATAGTACATTGCGTTGACAGAATACTTCCAAAGTATGAGAAGTGATCCAATGATATGCCAAAGATGGTAATATCAAAATCAAATTAAATTCATAATACTGGCCATTAAACAAAATAGCAATATCTAAGAAATGTTTCTAGCCTACTACATGGAATGTCAGCAAAAACAACCCCTTAGCATAAGAGCCTTCGGCTACCACGTGACCGCTGCTCAGCCTTTCGGCCTACGATTACGGGATTAGCGTAATAGGTCCCCACGGCCATTAGTGTATGCTTTCTTGACAGGGATACTGTTCAGTTCAGACAGCTATTCAATTGCCCCCAAAAGGCTGAGAGCACCCCGTTCCAGCCATCATGTCAGTTATTAAAATCCCTGCCGGAACCGAGATTGAACCTTGGGCCTCCTAGGTGAGAGGCAGGCACACTACACAATTTGCTAGGTGGAGCATAAATATACTACTTACATGTCCTCTCCATCTTTAACATTAGGCAATGACAGTTTTGCAAGGCGAGGGAAGTCCATCTCCTCAATCGTATTCCAATCAGGACGAACTGTCACAGATGCATCACGACTCTTCATGGGTGGCTGGTTCTTATTGTTGCGTAATCCTTGCCGTTGAGGCCATTTACGCTGCTGGCGCTGATTCCTGCACATATTTGAAGAAAATCAATGACTTCAAGCAAATTGGATTTAAAATCTACTATATAAAGCTCAAATACCACTCACTCACTCATTCATCACGAAATCTCAGAAACTACTGAACGGATTGGAACGAAATTTGGTATGCAGCTTCCGCAAGGGCCGCAAACGCCCACTAAGAAAGGATTTTTGGAAATTCAGGTTCTAAAGGGGTGTTAAGGGGATAGACCTGCATTTCATTGAATAGCACTATCTCCCGATTGGTTTCATTGGGGGATGTGATACTCTGCATATAAACTCATCATTAAAAGTAAGAAAACACATGTCGGAGGTTTTTTCGATGTGGTGTATATTACGAGGTGAAAGGGGTGAAAAGTGGGGGTTGAAGAATTCCTAACGAAGCGTGTATCTCTTAAACGACATAGGCGAGGAGTTTGAAACTCGGCGGAAAAAAATCAGCATAAAGAATAAGTAAATAGGTGTTTGACCGGTTTTTTCATAAATCCAATTTAAAGGGCCCATGGGGAGGGGTGAAATTCTGGAAAAAAAAAAATAATATATATATATCTGAGTGTAAAATTATACATGGCCTATGTTGTAGACAATAACACATCACATCTTTTTTGTCTCTTGCTATTTCATCATACGACGAATACTTAAGAGAGTTATTAATGATTTTGTACTTGTTGGCCAGAATTTTCTAAGTCCCAGGAATGACAAAAAAATTGATTCGAATGAAATTTCAAAAAATAGTTTTTTTAATACTTTTATTATACTTTTCAAGTCTTTTAGGGTCCGAAACCAACATGATATTTTGATGGTTTTTTCGTCCCATGCATTTTTGGTTTCAGGTGATACAATTATTTTCCACTAGGACCCATACTTATCTATCTATATAACTAATGTTATAACGGGATTCCAAATGTGATTGCGGGCGAAGCCACGGGTAACAGCTAGTACAAGATAAAATCATGCACCACACACAGTTCATGACAAAGGTAACATGCCACTAAATAATAATGTTAACAGTGAAGGAGTGAGAACCATCGATAAAAGTTTCTGAAATACTGAATTACCCATAAATACCTTTTGTATTGATTCAGAATAGATCTGGAAATGATGTACTTTACTCCTCCGCTGTCTAAAACCCACCCACCATCCCTTTTTAGATAACGACTTATATAGTAAAATTCCAGTTGTGTTGGCCATTATACGTGTGAATTATACACGAGAACAGCATTACTAGGGACCTGAAAATTTAGCATCTATTTTCCTTTAAATTAGCATTTAATTTTCCCCCTTTTTAGCATCTATTTTTGGAAAATTAGCATCTCTTTTTTTTCTGGATTCTTACCGACTATATGACTTTATTGGCGATACATTTGTTTTGACTTACATTTTAGGCCTACAGAAAATTGAAAGTATTGTAAATAAGTCTGACTTGCACTCTTTCAAGTTACATCTACTGTCTGCAACGACTGTATGGTAGTGCAATAAAACACTCACTGTCTACATTGTTTCTTACATTGAACTAAGTACGGCACGTTGCGATAGTTGACTGTGGCCTAGATGCTACAAGCAGGCTGAATGCTAGCACTGGCTGTAAGGGGAGCTACAAGGGCGGACAGAGTACTGTTGCAGAGTCGGAACAATAAAAGCCATGATTAGTGTACTGCTGTGCTCTTTCATGAGCAGTTACAGCAGTACGTCCCATTTCTAGGTTGCAAAAAAATAAGGTTACTATTCAAGCCGAAAAATTTTCCGTTTAGCGAAGTCCAAGTGTTCGACAAACCACCAGTCGTCAAGTACACAAACGAGTTTCATTCGTCACCTGTCTGAATAAGTTATAGATAGTCGAAAGTTCGTATCGATACAGAAATCGATTGTTATATCGACCAATATGCGTAGCACACTGTGAGTCTAAGATAAGGTATCGCTAGCGAGCGATTAGGCCACCTAATAAACATTTTCTTTTGTTTAATAAACAAATTCGCAAATAAATTAGCAGATTTAAAGTAATTTAGCTATAAAATCGCACTTATTCGGTATTTTCACATTTTGGGTCACAATTCGCATTTTGTTGCACTTTGATTCACGCTTAAAAATGTTTTTTTTTTCTACATTAAAATTAACGTAGGCTTGGATTCTGTACGGAATTTAAAAATGCGATTTTTTCAGGTCCCTAAGCATTACCAACCCCACCCATATGGCACTAATCGCATAAGCTCTTTCTAGAGACCAATAATCATTAGGTAGTGCGGTCCCTAACCATATATGCACCCCTCGTTTTTGTCACGCACAGTGGAAATAGTCACGCATATGACCGACCTCATGTGGGGGTGTATTTTACATGTTACACATTGGCAACGCTAACATGACATCAATGTGTGTATACATAACAGAAACAAACAAAAACTCATCCTATAACACAAAATTAATATGCGATTCGTGTGAAATTTTGATTCTGTCAGTTTTATTCTTCAGGTCGTCGAGTGTTATTTGGAGTTCCTTAATTTCTGTGATCCATTTAATCCTGGTAATAATTTTTCTACTAATTCTAGTTTCCGACGTTCCAAAAAATTACATCCGTTTCTTTCTAATTGTACTAAATACTGGCTCAATTTCCTTATAGACTGTATTATTTGATGCTATTCTCCAATGACTTTATGAATGTCCTAATTATTCTTAGTTCTGTTTTAAGTATTTTATCTATTTCAAGGGGCAACAAAAGTGTGATGCTTTTCAGTCGGTCAACACAATTGTTCCGCCCCTTAAAACCACAATAACTAAGTAACATAAGTAGCGTGCACAATGCTGCTCGACTTATGTGCACACTAACTGTCGTCAACGTGTCCCCCGTCGTCCCGCAATGCTCTTGCTGCTATAAACAACAAATGCTGGAGCAGCCAAGTACAGCGGCAGTCGTATCTTGAAAGGCTAATATTATTAGCATTTTCCATGACTAGGGTTCGGAATTTATGACGTGTAATCATTTTAAAATTGTGTTTCAGTTAGGAATTTGTTATGTGTTTTAACCCTTTCAAAGCCTCGCGCCGAAAGTGCCAAAGCTGATTCAATCGGCGTGCTGTTTATCTTATATTTGTAGATTTCGGCAGGCATACATCCGTGATTATTTCATACGGTTGCAAAGGTGAGGTTCCAAGCTTGCGTGTGCAAAGTTTACTTTTTTCCTTCGAAGTCGATTGCGCGATAGGTTCGAGTTTGTATTCACGCCGTCCCTTTGCGATCCCCCAATCACGCGCGTTCCCGCCATAAATGCGGTGCAGTTGTTTTCTTCTTGTTGAAGTTTTCTGCCTAAAGATGTATCTAAGAACTTTCTATATCTGGAAACTTAGTGTTCCTTCGAATATGACTCTTAGGTGTCCTTAATTTAGGCTCAAAACTGATTTTTTACACACAAAAATTGAACAATTATCAGAATAACCTCAATTAAAAAGGTTTAGATGCCGTATTTATTTTTATGAACATAATGTATGAAAGAATGAGGTATTGGTTATAATGCAAAGCAAAAATAATGATTCTATCTCTGGAAATGTGGTAATAACGATTTTTTTCAAATAGTCTGCATGACCAAGTGTTAATGACACTCAGGGAATTTGTTTTACAAGGTCCAACCTTGAATAATTGGAAATTAAGCTTTATTAAATTTTGATGGGGGAAAAGTATATTCTGGTGATGATTGTTGTAGATGTAGGTTCGTACTGACGTTAAATCAGTAAGCTCTCATTTCTTGCATTCTTGGCAAGTATTTCAGGAAATGGCTTGGCACTAAGAGGGTGAAGAAACTTTTGTACAATTTGTGTTAATTGATAAGCAGGATGTCTACCAAAACCAACTAACAGATTTCCCTGACAATTCCCTGATATTTCCAGGATAAATCAGAAAATTCCCTGAGTAACAAAAGCAACCATAATAAATATATAAAACTGAGTTTGTTCTTAAAGAGCATTTCAAAAAGTGCTCGAACAATAAAGGGTAGCATGACAAAGTTTAAAGAAAGAAAGAAAGAAAGAAAAAATAAATAAAAAAAAAAAATACAGTCAAACCTGCCCTAACGGACACCAGCCTATATGGACATTTTTCCTTGGAACCAATTCTATTTTACATAAGACAAGTGTTAAATTACCCTCATTTCAGTGGACACCTTGAAGTCCGGACAGCGGACATCGCCATCTGTCCCGTCCACTTGACTTAAGTGGACACTTCACATGCTGCAGGACATTTTTTACACCGGACCATGTCATCCTTTCTTTTAAAACCATTCTGCAAACATACGGAAATCCCTCTTGAATGTCTGTACTACACCTATTTCGAGTCAAAGGAGAGAGAGAGTGAAATGCAGGCTACATCGGAACGCTGTAGTAGCCGTAAAGTTAATTCTTCTGTACATTCCTCTTACCAAACCTTTCGTTATGGTGTTCTACCTACTGGTGTACATTCCAAGAATTCTAATTGTCCAGGATTGCTGCAAGTGACTGTGTCCATTGTATTAAGTTTTAAATGCTGTGTTAGATATAGTTTTGAATGCTCCTTTCTTACTTTTCTTACTATGTGCATGTTTTTGTTGTTGTTATGATTCTGATGGCTGTTAATATGTTTCTAACTTATTTGGCTGAAGAAGGGTCGACAGACACCCGAAACATGTCCCAATGACAATAAATCAATAATTGTCTATAATAATAAATATTGATTGGGCTGAGACCCCCCCACCCCATTATAAATGAATTGTACACGTCAATACGGACCTTTTAATATGGAAAATCTTCCAGCTAATCTTGAATAGTAATGCTCTCAAAATCATACAATTACACATTTATATACAGTCTACAGGTGTAATTTGTGAGCTCTGTCTCCCATAAGTCCAACCCCTCGTCCACGTCGTGGGAGACGGGCAACGGCACAAAGTAGGGGATTGCCTGTAGGGGCGAAGTACAGTGGGGACTTCGTGTGTCCCGGGACCGTTACGGTAGCTGTGAAGGTCCTACAGGAACCCTGAAAAGTGACGGCTAACTGGGCTCTGGTGAAGCTACGATAGGCCCAGCAAGCCAGCAGTGGATAAAACCAAATGCTTTCAAAAATGGAACGAGCCTCGGACAGGATGGATTTAATAGACGACGACACGGCTGTACACACGGACTAAGATTTGGAACTTTAAACCTAAGAACGCTGACGGGGAAGGTGGAGGAGATAGTGGATATGATGGAAAGAAGGAAGTTGGATTTATTGGGATTGGCAGAAACAAAGTGGAAAGGGGAAGGAAGGAGAGTACTGAGAAAAGGCTATAGACTGTACTGGAGTGGGAACGAAGAGGGAAAGAGGAATGGAGTGGGAGTAGTAGTACGAGATGGTTTAAAAGAAGAAGTGAGGAGAATAAGTGATAGGATGATGAAAGTGAAAGTAGCACTGAGGGGAGAGACCGTAGAAATAGTGCAAGTGTATGCTCCACAAGTAGGCTGCGCTTCTGAAGAGAAGGAGGAGTTTGAAGAGGAGTTTGAAGAGGAATTTGAAGAGGAATTGCAGAAGCAGCTGGTAGGAAGAAATATGATTGTTATGGGGGACCTCAATGCCCATGTAGGAAGAGAAAGACAAGGTTATGAGAGTGTTCTAGGACCAGAGGGTTGGGGTGGAAGAAATGAGGAAGGAAAGAGACTGTTGGACTTCTGCCAGAGGAACAGCCTGCTAGTTGGGAACTCCTGGTTTAAGAAAAGAGAGAGCCACACAATCACATGGTACAGTGATGACTTGACCAGGAAGTCTGTGGTCGACTATATACTGTATGAGAAAGAACTAAATAAGAACATCACGGACATCAAGGTTATACCATCGGAGAACCTGGATAGCGACCATCGATTACTGGTAATGAACCTGAGAGGGAGTAAGGAGAAGAAAGGGACTGAGAACCAGGAAAGACGTATAAGGATATGGAAACTGAAAGAAGGGGATAGAAGGGTCGAGTACCTCAAAATGGTAAAGGAAGGAATTCCAACAGATGAAGAAAGAGGGGTGGAAGAGGAATGGGCTAGATTTAAGAAGACACTAGTGGGTGCAGCAGAAGCAGTATGTGGGAGGACAAGTACTAAGAAGAGGTGGAAGGAAACACCATGGTGGAATGAGAAGACAAAAGATATAGTAAGGGAAAAGAATAGAGCCTTTAGGAGGTGGTATCAAAATAGGACGGTAGAGACAAGGGAAGAGTACCAGGAAAGAAAGAAGGAGGCGAAGAGAGTGGTGGCTGAGGAGAGAAGGAAGTGGATGGAAGAGTGGACAAAGATGATGGAGGAGGATAGTGAAGGTACAAAAAAGGTCCTGTATGGGATGGTAAAAAATAAGAGGCGGAAGGATCCTACGGATTATGTTAGAATGGTGAACAAAAGGGGACAAGAGATAGAAAATAGGGAAGAACTGAAGAAAATGTGGAAAGAATATTTTGAAGAACTTCTGAACCCAAATGGAAAAGATGGTGAGGAGGAAGAAATCGGGGAAGAGGAAGATGAACTGCAAACAGAAAAGGACTTAACATGGAAAGAAGTGGAAGATGCAGTGAACAAGATGAAAGGAGGGAAGGCACCGGGTGTGGATGAGTTGAGTGTGGAGATGGTGAGAGCAGCAGGAGAGGTGGGGATACAGTGGCTGTACCGAGTGATGAGGACAGCATGGAAGGAAAGGAAGACCCCAGAGGACTGGAAAAAAGGAATCATTGTCCCGATCTTCAAGAAAGGTAGTAGAACAGATTGCAGAAACTATCGGGGAATAACACTGATGAGTCATTGTGCAAAGATCTTCGAGAAAGTTTTGGAAAAGAGAATTAGGACAAGGATAGAAGGAGGGATGAGGGAAGAACAACATGGCTTCAGAGCAGGAAGGTCCACAGTGGATTTGATTTTTGCTGTAAGGCAGTTACAAGAACAGCACTATGAGTATGAAACAGATCTACTGATGGCCTTCCTGGACATTGAGAAAGCATATGACAGTGTATGCAGAAACAAAGTATGGAAGTCCCTGGAGGATAGAGGAGTAGAGAAATGGACTATAAAGAGGATAAAGGAGATGTACAAGGGAAGCGTGAGCTGTGTGAAAGTGGGAGGAGAGAGATCTGACTGGTTGGACCAAAGAAACGGCCTGAAACAAGGAAGTGCACTGTCACCGTTACTTTTCATTGTGGTGATGGATGACATAATACCCGAGTGGCACAAGTAATTGGGGAAGGAAAGATGAAAGCAATGGTGTTTGCAGATGATTTGATGATTTGGGGAAACAAGGAGGAGGAGGTACAGGAACAGTTGGACGTGTGGGAAGGAATAATACAAGGATATGGGATGAAATTTAGCATAAATAAGAGTGAGATGGTGATCACAACAAGGAAGAAGGAAAGAACCACAACGGGAATAATAATTGGTGGGGAACAGCTGAAGAAAGTGGAGAGTTTTAAGTATCTGGGAAGCCTGATACAAGATAATGGAAGAAACGATAGAGAAATAAATGAGCAGGGGAGGCAGGCAGAAGCATTTCGGAGGAGTGTGAGAAGCATGTTATGGAGCAAGGATGTCCCTCAGAACAGCAAAAAGATCATATATCGGACGTACTATGTCCCTATCCTGACGTATGCCTCGGAGACCTGGGTTATGAAAGGAAGGGAGAAGAGCAAAATACAGGCCAGTGAGATGAGGTTCTTGAGAAGCAGTATTGGAGCTACAAAGATGGACAGAATAAGAAATGAGAGGACCAGAGAATTAATGAAGGAGGAACCATTACAGGATGGTATAGAGAAATCTAGACTTAGATGGTATGGACATGTAAAACGAATGGAGGAGAAGAGGATACCCAGGAGAGTACATGAGACGAAGTGGGAAGGAAAGAGACCGAGGGGAAGACCGAGAGACAGGTGGCTGAAGGGGGTGGAAGAAAGCGTGAAGAAGAGAGGAGAAGACTGGACAAGGGTGGAGGCTGAGAGATGGTGGGAAGACAGAAGACGTTGGAGAGGCTTGTGTTCCAAACAGACCCGGCCAGTGGCTGGAAACTGTGCAAGATGATGATGATGATGATCTTGCAAGAAATGAGAGCTTACTGATTTAACGTCAGTACGAACCTACATCTACAACAATCATCACCAGAATATACTTTTCCCCCATCAAAATTTAATAATGCTTAATTTCCAATTATTCAAGGTTGGACCTTGTAAAACAAATTCCCTGATAATTCCCCGAGTTTTCCAGGATTTAAAAATTCCGTTAGTATTCCCTGTTTTCCAGAGTAGTAGATATCCTGAAGTTGATAAAATTACTGTACTTTTGCACATTGGTAACACAATAACAGTCCACGTATATTGGTGTGATGCCACCTTGGCATCCAATGCTTTCACAACATTCGCGTACATTTCTTTGTCTAGCACTCAGTAGCGTTCTCTCTCACCCCCTTACTCCACTTTCCCTCTTTCAACGTTCACCACCAGCTGGGAAGCAAACAGTACTGAATTGTTATACAAATATCAAAACAAACCATATTCCTTTGAAGCTTGTATCAGTAGGCTTTAAAAAAATCATTAACTCTGTCACTCTGAAATCAACAGCTAAGTTAAGCAGTAATACTGAATGAACAAAACGAAGGTTAGAATGGTCGGGCGTTGGTGCAGCTGCACGCAGCTAACGGGGAACGGCTGACGCAAAATCATTGATCTGGACGCGTTAGGCTGTAACCATTGTCAAAAACCATTGGATTGAATATCTTTTATAATCATTGGATTGGACAAGACGAAGGTTAAATGGTCCTGTGTAGTTGCGGCCCTGGTTGCGCGAGACAGGGCACGGTTGACACAAAACGATTGATCTGGACGTGTTAGGCTGAAACCAATGTCAAAAACCATTGGATTGGACAAAATGAAGGTTAGAAGGTCGGGTGTAGGTGCAGCCTTGGCCGCGTGCATGTTGCGGGGCACGGTTGACACAAAACCATTGATCTGGACGCGTTAGGCTGTAACCATTGGATTGGACATAAATGAAGGTTAGAATGGTCGGGTTAAGTTGCGGCGAGGTTGGTAGTACTGTTTTAATGATGATTGATGTGGACAATGGCAGCCACAGCTGGAGATTTCGCCTATATAAGTTGTGATCTTATTTGGAATGGGTGGGTCACAGACAGCGGAGAAGAAAACATCGTTCCCTGGTATATTACTAATTGTTTGATAAGGTATTTTGTCTAATTCATGTAATAAACAGAATATTATCGCTCGTTCTACTGTCATTCAGTAACTGGAATTTTACCCCCCAAAGGATTTGCTCTCCTGTTTTGCCATAGCTAGACATGTAAGCCAACAGAAAACTACAAGGAGTCTAGACTGCACAACAACTTACCTGTCCCTCATCTTTACCCCTTTTCCCAACATCTGGAGCTGATTCTGGCCACCTCTTTGCCCACCACGACCTCGCATATTCCGCTGGTTTTGGCGGAACCTTCCTCGCTGGTAAGGTGGTTTCTGTACACGAGTTGTGTCCACCAAATGGAATGTACTTTCATCTTCATCATGGTAGTATGCATACTGGCTACCACTTCCAAATTGAGACTGATACTTATCTGCATAAAAAGAAAGAAGTAAAAAAGTAAAGCACTGCTTTATAAAAGGTAAGGCCTCTAACCTACACAAACTATTTACAGTATGTCATGATTATTAAGTTACATACCACAGGCCTATTACCTGGGCTGACAGTTTCGAATTTATCAATGGACAGAAAAAAAAACTATTTCAAGAGATGGCTATGACAAGCAAATTAGAAACAAAATTCAGTACTCCACAAGCATGTCATAGCCTATCTGAACTGGGCCAAAGCTTACTTGTATACTTCTTATCTTGGAAAGCTGCCCCGGTCCAATCAGAGATCTGTAATTTTAGAAATGAAATGTAAACATCAACAGTAAATTAATACATTCTTTTACCGATTACCGCCTTGAACATATGTTACTTGATCAATTCACGTGGACACATATGTCTACCTTTCCTAAGCGGTCTCCTTTCGAAAAAGGTTGGTATGGCATATCCTTAAACTTATCCGGCATGTCACAAGGGCCCCATCCTGACAGATTATCTTGAATAACTGGTGCGCTAAAATGTGCCACTTCTTCTTCCACAGCAATTCCATCCTCAGCCATAACTAGAGACAAATTTCTGGACAATTATAGAAATAAATCCTACCCAACCTAACCTCCTCCTTCTCCAGTTTAGCGCAAGGACCGGAAGCAGCGCTGTGAACAAATGAACACACAAAGCAGCTTTTTCAAATCGAAAATCGAAATGACATGTGGATCGAGTGAATGGTTGTATCGATTCATAGATCGACATTTTATTGACGCTTGACGCTTGTTGACGTTTGCTTGTATCTTCTAGCAACTTGTGTCCTCTTTGGCTTACATCTTTTTTTTTTGTGCATACCCGACGTTTTTTTTCAGCGAACCTTTTATAAACAAATGCCAAGTGCCGAGAGTGTGGACCATATTCACGCGTCAAAATGCTGAAATGACACTTTGGATTCAGGAATCTTTACTTGAGAGTTGAACTGTGCTCTTTAGAAATTGGATGTGGTTCATAAACATTTTTCTAGTAGATGCCTTTATGTTCACATGTCTGCAGAGGAAACATATTATATTCAGGCATGTAAGTCCTCGAAGGTAGAACCACAGAAAGAAGTTATTACAGCTTTAAATGCAATACCGTAAGTATTTTTTACCTGCATATTTTGCCTTTTCCATGATTTTACGCGTGACAATAATTCTCTTTGAAAGCTGAAAACATTTCAAAATTTAAAGTTGTTGCTTTTATTTTTAATTATAGGGGTTTGGATCATACTGTACTATATTGGTTTTCGGCCCCTTGTAGGCTACTTGTTGAATTCGTCCGATAACCTATGTTTTTGTAGTGATTGTAATTCTAAAGCAAATGCCTACTGCACTGGTAAATGTATGTTATCGTCTGTCTCGCTAGCATGAGCTACGGAACCCCCTTCCCTTTTTTATAACGTGACATCTAAAGCGTTTTACTTCGAAAATATCTCATGCGTTGACAGAAAATCGGATTGCAGTTGTGTAAGGTACCATCCTAGCATTTTTCTCGAGGATGACCGCTGACACTGCTGCGATTCGAACCTCCGATCTGTGAACTCTCCCCTTGCAATCGTGGTGCGGAAAATTACGCGCATGGCTACACTGTGGCTGTGGCTGAAGATGCCTCTATAATCTATATAAAATAATAATAATAATCTGGCATGCAAGTCCAGAAGTCCTTGAAGGTAGAGCCACAGGAAAAAACATGCAATTACCTAGCTACTTTTTTTTTAGTCTTCTTTGGTAGTTTCTAGGTTCATGGTTACTGCAGAATAGGCTGCAGAATTCTGCTTCGACCGTGGTGAAATAGGCCTATTCCAATTAAATATATAAGACCTGTAACCGTGAGAGTTTGTTACCGGAACCAAATTTGTTAAAGACACCTTGCATTTGTGCTTTTACGTTGCAATTTTGCAAATATAGTTATTGTGAGAGGTTGCAAGATTGTCAAATCAACTTTAAATCGTTATATTGACACTTCACAGTAAGATTTCCATCGTTTAGCGATTGATAATTAATAATTATACATTACTAGCCTACTTGAATACAGGCGTGTCGCTGCAGTAAGCAAATAGAACAATGGTTCTGAAGAGATTCCTGCTCCTCATGGGAGATAGTGGCACTCTCTACGGAAGTTAAATTGGGGGACGAATTAATGGCGAGGTGACGAAAACACTAGTTATAACTGGAGACCTAAATCTCGTCCGCTTTGCGTTTCTCAAATTTAACTCTGGTCTGAGGGCTGGAACGAGGTACACTCAGCCTCGTGAGGCAAAATTAAAGAGATGTGTGTTCTATTCCCACCCCAGTCTTCCTGGAAGTGGATTTCAGAGTTTTTTTTGCGATTTTTGTCTAGATGGATAACTTGTGTGTAAAAATGTATTAACATATTAAAACTCAGCAATTTTTCTAGGTTTATGCCGTGTCTTGTGTTGGGTTTCGCCTACGAACACCAAGCTGGCTCATCAGTGGGCTCTAGCCTATATTACTTACAGTACATCTCAATAAATTTATTGTAAGAGATTTTAAGACTGTTACAATACATTTCCCATGAAATAAATGAATAGATAATAACTGGATAGAGGGGATGGAATTAGGATATCTTATTTGGAAAATCAAAATTATGTTCGTTTGAGTACGGTATTTATTGTTTTCGGCTAGAAAATATTTATTAAGTAGAATCACACCAGCAATGCAATTAGGTATGATGCTTAAATCAGTGTTCTAAATTCAAATAAATTATCAGAATTGAAGAATTTGCTTAGGGTGATGGTAGCCTATATGGGCACTTTATCTTATACAAGACTAGCAACCCGCACCGGCTTCGCTCGGGAACAGTTATGAATGCATTACGCGATAAGCGCTTTTTATTTTTCGATGTCAATGAACTACGGCCTATATCCGTTTTACGTCTCGGCATGATAGGTCAAAATCACTTATAGGACTATTAATTATATTATCACGGAGATGCATGTGCAACGAATTCTTGTCAGAGGTAATTTAAGAATGGCGTTGTTGGAAAAAATGAAAGCGTAAAATCACTTATGGTGGGCGATGTATTGAAGATAGAGATATGCTCTCGCGGACTTTTTTGTAGAACTTTTCATGTTGAACAATTCTTAGACTCATAGTAAATTAATATTTTAACGGTTTGCCCAGCGTAAGCTTAAAAAGTGCTCGGACGCCAGGTTTTTTCCCCCGACTTTTTCACTGAAATCGTTACTTCTTGGCTTCCTTTGTTCATAAATAAATTATTTTCTACAGAAATCTTTCTCGAGATATCCCTTACAGTATGGAGAAAACTGAATCAAAATCCATCAAGTGGTTCTCGAGATTATCCGTGACATCCAAGAATCGGGGACTTTGTTTTATACTAAGTAGAGATTAACATGGATAGTTGTTATAAATGAAATGGTTTATTTATTTGTTTTTTATTTATTTAAGTTGTTTCAATTAGGGTGTGTACTTGGATGTGTGTAGAATTTGTGTGATAACCTATGTTATTGTGGTGTCTGTAGTATGTGTGTTTGTAATTGAGATTAGGATTGTGAAGGAGGCGGCCGTGGCCTTAAGTTAGGAACCATCCTGGCATTTGCCTGGAGTAGAAGTGGGAAACCACGGAAATCGAATCCACCTCTTTTCATTTTCGTCTCACAAGACTGGGTACCCTGTTCCAGCCCTCATACCAGAATTAATTTATTTTGGCAGAGCCGGGAATCGAACCCACACCTCCAGTGTGACAGCACTACACTACGTGGGGGTCAGCATTTATTAAATAGAGGGACATAAGTTTGAAGTATTGTGTGACATTCAATATCGTGATCAGAGGCAGAGGTTGTTTAATATTGTCGGTTTGTTCATTTGTTTAAAGGAAGGAAGCCTGTACAGCAGTTTAACGTGACCGTTAATTTCGCGATCATAAGCCACGTGATATTTCCATTTTTGCATCCGAGGTTTGTTTTGGTTTTGAAAGCACGATTTGATCCACCGCTGGCCAGCTACGCCTAATAACACGGCTCACCAGAGCCCCGTTAGCCGTCACATTTCAAGGTTCCTGTAAGGCCTTCACAGCTACAGTAGCGGTCACGGAGCACACATAGTCCCCACTGTACTTCACCCCTACAGGCAGTCCCCTACTTTGTGCCCTTGCCCATCTCCCACGACGTGGACGAGGGGTTGGCCTTATGACATCAGAGCATGGATTGCCAATTGGAATTACCAACCATTATCACTACTGCATCAGAGTCCCTGTTACCAACTTTTTGGGGAAACGCACACTTCAGTGGTCAAATGTCAACCCCTGGCACTATACAGCCCATGTCGGGCTAAGGCCGACCAAGCGACCGCTGCCCAACCATTCGGCCTGCAAATATTGGGGTGACGCGTGATCAGCGCGTCGGGTCCCCTCGGCCGTTAATCTTGGTTTTCGTGATCGGGGCGCTGTCTCACTGTCAGACAGCTACTCAATTGTCCTCACGAGGCTGAGTGCACCCCGTTCCAACCCTCACGTCAGTTTTTAAAATCCCTGACGGAGCCGGGGATCGAACCCGGGGCCTCCGGGTGAGAACACTTCAGTGGTATGGCCATGTAATGAGGAAGGATAGCTCTAGAACAGATAAGAAGTACTTCAACCTGGATGTCAGAGAGCAGGGACCAAGAGGAAGACCAAGGAGTCGATGGATAGACAGTTCGATCAGAGGTGGAGAAGAATGGTTTTAACTGGGACGATGTCCAAGAACAAATGGTGTACCAAGATCGGGCAAGATGGAGAGCGCTTGTTTGCCACACCCGGGAAACTGGAGATGGAAAATGATGATGATGATGATGAAGCCACGAGATCTTTTTAACGTGAAATCCGAACTACTGGATGTGACATTTCACCGCCTGTATTAACCGGGAATTGAATCCAGTCCGTCTTTGGCAGGACGCAAGCAGCTTGTCCATAACACCCGCTGTTTATCTAATTATTTATTTAAATGCCAAAATAATCCACCGTTCTAGAAATTCAAAATGATCTTCTTCTGTATTTAACATACGGTAACGTACCGTATTATTTACTGAATTGAGCTGGCTGCGGGGCTCAGGGGGTAACGTTCTCGCTTCTGCCCATGGTTGCGGGATCGAATCCTGCCGCAGTCAGCTGGCATTTGAGGGTGCGCAAATGCGAGGGAGCCGTGTCAGCAGATTTACTGGCACGTTAATAATAATAATAATAATAATAATAATAATATCGTATGGCCTCGGGTGCCTGGTGCAAGCTTTGTTAATTGACACCCAGAAGGTAGCTTGCATGTCGAATTTCGTCGTTCCTTTGAACGCTATGAAAGTCAAGGAGGTTAGATATCTAAACTCCTTGACACTATAGCGCTTTCAAGTAGAGAATGCAGGAACTTTGTGTTGGCGGAAAATCCCGAGATTAATTTTGCCATTGAATACGGCCTACTGAATTCAAATGGGTTCTTTAACATGCCAACAACGTATGACATGAGTGTCGTGATTTTTGTCGCCTTCAAAAATCACTTACCACGACCAGGGGCGAACCAGCAATCTTGGGGTTGGTAGTCCGACACTATAACCACTCACCCACCGTGGCAAGCTACTGGCACGTTGAAGATCCCCTTCGGGGAAAATTCCGGCATCCAGGCGTCTCTAAAAGCCGCAGTAGTTAAAAGGGACGTAAAACAAATAACATTATTATTATTTACTGAATTGACCGTCAGTCGTTACATTCAGGGCCACCGAGAGGATTTAAGGGTCCCTATGAAATGTTTTTCTCCCCCCCCCCCCCCTTGAAATACTCTTAATTAATACTATCAACAACTAGCTATTCCTGAAAGGCAATGCGATTTTGAGAAAAACATCTGATGTTCAGTCATAAATAAATAAAAAAAAAACAACAACATACAAATATTATTTCACAGAAAACATTTTAGCATTTATTTTATATGGGGCGTGGTGGCTCAGCGGTCTAGCTGTATGCCTCTCACCAAGGCGGTCCGGGTTCGATTCCCGGTCAATGCATGTGAGATTTTCGAAGTGAAATGCCATGTCCTGTGGTTCGGATTCCACGTAAAAAGGAGGTCCCGTGGCTCATGATCTCAAGATTAACGGTCACGTTAAACTACAAGCTTCCTTCCTTCCTTCCTTCCTTCCATTTATTTTATGAAATATATTTTGCAAAGTGCACAAAAGGTTGGTTGGTTTCTTAGTTTAGGGGCTGCGACAACGCGATCATGTAGCCCCGTGTACTTTGGGTGTGTGTAGAATCTGTATGCTAACCGGTGTTAATTTTGATGACTGTATTAGTGTGTTTTATCTGTTAGGTAGATTTCATTAGAAAGCTAACTATTGCAATGGGTACCATGTTTCGACTTCCGGAAAATTTCAACATATCTTCGCGTTTCACATCCCCCAGACCCCAAAACCGCCGTCAGTTCAAAAGTTTATATATAATTTATGTATATATGTATCTATCTATCTATCTATCTATCTATATATATATATATATATATATATATATATATATATATATATATCAGTTATTTGTGGACACGATAACTGCCGTAATTTTACACCAATCACTTTGAATTTTTTACATAATATGTATCCTTATAAAATCTCGGTCGAGTTCGTTAATGGGCAAAATCGGTCGAAGGGGGTGAAAATGGGGGGCTTTTTTCGAAAAAGTGAAATTTCGCTATAACTCTCTTAATACGTGAAATATCGAATCCATTCAAAGTTCATAATATGTGTCTGATAAGTGCCAAAAATTTATGTCAAATACGTTTTTTGATAGCACCAACCATTGACCAAAGGGGTGGAAAAAAGTGGGTTTTTCGGGAAACATTAATCATATCTCTCTTAATAGGCACAATATCAAAACCGTACAAAATGGAAAATATTCCCCTAATAATTACCTAAAACTTTTGTCTGAAAGAATTTTTGATATGACCCACTATTACGCCAAGGGATGAGAAAAATGATTTCGGAATTTTTTAAAATGCCAAGTGCCATCAAAGGTTACCATAACAACGCTTTTAAATTGATAAGGGATGATATTGATATTCAATGTGATTGTGGAGAAGACCACACTGTTCAGCATATGACTGAGTGTCGACTGTGCCCAGCATCCTGCACGGAAGAAGATCTTCGTCGGGGGACACAGAGTGCATTGGAAGCAGGGACCCGGAACAGAACGTAACGCGGAACGGAACTCTTGTCTATGTGGAACGGAGAAATTCCGTTATCTCCAAGGTTATTTCCAAGTTGTAACGTTACCGCTGTCTGTTCCAAGCGTAACGTTACCGTCCTGGAACGGAACTGATTCTGAAACCGTACCCGGTATCTGGAACAGTGGAATGTTAGCCGAGCCTGTACCGGTACAGCGTATTGGAGACGGGTGGAACGTTACGTTGTCCCGTACCGAAATGAACAGAGGAATATCCGATACGTTACAGTTCGGAACATTCTACTTATAATAACGGAACAAACAGACGGAACGGAACGTTACAAATTTAACGGGATTGTATTGTTACAGGGCTGCATTATGACGTCTCAAGGCCAAGCAGAAGGCGTGCGATGTAACTGTTATTTTTATTGGGACGACGTGCATGCATTTACTCACTCAATCCCATTTTCCCGCTCACCTCACAGCACGCCAGCCTTCTGTTTCAGCTAATGTAGAGATCCTGTACCCCAAAAGAAGCTGCGCGACTCCGTCCCCTCGTTGTGATCGGTTGATCAAAATTTCTTTGGGATACCGTACACGATTTGTGAGGTAGGGCAATGGGCAAAGCACAGTGCTATCAAGCGGTTCCGTGGCACATTTTCCGTATATAACTAAGTAGATCTAAGTTGCGGGAACACCGTAGTGTTTGTTTGTACTTCAACGTTGATTATCACCGAGACATGAGGTTTGAGACCACATATAAAATTTATACATTTCAAGCTGCCTGGAGTTGGAGAGGGGAGTACAGACGATTCTCTAGTTTAATCAAATTTTGGTTGGCTTACATATCATTGACAATCATTTCATGTCTCTGCTTTCAGAATAAGGCTATATTATGACTACCCACATCGTCACTCCAAGAGGACAGCGAAATACTTATTATTAGACTATTGTTATTATTATTATTATTATCATCATTAGACAGTTATGTTATTATTATTTTCATAATTATTAGTCAATAATGATTATTATTAGTACACTATTATTATTATATTTTTCATTATTCTAGACAATTGAGTTTGTACAAAAATTCGCTATCCAGCAACAGAGAAACTACCTTATACTATCGGGGCGCAGTTAGCCTATTATTAGGAACCGGATTCTTAGGTTCTTATCTATTTTTCCCATACTTCTAAATACTTTTACGAATCACACTGAAATTCCGTACTACCTAATAAACTAAATAATACGCGAGTTCCTAAAAATAACTAATTGCAGTTTTGTACCATTTATTGTAGTATATTTCAAATTTTGTCCATAATCCTTGAAATTAAATGTGAAGATAGTGTTTACTCCTAGCTCCAGTCGATTGAAAGCAATTCTACCTAATGGAAAAATGAAATATTTTCAGCACTTTCCAGCTTATATATTATTGTTTGGTTATTTACCGAGAGGAAAGCGAATAAATCTCTTATTATTCCCAAGAATCCAATATAGTAAAGAATCAACATTATTTGAACGAGATAGAGTGTGAAAATCATCTCTGACATCCTTGGCTTTATTGCAATCCCTAAAAGTGTAAAGTTATCAGTGATAATTTGATTACGCATCATTATGTTAAATATTTACTCTCTCGTTGCAATCAGATTGTCTACTAACAATGAGGTATTAATTTTAAGCCTTATGTAATGTATGTCAACTTTCGTTACCCTTTAAACATAAGAACCTATTGTAAAAACCCATTCTACCTAATCATACTAATATATAACAAGTAGTTCCGTGAAGAACTATACAGCCTATTTTCATATATCCTACCCATATTAATTGCCTCTATCAACATACAAAATGTCAGTTTGATTGCTGTGTTAGATTCGTAGATACTGAGAATCGACTAAATATTGCAGATGGTATCCAGGTTGGATTTTTATTTATGTACTATTAGTCTACATGAAGATTATTGAGTAGGTGTTTTATTCAAACGTCAATCGCATGATTAGGACACACGAAGTAAAAACGAGATTTTAAAATTTCGCACAGCCGCCATCTTCAGTTTATGTAAACAATTGAACTAAATTAGATGCCAGTGAATGACAATATGTATAATCATTTACTGTACCACATTTCAATGCGCTCATATGATTAAATCACAAGAAAAATGTATTAGAATGTGTCAACTTCGCTTGGACGCCATGTTTGTTTCGTAGTTTACAGGTTTTTGAAAGTTACATAGATAAACTTGTACCAGTGATCTTTATCACCGTATACAATTTCAGGTTGATATCTTAAATAGTTTTGGAGATATTGAATGCCTGTGAAATATTTCACTCAGCCGCCATTTTGAGGTTATGAAAACAATTGAACGAAGTTAGATGTCAGTGCATTACAATGTATATAAACATATACTGTGCCAAGTTTCTTTGCGTTTGGTTGGTTAAATCGCGAGAAACGTCCATTTAAAAGTCGCAAATTCGCTTGGCCGCCATGTTGGTTTTGTAGTTACCAGGTTTTCAAAGGTCACATAAGTGAATTTTTAGTAGTTCCCTTTATTACCATACAAAATTCCAGGGTGATATCGGTAATAGTTTCGGAAATATTGAATGCTGGTGAAATATTTCGCACAGCCGCCATGTTGGATTGGTGAGACGTAACAAAATTTGAAGGGCACGGTCGGGGTCGCCCGGAATGGTGCTATGAACTTACCGAGTTTCATTGAAATCTCTCCAGCCGTTTAGATTTTATTAGGGGGGGACACACACACGAATCACACACACAAACGCACACACACACGGACAAAAGGTGATCTCATAAGCCTATTTTTTCAAAATTGAAAATAGGCTAAAAATGAGATGGTGTGTGTCTGTCTGTCTGTCTGTTACCTAATAACGCAAGAACCACTGGTCCGATTTAAATGAAATTTTGCATGGATGTAGCTGAAATACCAGGTTTACATATAGGTTACTTTTAATTTCGATATTTTGTACTATTAAGAAATGGCGACCATTTTAGTGACGTCACTTCACCCTTTGGTTTCAAAATTTCATATTTCCATATCAAATAAAAAGAGAACGGTAGGAAATAGCAACCTTTTGATGGCACAAATGAGCTTCAAAATTTAATTTTCTATCCGAAAAGTCCTTATCACTTTTCGTGTATCTCCAACGGTTAGCGAGTAAAACCTACTTTTGTGACGTCACTACACCCTTTGGTTTCAAAATTTCATATTACCATTTCAAATAAAAAGAGAACGCTAAGAAATAGCAAACTTTTGATGGTATGCACGAGCTTTAGCATTTAATTTTCTATCCAAAAGGTTCTTATCACTTTTCGTGTATCCCCGACGGTTAGCGAGTAAAACCTAAATTTGTGCAATAAAACACGGTCACATCGACCGGTGCAGTATATCTCTACATATTTAAAAAAGAAAATTTGTCCTTTTTTTCTGAATTTCTACGGAAATTTGAGTTATTTACACGCTTCAGACTGTTTTATGATAGATGCGCGCGAGAAAATAATGTTTTGGTCTGTCTGTCTGTTTGCTTGATTGTCTGTGGACAACTTTGTTCCCTTATAACTCGAGAACGGCTGGGTGTATCAACGTAAAATTTGGTACAGATATCCATCAGAGGCACGACACTAATCATTGATGTAACCCTTCTCTATACCTCTCATAAAAGGGGGCATACCCCCTTAAAATACATGCTGAAATAGGAGTAGAAGGACGAGACAAAGCTCATTTTCAGCCCCTCAATGTGCGAGACAAACCTCAGGGGCCCTAAAAGCACATTTTAAGGTCCTATGTCCAACCGTTTTTGACATATTCCCAGAAAATTAATTTAATTTAATTAACTATGAACGAATGCAAGCCGATAACCATGGCAACAGATTCTCAGAGATCCATCTATTGCTGTAAGACGCAATACAATTCCGTTAATTACATTAGTGTGAAAGTTTGCAAACGGTTAGATGGTTATTATGGGACCGAATTAAGCTGTAAATTTCATCAATACGTAAAATGCGCTTAAGGGGGTCAAGGGGTAGTCTAGATTTTTTTCACGCGATTTACATCTGCGGGTGTGGTATGGCAGGTCTATTATATTCCTATCCCTATGTTATATTATTAGTAGTAGTATTATATTATGGCGTACAACGACGAGACAAAGCCCCTCGGTGCCAGAAATAAAACTCGAGGGTCATCGAAAACTACATTATAAGGCTCTAAAACCTACAGTTTCTGAAACATTCCCAGAAAACTAATTTAATTTAATTTAACAAACTAATGAAGGAATGCAAATCGGTAACCATGACAACATTATCTCAAGGGGTGGCATCCAACTTTCCATCTATTTCAGTAAGAAGCAATTTATTACATTTATTACATTTCTGTGAAAGTTTGCAAATATAAGGTTATCACGGAACCAACGTAGACTGTATAATTCATCAATGCAATTAAGGGGGTCAAGGGGTAACCTAGGATTTTTTCATGCAAATTTCACGTGCGACATATAGTGCAGAAGGTCTATTATATCTCCAAACAACAACATTATTTTCAAAAATTCCTGAATTGAATCAGCATTTTTTGCGGCTTTTAGGAATTTGGGCCATTTGAGACTAAAGAACCTGAATTTTCATGCACCACAAGCTTCTATAATTTATGAAAGAGGTTTTCCTGTGTATGGGGACCCAACACAACGTAGAGGGTCAGTTTTTATGTGACGTGTATTGCGTTTCATCTACAAGGCTTTCAATTCTATTTCATGTCAGGAAGTACACGTCAGGTGAATTTACTTTGAGAGCACATTTCAACTAATCTTTTCTTTTTTTTTTGTCGACATACGGGTTCATCGTAAGGATGATTTTCTTTGATACTGTGTGGTAGATATACCCATATTTGGATTTCTGGGTGATATGTTGTAGACAATAGTATTGTCTGTCTGTCTGTCTTTCTGTGTATCCTTATGTACGCCTATAACTCATGTTCGGATGCTTGGTGCATCGTAAAATTAGGTATGGTAAACATGAGTCAATACACCATTTATAAAACTCTTCACCGTTCATTTCATACAGTAGAAGGGTGGATATAGGGAAACACTTCTCAAAATACATGCTAAAATAGGCGAAATATAAAAATTATCCTAGAAGGACGACCAAAGCATATGTTCCACTTCTCAATGTGAGACACAAAATTCGCGAGTCTATAAATCGCGAGTCTTAAATTAACAGTGTGTGTGATATTCCCAGAAAACTAACTTCGTTTTGATAAACTTATGAAGGAATGACAAGCCGCTAACCATTGCAACAGTAGCTCAATTGATAATGTCTGGTGCGTCTCTAAAAGCAACAGTACTTAAAAGGGACGTAACACCAATAACATTATTATTATTATTATTATTATTATGTCTGGTGTTAACACCGAACACCGTTCGAAGAACGGGTGTTTCTGCTAGTAAAAAACTAAAAAGAACAATTTTATGTTTTTGAAAACCTAAAATGACAATTTTAAAAACCACCAAAATCCGGCCCCTATTTATTATATTCTGATGGTTGGGTGGTAGAGCAGCGGACTCTGTACTGGGATAAACGCCAGGAAAGAAGAAGATTGTTGGGTGGTTTCATACGTAAGACAAGAAGTTCCGTGAAGAACTATACAGCCTACTTTTCATGCCAATGATTATTCTACAGTATATGAACCTATCTAGAATATTGACGAAATTAAGTTGGTAATATCGAAATATCTAATTAGTTCAAAACATACCTGGTGTAATGTAGCCTAATAATGCACTACAGTTGGCAGCCCTGGTGACTGAATATATTCTTATTTCCATCTCTTAAGGTACAGAATACAACATTTGGTTGAAGTCCAATGGACGTTACATGCAGTTAGACACTGGATCTATCAGCAGCGTAAAAGCATGTTGCCAACAATACCATGCGTGTGCTGGTCAGAAATAATCTGAAATTTTATGATATCTTGTTGTGCAAATTTTGGATGAAATTCATTTGTTAGTATAGAAGTTACATCTATTTTAAAATTGGACCTATCAGCAGGCATAGAATCATGTTGGCAGCACTGACTTACATTAATTACACCAAATTAATCTAGAAAGTCAGGTGCTATACGTGTGCAAAGTATAGAGCTGTTGGCTTGCATACTTTCTGATATATTGATATTAGGGTAAAACAATATAGACAGCATTTATTAACAGTTGGCAGCCCTGATTGCTCTTAACAATACTTATAGTCATATCTGTTATGTTACACATAGCACATACGAAATTTGGTTGAAATCCAACTGATAGTATAGAAGTTACATGTATTTAAAATTGGTACTATCAGCAGGCTTATAATCATGTTGGTAGAACAGATGTATATAAGTTACTCCAAATTAATCTAAAATGTCAGAATATACGTGTGCATAGTTTAAAGCTGTCGGCTTGCATACTTTCTGATATATTGGTATTTGGATAAAAAAAAATAGAGAGAGCAATTATTAACAGTTGGCAGCCTTGGTGACTCTTAAGAATACGCTCAGTCATATCTGTTTACGTACACATTTTACATACAAAATTTGGTTGAAATCCCATTGATAGTGTAGAAGTTATATGCATTTAAACATTGGACCTATCAGAAGGCTTAACATTATGTTGGCAACATTGTCATGTATGGCCTCCTGGATATTAAACTGAAATAGTAATATCTACATGTGTGCCAATTTTGGAATAGCTCCCATGCATACCTTGCAAGATATCCAGCATGGAGCTCAAATTTCTAGTGCGTTTTTCAGCAGTTGGTAGCACTGACATCATTTTCAAATATGGACGTGAGACATTCCGGTGCACATCTTTACACATACTAAATTTGGTTTTGATTGCTGCAGCCGTTTAGGAGTTGATAGGGGGGGGGGGGGACACACACACAGCCAGACAGACAGACAGACAGACACACATTTTCCCGGATCTATCTCATAAGTCTACTTTTTCCTCATTTTTGCAAAATGTGAAAAGTAGGCTAGGGCCCACAGCCACTCCTATTTCAGTACACGAGCTATCGAGTCTAATACCAACCGGCCGAGTGGTTCGAGGCTGGCTGGCGTACCTCTGGTCGTATTGGGTACTGACGCACATTAGTAGTATATGCCAAAAGCATAAGATGGCGTCGATAATTTAGAGGTGGAACACCCGATTCGACGAGTTGGCTGGGTATCGGGCTGGTCCGGAAGGCACCAGTAGCCAGCCTAACGCCACTATGGTGGATACTGTCCAGCATTTTCAAGGTTGCCGGTCTTTCTGAACCGTAAGCCGCAGAATCATAGTCTAGCCGGGACACGACGAGGGCTTGGTAGAACCGTAGCAGCACCGCTCCGTCAGCCCCCCACGTAGTGCTACTAAGAAACTTGAGCATGTTCAGTTTCCTGAGACACGTCGTTCTTAGTTGCCGTATATGGGGCTGCCACGTTAATTTGCTGTCAAAATGGAGCCCCAAGAAGCGATAAGACGTCAACCAACGGCAACGCAGCATACCTGAGATGTAGTTCAGGGTGTAAGTGTAGCCTTCGGAGCCGACAAAAATGGACGACGGAGGATTTCGCTGATGAAAACCGGTCGTGAGCCCACCTGTCGACCCGGTTAACAGCTATCTGCAATTGCCGTTCCACGATTGACATACTTCCAGAGCTGTAAAGCAGAGCTAAATCGGCTACATACAGCGATGGAACTATCGTGGGCCCGGTGGCGGTAACAATGCCGTTTATGGCAACCTCTTTTACTTTTACGCTCATCGGCGTATCGCAGATTCTTTCTTCTTTTATATTTAAGGAAAATATATCAATTCAAAACAACCATTTATTGACACTTCTGGATGCCATGACAGTTAATTTTACAACAGTGGAAAAAAGATAATAAAGAAAAAAATGACAATCTTAATGTAGCATCTTTGGCCAAAAGAAATGACACACTCCCACCTTGAGTTGGTGGAAGAACAACTCAACCATACATAAATAACTATAATTACCTCAAAATACAGTAATCATAAATCTAATCTCTTTGGTGTATTTACAGCTCTACCACTTTTAGTGGTTACTCTTGACATCCCTTCTAATCCCTAAACACATTTAGGCTAATGAGACTTTTGTCATTTTTTGAAGAGAAAGGCTCTTCCTGTACCAATCTTCCGACTATTTTTTCTGCTGACATTTTCTCCTCACATGACAATTCTCCACGAGCTCTTGTAAGGTTTGCTCTTCGCGTATTTTGGATAAACCTCTTTATCCAAGCAACCAACCGAATTATTTTTCCATAGCTTGAAAAATATAAGTAATACCAATTAAAATCGTGGTACCTGCACTGATCATTATTTACATGTTTTGGGGTGCTACATGAAGTATGTACAAAGTAACTCATTATTTGAGATGATTTTCTCTTTTCTTGCAAAATCAGCTCTGCCTCTGCAGGTGGAAATTCACCAGACCACTCTGGCCGGTCCTTTCGTAAAAACTCTGGCCCCTCCCACCATTGAAGTGCTAACAATTTTTCTGCCAGACAACTCTTGAAGGAAGATCTGCAGGATTCAAATGGCCAGGAACATATCTCCACATTTCTGGTAAAGTCAACCGATGGATTTCTTTAACACGGTTGTTGACAAACACAGTCCATGTTTCTTCCTATAGAATCCATGCTAAAACCGTTGTCGAATCAGTCTAGAAATTCAACTTGACATCTTGGTAGTTTAGTCCTTCTAGCACTGAATTACCTAATCTAGATCCCACTGTTGCAGCAATTAGTTCCAGTCGGGGAATGATGACTGTGTTTAATGGGGCTACTCTTGCACTGGCTGCAAGAAGGCGTACCTTAATCTCACCGTCAATTTGTAGTCGTATGAAGACTACTGCAGCGTAGGCCTGTGCACTAGCATCACACAAAATATGTAGACTGACATCCCTGTGGTTCTTGGAATAATGAAACCAGCGTGGAATTCTCATCTCTTTCAGGAGAAAAAGGCTTAAATACCAGGTTACAAATTGGTCCTTAATATCAGTAGTAACCTCTTCATCTCAAGATATACCACTTAGCCATATCTTTTGCAATAACAATTTAGGAACTAGAAGTACTGGACTAACTATGCCAATCGGATCAAATATCTTTTGTGCAACTGACAGAATGGATCTTTTCGCGATCACTCCCAATTCATGGTTCTGTAACCATTCCAAGTTTAACAATAAATTGTCAGATTCCAAATCCCATCGTAAACCTAGCACCGCTGTCCGTCCTACAAGAATGAAAGCATCATTGTTGGCCTGCCAACCTCTGAGGTCGAACTTTCCTTCCTGCATTATATCACGTGCTTCATTAATGAATTCTTTCAGTTCTGATTCAGTATCAACATTGGTTACAACATTGTCCACATAAAGGCTCTGTTTAAGTCTTGATATCTGTCCTTTACTATATTGACAATCTTCCATTGCCTTGTCCAAATGGTAATCAAGAACTGCTCCTAAAAGGAAAGTGCTACATTTTAATCCAAATACCACCCTCCGATGCCGAAATATCTTTATATTCTTCCAGTCATTTGGATCACACCAGAAGAACCTAAGAAAATCTCTGTCTTCTTGACGAACACTTATTTGTAGAAAAGCCATTTCTACATCAGCGGTCACCCCAAATCTCCCTTCCCGAAATTTTAGTAACAGGGAAGGAATCAGTTCAATCACATTGGGCCCACACTCTAAACAATGATTGAGAGAAGGAGCATTTCTACCTCTTGCTGACACGTCAAATACAGGACGAACTCTGGTGGTGCTATTCTCCTTAATAACAGTTCGATGTGGTAGGTAGTGTCCATAATTCCCTACTTCTTTGACTGGTACTTCTTCAATAATTCCCAGTTCTTCCCACTCAGCTAGAACTGCATCGTATGAAATGAGAAGATTTTGAGACTGAAGCTTTCTAGTGGTAGATTCTAACCTTTTGAGTGCTAGCTCCCTGTTACTAGGAAGAGCCCAGCTATCTTCTTTCCATAGCAATGAAACTTCGTAACGTCTGTCATCATTTACAGTAATACCTCTTAGAAAATCGTCTCTAATTTGAAGCTGTCTTTCATTTTTGGACATTTTAACAGCTGAGTCTGAGATTCCAATGGTATCTAGGCTCCAGCGATCGTTGATCTCATTAACAAACAGAGCTGTAACTTCTTCTGCCAAGTTAACAGAAGATTGTTGTGGAACTTTCCCCATCAAAGTCCAGCCTAAATTTGTTTCCACAGCAACCAAACCAGAAGACAGAACTTTAATATTTCCTGTCTGAAGTTTGTCCGCTACATCCGCTCCAATCAGCAAGTCCACAGGTCTAGACTCATCCCCAATATCTGTTAGGCTGATATTCCCTTCCTCAAGTTCATTCAACCAAGGTCCTTTCTTGACCGAAGGGATGCCATTACATATTAAAACCTGTTCCAATACTTCAAAATTACATTGATATTTTCCATCCAGGCTTTCAATTTCTACTTTGTAACATGAATGTTCATTAACACTCGTTTTCACTCCCCCAAAAAGGTCATGTTTAATTGTTTCAGTTCTGACTGGAGTGTAACCTAATCTTTTAACAATGTATTTCTTAACATAGGATCATTGGGATCCTGAGTCAATTATGGCTCTAACAGAGAAGGAAGAGCCAATACCTTTCATCTTTATAACCAAAGTTTGCAAAATAACTTTAGGATATTTAGAAATATTACTCAGCGAATTTGTCTTTTGTTCATTCTTCCCCCCCCCCCCCCCCCCGGATTGCCTGTGTTCGACATTATTATGGGATATATTTTGTTTATTCTGAGGTAAATCAGGGCACATCAGAACTTGGTGGCTCTTACTAAAAATAATGCACCGTACTACGGCTTTACATTTATTGACACAGTGTCCCTTCTTAAAGCACTTAAAACACCCACCCTTGTCCTTTAGGACCTTCTGTTTCTCAGATAGACCTAATTAGTGTGCTTTAAAGCAATTAAGGGCATCATGTTGACCTCCACAAAAATACAGTACCCTCTCCTCTCCTCAACTGGGTTAGTGTTTAACAAGTCAGCTGCAGTAGCAATGTGCTCTGACAATTTGGGTTGGTCTCTACTCCTGTTATTATCTATGATTCCAAAACCGGAAATTGCTAAACTGATCCGTTCCTCGGCTTCCACTTCCCTTTTCATGAATAGCATGAGATTGTCTAACCTATCTTTCGAATCACGTGTGTGTGCAAAATTGGAACTTCTTTGCCAGGCCCTAAGAAACTCCTCAGGCAAACATGACTCTACTAAAGGATACAACATAGATGCACACTTATATGTAGTAACACCTAAGGTTTCAAGTGACCGTATGTGCGATTCCAAGTTGTCATAAAGGCTACACATTGAATTGCCATCACCGGGAGTGGAAGATTTCTTAAGAACTAAAGATAACAACTCTCTTACGTAAACTTCAACCAACAGATCATCTCTACCGAACCTGCTCTTTAAACATTCTACTGCCTTCGTATAATTTTCCCCAATAGGTGGAAAACTTTCAGTAATATCTCGAGCACGAGACCCTTTCACTGTAGCTTGCATTAAGTATTGAAACTTAGCTTCCGGTGCAATATCCGGATCCTTGTCTATCTTTACAAACTGGCCCCTGAACTGTATCCACTGTTTTACATCGCCATCAAATTTCCTTAGTTCTAATTTAGGTAGTTTGAATTTTCTCTTACTCACAAGATCTACACTGCTACAATCACTGTTGTCTTGAGCGATGCCTCCTGAAGTTAGAATATATTCAACACTCACCTCTATATCAAGAAATTGACGTTGATAGTCATCGGCAAGTCTACATTCGTCGTCCAAGTCCTCTTGGCCGACGTCAAGTTTTAGACTTACGACCTTACCATCCAGCTGCAGGAGCTCATCATTTTTCTTCCGAAGTAAAGAAAGGGAAACCTGAACTTTCCTTCGCTTTTCATGAGCTGTCATCTGGACGTCATCAATTTCACCTTTGAGGTTATTCAACTGCCTCGAAAACGCCGCCCGTGTTACCTTACGTAGCTTTATCGCTCGATCCAGTTCACGTTGGGTTGTCTCCATAATTAAAATATATTGATATATTTATCCTATCACTGGTCGCCACTTATTTTACTTTTACGCTCACCGGCGTATCGCAGATTCTTTCTTCTTTTATATTTAAGGAAAATATATCAATTCAAAACAACCATTTATTGACACTTCTGGATGCCATGACAGTTAATTTTACAACAGTGGAAAAAAGATAATAGAGAAAAAAATAACTATCTTAATGTAGCATCTTTGGGCAAAAGATATGACAACCTCGAACAAGGTGACAGAACAGAACCCTGAGGAACTTCGTTTCCTTGGGTATAATATTGCGATATGTTCTACCGACCCTTACACGGAAGAGTCGGACTACATGAAATTCGTAATGAAAGTCGGTAGATTACCACGGAGTCCCCACTCATGAAGGGTGGAAAGGATCTCGTAGCGCCATATGGTGTCGTAGGTAATTCGGAGAAATGCCTCCTGTATGGCGCTTACAAGTCGCACCAGATAGACGGTGGTGGACATATGGGAGCGAAATCTAGACTGGTACCCTGACAGTAAGCCTCTCTCTTCCAGGAACCACACCAGTCGATGGTTCACCATCTTCTCTCGCAGCTTACATAGGGCATTTGAGAGGCCTGTAGCTGCTGACAAGTTTGGGATCCTTTCCAGCCTTGGGAACCGGTATCATGATCCACTCTCGCCATTGAGATGGAAACTGCCCATCAATCCATATACGATTGAAGAGGACCAACAATTGCTTTATACTGGATTCGCACAGATGTTTTAACATTTGATTCTGTGTGTTATCCGGTCCGGGAGACGTATCCCTACGCAGTGAAAGCGCACTGCGCAGTTCCCTTTCAGAGAATGGTACATTGTAGGACTCCAAAGCAGCAGTGGCAAAGAACAAGGGGTGAACCTCCGCCTCCCGCTTCAGAGTCAGAAACGTAGGATCGTAACTCCCAGATCAGGATACATCATTGAAGTGCGATCCAATACGGTTGGCAATGGCGAGTTGGTCCGTGATGATGTCTCCGATGATGGAGACTCCGTGTGCCATCAATGATATCGGGAGTCCGGAAATCCGACGAAGCTTAGTCCACACTTGAGATGAAGGAGTATGTGTCGTCATAAACAACACATACCTTTCCCACGTCGTTTTATTACTCTCCCGAATCAGATATCGGGCTCTAGCACGCATCCCTTTGAAGGTGATAAGGTTGGCCATAGTGTTTTGCCTCCGATAGCATTTGAAAGCACGTCGACGATCTTTAAAGGCTGCTGCAATCTCGGCTGTCCACCAAGGGGCAAGTTTCCGGTGGGAATTGCCGGATGAGGAAGGTATTGTTTCCTCAGCAGCAGCCGAAATACCATGCGTTATGTGAATGGTATGATCGTAGACACTCTCAAAGTTATCTTCGGCAAAATCAGCACGTGCTGTGAAAGTTGTCCAATCAGCCCGACGGAGAAGCCATCGACTTGGTAATTCGATGGCTCTCTGGTTCGGAAGAGTAACGATAATCGGGAAATTGTCACCAATACAAAGGTCGTCGTGTACACCCCACTGTAGCAGGGGAACCAGCGCACGACAGCACAAGGTGATATCGACATTTGAATAAGTGCCGTGTGCAATAGAGAAGTGCGTAGGTTCCCCTGTGTTTAACAAATACAGCTCCAGCCACCTGATCAGTCTCTCAAAATCTCTCCCTCCATCAATAGTGGTAGCGGAGCCCTAGATGGTGTTGTGGGCATTAACATATCCCAGAAGGAGAAAATGAGGGGGGGGAGCTGAGAGACTAGATCCACCAGGTGGTTTCAATCCAGTTGAGAATCAGGTGGAATGTACACATTACATAATGTTGCCATTACTGGCGACGAAGTACGAACTGCAACTGCCTCTAGCTGAGTACGCAACGGCACCTCTTCACTAAAGAGGCTAGAGTGGACGAGAATGCAGACACCACCGACGGCCACAGCTCCATCCACTGGGTCTTCAGAGAAGAGGTTGAAGTAACGCATTATTGTCTCACGTCCAGGACGAAACCTGGATTCCTGAAGACAGACAATGGTTGCCGAAAACAAAGATATTAATTGACGTAACTCATTGAGATGACCAGAATAGCTATTACAGTTCCCTTGTAAGTAGAAGTGGGTCTTCTACTTACGCTTGACCGTTTGCCACCATTCCTCATCTCTAGTTGGATATGATGGGGCAGGAGAGCGCACCTCAATCTCCACATCTCGGTCCGAAGACGAAGAAAATGGAGCGGGCAGTCCCCTGGATGGCGCGCGGTCCTCGTCGGACTTCACGAGTCTCGCTCTTGGGGAAGAGCGAGAGCAGTGTCGAGGGACTTTCTCCCGGTCCGAAGACTGGGTGTCTGTCCCCGACATGTCCCGAAGAGATTTCATTCTTGATCGGCGCTGACGTCTATTTGGGGAAGTAGATGGTCGCTTCCCCACAGGCGCCAGTTCCTTACAAAACATGACCGCTCCTGCTGACACCGCTCCACTGGTGGTGGTGGGAGTGGAATGGCCAGCAGATACCTGAGCAGCCCTGTCTCTAGGAGAGGAAGAGAAACGGCGCTGAACCGTTCCTCTCTCCTCCGCTGATGTATTTTCCTATTTGTAGGGGAGTTCCTCCATACGGACGAGTTTGGCTTCAGCCGGCTTCCCTCCCTTGATGGTCGTGGGAGCGGGAAGGCCAGCAGAGACAGTAGCCACTCCGTCAGGAGGAGGGCGAGAGAGATGGCGACGAACCTTCTCTCTCATCTCCACTACTACTTTTGTCATATCGGGTGGACTGGAAGAAGGACCAGCCCTGGTCGGCAAACTCTTCTTTCCCCTGTTAACTGAGGAAGACATGTTAGCCGACCGGTTCGAAGAAGGAGAGGACTTCTCCGATTTCGCCGGTTTAGATGATATAACTGTCGCCTTCTTTTCCTTGCCCGAAGAAGGTTGTGGGACCTCCTTCGGGCAGACAATTTTCGCTGGTACAGCGAGGGGTGATTTCAAATCTGCTGAATTACCGGACGTCGAGGATACTTCACTGGGAACTGTGACAGCAGGGGTGAATGAGGGCGTCGCTGCGGCCACAAACGTCACCCGAAATTCGGGGGCATCCATATCACGGTACCTCTTGCGAGCATCGTGATATGAAAGCCAATGCAATGTTCTGATTTCTTGGATTGTGGCTTCTTTACAGAACTCAGGGCACTGCTTCAATCGTGGAGAGTGGCTTCCTTGGCAGTTATACCAGGCCCAAAATAACTGTGAACATGAGGGAGGAGCCAGATTCACGCGCTCACCCGCGCCAGCCAATTGCATAGCGCGGCGTTGCCTAGTTAACTACGCAATCTGGGCTCGCTGTGCCGTACGAAATCCCTATTTCTCTCCGCGCACGAAAATCATTAATTATCCAATTATTTAGATGAACCTATGTTACAGAGCTAAACATTCTGAAGCTGACTGTGCAAACCCCATGACGATACGACCAGCCGTTCGGGAGATATCATCTGCTCTTGAACTGAAGGGATAATTAGAGCGAAGAATGGTTAGGTGTTGAAATATTTAGTTTCGCTGGGGAAGATAACAGTGACAGCATGGCTGTATTCATTCACTAGTGGAGCTTATAGAAGTTAGTGCTGTGAGCTGAAGTTTTGAACTCATAACAATGTTCCGTAGCAAGCCGAGTGGCAGTCGAACAGCGAGGCAAGAACAATATTTTTCAGGGTATACGGCCTTTTAAAGAATCTTTCGAATACAGAAGTACGTGAAAACACAAAATCTGATAACCTGTGTTGTTGTGTTGTCGGCAACTAAGACCAGAACTAAATATCTTGATTGAGCCGTGAATCGAATCTGGACATCATGGGTGACAGCAAGAGTTGTTGTTGTTGTTGTTGATTATTATTGTTGTAGGGGCTTTGTGACATCGTGGTCATGTAGCCCCGTGTATTTGGGTGTGTGTGGAATTTATCTGATAACCTGTGACACTGTGATGTCTCTACTAGTGTGTATATTTGTAATTGAGGAAGGATTTGCGTAGGAAGCGGCCGTGGCCTTACGTTAGGTACCATCCCGGCATTTGCCTGGAGTAGAAGTGCGAATCCACAGAAGAACCACTTCCAGGATGGCTAAGGTAGGAATCCAACCCACATATTCCTAGGTTTGCATCACGAGGCTGAGTGTACCGTGTTCCAGCCCTCAGACCAGAATTACATTTGTTGGGAATCGTACCCGGGACTCCGCGGTGACAGCCAAGAATGGACAGCAATGTGCTAGCCAGTACACCACAAGGTGGTCTCCAATAAACAAAAACTGATCCCAAAAATTGTATTCTCTGTTTCTATTACCTTATAAAGGGCTACCAAGCAATGTTACTCAGAATGGCTTGGGGTGTAGATTACGTCATGTGATATAATAACGTTGTAATTGTTGTTTCATTTGAGGGGCTTGGACATATTGGTACTTTAGCCCCGTGTACTTGTCTGAAAATCTGGGTTACTGTGGTGTCTGTATTAGAGTGTGTGTATTATTATTATTATTATTATTCTGGTGAGGATTGGGAAGGAGGCGGCCGTGTCCTTAAGTTAGGAACCATCCCGGCATTTGCCCGGAGTATAAATGAGAAACCACTTTCAGGATGACTGAGGTAGGAATTTTACCTACATCTTCCCAGCTTTGCCTCACGAGATTGAGCGAACCCTGTTCTAGCCCTCAGACTAAAATTAAATAGCTTGGCAGAGCCGGCAATCGAACCTGAACCTCCTGCGCGACAGCCAAGAATGCTGGTCGCTGGTGGTCACTTTCACGAATAACGTTTGTGTGGCATCTTATATCTGCCTCATATCACATTGTGTGCAATCCGTTGTGAGGATAGATATTCGTAGGATCAGGTTTCCCAGCTCGTACATGCGCTTGCATTCGGAGCGCCTTGTGTTCTGGGGGAAGGTCGTGTGTATACTGCGAGCGTAGAGCTGTGTCATCTCTGCCAGTCTCACTGTGGCAACAGCGCTCCGCTGGACGCACGCTAATGGGCGAGCCCATGTTCACAGTTGTTTTGGGTCTGGTATAGGACAAATCGGGGGAGGCGTACACCTCTCACCCTCATGTGTCCCCTTGTCACACTCTCTACACACGGCCTTGGCAGTGCACCTGGCAGAAACATGCCCGAATTTCTGGCATTGATAACATCACATAGGTGGAGGGATGTACGGTCGAAGATCGCAGTGGTTCGATGTGACCTACATCTGCTTAGGTAAAACATCACCCTCAAAATGGAGAATAAAAGCGCCGGTATCGACGCTGTTCTCTCCAATCTTTCGGGTGATGTGCCCAATCTTGGTGACGACTATCTTCCCCAGATTCCGCAACAATTCAGCATCGCTATTCAAAATGAATTTACGATGGAAAATAACTCCACGGACCTCATTCAGCGTTTCGTGTTTTGAGACCTTAACGGGAATTTCTCTGAACTGCGTGCATTCCAGCAACGTTTCGGTTTGCTGTTGGCTAATTGTATGCAGTAGGAGCTGTCCGTTCCGGAGCTTGGAAATCCCGTTTAGATCTCCAAATTTCCCCTCGAATTCCTCGGAAAAGATCATTGATTTCACCACTTTGAAATAATCCCCGTCTGTCCTGATAGCTACCAGGTAGCGATGTGACTTGTCAACAGGGAAACGTGCATTGAAAGTTTTATCCCTGATCCGACACTCAAGAGACGGCTATTTAAGGGGGACACCCTCTGATGATTTATTGGGCCGCTTTCGCGTCATCCCGAAATCACCCTCCCCGAATACAACCTACTCCGGACGAGGGTCATCACTGTGGGCGCCACCCAGCCAAGGCAATACCTACCTGGCATAGCAGGTATTGCCCGGGGTCCCAGTGCCTTGAATAGGCACTTCCCCCTCGGCATGCACAGTGATATGTTTGGCGAAATTATTCGGCCGTGCAGGGACCTCCGTTGTGAGGCGGATACCACTGCAAGGGTACATGGCGCACCCACCTGACGGGATGGGGAATACCGTCCAGGCTTTCTGGCCAGATGGCCAAGTTGGTGGCCCTTCCGCTGGCAGCATGACGTTTATTTCTAAGGGTCAAACCAAAAATGGGACCGGAAGTCGGAAAATACCTTTTACAGGCAGGGGATACCGTAGATGAATTTTCTCTTCCCATCAACAGGGAGTCTTCAAAATCAAAGTCAGTCATGTCAGTCTGTCTTGTCGGCCCTATTAGTGTCCTCCTACGACAAGCAGAGCATACCTTGTGTGTATTCTAACCCGCAACCCACACGGGGGTGTACCTAAAAGGATGTCTGTCGCACCCAATGGGGATTACCCACACTCCAGTAATGCATATTATGACGATAAACGGTTCCATTGTTGTGGAATCGTGCTTCGACCGTAAATAAGATGGTCGCTAGAAAAGCCGGATCAGTTTCCACAGAACGCCACCCGTGCTTCGAAATCATGACCATGTATCTCCAGGCGTAAGTGCAGATGGTACGGGTGAGACCAGTGGGTGTGAATTAACCGCATAACAGACGCTCGGCTGATGTTCGTCTCCAGTGCAATGGCCCATGTGGTAGTATGAGGGTGACGCCGGATATCGTCAAACACAACCTCTTCATTGTGAGCAGACGTCACGCGATGATCTCAAACAGGCCGTGTTTTTCCCAGGGATCCAGTATCTCCCAGGCGTCTTTCCACACTCCGAAATACCATGCCTGTCGGTCGTTGTCTATCCGGATAGAGCTCTTGGTACAGGCGATGCGCCTGGTATGCATTCTGTCGAGCTCCTCCATTAATATAACATATTCAGGCGCGGATTCAAGGGGGGGGGGGGGTCACGGGGTCATGACCCCCCCCCCAAACGGAGAACAAATTTTTTACAAACTCAAAAAACCAAAACACAATAACCAGACAAATGAAACTTAACGAATTTTAACTGAAAAACAGTTTTTTTTTTTCATTTTATTCAATACTGAAAATTTCTTTATTGCAATTATTATGTTCTGTTACAACTGTACTTATTTACTACTTCATACCTGGTATATAAAAACGAATATTTATATAACAAAATCAACTCGTCTATTTTGTTTAGCAAACCTTGTGATTACTGAATCGATGTTTATAGTGATGTCACGATGAATGTGCAGCAATGCACGAATAGGAATTTGGGGCTTTTTTCGCACCAAAAAAAATTTCCGACGTCCAAACTGCAAGCTTGGTTGGCAATTTAAGCTGTGACTTTCTCCCTTTGTCGGTACCAACCCGACTTGCCGAAAATGCAACGTACTTAGGTATTTTTCTCGAAGCTCGATGTAAAAGTCGCAAAACACGCCGTTGCAATTTGTAGGAATATTTTAGGTGCACTAAACGCATCAAATTTCTATCCATGTAGCTTGCAAAAAATTGGTCTGGTTTTGTACGTTTGGTTATTTTGTGATTGCGTTTTTAGTGATACCATTTTGCTTAACTATTTCGATTCTCTGACCCCCCCCAAAGCCAAACTCTAGATCCGCGCCTGAACATATTCATATGCTCTTCGCTGGAATACATCTCGAGGCAGTGAATACGCTTCGTGTTGTGAATTACGTCGAAGGAGCGAGTTCGCGCAGCTACATACTGACTTGCCATCGCATGTTGTTTTCGTTCCAATGGGGCACACTTTGCCCTAACTGTGGTCTACGAAGCTTGGAACATACATGTACGACGTAGCTAACTGGTTGCCTGTGCCCTAGCCAGAGACAATCACCTCCTCATCCTTGTCCAATCCAGCACCTTAGCTTATGCAACGATACACACGGTCTTCTTTTCTTTTTCTTTTTATTTGATCGCTTACCCTCCAAGCTCGGCTTTACCCTAGGACTTTGCGAGGGATCAGTCCTCATCATCATCATCATTTCCCCTTATCCAGCTCCTGCCGGGTCGGGGTATTTATGGCACTTCTCCACTTTCCTCTTTCCTTCCACAATTCTTCTTCCACGATCTTGTCCCAGTCCAGATTCCTTTTTCTCACGCAGTTCTTCACTGAATCGATCCACCTTCTTCTAGGTCTTCCCCTTGCTCTCTTACCCTTGTACTTGGCCTCCAGCACCTGTCTTGGTATTCTATTTTCCTCCATCCTCTTTACATGTCCAAACCACCTTAGTTTATTCTTCTCAATTCTCTCATTTAGTTTTCCCATCCCAACTTCCTTCCTAACATCTTCATTCCTCACTCTGTCTTTCCTTGTCTTACCTATCATACTTCTTAGGAATTTCATTTCACTGGCTTGGATTTTACTCTCATGCCTGCTTGTCAGGGTCCAAGACTCAGCTGCATAAGTTAATATGGGTACATAGTACATTTTATACATTACCTCCTTGCTTTTCCTTGGTACTTCCTTATCCCAAACAAGTTTTCTTACACTTTGATAGAATGCATTGCTCTGCTGTACCCTCCTGCCAATCTCCATGTCCAACCTACCAGTTTGCATCAATTCACTTCCTAGGTATTTGAACGTGTCCACAATTTCCAAACTCTGACTTCCAATTTTCACAGTGCCCTTTCCTTGTCTTTCCCCTCTTGTCATCACCATGGTCTTGCTTTTCTCTATACTGATTTTCAGGCCATACTTCTGAATATTTTCGTTCAGTGCATCTAGTTGTTTTTGCACTTCTTCGGTGTTCCTTCCCCAGACCACAATATCGTCTGCAAATAATAGTAACTTCATTTCTTTATGTCCATATGCTTCCTTTGTTTCCTTTACAATTTCATCCATTACCATTATGAATAAAAGAGGTGACAGCACACTCCCCTGTCTTAGTCCAGTCTTGTTCCTAAACCAATCTGTCTTTCCAACTGGGGTCAGTACCCTGCTAACACAGTTGCTGTACATTGCTTGCACCATTTCCAACATTTCTCTTCCCAGTCTCTTCTTAACCATGGTTTCCCATACCTTCTCTCTGGGGACACTATCATATGCCTTTTCTAGATCTATGAAAGTCATGATCAAATCCTCTCCATATTCCCAGTTCTTTTCCATCACCTGCCTCAAGCTAAAGATTGGGTCCACTGTGGATCTTCCACTCCTGAAGCCATACTGTTCCTTTTGCAACTCTCCTTCCACCTTTCTTCTCATTCTTCTTTCTAATATCCTTTCCAGTATTTTTACTATCTGTGATATGAGGGATCAGTCCTCTACCGTCGAATTCCAGGACAGTGCCTCGGAGCTGAACACACCTTGACAGCAGATACAACTGGGGATGGTGACAAGCCAATCGCCTAAGTGACCACGAACTTGGGTCTAATGAAGGAAAGGGCAGCGAAGGGAGTGGGAAGAAAGATGCCGTGGTCCTGTCGAAAGGAACCATCCCAGCAATCGCCTGGAGGAGACGTGGGAAACCACGGAAAACCACTTCTAGGATGGCTGAGGCAGGAAGCGAACCTGCCTTTACTAAGTCTGTGTGCCCCACGAGGTTGGGTGAACCCCGTTCCAGGCCTCAGACCAGGAACAAAATTTCGTGGCAGAGCCGAGATTTGAACCCGGGCCTCCGCAGTGACATGGTCTTTTACAGAGCCAAATAAACAAATCGTGTCGCCTCCGTGGTGTAGTGGTCAGCGTGCATAAATGCCACCCCATAGGTCTGAGGTTCGATACCCGGCTCTAACAAGAAATTTGACAAGTGGTATGAGGGCTGAAACGGGGTCTACTCAGCCTCGGGGAGAAGAGTAGAGTGGGTTCGATTCCCACCTCAGCCATCTTCGAGTGGTTTTCCGTGGTTTCCCACTTCGTCTTCGGGCAAATGCTGGAAAGGTACAGTACCTAACCAAAGGCCACGACCGCCTCCTTCCCTCTTCCTTGCCTATCCCTCTCACTCTTCCCATCCCCTCATCAGGCCCCTGTTCACTTCGCAGGTGAGGCCGCCTGGGCGAATTGCTAGTCACACTCCCCAGTTGTATCCCCTGATTCAGAGCCTCAAGTTGCAGGACACCGTCCTTCGCTTAGTCCGTGGGAAAAGCCAACCCAGGAGGGTAAAAAGATAACGGGAAAAAAACTAATCAGTCTGTGAAAACGATTAAGTATATAACCTTGCAACTTGCCAGGCAACTCCAATCGCGCGCTTGCCATGTGAGCTACTGCGACATTTGACCTGCAGCGCGCACCTCCCGGTCTATACAATACCTGCTCTTGGTGTGTGCGTGCACCTCTTGTTTTCAAGTGTGTGTTCTGCGTATCTCGGCTCGTTTAACGGGTTCATTCGAGGTACCCATACTGAATTAATAGTGGCGCTCACGATTCCTGCTGTCTTCCAGCCCGTAAACACACATCTCGTTATATTACCCCGGTTTAGGGAGAGGGACCTATGTCTTTCAGAATTGTAGTACATGTGACAGAATGCATAAAACTGGATCGCAAGGGGCCAGTGGACCGTTCGGTATGTAGGCTATAGAGTTTTGTAGACTACTATTACCTGAAGATACCGGTTGAGTTAGCCGTGCTCGTTACGGCGTGACTGCAGGCAGTCGCTCACATCCGGTAGGCGAGGAGGCTCGAAACCCTCCACTGGCAACCTTGAAGATGGTTTTCTGTAGTTTCCTATCTTCCTTCCAGGCAAATGCCGGGGTTAGTCCCCAACTATAGGCCACAGCCTCTACCTTCCAATTCCTCATCCTTACATTCACACTTTCCTCGCCAGACAACCACCCCACGGGACGGAACTTGTAGCTCACCCCATGGGTGTCCGCATAGAAGTAGCTGAAAACTTGAGCGAGCCGAACATGTACTCGGACACTCCCGGCACTAAAAGCCATACGCTTAAAAAATATAATATAAGAACATGAAGATTATTGCGTAAATATATTATTCAAACTTCAATCGCATAATTAGGACATAAGAAATAACAAGTATTTCCGTGAAGAAATGTGTAGCCCAGTTTCATTTATCCTGCTTATGTTAATTGCCTCTATCAACAACCAAAATTCAGTTTGATTGCTGTAATAGATTCGTAGATATTGAGAACCGTCTAAATATATCGGATAGTCGACATGTTGGATTGTTATATATGTAGGCCTTAGAGTTATGTACTATTACATGAAGATTATTGTGTAAGAGTATTATTCAAACTTCAATTGCATGATTACGACACAAGAAATGGTAAAAACGAGATTTTAAAATTTTGCACAGCCTCCATCTTCTGGTTCTGAAAAAAAAAATGAAATAAATTAGATGCCAGTGGATTAAAATTTGTATAAGCATATACCATACCAAGTTTCACTGTGCTCATCCTTTTCAATATTCGCATTTCGCGTCGCCGGCAGGTTGGATTTGTGATCACCAGGTTATGAAAGTTCCATAGGTGAACTTATGTTTATAGCCTCTATCAAAACACAAAATATCAGTTTGACTGCTGTCAGATTATCAGATTTTGTGATCCGTCTAAATATTTTGGATGCTCGCCATGTTGGATTGTAACATATGTAGGCCATAGAGTTATGTACTATTAGATGACTATTATTGCGTAGGTTCATTACTCAAACGTTGATTTCGATCGCATGATTGCGACACAAAAATTTAAAACTTAATTTTAAAAATTTGCACAGCTGCCATCTTGAGGTTATGTAAACAATTTGACAAAAATATATGTCAGTGCATTGCAAAGTGTATAAAGAATTGCTGTACCAAGTTTCACTGCGTTCGGATTTTTAACCCGCCAGAAAAGTCTATTTAAATGTTTCAAATTCGCATGGTCGCCATGTTCGTTTTGTAGTTAACAGGTATCTGAAAGTCCCTTGAACGATTTTGTAGTAGTGCCTTTTATCACCGTACAAAATTTCAGGTTGATATGAGTAATAGATTCGGAGATATAGAATGACAGTGAAATATTTCGCACAGCCGCCACGTTGGATTGTTGAAACGTAATAAAATTTGTAGGGCACGGTCGGGGTCGACCAGAATAGTACTATGACCTTACCGAATTTAATTGAAATCTATCCAGCCACTTAGATTTTATTACTAGGGCGTGGGGGCTCACACACGGACGCACACACACGAACAAAAGGTGAACCATAAGCCTATTTTTTCATAAATAGAAATAGGCTAAAAGCGAGATTTTAAAATTTGACACTGGCGCCATCTCGTGGTTAAAAAAACAATTAAGTTTGATTGCTGTCACAGATTAGTTGACATTGAGAATCGTCTAAATATTTCGGATGGTCACCATATTGGATTTTTATATACTTTGTAGGCCATAGAGCTATGTACTATTAGATGATGATAATTGCGTAGGTTCATTGTTCGAACGTTGGTTTCGATCGCATGATTAGGACACAAGAAATTAAACCTTAATTTTAAAATTTCGCACAGCCGCCATCTTGAAGTTATGTAAACAATTGAGCTGAATAGGATGTCAGTGCATTACAAGGTGCATACCATTTGATGTACCATGTGTGACGGCACTCGGATGGTTTAAATTCGAGAAAAGTCTATTTTAATACAACAACTTCGCTTGACCGCCATGTTCGTTTTGTAAAGAGGTTTTTGAGAGTCCCATTGTTACACTTCTATTAGTGCTTTTTTTTCCACCATACAAAACGTCAGGGTGATATCTGTAATAGTTTCGGAGATTTGGAATGCCGGTGAAATATTTCGCGCAATTGCCAAGTTGGATTGGTGAGATGTAATAAAATTTGAAGAGCACAGTCGGGGTTGGACAAAATAGTACTATGACCTTACCGAGTTTCGTTGAAATCGCTACAGCAGTTTAGATTTTATTGGGGGGAGGAGCGAGGCGACGGTCACATGCAAACACACACATACGAACACACACACTGACTATATGTGATGTCATAGGCCTATCTTTCATAAATGTAAATAATAAAGGAAGCTTTTCAGTCGGTCAACATGACTGAATAACTTTCATTATTAGAATTAAGCATCACTGAAAAATGGCTTCTATCACTACTAAATGACAATAGGCCAACAAGTAAACGAAAAGCAGGAACGGGAGGTTTAATTTATAAAAGAAATACTATTATTGGTCACAAAGGAGCTAAAGTTCCGCTTACACGTACCTTGATGCTCGTTACAGTTGGGAGTCGAGTTCCGACTGTAATGTTCCAGGGCTGTAACGTTCCACACGCTCGTTCTGAGTTCCAAGTTACAGTTCCGGAACGATACCGCAAGCCAGCTCGGGGCAGCGGTATGGCGTACGTTACGTAACGTGGAACACAAGCATTACGTAACGCATTTCAGTTCTGTTCCGTGTCCCTGATGATTAGTTTAGTCGTTTATTAATGTTAAGTTTTGTCCAATTGAGTAGCTACAATTGAGATTTGGTAAAGATGGCGGCAAAATAAACATGACACTGAGGTGCCCTTTTCTAGTGCTACTTCTGTACAAAATGTCGTGTTTCAAATGATAGGGGGGAGCCGACATATACACACACAGATACACAATGTTTCTTGAAAAAAAAGTCCCTTAATACTAGCCACGTTCTTCTACTGGCAATGATCTGTAAGAAAATTAGGCATTTTTAGTCTACTTTTGACATTTTGCAAAAATGAGGAAAAAGTAGACTTATGAGATCGATCCGGGAAAATGTGTTTCTGTCTGGCTACCTGTCTGTCTGTCTGTCTGGCTCTGTATGTGTCTCCCCCCCTATCAACTCATAAACGGCTTCAGCAATCGAAACCATTTTTTAGTATGAGTAAAGATGAATACCGGAATATCTCAAGCCCATATTTGAAAATGATGTCAGTGCTACCAACTGCTGAAAAAAACGCACTAGAAATTTGAGCTCCATGTTGGATATCTTGCAAGGTATGCATGGGAGCTATTCCAAAATTGGCACACAAGTAGATAATGCTATTTCTGTTTAATTTCTAGGAGGCCATGCGTGACAATGTTGCCAAAATAATTTTAAGCTTTCTGATAAGTCAAGTTTTTAAATGCATATAACTTCTGCACTATCAATTGGATTTCAACCAAATTTTGTATGTAATATTTGGACATAAACAGATATGGCTGAGCGTATTCTTAAGAACCACCAGGGCTGCCAACTGTTAATAATTGCTCTCTCTATTTTTTATCCAAATACCAAAATATCAGAAAGTATGCAAGCCGACAGCTTTAAACTATGCACTCGTTAAGTACCTTAATGGTTAGATTAATTTGGACTAACTTATATAGTCAGTTCTACCAACATGATTCTAAGCCTGCTGATAGCACCAAATTTTAAATACATGTAACTCCTATACTATCAGTTGGATTGCAACCAAATTTCGCATGTGCTATGTGTACCATAACAGATATGACTATGCTTATTCTTAAGAGGAATCAGGGCTGCCAACTGTTAATAAATGCTGTCTATATATTTTTTCCCTAATATCAATAAATCAGAAAATATGCAAGCCAACAGCTCCATAATTTGCACACATATAGCACCTGGCATTCTAGATAAATTTGGAGTAATCAATATAAGACAGTGCTACCAACGTGATTCTATGCCTGCAGATAGGTTCAATTTTAAAAAACATGTAACTTGTATACTAAAAATGGATCTCATCCATAATTGGCACAACAAGATGTCATAATATTTCAGATCATTTCTGACCAGCACACGCATGACATTGTTGCCAAACATGCTTTTACGCGTGCTGATAAATCCAGAGTCTAACTGCATGTAAAGTTCATTGGAATTCAACCAAATTGTGTATTCTGTACCTTAAGAGATGGAACGAAGATGTATATATTAAGTCGCCAGGGCTGGCAACAGTACTGCTCTATTAGACTACATTATACCAGGTATATTTCGAACTAATTAGACATTTCGATATTAACAACTTAATTTCGTCATTATTCTAGATAGGTTCATATACACTAGTTTAATCATTGGTATGAAACTTAATTTTAGGAAAAGTAGGCTCTTTAGTTCGTCACGGAACGTCTTGTTAGGGTTTTAATATGTGTTTTAAATTTGTTGCAGATGATTATTATATCATATTTTCATACATCATGTTGCGGTATGTTGATTTAGGCGTTCAATTTTCAATCCTTCTTTATGGTGCACCATGTAAGGTTTAATACCAAGGGACTTTTTAGTGTTACGCTATACATTTGTCTTGTGTCTTTGATATTTATCAATTCATTCATATCGGCTGATGTTGTTGTTTGAGTCTTCAGTCTTTTGACTGGTTTTATCCCGCTCTCCATGCCTCCCTGTCCTGAGCTAAGCGTTTCGTCTCCACACAGCTACCACACCCCACATTCGAGGCAAACTGTTTAACATATTCTAATCTCGGTCTACCCCTACAGTTCTTGTCTTCGACCTTCCTTCCATAACTAAGTTTGCTATTCCTGGGTGTCTTAGTATGTGTCCTACCAACCTATCTCTTCTCTTCATTAGCAGTCGCCAGAAACATCTCTCCTCTCCCACTCGCCTTAATAGCTCTTCGTTTGTAACCCTCTCTTCCCATCTGATCTTCATCATTCTCCTGTAACACCACATTTCAAACGCTTCAAATCTCCTCTTTTCTGCTGCATCAATAGTCCAATTTTCACTTCCATTGAGTGCCACGCTCCATGTCAACAGATTCCTTTTCTGTAGAAATGCCTTCCTTGCCTGAGCCAACCTAATTCTTATATCCTCTTTCCTCCATCAATCACTTGTTATTTTGCTTCCTAAGTAACAGAAGTCTTCTGAGATTCGGAGATATAGAATGCCAGTGAAATATATCGCACAACCGCCATGTTGGATTATTAGAACGTAATAAAATTTGTAGGGCACGGTCGGGGTCGGCCTGAATAGTACTATGACTTTACCGAATTTAATTGAAATCCATCCAGCCACTTAGATTTTATTAGTGGGGCGTGGGGGCACACACACGGACACACACGGACAAAAGGTGATCTCATAAGCCTATTTTTTCATAAATAGAAATAGGCTAAAAACGAGATTTTAAAATTTGACACAGGCTCCATCTCGTAGTTAAGAAAACAATTAAGTTTGATTGCTGTCACAGATTAGTTGACATTGAGAATTGTCTAAATATTTCGGATGGTCACCATATTGGATTTTTATACACATGGTAGGCCATAGAGCTATGAAATATTGGATGATGATAATAGCATAGGTTCATTGTTCAAACGTTGGTTTCGATCGCATGATTAGGACACAAGAAATTAAACCTTAATTTTAAAATTCCGCACAGCCGACATCTTGAAGTTATGTAAACAATTGAGCTGAATAGGATGTCAGTGTATTACAAGGTGTATACCATTTGCTGTACCATGTGTGACGGCGCTCGGTTGGTTTAAATGCGAGAAAAGTCTATTTAAATACAACAACTTCGCTTGGCCGCCATGTTCGTTTTGTAAAGAGGTTTTTGAGAGTCCCTTAGTTACAATTATATTAGTGCTTTTTTCCACCATACAAAACGTCAGGGTGATATCTGTAATAGTTTCGGAGATTTGGAATGCCGGTGAAATATTTCGCGCAATTGCCAAGTTGGATTGGTGAGATGTAATAAAATTTGAAGAGCACAGTCCGGGTTGGACAAAATAGTACTATGACCTTACCGAGTTTCGTTGAAATCGCTCCAGCAGTTTAGATTTTATTAGGGAGGGGAGCGAGGCGACGGTCACATGCAAACACACACACGGACTCTATGTGATGTCATAGGCCTGTCTTTCATAAATGTAAATAATAAAGGAAGCTTTCCAGTCTGTCAACACGACTGAATAGCTTTCATTATTAGAATTAAGCATCACTGAAAAATGGCTTCTATCAATACTAAATGAAAATAGGCCAACAAGTAAACGAAAAGCAACAACGGGAGGTTTAAGTTTGAAAAGAAATAATATTATTGGTCACTAAGGAGCTAAAGTTCCGCTAACACGTACCTTGATGCTCGGTACAGTTAGGAGGCGAGTTCCGACTGTACCGTTCCATACGTAACGTTCCGCTAACACGTGCCTTGACGCTCGGTACAGTTGGGAGTCGAGTTCCGACTGTACCGTTCCAGGGCTGAATCTTTCCACTTGCTCGTACCGAGTACCAAGTTACAGTTACGGAACGATACCGCAAGCCAGCTTGGGGCCGCGTTATGGCATACGTTACTTAACGTGATACACAGCGGTACGTAACGCATTTTCGTTCTGTTCCGGGTCCCTGATGATTAGTTTAGTCGTTTATTAATGTTATGTTTTGACCAATTGAGTAGCCACAATTGAGATTTGGTAAAGATGGCGGCAAAATAAACATAACACAGAGGTGCCCTTTTCTAGTGATACCTCTGTACAAAATTTCGTGTTTCAATTGATAGAGGGGAGCAGACATATACATACACAGACACACAATGTTTCTTGAAAAAAGTCCCTTAATACTAGCCACGTTCTTCCACTGGCAGTGATCTGTGCGAAATTCAGGAATTATTAGTCTACTTTTCACATTTTGCAAAAATGAGGAAAAAGTAGACTTTTGAGATCGATCCGGGAAAATGTGTGTGTGTCTGTGTGTCTGTCTATCTGTCTGTCTGTCTGGCAGGCTGTGTGTGTCCCCCCCCCCTATCAACTCATAAACGGCTGCAGCAATCGAAAACAATTTTTAGTATGAGTAAAGATGTATACCGGAATATCTCAAGCCCATATTTGAAAATAATGTCACTGCTACCAACTGCTGAAAAAACGCACTAGAAATTTGAGCTCCATGTTGGATATCTTGAGAGGTATGCTTGGGAGCTATTCCAAAATCGGCACACATGTAGATAATGATATTTATGTTTAATTTCCATGAGGGCATACATGACAGTGTTGCCAAAATAATTTTAAGCTTTCTGATAAGTCAAGATTTTAAATGCATATAACTTCTGCACAATCAATTGGATTTCAACCAAATGGTGTATGTAATATGTGGACATAAACTGATATTACTGAGCGTATTCTTAAGAACCAACAGGGCTGCCAACTGTTAATAATTCTCTCTCTATGTTTTATCCAAATACCTCTATATCAGAAAGTATGCAAGCCGACAGCTTTAAACTATGAACACGTATAGCACAGTTCTACCAACATGATTCTAAGCCTGCTGATAGCACCAATTTTTAAATACAAGTAACTCCTATACTATCAGTTGGATTTCAACCAAATTTCGTATGTGCTATGTGTACCTTAACAGATATAACTATGCTCATCCTTAAGAGCAATCAGGGCTGCCAACTGTTAATAAATGATGTCTATATTTTTTCCCCAAGATCAATATATCAGAAAATATGCAAGCCAACAGCTCCATACTTTCCACACGTATAGCACCTGGCATTCTAGATAAATTTGGAGTAATCAATGTAAGTAAGTGCTGCCAACATGATTCTATGCCTACAGATAGGTCCAATTTAAGAAAACATGTAACTTCTATACTAACAAATGGATTTCATTCAAAATTGGCACAACAAGATATCATAATATTTCAGATCATTTCTGACCAGCACACGCATGACATTCTTGCCAAACATGCTTTTACGAGTGCTGATAAATCCAGAGTATAACTGCATGTAAAATTAATTGGACTTTCTACCAAATTGTGTATTCTGTACCTTAAGAGATGGAACTAAGTCGTATATATTAAGTCGCCAGGGCTGCCAACTGTAGTGCTCTCTTAGGCTACATTATACCAGGTATATTTCGAACTAATTAGACATTTCGATATTACCAACTTAATTTCGTCATTATTCTAGATACGTTCATATACTGTAGATTAATCATTGGCATGGATCTTAATTTTAGGGAAGGTAGGCTCTTTAGTTCGTCACGGAACTTGTTGTTAGAGTTTTAATATGTGTTTTAAATTTGTTGCAAATGATTATTTTATCATATTTTCATACATCATGTGACGGTATGTTGATTTAGGCGTTCAATTTTCCATCCATCTTTATGGTGCACCATATAAGGTTTAATACCAAGGGACTTTTTAGTGTTACGCTATACATTTATCTTGTGTCTTTGATATTTATCAATTCATTCATATCGGCTGATGTTGTTGTTTGAGTCTTCAGTCTTTTGACAGGTTTGATGCAGCTTTCCATGCCACCCTGTCCTGGGCTAAGCGTTTCATCTCAACATAGCTACCACACCCTACATTCGAGGCAAACTGTTTAACATATTCTAATCTCGGTCTATCCTTACAGTTCTTGTCCTCGACCCTTCCTTCCTTCCTTAACTAAGTTTGCTATTCCTGGGTGTCTTAGTATGTGTCCTACCAACTTATCTCTTCGCTTCATTAGCAGTCGCCAGAAACATCTCTCCTCTCCCACTCGTCTTAATACCTCTTCGTTTGTAACCCTCTCTTCCCATCTGATCTTCATCATTCTCCTGTAACACCACATTTCTAACGCTTCAAATCTCCTCTTTTCTGCTGCACCAATAGTCCAATTTTCACTTCCATAGAGTGCCACACACGATGTCAACTGATTCCTTTTCTGTAGAAATGATTTCCTTGCCTGAGCCAACCTACTTTTTATATCCTCTTTCCTCCAACCATCACTGGTTATTTTGCTTCCTAAGTAACTTAACAGAAGTCTTCTGAGATTCGGAGATATAGAATGCCAGTGAAATATTTCGCACAGCCGCCATGTTGGATTGTTGAAAAGTTATAAAATTTGTAGGGCACGGTCGGGGTTGGCCAGAATAGTATTATGACCTTACCGAATTTAATTGAAATCTATCCAGCCACTTAGATTTTATTAGTGGGAGTTGGGGGCAAACCCACCGACACACACGGACAAAAGGTGATCTCATAAGCCTATTTTTGCATAAATAGAAATAGGCTAAAAACGAGATTTTAAAATTGACACTGGCGCCATTTCGTGGTTAAAAAAACAATTAAGTCTGATTGCTGTCACAGATTAGTTGACAATGAGAATCGTCTAAATATTTCAGAAGGTCACCATATTGTATTTTTATATGCATTGTAGGCCATAGAGCTATGTACTATTAGATGATGATTATTGCGTAGGTGCATTGTTCAAACGTTGGTTTCAATCGCATGATTAGGACACAAAAAATTAAACCTTAATTTAAAATTTCGCAAAGCCGCCATCTTGAAGTTATGTAAACAATTGAGCTAAATAGGATGTCAGTGCATTACAAGGTGTATACCATTTGCTGTACCATGTGTGACGGCGCTCGGATGGTTTAAATGCTAGAAAAGTCTATTTAAATACAACAACTTCGCTTTGCCGCCATGTTCGTTTTGTAAAGAGATTTTTGAGAGTCCCATCGTTACACTTCTATTAGTGCTTTTTTCCACCATACAAAACGTCAGGGTGATATCTGTAATAGTTTCGGAGATATGAAAAGCCGGTGAAATATTTCGCACAGTTGCCATGTTGGATTGGTGAGATGTAATAAAATTTGAAGAGCACAGTAGGGTCGGACAAAATAGTACAATGACCTTACCGAGTTTCGTTGAAATCGATCTAGCAGTTTAGATTTTATTAGGGAGGGGAGCGAGGCGACGGACACATGCAAACACACACATACGTACACACACATGGACTATATGTGATGTCATAGGTCTATCTTTCATAAATGTACATAGTAAAGGAAGCTTTTCAGTCGGTCAACACGACTGAATAGCTTTCATTATTAGAATTAAGCATCACTGAAAAATGGCTTCTATCACTACTAAATGAAAATAGGCTAACAAGTAAACGAAAAGCAAGAACGGGAGGTTTAATTTAGAAGAGAAATACTATTATTGGTCACAAAGGAGCTAAAGTTCCGCTAACACGTACCTTGATGCTCGGTACAGTGAGGAGGCGAGTTCCGACTGTACCGTTCCATACGTAACGTTCCGCTCACACGTAACTTGATGTTCGGTACAGTTGGGAGTCGAGTTCCGACTGTACCGTTCCAGGGCTGTAACGTTCCACTTGCTCGTACCGAGTTCCAAGTTACAGTTACGGAACGATACCGCAAGCCAGCTCGGGGCCGCGGTATGGCATACACAGCGGTACGTAACGCATTTCAGTTCTGTTCCGGGTCCCTGATGATTAGTTTAGTCGTTTATTAAAGTTAAGTTTTGACCAATTGAGTAGCCACAATTGAGATTTGGTTAAGATGGCGGCAAAATAAACATGACACTGAGGTGCCCTTTTCTAGTGCTACCTCTGGACAAAATTTCGTGTTTCAATTGAAAGGGGGGAGCACACATATACACACACAGACACACAATGTTTCTTGAAAAAAGTCCCTTAATACTAGCCACGTTCTTCCACTGGCAATGGTCTGTAGGAAAATCAGGAATTTTTAGAGTTTTAAAATGTGTTTGAAATTTGTTGCAAATGATTATTTTATCATATTTTCATACATCATGTTACGGTATGTTGATTTAGGCGTTCAATTTTCCATCCTTCTTTATGGTGCACCATATAAGGTTTAATACCAAGGGACTTTTTAGTGTTACGCTATACATTTATCTTGTGTCTTTGATATTTATCAATTCATTCATATCGGCTGATGTTGTTGTTTGGGTCTTCAGTATTTTGACTGGTTTTATCCCGCTCTCCATGCCTCCCTGTCCTGAGCTAGGCGTTTCATCTCTACGTAGCTACCACACCCTACATTCGAGGCAAACTGTTTAACATATTCTAATCTCGGTCTGCCCCTACAGTTCTTGTCCTCGACCCTTCCTTCCATACCTAAGTTTGCTATTCCTGGGTGTCTTAGTAAGTTTCCTACCAACCTATCTCTTCTCTTCATTAGCAGTCGCCAGAAACATCTCTCCTCTCCCACTCGTCTTAATACCTCTTCGTTTGTAACCCTATCTACCCATCTGATCTTCATCATTCTCCTGTAACATCACATTTCAAACGCTTCAAATCTCCTCTTTTCTGCTGCGCCAATAGTCCAATTTTCACTTCGATAGAGCCCACGCTCGATGCCAACAGATTTCGTTTCTGTAGAAACGCTTTTCTTGCCTGATCCAACCTACTTTTTATATCCTCTTTCCTCCGTCCATTACTGGTTATTTTGCTTCCTAAGTAACAGAAGTCTTCTGAGATTCGGAGATATAGAATGCCAGTGAAATATTTCGCACAGCCGCCATGTTGGATTTTTGAAACGTAACAAAATTTGTAGGGCACGGCTCGGGTCGGCCAGAATAGTACTATGACCTTACCGAATTTAATTGAAATCTATCCAGCCACTTATATTTTATTAGTGGGGGGGGGGGGGGTCACACACACGGACGTACACACACGGATGAAAGGTGATCCCATAAGCCTATTTTTTCATAAATAGAAATAGGCTAAAAGCGAGATTTTAAAATTTGACGCTGGCGCCATTTCGTGGTTAAAAAAACAATTAAGTTTGATTGCTGTCACAGATAAGTTGACATTGAGAATCGTCAAAATATTTCCGATGGCCACCATATTGGATTTTTATATACTTTGTAGGCCATAGAGCTATGTACTATTAGATGATTATTGCGTAGGTTCATTGTTCAAACGTTGGTTTCGATCGCATGATTAGGACACAAGAAATTAAACCTTAATTTTAAAATTTCGCACAGCCGCCATCTTGACGTTATGTAAACAATTGAGCTGAATAGGATGTCAGTGCATTACAAGGTGTATACCATTTGCTGTACCATGTGTGACGGCGCTCGGTTGGTTTAAATGCGAGAAAAGGCTATTTAAATACAACAACTTCGCTTGGCCGCCATTGTGGAGAAAGTGAAATAAAGCTCTTTCGAGCAATCTACTTCCTGTAGAAAATAGACAGTGTTTTGATTTACATAGTTTTGATTTTGTTATCTTTGAGTGTAGTGTCTTTGGAATGTCTTTGGATGCGATGTTGAGTTGTGTTAATAAAATATTGATTACTGTATATTAAAATGATTTGGTATGGCATATAACTGGCGACCGTGACAGGACTACTGGCAATCTCAACATCAAATAAAACAGAACAACGATGACCGAACGTCGAGTATTACGCGGCGTATTTACACGTGAGGTAAACAAGCTTGAAGAACTGTTGGCGCTTGCTGATGGTGACCACGTGGAGATTCGTAGCAGATATGCTTCACTTGTGGAACGCTACGAGAAGTTAAAACGTCTGGATGATGAAGTTTACAACGAGCTGCTGCTAAAGGAAGACCTTGAAGACATCGTGCTTGAAACAGAGATCAACAATTGCAGTCAGTACGACTTGAAATATTTTAAGGTTAGGGAAAAGGTGCAGGCCTTACAAGTTGGAGATCAAGCCGTTTCTGAAGCTAATACGAGTAACTGTTCACGTACTTCTAATCAGAGACTACTAAGACTACCAAAACTAGAACTGAAAAAAATTGACGGAAACGTGAAGTGCTGGATTGGGTTTTGGGCGCAATTTACTAAAATACATGAAGATAGCAGGCTTAAAGATGAAGATAAATTTGTGTATTTGATTCAGTGTATGGAACCTGGTTCGTGTGCTCAGTAGTTGGTAGAAAACTTTCCTCCTTCAAAGGAAAACTACAAAAAGGCTATAGAATTGTTGAAGTCTAGGTATGGGAAGGATGAGTTGCTCATTGAGTACTATGTTAGGGAACTTTTATCCTTGGTGTTAAAGAAGGATAGTTTAAGATTCATAGCCCAACTCTATGACAGTCTGGAGGGACAGTTGAGAGCACTTGATTCCTTGGGCGTAACAAAGGAGAAATATGCTGCAATGTTATTTCCACTAGTAGAGAGTGCCTTGCCAGAGGTTATGTTTAGAACTTGGGACAGGTAACGTGTATCAAAAGAAACGTCTACCAAGGAACCTGACTGTTGCTTGAGTGAATTGTTAGCCTTCTTAAAGACTGAGGTAGAAGGTGAAGAACGGCTTAAGCTAAGACATAGTTCTTTTGAAGTTAACGAGAGGACGGATCGAGTTAAGCAAGATGATAGGACCAAGACTAAGAATAGGGACATACCTTCAGCGGCTTCTTTAATTTCAATAGAGGATGTTTCAGTTAGTAAGGGAAACAGAAATAACAAAGATACGGCTTGTATATTCTGTGGCAGAACCTCACATCTTTCTCAAGACTGTGCTGTAGCTATTGATTATTCTCAAGAAGAACGCCAAGTTACGTTAAAGAAAAAGGGAGCTTGTTTTAGGTGTATACGACCGGGACATGTCAGTGTTAAGTGTAAGATGTTTGTGAAGTGCCCATTTTGCAAGGGGAAACATTACGCTTTGATGTGTGCGAAAACAGACTCAGATGAACCAAAAGGTAATTCGGTTCCAAAAACAGTTAGCATGATGGCAGGTAGTAATAAAGGACATGTGACCTATCTGCAGACTTTAGTTCCTAGAGTAGTTGTTGGTGGATCCACGCACAGAGTAAGAGTTCTGTGTGACAGTGGATTGCAGAGAAGCTACATAAAGAAGTCTTGTGCTAAGAAATTAGAGTTGGAACAAACTGGAAAGGTAACACTAAGTCAAGAATTATTTGGAGGTAGGAAAACAGCACCTGTTTGTTTCGAGTCCTATCAAATAACTTTGCTGGGTATGAACGAGGAAAACAGATGTGAGGTTGCAGTGTTAGGCTCTGATAGTATCTGTGGAGGTGCTCCCCTAGTTGATGCTGACTTGTTTAATTTACTGAGGGACAAGGGAGTTGAACTTAGTGATGTTGGCCAAGATAATGGTGGCAACAGTACTGACATTCAGGTATTGTTAGGAGCTGACGTGTGGGCTCAGATAATCACGCCAGACTTTCTACATGTAAACAAGAGTCTAGTAGCTGTGAGAACTTGTTTAGGGTGGACACTTAAGGCTCTTCTGAGATCACTTCAACTACTGCCTCGTCTTACACTCTACTTACTTTAACTCAATCAACAAGAGTGGCGGATTTGTGGGAAATTGAGACTTTGGGTATAAAAGATCCTGGCGAACTGATAAAAAAGGAAGAAAGGGAACAAGAAGTTCAGATGTTCTTCGATAGGACTGTGAAGAGAGAAGAGGAATCTGGGCGCTACATTGTCAAACTACCCTGGATTGATGGTTGTACTTCTCTGGAAACGAATCGTGAAATTTATCAGAAACGATTATTGAACACTTCAAGAAAGTTACGAGTGATGCAGAAATTTCAGGATTATGATGAGGTGTTACAGGAATGGGTAAACAAAGGGATTATCGAAGGTGTTGAAAACGAGGTTTTGGATGGACCTACACATTATTTGCCTCATAGAGCTGTGCTAAAAGATGGTGGCACTACAAAGATAAGGCCGGTGTTCGATGCTTCCAACAAAGACAGAAATGGTCATTCCTTGACTGATTGCCTCGAGCCCGGACCCAACCTCATCGACCTTGTTCCATCAGTGCTGACCAATTTTCGAACCTATCCTATAGGTCTAATAGCTGATATAGAGAAGGCATTCCTGCAGATTATAATTGATCCTGAAGACAGGGATATGCTCCGTTTTCTCTGGTGGGATAATGATAAGATTACCTCTTTTCGACATTGCCGGATGGTTTTCGGTGTTTGTTCCAGTCCCTTCCTATTGGTTTCTGTACTGAACAACCTTCTGGAAGAGCCCCCAACTCATTTGAAGGAAGTAGCTACAAAAATGAAACCTGCATTTTATGTGGACAACTGTCTTACTGGAGTCGCTTCAAAGGAAGAAATTGGACCCTTTATTTTAAAGGCACAAGAATTGATGTTATCCGCAGGTTTCAATTTGAGGGGATGGGTGAATTCCTTTGATTGTGGTGTTGGTAAAACTGAGAATGTCTTAGGACTTCGTTGGTATTGCGACGTAGATGAACTTGGATGTAACTTCAGCCCGACTACCGGTTTAGTAACCCGAAGAGTGGTACTATCCAGCGTGCAAAAAATATTTGATCCGATTGGATTTTCAGCCCCAGTAACTCTGATTCCCAAGCTCATTCTGCAGAAGACATGGCAGAAAAGTATAGGATGGGATGAGGTTTCACCAGGAGACATTTGTGAGGAATTCTGTCGATGGACTCAGCAGTTGCAATACCTACATGACTGTCGGATACCTAGAAGGATTTTCCTGAATGACAACAGCACTTTGCATGTATTTGTGGACGCTAGCAAAAGAGCGTTTGGTTGTTGCATATTTCTGAGAACGGAAGAAGAAGGTAAGATCAAACTGAGTCTTCTGATGGCTAAATCTAGAGTGGCGCCTCTCAAAGAACTGACACTACCCCACCTTGAACTGATGGGAGCGCTCCTTGGAGTTAGAATGTCTCGGTTGAGCCTTCGATGCCTACACCGGAATGACATACACACAGTGTTTTGGTCCTATTCAACAGTAGTCTTGGCTTGGATTGCTAATAAAGGGCTTTGGTCGGTGTTCGTAGAGAATCGGGTAAAGGAAATTCATGAGTACAGTAAGGCTAGTTCATGGAGACATATACCGGGCAGCCTCAATCCAGCAGATCTCCTGTCTAGAGGGTGTTCACCAACACAACTTTGGAGATCCAGATGGTGGGAGGGTCCGTCTTGGCTTAAATGTAAAGAAGAAGAATGCGTATTTAATCGTCCTGAACCATTGTTGGAAGAAGTCAACAGGGAAAGGAGGAAAACAGTTGTAGCTGCTAAGAACACTGTTGTGGAAACTATTTTACTGCAATTAAGTTCACGATTCTCTGGATACATCAAAATTGTTAGGACCATTGCTTGGATTTTGAGATTGAAACAAAGGAATCGTAGAGACCACGTATCAACGGAAATTGATAGCGAAGAGTTTCTCAATGCAGAGAAGAAACTGTACTTCCTTATCCAGAAGGAAACGCTTTGTGAAGAAGAGAGAAAAGAACAATTGAAGAATCTGGAGGTGTTCACAGACGATGAAGGAATTCTACACATGAAGTCAAGAGTCGTTGATTCTGATGACACTCCTGAGTATACCTATCCAGTTGTACTTCCATCAAAACATGTGATGGTTGAAAGAATGATTGAACAATATCATCGATTCCATAACCATGCTGGGACGCACACACTGCTTGTTTTGTTGCGCCAAAGGGTTTGGATAATTAGAGGAAGAAGGACGGTGGCAGCAGTTGTTCGGAAATGCGTGATCTGTCGTCGTAACTCTGCTAAGGGTTTTGAGGTACCTTTTCCTCCGTTGCCACAGGATCGAATCAAGGCATCGAGTGTTTTCCAGATCACGGGCACAGACTTGGCCGGCCCTGTGTTTCTACGAGGAGGAGAAAAGGGATGGATTGTGATATTCACTTGTGCAGTTTATCGGGCTGTACATCTGGAATTGATCACTTCACTTAGTACAGTAGCGTATATCCAAGCACTACGCCGATTTGCGGCAAGAAGAGGAAGAGTGAATACCATGTATTCGGACAATGGGACGAATTTCACCGGACTTCACAGATCCATGGAGCAATTGGATTGGACTGAAATGGAGAGGACGTGCAGCCTTCTGAAGATTAAATGGAAGCTGAACCCTCCCACTGAAGCCTGGTGGGGAGGATTCTGGGAAAGGTTGATTAAGATTCTAAAGGATTTGCTTCGCCGTAATTTGGGTAAAGCTTGCCTAAATTATGAGGAAATGTGTACTCTTCTGTGCGATTGTGAGAACCTGATGAACAATCGACCTTTGACTTATCTTTCTGAAGAAGATGAACTCAAGCCACTCAGACCCCCCATGTTCCTACAGAGCCTAGAGGGTAATGATGTAACCGACTTAGACCAAATTCAAACCAGCAGTTTAAACGACAGATGGCGTTATCTACAAGCTGTTCGGGAGAGCCTGAGAAATCGCTTCAAAAAAGAATACCTGAGATTTCTCCGATCACGGAGCAAAAAGCAACAGGGATCCATACAAGTAGGAGACATAGTACTGGTGGAGAGCGACAACAAGAAACGTATCAACTGGCCCTTAGGGATAGTGGTGGAGCTGTTACCAGGAAGAGACAATGTGACTCGTCTGGTTAAAATTAAGACAGCAACTGGCATTCTACTTCGTCCAGTACAGCGACTTTATTCGTTAGAGATAAACTGTCTTAACAAACGTGATTCTATCAACACTTCACAACACCGACTAAGTGAGCCGGTCCTTAATGAAGATATTCCCTGCAGTAACTCAGGAACTGAAAAGGAGAGTGAATTCAAGACTCGTTGTGGTAGAACTGTTAGGCAACTCAAGAAACTAGACTTATAGTGGTTCACATTCCTGAGCTCAATGTTCAACTATAATTTTAGAATGTTTACTTCAGTTTATGAGTGTGTGTTGCAAAACTACCTTTTGCAAGGTGGGAGAATGTGGAGAAAGTGAACTAAAGCTCTTTCGAGCAATCTATTTCCTGTAGAAAATAGACAGTGTTTTGATTTACATACTTTTGATTTTGTTATCTTTGAGTGTAGTGTCTTTGGAATGTCTTTGGATGCGATGTTGAGTTGTGTTAATAAAATATTGATTACTGTATATTAAAATGATTTGGTATGGTATAGCCATGTTCGTTTTTTAAAGAGGTTTTTGAGAGTCCCATCGTTACACTTCTATTAGTGCTTTTTTCCTTCATACAAAACGTCAGGATGATATCTGTAATAGTTTCGGAGATATGGAATGCCGGTGAAATATTTCGCACAGTTGCCATGTTGGATTGGTGAGATGTAATAAAATTTGAAATGCACAGTCGGAGTTGGACAAAATAGTACTATGACCATACCGAGTTTCGTTGAAATCGCTCCAGCAGTTTAGATTTTAATAGGGAGGGGAGCGAGGTGACGGACACATGCAAACACACACATACGTACACACACACGGACTATATGTGATGTCATACGTCTATCTTTCATAAATGTAAATAATAAATGAAGCTTTTCAGTCGGTCAACACGACTGAATAGCCTTCATTATTAGAATTAAGCATCACTGAAAAATGGCTTCTATCACTACTAAATGAAAATTGGCTAACAAGTAAACGAAAAGCAAGAACGGGAGGTTTAATTTAGAAAAGAAATACTATTATTGGTCACAAAGGAGCTAAAGTTTGCTGTGTAGGTTACACTCTGCCTTATATGGCAACACTGCGAGAAGGTGAGTTGGATTCCCATCTAAGCCATCTTAGATTGGTTTTCCGTGGTTTCCCACTTCTACTCCCGGAAAATGCGTGGATAGTTCCTAAGTCAAGGCCATGGCCTACTCCTTCCCAAGCCATGCCATCATTACAAATACACACGTTACTACAGACATCACAATTACAAAGTTTAGACCTATCAGACAAATTCCATAAAAACCTGAACTACATGGACCGATGAACAATAACCTATGTTCCAAACCTCCATATGGAGCAACAATAAATATTTCGAATCAATGGGATCCATCGTATTGTTTTCAGGAAACATATTTCTAACGTAGGCTACAGTATGACCGCGATCGAAACGAGCAACGTGCCTTGCCCTGTCTAATGCGGCACGCACTCAGACAGAAATCAGTATTTTTATTTTTATTTTTATTGATATTTCAAGAAGTAATTATCCTATGTTTGAATAAATAATTTGCCTGGAATTGCATATGGCATCGTTCAAACTGGGATAGTTGTTGACGCAGAAAAAAGGATCTTTTCATCAGGGATCTAGGTAGGACAGTAGATACTGAAAAATTTCCTTAGGCTAGATAGAGTATTTCGATATCATGAAAGAAATGCCCCTAGATTAGATAACAGGTATGTAATTGATGTAGTTGTTGTGTAATTAGGCTATTATGTGACAGTTTGTAACATCCAGCGTAACAGTGTAATAAACGCAGTGTTACAATTGCCGTGGTAACTACATAGACTGTGTAATAGCCGTAATAGTCTACGTAAAAATTCGGTGTAATAGCCATAATGGTTTTAATAGCTAACTAGTTGAAACCCGTCAAAACATGACGGACAATGGAAAACAAATTTACTGAAGAAGCTTCTTATATAAGTTACATTCTTTGTACGATTACTTCTTAGCACTATTGCAAATTTAAGGGCGTCAAAAGATAGCACTCTCAGCTTTGCAACATATTGCTGGTCATGACTGAAAACGTGATGAGGTCATCATCATCTTGCACAGTTTCCAGCCACTGGCCGGGTCTGTTTGGAACACAAGCCTCTCCAACGTCTTCTGTCTTCCCACCATCTCTCAGCCTCCACCCTTGTCCAGTCTTCTCCTCTCTTCTTCACGCTTTCTTCCACCCCCTTCAGCCACCTGTCTCTCGGTCTCCCTCTTGGTCTCTTTCCTTCCCACTTCGTCTCGTGTATCCTCCTGGGTATCCTCTTCTCCTCCATTCGTTTTACATGTCCATATTATCTAGGTCTAGATTTCTCTATACCATCCTGTAATGGTTCCTCCTTCATTAATTCTCTGGTCCTCTCATTTCTTATTCTGTCCCTCTTTGTAGCTCCAATACTGCTTCTCAAGAACCTCATCTCACTGGCCTGTATTTTGCTCTTCTCCCTTCCTTTCATAACCCAGGTCTCCGAGGCATACGTCAGGATAGGGACATAGTACGATATATGATCTACTTGCTGTTCTGAGGGACATCCCTGCTCCATAGCATGCTTCTCACACTCCTCCGGAATGCTTCTGCTTGTATCCCCCGCTCATTTATTTCTCTACCGTTTCTTCCATTCTCTTGTATCAGGCTTCCCAGATACTTGAAACTCTCCACTTTCTTCAGCTGTTCCCCACCAATTGTTATTCCCGTTGTGGTCCTTTCCTTCTTCCTTGTTGTGATCACCATCTCACTCTTATTTATGCTAAATTTCATCCCATATCCTTGTATTATTCCTTCCCACACCTCCAACTGTTCCTGTACCTCTTCCTCCTTGTTTCCACAATCATCAAATCATCCGCAAACACCATTGCTTTCATCTTTCCTTCCCCAATTACTTGTGCCGCTCGGGTCATTATGTCATCCATCACCACAATGAAAAGTAACGGTGACAGTGCACTTCTTTGCTTCAGGCCGTTTCTCTGTTCCACCCAGTCCGATCTCTCTCCTCCCACTTTCACACAGCTCACGCTTCCCTTGTACATCTCTTTTATCCTCCTTTTAGTCCATTTTTCTACTCCTCTATCCTCCAGGGACTTCCATACTTTGTTTCTGCATACACTGTCATATGCTTTCTCAATGTCCAGGAAGGCCATCAGTAGATCTGTTCCATACTCATAGTGCTGTTCTTGTAACTGACTTACAGCAAAAATCAAATCCACTGTGGACCTTCCTGCTCTGAAGCCATGCTGTTCTTCCCTCATCCCTCCTTCTATCCTTGTCCTAATTCTCCTTTCTAAAACTTTCTCAAACATCTTTGCACAATGACTCATCAGTGTTATTCCCCGATAGTTTCTGCATTCGGTTCTACTACCTTTCTTGAAGATCGGGACAATTATCCCCTTTTCCCAGTCCTCTGGGGTCTTCCTTTCCTTCCATGCTGCCTTCATCACTCGGTACAACCATTGTATCCCCACCTCTCCTGCTGCTCTCACCATCTCCACACTCAACTCATCCACACCCGGTGCCTTCCCTCCTTACATCTTCCTCACTGCATCTTCCACTTCTTTCCATGTTAAGTCCTTTTCGGTTTGCAGTTCATCTACTGTACCTCTTCCCCGATTTCTTCTTCCTCGCCGTGGTTTCCATTTGGGTTCAGGAGTTCTTCAAAATATTCTTTCCACATTTTCTTCAGTTCTTCCCTATTTTCTATCCCTTGTCCCCTTTTGTTCACCATTCTGACATAATCCGTAGGATCCTTCCGCCTCTTATTCTTTACCATCCCATACAGGACCATTTTTCTACCTTCACTATCCTGCTGGTCATGACTTAAAACGTGATGAGGTAAATAGCCCAATACGTTCAAGAGTTTCTCCTTGAGCTTGATTGATTGTGATAAAGTAGGCCGAGTGAATAGGACATTGTTGCCTATTAAAAGAAAATGTACTGTACCTGCAAGTGTTTTATCGGAAGGTGTTAATTCAAGTCGTAGGATTTGGGCTCTCTGCCTAATATTACTGCACCTATTATATCCGAATCCAAGCAATTTCTTACATATTTCTTACAATTAATATATTACCATATATGAGTCCTTGGGAAACGTTCAGATTTCTAAGGAGCATAACTATGGCTCAAACGTTCGGAGTATGTGGAGGCGAATCACTTAATTCCAAGGAATTGAAAAATTCAATAATAGGGAAATGAAGTAGCTGGCTTTCATCTTCAGTATCCAATCTGTTAACGCTGATGTATGTGTTTGAACTACTGGATATAAGTTCAATGACTTTTAAATTAATATCATTACATTGTTGCAGGTTGGCAAATATTTTATATTCCAGCAGATCAATTTTACCCTCACAACAGTAAAGACCAAAGTAACCACGCATAGATTTTACGCAAGAGAAGTACAATGTAGAACAATGTTTACATTTGATCGTCAAAGACCTTACAGTACACTGTACTGCATAATATCTGGAATTGTTTCTGAAATGGCCTATTTATATTGGATTTTAAATGTGGCTTCGTATTATTCGATAACACTATAGTGTCCTGCAATAACGGAGCCGCTAAATATTACATGGCAAATAATACTTCCATTGCCGAAATCAACTGCGTAGTTAGACTCAGTACTCTAAACAAATAATCATTAAACAATTGTCTTATACAATGAAGTTCAACATGACCGTCCAGAGACTTTCATTTTTTGCGATAGCTTGAAAACGCAGCTCAGAATGACGTTCTTCATTTTGTTATAAACAGTACGAAACTACTCTAAATAAGCAATTTCCATCACCTGTTATAGATTATGAGAGTACATTTTGCAGGGGAACATAGAATCACTTCGCCAACTACTGGAACGACCATAGGCCTATACTCAATACTCACTTCGGCAGTCACCCTAATGGAGGCAATTTTTGAATTACATGTCCCGTGCATGTCAAACAACGTATTAACACATGGAGGCCCACCTATTCTTGTCTATCGCCCCGGAGACCCGGGTTACATTTCCTGCTCTGCCAAGAAATTGAATTCTGGTCTGAGGGCAAAAACGGGGCACATTCAGTCTCTTGAGGTATAACTAAGAAGAGGAAGGTTTAATTCCCACCTCGACAATCTTGGATGTGGTTTTCCGTGGTTTCCCACTTCCACTTAAGGCAAATACCGGGATGGTTCCTAACTTAAGGCCTTGGCCGTCTCCTTGCCATTTACCACCTTAATTACAAATACACACAGTAATGCAGCCATCACAATAACACAGGTTATGAGAGAAAAATTCACACATACACACCCAAGTACACGGGGCTGAGTGACCACGATGCCTGAGCCCTTCAAACGAATTATGTTTGCCAAGTGTCTCTTATGGCGAAAGCAATTGTGGACACGCGCGAGTGCCTGGAAAACTACTTTTTCTTTAATAATTTAAGAGTATATCGACGATGCATAATTATAACTTTTAGTCTAGGACGCTAATAACTTGACCACCGAAGCATTGGGAAGAAATTGCAATATTAAGGTACATAAACAACATAGCCTACACATTCAACTGTCGGTTAATGTTCCTCAAAATTTCCCTTCTTAAATATTCCCCTCCTTTATAATTCTCCATCACGTGAAATATATCGATGCAATGGTGCTGCCATCTGCTGTCAGTTACTGGAACTATATAGGCGATGTACTGCCATCTGTTGTCAGTTATAGGAACTGATTGCAGATATTTAAACGGCGTACAGAGGATAACAGTTTGCTCTTTGGTCACATGCTGTAATGCAATGGTAAAACGGAAATAAAACGTATTGAGAGGGAATGTAGAAATATGTATCTTTTACAGACATAAAACCTTACTAATACTCCTTAATTAAACCATATTTCAATGGTAAAAAAAAAATACATACATCGGCGAGAGCTGGGATCGAACCGGCGAACCTAGGAACCACAGTCTGTCGCCTTAACCACATAGCTACTCAAGCAATCTTGTTCTGCAGCAGCCGCAGCCATTCATTATCTTCAAAAGCTGCTCTCTGAAGGAAATAATCCATTTCATTATCCAAATAAATCAATGTTGCACATTCGTATACGTTCATACTGTTATTATATTTTATTGCCAGAACTTGGTTAATGTATGTTTTCAATTACATGGAAGCTTATTAAATAACTTACATTTTAATGGAATTCTCACCGCCATTTTGTCATGACCTCAGGCGGATTGTGCGCATGCGTGAGGGGAAAGAATTCTGCTATTTTCTATATTAATTCAAAAATATACCGAGAGGGAATGTAGAAATATGTATCTTTAACAGACATAAAACCTTACTAATACTCCTTGATTAAACAATATTTCAGTGGTAAAAAAAAAATATAAATATCGGCGAGGGCTGGGATCGAACCGGTGAACCTTGGAACCACAGTCTGTCGCCTTAACCACTTGGCTACTCACGCACTCTTGGTCAGCAGCAGACGCAGCCGTTCTTTATCATTAAAAGCCGCTGTCTGAAGGAAATAATCCATTTCATTATCCAAATAAATCAATGTTGCACATTCGTATAAGTTCATACTGTTATTATATTTTATTGTCAGAACTTGGTTAATGTATGTTTTCAATTACATGCAAGCTTATTAAATAACTTACATTTTAATGGACTTCTCACCGCCATTTTGTCATGACCCCAGGCGGATTGTGCGCATGCGTGAGGGAAAAGAATTCTGCTATTTTCTATATTAATTCAAAAATATACCGTAATATATTTGTTTATTTTATAGACACTCTGCAAATCTAGAGGCCAAGAGCTTTCGTTAGAGTGCTCTACGAAGTAAATCGGTTCTGTCGTTCTCTCAATCTCGTGGTAACAAAAATCACCTTACTGTTTTAAATATATAGATGGACAGTAGTTCCGGTAACAGTCCTGTAATAGTCTGTAGGCCTACATACATTTTGGGAAATGCTGCTGTACTGTTACAGGCTCTGTACCGTTCCACTTTCCGTTGGAACATGAGAACCTGGAACGTTACGCATAGATACCGGGTGGCTGGTTGGTATAACCTGGAACGGTACACAGTGTAACCGGGTACTGGTGGAAACGTTACTCTATTTCGATAACCAAGAACGGTACGCAGAGTAACTTTCCAACTGGTAACGCTGAGGAATCGTTCCAGTCATGTACCGTTCCATACGTAACGTTCCGCTAACACGTACCTTGATGCTCGGTACAGTTGGGAGTCGAGTTCCGACTGTACCGTTCCAGCTCTGTAACGTTCCACATGCTCGTACTGAGTTCCAAGTTACAGTTCCGGAACGATACCGCAAGCCAGCTCGGGGCCGCGATATGGCATACGTAACGTAACGTGGAACACAGCGTTACGTAACGCATTTCAGTTCTGTTCCGGGTCCCTGATTGGAAGTGGCCAAGTTTTGGGCAAAGATAATATAATAACTGTGTTATATATTTACAATGTTTGTTTCTGATTCGAGAATAATAATAAGGGATGATCTATCAGAGGTTGCCAAGACAACGCCATTGACGAGATCACATTCATTTTTAGCCTACTTTCGATTTTTGCAAAAAATGAAAGTAGACTTATGAGATCACTACAGGGCGAAAAAAAAGTGTGTCTGTCTGTGTGTGTGTATGTGTGTGTGTGAGTGTGTGTGTGTGTGTGTGTGTGTGTGTGTTAGTGAGTGTGTGTACTCTGAATGTCTGTCCCCCCCTATCAATTCGAACACGGTGAGCGCAAATTGAACGAAATTTGGTACAAAGGTAGCACTAGCAAAGGACACCTCAGTGTCATGTTTTATATCGCCGCCATCTTGACGGAAACGTAATGGCGGCCACACAAATGTTCAAAGCTTAAATCAAATTACGACTAACCTAATCATCCGATCTCTACCAAATTTTGCAACAACATCCCTTTATGGAGGGAGCATCCTTTGACAAATCTAATAGGTCATTAGCCTAATAGTTTGCGGATGGCGGCCATCTTTGTGTCAAAATCGATTACCCCTATTAATTCGAACACGGTGAAACCGAATGGAATGAAATTTGGTACAGAGGTAGCACTAGCAAAGGGCACCCCAGTGTCATGTTTTATATCACCGCCATCTTGACGGAAACGTAATGGCGGCCACCCAAATGTTCAAAGCTTAAACCAAATTACGACTAACCTAATCATCCGGTCTCTACCAAATTTTGCAACAACATATCTTTATGGAGGGAGCATCCTTTGACAAATCTAATAGGTCATTAGCCTAATAGTTTGCGGATGGCAGCCATCTTTGTGTCAAAATCGATTACCCCTATTAATTCAAACACGGTGAAACCGAATGGAATGAAATTTGGTACAGAGGTAGCACTAGCAAAGGGCACCTCAGTGTCATGCTTTATATCGCCGCCATCTTGACGGAAACGTAATGGCGGCCACACAAATGTTCAAAGCTTAAATCAAATTACGACTAACCTAATCCTCCGATCTCTACCAAATTTTGCAACAACATACCGTTATGGGGGTAGCATCCTTTGACCAAACTAATAGGTCATCAGCCTAATAGTTTGCGGATGGTGGCCATCTATGTGTGAAAATCGATTGCCCCTATTAATTCGAACACGGTGAAACCGAATGGAACGAAATTTGGTACAGATGTAGTACTAGCAAAGGGCACCCCAGTGTCATGTTTTATATCGCCGCCATCTTGACGGAAACGTAATGGCGGCCACACAAATGTTCAAAGCTTAAATCAAATTACGACTAACCTAATCATCCGATCTCTACCAAATTTTGCAACAACATACCTTTATGGAGTGAGCATCCTTTGACAAATCTAATAGGTCATTAGCCTAATAGTTTGCGGATGGCGGCCATCTTTGTGTCAAAATCGATTACCCCTATTAAGTCGAACACGGTGAAACCGAATGGAATGAAATTTGGTACAGAGGTAGCACTAGCAAAGGGCACCCCAGTATCATGTTTTATATCGCCGCCATCTTGACGGAAACGTAATGGCGGCCACCCAAATGTTCAAAGCTTAAATCAAATTACGACTAACCTAATCATCCGATCTCTACCAAATTTTGCAACAACATATCTTTATGGAGGGAGCATCCTTTGACAAGTCTAATAGGTCATTAGCCTAATATTTTGCGGATGGCGGCCATCTTTGTGTCAAAATCGATTACCCCTATTAATTCGAACACGGTGAAACCGAATGGAATGAAATTTGGTACAGAGGTAGCACTAGCAAAGGGCACCTCAGTGTCATGTTTTATATCGCCGCCATCTTGACGGAAACGTAATGGCGGCCACCCAAATGTTCAAAGCTTAAATCAAATTACGACTAACCTAATCATCCGATCTCTACCAAATTTTGCAACAACATATCTTTATGGAGGGAGCATCCTTTGACAAGTCTAATAGGTCATTAGCCTAATATTTTGCGGATGGCGGCCATCTTTGTGTCAAAATCGATTACCCCTATTAATTCGAACACGGTGAAACCGAATGGAATGAAATTTGGTACAGAGGTAGCACTAGCAAAGGGCACCTCAGTGTCATGTTTTATATCACCGCCATCTTGACGGAAACGTAATGGCGGCCACACAAATGTTCAAAGCAAATTTCAAATTACGACTAACCTAATCATCCGATCTCTACCAAATTTTTCAACAACATACCTTTATGGAGGGAGCATCCTTTGACAAATCTAATAGGTCATTAGCCTAATAGTTTGCGGATGGCGGCCATCTTTGTGTCAAAATCGATTACCCCTATTAATTCGAACACGGTGAAACCGAATGGAATGAAATTTGGTACAGAGGTAGCACTAGCAAAGGGCACCTCAGTGTACTGTTTTATATCGCCGCCATCTTCACGGAAACGTAATGGCGGCCACACAAATGTTCAAAGCTTACATCAAATTACGACTAACCTAATCATCCGATCTCTACCAAATTTTGCATCAACATACCATTATGGAGGGAGCATCCTTTGACCAAACTAATAGGTCATTAGCCTAATATTTTGCGGATGGTGGCCATCTTTGTGTGAAAATCGATTCCCCCTATTAATTCGAACACGGTGAAACCGAATGGAACGAAATTTGGTACAGAGGTAGCACTAGAAATGGCCACCTCAGTGTCATGTTTTATATCACCGCCATCATGACGGAAACGTAATCGTGGCCACCCAAATGTTAAAGGCTAAAATGTTACTACGACCAACCTAATAATCTAGTCTCTACCAAATTTTGCAACAACAAATCTTTATGTGGGAAGCATATTCTGACCAAACTGCAGGATCATCAGCCCAATAGTTTGCAGATGGTGGCCAAGTATGTGTGAAAATCGATTCCCCCTATCAATTCAAACACGGTGAAACCGAATTGAACGAAATTTGGTACAGAGGTAGCACTAGCAAAAGGCACCTCAGTGTCATGTTTTATATCGCCGCCATCTTGACGGAAACGGAATGACGGCCACCCAAATGTTAAAAGCTTAAATCAAATTTCGACCATCCTAATCATTTGATCTCTACCGGATTTTGCAACAACATTCCTTTTTGTGGAAAGCATCTTATGACTGACTACAAGGTCATCAGCCCAATAGTTTGCAAATAGCGGCCATGTATGTGTGCAAATCCATTCCCCAGATCAATTCAAACACGGTGAAACCGAATTGAATGATTTTTTTTTACAGAGGTAGCACTAGCAAAGGGCACTTCATATTCATGTTTAATATCCCTATAGCACGTTGTATTTCAACAAGCTACTACAACCAACATTCAATTATACTCCTTGAAAAGGACAAAGAGTTATAACAATACCCATGCATTTAGGAGAAAGTAGGCTATATGTTCTTTACTGAACATCTTGTTAGCCTACTTTTCACACTTTTCAAAAATGAGGAAAAAGTAGACTTATGATATATCCAGGAAAATGTGTCTGTCCTTCTGTCTGTCTGTCTGTCTGTCTGTGTGTCTGGCTGTGTGTGTGTGTGTGTCCCCCTATCAACTCCTAAACGGCTGCAGAAATCGAAACCAAATTTAGTATGAGTAAAGATGTATACCGGAATATCTCAGGCCCATATTTGAAAAAGATGCCAGTGCTACCAACTGCTAAAAAAATGCACTAGAAATTTGAGCCCCATGTTGGATATCTTGGAAGGTATACATGGGAGCTATTCTAAAATTGGCACACATGTAGATAATACTATTTCAGTTTAATTTCCAGGTGGCCATACATGACAGTGTTGCCAAAATAATTTTAAGCCTTCTGATAAGTCCGATTTTTAAATGCATATAACTTCTACTCTATCAATTGGATTTCAACCAAATTTTGTATGTAATATGTGTACATAAACATATATGACTGAGTGTATTCTTATGAGCCACCAGGGCTGCCAACTGTTAATAATTGCTCTCTATTTTGTATCCAAATATATCAGAAAGTATGCAAGCCGACAGCTTTAAACTATGCACACGTAAATTACCCGACATTTTACATTAATTTGGAGTAACTTATATACGTCAGTTCTACCAACATGATTCTAAGCCTGCTGATAGGACCAATTTTTAAATACATGTAACTTCTATACCAACAAATGGATTTCATCCAAAATTGGCACAAAAATATATAATATTTCAGATTATTTCTGACCAGCACTCGCATGATATTGTTGCCAACATGCTTTTACGTGTAATAATAAATCCAATGTCTAAATCCATGTAACGTCCTTTGGACTTCAACCACATTTTGTATTCTGTACCTTAGGAGATGGAAGTAAGAATATATTCAGTCACCAGAGCTGCCAACTGTATTGCTCCATTAGGCTACATTATGCCTATTATACCTTATTTCGAACTAATTAAGACATTTCGATGTTACCCACTTAATTTCGTCATTATTCTAGATAGGTTCATATACTGTAGATTAATCTATGGCATGAATCTTAATTTTAAGAAAAGTAGGCTCTTTAGTTCGTCATGGAACTTCTTGTTCCATCTGACTATGAGGGAAGCGGCTAACTGGTAGCATACTGAACTTCTATGCCCAAGGTCGCTGGTTCAAAGCCGGCCAAAGTCGCCGGATTTTCTAAGAGCGCTAAAAATCCGTCAGCATGCTTTCCTTCGGAGGGGAAGTTACAACGTTCGTTGACGTTAGTATTTGGTACAAAATTAGGTACTACTACTTAAAATTGTCCTTCTGCAGACCTTACCTGAATTACAGACTAATACAGTCATCACAAATAACACCGTTTATCAGACAGATTCTACACACATCCAATGTACACGGGGTTACATGACCACCTTGTCGCAGCCCCTAAACTGAGGAAGCATCCAACATCTCTGCGGGAGATAAAATTTTGCGTGAAGAAGTAACAGACTGTTAGATAGTTATACATTAGTTCCAAACCTTGCATAAGGACAGTGTGATCACAAGTATGAAAGTGAACCCCAAATGTCAAGAAGGTTACCATCCCCAAAAGACAGTAAAATGTTAAAAATATGCATAGAAAGACGAAAAAATGTTAACTAACCTCCAATTGTAAAATACTTTCTCACAATAAATGAGGTCTGATCCTCCTACGAAAACCTGCATATTTTGCCTATTATAGCCTATCCCCTAGTTTGCCCGGTGAAATCTACCTCCGCCTTCCGGCGTGCCGAGAGGATTTTTTTAAAATTCAAGTAAGCACTCCAGACGATAATTTCAAGTAGTTCCTACTTTCGCTACCGAATGCTAACGTCCACGATACCTAGCAGTGAACTTGGCTACTACTAGATGCCATCTCAACCAGCTCCCGGTGACGATCGCTGGAACTGAAGAGCATTAATCAAAACTTACCTACAAATTTTGGCTTCACGCAAGTGTAGTTAGTGGAAGGTTCATTGTCATGCCATCATTCTATGACATGGGACCGCCGGCTTTACTTCCCCTCCGAAGGAAGACATACTGAGGGATTTTAACGCTCTTAAAAAATCCGATGACTTCGGCCGGGTCTGAATCCGCAACCTTGGGCATAGAAGCTCAGCATGCTACCAACTACGCCACCGAAGCCGCCTGCACAAAAAGATTTGCGATTTTTTGAGTAATTTTAATAATATGTATTTGTGTAACCCGCCTTGTCAATACCATGAATTGATCGGATGGTTGGTTGGTTCCTCAGTTTAGGGGCTGCGACAACGCGGTCATGTAGCTCCGTGTACTTTGGGTGTGTGTAGAATCTGTCTGATAACTGGTGTTAATTGTGATGGCTGTATTAGTGTGTGTATCAGTTTTTTTTTAAATTCAAGTAGGACTGCAACTTTGAATTTTTCAAATAGTTCCTACTTTTGCCGCCAAACGCCACCGTCAACGACTACTAGGCCTAGTTCAGAATTTAGCTATTAGACGCCACCGCAGTCGGCTCTTGGCAACGAACGTAGAAACCTAAGAGCGTTGTTTACATTCTTAACCTATACAATTTAGCCTCACACAGGTGTAATTAGTGGAAGGTTCTTTAACATGCCACAAATCTATGACATGGGACCGCCGGCTTTACTTCCCCTCCGAAGGAAGGCATACTGAGGGATTTTTAACGCTCTTAAAAAATCTGACGACTTCGGCCGGGTTTGAACCCGCGACCTTGGGCATAGAAGTTCAGCATGCTACCGTCTACGCCACCGAAGCCGCCTGAAATGATCTTAAACGTACATGTTTCGATATGACATCAGCGTTGGTAGTTTAATAGTTTAACATGCTAAAGTGAAATGGATATTTTTACAAAATTTTGATTTAAAATAAAGTGAAAACTTCACATACACATTAAACTTTACACACAAGAAGTTGTTACTAAAAATAAAGTTACGAATAATACTGGTGAAATGTTTAAATTTCATATTACCATTAGTCAATACGGATAAAACTGTTACCAATTGAACAAAAAAATTACAGTCAGTCTGAAAGACTAGACGTTATATCATTTCAAATGACGCATGCTACAAATGCTACACATGTTAGAAAGGCTCAGGAGGGCTTCCAGGACTCTTTCAACAGACTCCATTACCGATTAACTTAGGCTTCCCGCGCGTGCACCCCTTTAAGGGTCACCCTGTACTTGAGTCTGACATCTTTTACAACTTTTTAAGGGTCACCCATTATTTGAATCTGATATCTTGCAAACCTCTTTAAGGGTCACCCTGTATTTGATTGAATCTAACATACTGTACACCTCGTTAAGTGTCACCCTGTATTTTGCTCTGACATCCTGCACACCTCTTTAGGAGGCACCCTGTATTCTTATCTGGCATCTTGTATATCTCTTTAGAAGTCACCCTGTATTCTTGTGTGACATCTTGTACACTTCTTTAGGAGTCACCCTGTATTCTTGTCTGACATCTTGTGCACCTCTTTAGGAGACACCCTGTATTCTTCTCTGCCATCGTGTACACCTCTTTAAGAGTCACCTTGTATTCTTATCTGACGTCTTGTATATCTCTTTAGAAGTCCCCCTGTATTTTTATCTGGCATCTTATACACCTCTTTAGGAGTCACCCTGTATTCTTTTCGCTTCGCTCGAAGCCCAAGGTCGCTCGACGCCCCAGGACTCTTTCACCAGACTCCATTAACCAATAAGTTAGGCTTCCCGCATGGCTGCATGACGTCACGCACTCTCCGTCCTTTACCCATTCACTTAGGCTTCCCGCGCGGCTGCATGACGTCACAGTCTCCGTAACGCAACCGTCTCCGTCCCGCGTAACGTTAGACCCAAAGCATAACGACGAAGTCATCAAGATCATTTGAAATGATAAAACAAAACATAAAAGGTGCATAAAACATGCATAGAGAAATATTTTTCAATTCTGTAACTCTTCACTTTAATTACCAGTTCGCAATAAAAAAAAAATAGAATTTTAAAACCCCGTATTAGTTTAATAACAGATTCATAATGTCTATTCAGTCACGTCTTCATAACACAAGTATCTTTCATAGAATTTCACAACTGGATGAATAGACTAGATTGAAAATCGTGATGTACACAAAATTCAGGAACAATTTAATTTAAGGAAATAAATTCCTTATGAGATTAAAATCGTCCGTTTAAAGCACTGGAAAATTCATCTAAATAAGCTATATAGATTTCCCGGCGATAATTCTTTCTGGGTTAGAATAAGGCACATTTCAATGTGTTTTTGTAATTTGCAGAATCGAGGAACTTCTACTAAATTTAGGGGCAGATGACCTCGTAGTTTCGCCCCTTAAAATAACAGTAACTAACTACTAAATGAATGGTTTCTGCAAATACTTTCGCATGGTCATATGTGCCTCTGAAGTGTTGTTCTCCCTCAGTTTGCTTGGCAGTTAAAAGTATTGACTAGACGGAACATAAGTGTATTTTCAAATTTTAAAGTTGGAAGTTCTGTAACATGAGATATCTTCTGCAGAGCTGTAGATAAATCGATATCCTTACTCTGCAAAGCCTCGGACAAGTTGAAAGTTACAGCCAATATTTTACACAATACAATTAACTGCAACTAACGTACACGACAAGCGGGCCCCCATTGCTTACGGGCTCCTATGCATTTGACCCCCTTCACTTCACCCCCCCCCCCTCCAACTTCTCTCGGCGGCCCTGGTTACGTTCAGTGTAGGGTCATATAACTTCGCTGTTACGCCCCTTGAAACAGTAATATCTTAGAGCGTTTAGCTCTCGCTGTCAAGTAGTGCAGTTGCACTCCATATAAAGGGAGGTAGCGCGCAGTTCGTTACTCCTGTGGGGTCCGGGCGGTGGCACCAAGGGCCCGCCGATGAGCCAGCATGGTGTCCCAGGTGAAACCCCCACACAAGACACGGCACAAACCTAGAAGAATTGCTGAGTTTTAAACTACATTCAGTGCAAAAGTTGTTGGATTCTTTTATCGATAGAGGAATATTTATTTTGTTGTCTACATACAGGGTCTTTCATATAAAGTAAGAACAGTGAGCGGCGGAATTGTTATCCAATGCTGCATTGGCCTTGGCCGAACTTGTGGCACGCCACGGCCCCCTGCTGTAGTATTCAAAGAGCGCGCATAGTATATACTTGACCTTGCAATAAGCGTGCTGGTGTTCAGTCGCCAATCTGAACCTCAGAAGCTAACATGGTGAGACAGCATCGTATTTTTGTATGTAAAACGTATTTTAAGTACAAGTCGGCTCGGCGGGTACGTGATGCATTTGTTCAGCAATTTCTTGATGAAGTTCCACCTTCACTAGCACAGATTCACGTAATTGAAAATAAGTTTGACACTACTGGCTCAGTGCTCAATAAAAGACATAAAATAAAAGATCAGAAACATTACATTGGCAGAACTTACTCGCGCCAGCCAGAATGTGGTTACCAGACGCAATGCCTGTATAACCCAGGAAGAACGACACTTCCAGCATCATTTATAAGGTAATATTTCATAATAGAATTGTACACAAGCTTAAAGCAGGGGGCCATGGCGCGCCACAAGCTCGGCCAAGGCCACCGCAGCAGCGGATAACAAAACCGCCGCTTGGCGTTCTTACTTTATATGAAAGACCCTGTATAGTGCAGTTAAGGGGGCACATACAGCTCAAGGAGCCACAACAATAACGATTTTAATATTATAACTGTGCCTGCCACAAATCTTGTACAACAATGATATACATATCCAAGGAAACACACACACCTTGCTATTAGAAGCAAAGTTTAACATTTTCAAAATTCAAATTATAATTATTTTTATCATTATTTTCAAAATTGCTGAACTTCACCGTTTCCCTGATATCTCCCGTGTTTATAGGGATTTTTGGAGTTTTCTTTTTTTAATGTGGGTGTTAAACCTTCTGCTACAACATGAATCTCACTCAAAACCGCTGTGACTTTAATTAGTCTTTCTATGAAACTTTAACATATTTTTTTTAGTTTGCTCTGAATAAAAATCTAAATAATGTCGCTTAATTAATGAATTAATCAATAATGTGAAAATATGCGAGATCCATTTTGTAGCAGAAGGTTTAGGAGCCACATATTCCAGCTGATATAATATTGGGAGAAGACGTATCCAGTTTGTGTTTGAGAGAAAACAGCATTGATCACCACCTCATGCTGGTTAATGTGAATTACAGTGCTTTTCTTTGGACTATAAATCATATACAGAATGTATACATTTAGAATATTATTACTAACATACAGTAACTTTACTATTCTCGTACCTATTGGAGACGATTATATTTTTTAAATATATTTAATATATCAATTACCATACGAATGCTCAATCAGCTGACGTATGGACGTAAAACCGGGTGAGGTAGTCGTGATCGTTACGGCATGGCTGCAAGCAGTCGCTCACATCCGGGAGGAGAGGAGGTTCGAATCACCCCCGCTGGCAACCTTGAAGATGGTCTTCTGTGGTTTCTCATCTTCCTTCCTGGCAAATGTCGGGGTTGGTCCCTACTATTGGCCACAGCCGCTACCTTCCAACTCCTTGTCCTTACATCCACACTTTCCTCTCCAGACAACACTCCACACGTGATGGTACTTGTAGCTCACCCCATGGGTGTCCGCATAGAAGCCGCTACAAACTCTGGCGAGCCGAACATGTCCTTGAACACTCCCGGCACTAAAAGCCATACGATAAAAAAAAAAGAAAATAATAATAAGAAAATAACGGACACCATTCGCAAAAGAAGACTCTCCTTTTATGGCCATTTAACACGAATGAACTCCGGAAGATTGTCCAATCGAATCTGTGCCTACTTTTTGTGAAAGAAAACCAAAGTGATCTGATTTACAGAGGTGGAAAAAGACCTACAAGAACTGGGGATATCACATGAGGACATCTTGGAACGTGACTCTTTGAAGAAGAAACTTGGGGAAATACACAGTTTTCACCCAAAACCTATATTGAAAACCGGCAAGAAGTGGACCGAAGAACGAAAGGAAGCTCACCGAAGAAGAATGCGCGAATACTGGGCCAATGTGAAAGAATGAGGGAAAAGGCAGTTGAAATAACGTGGCCCATAGAAGACCGAAACGATTTTATATATATATATATATATATATAATAAAAGGGACGTAAACAAGATCTTTCAAAATGATTTAAATACATTGCTGTGCTATGTATTTAATGAATGAAAATTTATTGCAGCCAAATGGCCAGTTAGTATATTCATAATTAATACATTAATACCGAAAATGTTTGCGATATTAGTATTAGGTCTCTTTGCTGTAATCAGTCACTGTTTTTGTCATTTTCTTGCACATCTCTATGCGATAACGCTCACATCGCTTACCACATAGCGTACACTGGCAGTCTTCTGCTACTTCGTGGTAACGCGCCGTCGCACAGAGTTGGTGGTGGAACCCATGTATAGCCATTCTTGTTAATACATGTCGTAGCTCGTGGTTTGGGCCAGTCCATTTCCTCTCCATTAAGGTGTCAGATGTGTAGAATTCGGGCCTTATTTATTCACATTTCGTTTCTTTTTTCTTTCTTTCAGAAGCTGTATGTATTGACGTGTGGGTGATATTGAGTGCTTATATCTCAGGTCCTCGATGTAATATGTTTCCTTTGCTAGTACGTATACCAACCTTGATTGTGTGTTCATTCGGACACACGAGCTCTCTTCAAGTATCTTGCTTTGACTACAGTATGTACTTAAGAGATTGAGAACTTCTTCGAAAACTTCCTTCCTGCAACAATGAGAAACACTTCACAGAGTTGCCGCTGAATATTGTAAAGGAGAGGGTTAGATATAATAATGTTATTGGTTTTACGTCTCTGTTAACTACTGTGGGTTTTAGAGACGTCCGCGCCATGGTGCTGGAATTTTGCCCAGAAGGGGATCTTCAACGTGCCAGTAAATCTACTGATACGGCGCCCTCGCATTTGCGCACCCTCAAATGTCAGCTGACTGCGCCAGGGTTCAATCTTGCAACTTTGGGGTCAGCAGGCGAGAACCTTGCCGCTGAACCACGCAGCCAGTCGAGAGGGTTAGAACATGGTACACTAAGCCTTGTGAGGCAAAACTGGGATGAGGTTTGTTTTGTTTTCCACCTCAGAAGTCGTTTTCTGTGGTTTCCCTCTTCTGCTCTAGGAAAATGCTGGGATGATTCATAACTCAAAGCCACCTTCTTCCTAATCCTAGCCTTAAACAGGCCCGACGAGAGGGGGGGGGGGGCATGCAGGGCTGGTGCCCTGGGGCCCGACCCTTCCAGGGGGGCCCGGTGTCCTAGGAGGATGTTCGAAGCACTTATTTTTCAGGACGCGAATAGATATTTTCCCTTGCGAATCAAGCCCTTTCGTGATACGCTTTAACGTCTTAGTACCGTTAAACATAAAATGAATTGCCCTTCTTTATCTACGACTTAGAAATAACTCCGATTCCTGACGAAGCCGCGGCAGGAATGCAGGATTTGGCTTCCTGACTGCTGTGTTATTCGTAGTCTTACTCAACAGTTAAAAGAGGCCGGTTTGTCGTTACAGATGTTAATTCATTTAGGGGCTTGCAACATTCAACCCGTGTACTTGGTAGCTAGTAGGTCTAGTATCACTGGCGGACAATGAACCATTGGCGCTCGGTTGGGATGGTTTGCATTAAATAGAACTGTAGATATGATTCAGTATTTGCTGACGCGTTAGTTTTACGGATTGTTTCTGAAGGCCTCCACGTTATTGAATGAAGTTGACTGTAAAGCAGTAGTTTTCACAAATATTAATGAAGCGAACAAAATAGAAAACCAAAAAATGTGCGAATTGTGTAGACTGAAGGGGAGGCTAGTGGTTTTTGTATAACAAGTGAGGTGTATTGGCAACATTGTTGTAACTATTTGTCTTGGAGAGTAAAAACTTAGACCCTCTTAAAACCATCAACTGCTGGACGAAAAGCGGGGTATACACTGTGCTGTGCTATGGCCTCTGTGACATGATAAATCGCATGTCGTATTCTTACTTGCCGACTGGGAATACGTTGGCCGTCGCGACTATTACTGTAATTATTAGGGTTAAGAGTAGGGTAGGTGTACCTGGACTTGAAATAAGGTACTGTCCTGGCATTGGTCTGAAGGGAGTGTGAAAAAACACACTCAGGATAGCCGCTGTCAGCGCCCGGATTCGAACCTCCTATCTGTAGACTTGCTGTAGGCCCCCATCACGGTCATTGGTGAGCTATACCGCTGGGTCTTACTTGAAGATGTGAGAGCTTTTACTTCAATATCGGAGAGTCTTTTCTATAGCCACTAAATGTCAATGGTCACCAAATTTTTACTCCAAAATATTCCAAAAATAATCACCCAAATGGCCTATCCTATAACTCAATAATTTGGACCTCATTTTTGCAAACTTTTCCGGAGGAGGGCCAACGGACCCCACTCTGAGCTTGGTGATATTCCATACCCCAAGATCCCCGGTGTTTCCACTCCCCCTTAATCTTGGCTTAAATCCGCCCATGATGGTCACCAGGCATAGATAGGATTGAGGATGTTTAGGAAAATGTGTCTAGTTTTGCTTACTGCAAAGCAATATTAAATTATAAGAAATCCACTGACTGCCAAGTACAAAATATAGTTCAAATTCACATTTTCTTCTTTTGTGAAAACAATCACTGATCAGCTGCAATCTACTGATAGCACATAATAACTTGAGTTAAGTATGAGTACTGTATACCTGTGGTTAATTATGAAAATATATTTTGCTTTGTTTAATGTACAAAGGTGTGATCGCCGTTCAACCAAAACACTTGTCAGTGTTTAGGCTTAGACCCAAGGGCGTGACTCTTCAAGGGCAGCAAATTTTACGAATGTCAACATAAAAACACTATATGTAAAACGTATTTTAAAATACGTCTTGACTTTGTGTAAAAATCATGTTTTCATTATGAAAAGAGGTTACGTCATATGTCACAGAGGCCGTAGTACTGCACTATGTACAGTATACCCTTTCCACCTCTTTTAACATGCAGTTCAGTGAGATGAACTTCCTGTTGATTAATTTTTTGGTCTTATGACGTAGGGATAGAATTGAGGAAATGAATGTACGGGTTAAAACGATGAATCATGGAAAATAAGCATAGAATAACCGACGGTGGAATTCTAACCCACCTGTTTCCGAGTTCATGGACAATAGCTTTTTTTCAATGTGAGTATTTTCCCAAAGTTAAATACTGTAAAAGCGATGCAATTACTGGTCCGATAAATGCAACTTTTTCCAAATTTGTGTACGACAAACGAGCATATTGCTTTTATGAGTATCACTGAAGTTCTCAAGTTATTGATATCAGAGAGAATCTGCAGAACTTTAAATCTGAACACTGTGCATGCTTCAGTGTTACCTCATCGAGACAAATTTAGATTTGTCAAACGCCAAAACAGTTTATTGAATTTAATGAAAATTATTACGGTACCTAGTTTTTGATGGCTTTAATCTGATATTAATTTTTGTTAATTGAAAATAATGCGTTAGTACGCGCTTGTCAGATATAAACATTGAATTTGCAAATAATTTTGGATGCATTCCTCCACTTTCAATGTTGTAAATTTTACATACCAGCATTAACTTATTTATATTGATAGTAATTCACGCTCTGCTTATGATAATAAATATAGCCTGGATTTAGTGGAATATATCATTGAAATATTATTATTATTATTATATATGAATTGCAGCCAATGGTCATTTCAATTGAATGCTCCCCAACAAGTTCAATTTCAAGTAGTTCCAACTTTGGCTACCAGACGCCACTGTCACTGACACGCAGCGGGGAACGTTGGAACTTGATAGAGCGTTTCTAACCAAATAACCTAAAAATTTTGGCTACACATTTCCAATTGTAGTGGTAGGTTCTTTTACATGCCATAAATCTATGACATGGGCCCGCCGGCTTTACTTTCTCTCCGAATTCAGGCATACTGAAGGATTTTAACGCTCTTAAAAATCCGACGACTTCGGCCGGGTTTACACCCGCGATCTTGGGCATTGGAGTTCAGTATGCTACAATTATTATTATTATTACTATTACTTGCTTGCTGGCTCTTTATGTTCTTGTAATTGATTTCGTGATGAACATTTAGTGCGAATAAAAAAAGTGCAAAATCAGTTTGTGCAAATTTGCGAGGATTTTACAGAATTTGGTTTTAGAGGGGGGCCCGGGAGATTCCAGCCCCAGGGCCCGTCGTCGCTCTCCACGGCCCTGGCCTTAAATACAAAATCACACACTACCACAGACACCACAATTAGGCAAATTCTACACGCACACACGCAATTACACGGGATGATGACCAAGAACTCCAAGCTCCACGATCATGATACTCCAAAGTGGACATTTTTATTAATAGTATAAACTGGCATCTCAATATTTCGTTTCTAGAGATGCTTACGGCACTCCAGGAGTTCTGTTTACGGCAAGATTGCTGATTGGGTAGCTAGATTTATTTATGAAAGAACAAACTTGACTCTACTGCTCAGGACTATCCGGCTCTTTTGGATGATAGATGTCCTTACTTATGTCGTAATTCAACAGGATTGATTGAATCCATATATGTCGTGAATGGTGGTTAGAGTAAGATGTCCTCGCTGTTCTGCCCCTGAAAACCCCAATAACTAACTAACGAACTAACTAAGAAGACTCCAACATTTTAAGTCAACCCTCATGCCAAAGTTACTTGTGCAGTAAGGTATGTCTACTCGGGGGCGTGATAATGCAGTGGTCAAGCTGCTTGCCTCTCACCGAGGTGGACCGGGTACAATTCCGGGTCAAGGCATGTGAGTTTTTCGAAGTGATATATCACGTCATGTGGTTCGGATTCCACGTAAAACTAGAGGTTCCGTAGTTCTTGATCGCGAGATTAACGGTCACGTAAAACTACAAGCGGCTTCACTGTTCTTTAGTATGTCTATTCATTATTTCCGTTTCTATGAGGTCGGGGATGAGGTGTGATGAGTTTCTAGGTGCTGGATTGGTTTTACGGCCGGATGCCCCTCCTGACGCCAACCTCATCCGAGGGGTTGAGAGATGGAATTAATTAAGATAAATGAAACTGGGTGACCGTGGCAAAAATATTATGGAATAAGGTGGCACTTAAGTGGGAAATAAGGGCATGCTGGACATTTAGTAAGGTAATAGAATGGCTGTTCAGGAGGCAGTTAAGTGGCAATATATGGTGGCAGCAATGTAGTAGTTACACGGAGGAGAGAATCGAAAGGATTTGCCCTGAGCTCGTTTGAGTGAAGCCAAGTGTGTAATGTGTGTGCGGCCGAGCATATTTGTAAAAAAGCAAAGCCAACTCCGTACAGGCCATGGAGGCTCTGGGAGAAGTGGAAGGTAGCACTTTTTGTGACATCGGCACTAGATGGGATGGAGTTGTCAGCTCCATGCCCGGCCGTCTTTGCTCCCAGGAATTACCCTGGTACTAATTTCTGGTGTTGTCAGAACTGACGTATATTAGTTACTCCAAATTAATCTAGAATGCCAGGTACTATACGCGTGCAAGGTTTAGAGCTATTGGCTTGCATACTTTCCGATATATTGATATTAGTGTAACAAAAATAGAGATAGCATTTATTAACAGTTGGCAGCCCTGGTTGCTCTTAAGAATACGCACAGTCATATCTGTTATGGTACACATAGCACATACGAAGTGTGGTTGAAATCCAAATGATAGTGTAGAAGTTACATGTATTTCAAGTTGGACTTCTCAGCAGGCTTAGAATCATGTTGGTAGCACTGACGTATATAAGTTATATAAATTAATATAGAATGCCAGGTGCATAGCTTAAAGCTGTCGGCTTGCATACTTTCTGATAGATTTGTATTTGGATAAAGAAATTGAGAGCATTTATTAACAGTTTGCAGCCCTGGTGGCTCTTAAGAATACGCTCCGTTATATCTGTTTAAGTGCACATATGAAATTTGGTTGAATTCCAATTGATAGTGCAGAAGTTATATGCATTTAAAAATTGGACCTATCAGCAGGCTTATAATCATTTTGGCAACACTGGGAATTAAACTGAAATATTATCTATACGTGTGCCAATTTTGAAATAGCTCCCATTCCTACCTTCCAAGATATCCAACATTGCGCTCAAATTTCAATTGCGATTTGCCCGGAGCGATCTCATAAGTCTACTTTTTCCTCATTTTTGAAAAATGTGAAAAGTAAGCTAAAAATATTTAGTCTACTGAGCATTCAGATATTTTTCAAAAATGTCTGTTGAGATCGCTATAAAATACTATACGAATGGAATCTCTCTGCACTTGGACCTACACGTGTCGGCTAACATCTAGGGGCCTTTTTTTTTTCTTCCCACCGATCATCTGAAATATTTTAACCATTCTAGAAGAAATGTTGCCGGCGTCCACGATTAGGCGTATACGTTTCACAGGAAAGTTACGGATTTGCCGTAGGTCACAGGCTCAAATGTCAGATATCCTCGAAATATGTCTTCCGTTTTTTTTTTCTCACCTTAACTCATGCTGGGGTAGTATTGATAATTAATAGAAAAAAACAAGATCTTCTGTTATAATCTCTGCATGACATACAACATAAAAGAGTAGGCCTACTCGCTCAATTTGGAGGGAGATGCATGGAGCACTGGCCACAAGCTCTATCGTCTTTCGATTCCCGGCTCTGCCACGAAATTTGAAATGTGGTATGAGGACTGGAACGGGGTCTACTCAGCCTCGGGTGGCCAAATGAGTAGAGGGGGTTCGATTCCCACCTCAGCCATCCTCGAAGTGGTTTTCCGTTGTTTCCCACTTCGTATTCGGGCAAATGCCGGGATGGTACTGTCCCCGTATATTCTAGAGGCGGTCTGTTGGATATCCGAAGCAACGGCTGGATTCGTAGACCCCGACTGCTCCGGCACAAAACACAAGTCAAGGATCTACCTCCAACTAGACCCTCGTGAATATACGTGGCGGAAATTACAATACAACTGTGAATTACATGAAAAATACTCTTAGCTCGCGGTAAAACACCTACCTTAATCTCGGGAATCTCGTGGTCAGCTTCTCTGGACCTAAAATGGGTTTCACAGTTGCATCTCCTTATATCTAAAATAATTCACGACAACACGGCTTCTAATAAAACTAAACAATTTAATAACAAAAGTAAACTAAAGCTAAACATTCACACTACAAAATAAAATACACACTCCCATTCGTTCATCTCCACTCTCATGCCACTGACAGAACAGCGTTCTATCAACATAATGACAAAATTTGGTGTAGCTTGGGTCCATACAACAAGCTGTACAACAATTACACACCTCGGTGTATTAACATTCTTCTGCCACGCTCTCAAGCACATATGGGCGCTCGGCGCACGCGATCATTGCCACGTGTCCGATGACATAACATTCACCGATACATTCCCAGTCTGACTGGTTTAAAAAAAAGAAAAAGAGCGAGCCGGGCAGTTCGCCACATCTCTCTCCATTTGCTTGGCCTGGCCGTGCTATAGCCTTGGTTGGAAACGAGTTTTACAGAAGTCTCCGCTATCCCAGCCTGGTCCACAAACGAGCTCTTCATAACAATGAAGACTGTGTTAAGTGAAGGCAGATTCACGTCAGACAAATACGTGGACTGCACTCAAATCCTACATGCTACTGGCATAAAACTGCTGTACACACTAACATTCACACTCTCGCATTGTGACGTCCCAATGGAGTTCATTTCATTCGCACTGAACAAGAAACAAACCACATGCAATCACATACTCATTCACACTCTAATCTTTACGTTAAACAAACGAAAACTTCCTATTCTTAACACGTTATACACTCGATTGATAAATATAAAGATTAACACTAAAAGAATTGGTAGCGCTGCACACCGCGAGAATTTGTGTTTAAAGAAAATTAGTAATGAAATTAGCCAAAGTACCTGTAGTAATGGTATCTGGAGATGATAAATTAATAGATGTTGACTCGTCCGCTGTCATAGACCCACCCAGCCATCCCAAATAGCGACACTACTTATATAGTTGAAAATGAAGTATCGGGTAGACATCTTGTCACTATGTCAGGAATGCCAACCCCGCGCGTTTGGTACTATCTCGCACCGTGTATAGAAAGAAACAAAAGAGCGTCGATAATGTAATTTATAATTGCGCCAAATCCAAATCGTGTCGTAATTTAGCCATGGATTGCGTGTCATGTATTAATGTTTTACATACAAAACCAAACCTAACCTGGGGCTTAGGCCCCCAGACCCCCTTGCTTGTGGTACTAGCAGTAATTTTCGGCCAGGCAGTACCTAACCTAGTAGCGGACATAAATTGTATCTTATTAATGTTTTACATACAAAACCAAACCTAACCTGGGGCTTAGGCCCCAGACCCCCTTGCTTGTGGTACTAGCAGTAATTTTCGGCCAGGCAGTACCTAACCTAGTAGCGGACATAAATTGTATCTTATTAATGTTTTACATACAAAACCAAACCTAACCTGGGGCTTAGGCCCCAGACCCCCTTGCTTGTGGTACTAGCAGTAATTTTCGGCCAGGCAGTACCTTTACGTCTGAGTCATTATTTACGTCTCAATAATATGTGTGTCAAAAACAATTTCTAACTTTACGTGTGAAATAGTGAATTTTGTGTGCGACATGTTGGTAACGTAGTCACATGGTGTCACACATGGTGTCACATGACGTGTCCAAGATGGCGTCCGTAGTGAAACGAACACGATAAGAATTCTTTATTTTCGTGAAACAATTATTATTGAGGTGCGGCACTTGATGTTGAGATTGTGAAACGACTCCCAAGAACTCCGTAAAAGGTATGTAAATCATAAAACCTATATTTTCAATAATATACCTCGTAAAAGTTCGTAAAGTTACGAAAAGGCAAATTCTCACGGCGTGCAGAATTACCAAAGAATTTATAATGACGCTTATAGCACCAGCTATAGTCCTTCCAGAGTAATAGCGTCTAAATACAGTCGAGCCTGCGCTCTGATCTAGCAGTTATGTCAAATGCAGTGAACTGTGATCTTTAATATCTTCTACATCACCAGAAATAACCACCACTAGTCTCTCCTATCTGATCTGGTGTCAAAATAAGTTTAATACATTCGACCACTGAAGGTGAAACATATGCTGTTACAAGTCTGGTTTAATAATCTCGATAAAAGTATAGCATAACAGCTGTCATCATCAATTTCCTGTTCCAATTTCAACCGTGAACCTTCCTGTCCTATCTAAATTCCATGTCGTGTATAACAAAATAAGGAGTACTCTCTACTCACAGTCTAAATTCCTTTGCCAACACTAGTCATGCCCACGCAATGACTGTACTATAAAATGCGGAACACACCTTCGCAATAACCTCGTATGCCAACTACATACGGAAATACACAAAAAAACAATATCAAAGGGTTATCATCTCCCCTTCTATCAACCTGGCATTCCTTCAAAAGGGCATAATTTCACAGCGTTGTCACCACAATCGCTGGTTTGATGAACAATAACAACAATTGTTAAATTAATAATTTATACATCTTAACGACCTCTGGAATTCACGATACTGAACCTCGTCACTTAATACTCTTGAAACGATACTCTGATAAGTATAAACTGTCGTGCATACATTTAATAAAAATACTACATCTCATCTTCACACATCTGGGTTCGACTTTAATCGAAGAAGGAATATTATCTCTACAACGTGACATGATATTACTCCTCGTAAGTAATTAATCACAACATCATATCTATGTGTTTGTGTCCAACAAGAATCTATCACGACGAGGATATCAAACGATAACTAACCTAACGTCGGATGATAAATAATCTTCCAAGAACATTCTAGCTTCAAATAAATTAAATGACTGAAAGTTCAAAGCTTTCTTCAATAAAAACATACAGTTAGTCATATTCGTATTCTCTTCATTCAGAACGAATGTCTATGAGTTCTGACGATAATAATCGTGTCCACGTTAAATGTTTCTTTTCCTCAATGTGACATGATATTTCACAATATATCACTACCAAAATCTTCTTTTTTGACGTTTCTTCTCGACGTATAAAATGCCCAAATTAAACTAATAAAAATTTATTTAATGGGTAACATAGACGAAAATGTCTATCACCTGTATTCAAAATTAATACAAAAGCGTCGAAAATAAATTACTGTTCCTTAAAGGAAATGACAGAATCTTGTTCCTCGAACAAGTAAATAATCTCAGTTCAGAAACTGGATTCCTAACAAACGAAGATAATAGCATCGCTAGACGATCACTATAATAAATTTCGAAGAATAAAAATGCTATACATGGAGTACATAAATACTGTATCGAAAAATGGATAAAGGATTTGCTCAGTTAATGTCACTACAAGCTCTAACTACAAGGTTAGTGAACACTGCTACCTGGTCTCGAAGTCTAGAAGATCAAGATAGAGTATAACAAAATACTCTGATGTTATATCTCCCAAAGATCTGGGCTGGATCCTAGTTCGTCTCCACGAACTCGTGACCTCAGGAAAGGAACGAATTCCCCCACTGGAAACAGCAAGCTCCGACCGGAATCGAACTGCGGGCCTCCAATCATCATCTTCATTTTGACCGTGATAACCCTGGACCTCTTGAAAATCTTGAAGCTTCTTCTATCTCCGTTACAGCACAGTCTCATTATAACAGTGCTTGCCACGGTGGGTGAGTGGTTATAGTGTCGGACTACCAACCCCAAGATTGCAGGTTCACCCCTGGCCATGGTAAGTGATTTTTGAAGGCGACAAAAATCACGATACTCATGTCATACGTTGTTGGCATGTTAAAGAACCCATTTGAATTCAGTAGGCCGTGTTCAATGGCAAAATTAATCTCGGGATTTTCCGCCAACACAAAGTTCCTCCATTCTCTACTTGAAAGCGCTGTAGTGTCAAGGAGTTTAGATATCTAACCTCCTTGACTTTCATAGCGTTCAAAGGAACGACGAAATTCGACATGCAAGCTACCCTCTGGGTGTCAATTAACAAAGCTTGCACCAGGCACCCGAGGCCATACGATATTATTATTATTATTATAACAGTGAGTAGCGACGAAAGTTCTGCTTTCCACTTCAAAATGCATTTGAAGAAAAAGTCTTGGACCTCATTCGTATAACGAACATTCATGTAGATGGAATCTGAACATCGTTCTGTAGTCTCTGATGTTAATGTTGAGCTCATGTTTGACCAGAATGCACTAGAATGGAGTTTTGCATTGAGTCTCATGATTGCTCACTAAGAAGACATTCACGAACAGTCTCCTCTAACGAAGCTCCATCGCTGCCTATATTGCTTCTATCTGCCTATACTCCTGGCGTATATAATAATCTAGTCCATAATAAACTTCATAATGCTAGACTGAATATTGTTCTTCATTATGGAATACATCTCCATCCTAAGTGTTGTAATACAGTTCCACACAAGCAATAGTAATACACACTCGTACTCACGGGTGGCTGTTGCCTGAGCTACAGTCGCTCGGACAAAGTGTCGTATCGCGCTGGAGAAAAACACTTTTCTCGCGTTTCACAAAACTGCTTATAATTGCCGAAATAATTCTTCCAAACTTCTGTAAGTTTGTAAAATACAGTATCTGCTAGTCAGCTACAATACGTAGTTGAAATGAATTCTCTGAAGTCGATCAGACCGAAGTTAATGCGGTAAATGTAAACCTCGCAACTTCACCTAGATTCAAGGCGCGGTCGTCTCCTGATTCCTCTCTCGCTCAAGCCTTGTCTCCACGAGTCATCTTCTACTAGACCGGTGAAACACTCGGGACTCCTTTCTACTCCAATTTCACACGTCTGACCTCTTCGACGATCAGATACACAAGAGCCTCGGTGCTTGGCGTCTCCCCTCCAAGTCTACCGATTTTAGCCGCCTTTTCGAGTTCCCTCTCGAATTCGCGCGGGCTCTAGCAAATCGCTTATTTCTTCCAATAGCGACCTGCTATTGACTTATAAAATATTTCCAATATTTCCAATATTTTATTATCATATTATTCTCTTTTCCAATATGTAAATTCATTCTCTAAGGGCTTAAATGAATTGAATATCCATAAAAATTTAGTTGCTGGAACTCCCGTCTTCTCTAAAACTTCTTCCTATTGGCTGTAAACTCATATCCAATGGGATAATTTATAACAATATCTAAACAAATCCTGGGAATATTCACTGTTGCTAGGTCGATTCCAAACTTCTCGAAACTTCCATTGCGCAATACTATCACGTGACGGAATTACCCTCCTAGCTCGACGCCGCCTCACGACTGGTTTCTGCCAAGTTCCAGCCATCATATTCCTTGGTTAAATTTTATCATGGGCTTCGAAAAAAAATGTATTATTCCCATTTTCATCCCTTATAATTCATTTTACGGGGGCATTACCTACTGTAAGGCCACGGCCGCCTCCTTCCCTCTTCCTCGCCTATCCATCCCTTCCCATCCCTAATGAGGCCCCTGTTCGCTTTGCAGGTGAGGCCGCCTGGGCGAAGTGCTGATCACAACTCCCCAGTTGTCTCCATCCCGTCCAGATTTTCCAGGCTCCAGGACACTGCCCATAAAGGCGCTAGTGGTGAGTTCCCTAGCTGAGTCCGTGGGAACCACCAACCTAGAGGGTAAATTGACTAAATAAAATAAATGCATGTCTACCCCTTATTATTCCCGTTTTCCAACGGGTTCGGAGATGAGATGCGATGGAAGTCTTTGTGGCGATGATTTTTACGGCCGGATGCCCTTCCTGACGCCAACCTCATGAGAGGAGTTAATGTGAGATGAAATGAATGATGGTGAATGGAACTGGGCAAGGATGTGGAAGGAAGCGGCCGTGGCCTGTCAGAAGGTACCGTCCCAGCATTTGCCTGGTGTTGAAAATGGGAAACCACGGGAAAAAAATCAAGGACGGGCGACGGTGAGGCTCGAACCCACGCGTCTACCGAGTCAGCAGAGAACTTGGCCCCATGGCCTAACGCTGCTCTTTAGCCAGCGTAGCCACTACTGTCGGTTTAATATTAATAAAACCTCCTCACCATAACCAAGGACAAGAAACAACGGTTCCAAGTCAAAGTCAAACCCAAGAGAAAGATCCAAATCTCTGTTGAAGAAAGGAAAGCAATATCACAAAGAATTAGGCAATGGTGGACTACAACGAAATAATTTGATTTTATGTACCCCAAAGCTGGGTGAAACGAATAAAAGAAGAAAATCTCCTCAGTAAATCTTACTTTATCAAACACCAATCGCTCAATAATTACTACGGTGTGGTACGTAGGCCTACAGTTTTTTTTTTTAGCGTATGGCTTTTAGTGCCGGGAGTGTCCGAGGACATGTTCGGCTCGCCAGTGTTGTAGCTGCTTCGAGACGTACACCCAATGGGTGAGCTACAAGTACCGTTGGGGAGGGAAGTTGGAATGTAAGGACGAGTAGGTGGAAGGTAGTGGCTGTGGCCTATAGTTAGGGACCAACCCCGGCATTTGCCTGGAAGGAAGATGGGAAACCACAGAAGACCATCTTCAAGGTTGCCGGCGGGGGGATTCGAACCTCCTCGCCTCCCGGATGTGAGCGACTGCCAGCAGTCATGCCGTAACGACCACGGCTAACTCACTCGGTAGGCCTACAGTAATATTAAGAAGTACGAGGCTAATCGCGAACTTTCTAGGCCACAAATAAAATACCAAACGTTACCGGAAAGTGTTGGCTATACGGTACCGTATTTTTCACGTGTTCTAATCACTAATTTTAAGGTACCGTATTCTTGAATATTAAAATGTAGACAAGCGAGAATGAAAATTTATTATAAAGTCGGGTGTGCTTGAAATTAGACCTAAATCTGAGGAATACCTGAACACCAATAAAAACTTTAAAACTCGTAATTTGGTGTAATAAATAATCCGTTCGGCATCATTATGATAATTCGAAGTTCCGAAGATGTTCATCCTATGATACAACTCGTACCTTCCGACACCTGTATTCAACACCGCGTTTCAGCGTATTATTACGTTTCGCCACGTCTTTCTTACGAAATTGCCATTGGGCAGGTGCTGTTGTATTTCTGTTTAAATTGGTTTTTAATACAGCAACAGAGCTTATTGTGCCGAGTAACGGGATGTACGGAGTATATTCTGCCATTCCAAGAAACAAATCTTCAGTTGTAGTTGCAGTTTAATGCCACTTGAGCCAAAAACTTGTTGGAGTTGTTTACGGCTTTAAACAAAGGAACAACCAATACTTGCAACTCAAAGGGGGTGTGCTGTTTGGCTTCAACAGCTTTCACTAGCCAGTGCTTTCCACGGTGGGTGAGTGGTTATAGTGTCAGACTACCAACCCCAAGATTGCAGGTTCGCTCCTGGCCATGATAAGTGATTTTTGAAAGGCGACAAAAATCACGACACTCATGTCGTACGTTGTTTGCATGTTAAAGAACCCAATTGAATTCAGTAGGCCGTATTCAATGGCAAAATTAATCTCGAGATTTTCCGCCATCACAAAGTTCCTCCATTCTCTACTTGAAAGCGCTGTAGTGTCAATGAGTTTAGATATCTAACCTCCTTGACTTTCATAGCGTTCAAAGGAACGACATACAAGCTACCCTCTGGGTGTCAACTAACAAAGCTTGCACCAGGCACCCGAGGCCATACGATATTATTATTATTACTAGCCAGTGCAGTGAAGAAAACTCCTCATATTCTATCCTCATAGGGGCAGATGACCTCGCTGTTCCTCCCTTTAAAGCAAAAATAACTATTCTTTCCTCCATAGGTATTTAGGTGATAGCAAAGAGGTAATGAAGGGAAACTAGCCTCCTTACAAAGTGGCGGTTCACGAGGTTCGTGCTGCCGTAGTTACATCTCATTTGGAGAGGTTTTGGATATCACATTGGAGTGCGAATCGTATATCAAAGTATTCTAGATACATACAACACTTTTGTAAGTATTATTCCTAATATTTGTGAACCTTACCGTACGTGAAGTGGAAAATACACAACCTTAAAGTCTGTTCTGACCATCCCAACATGGCCGCCACCTCTGTTGATAGAGGTCGGCGTCTCTTAACGAACACAACAAATGATAAAACTTCTGACATATCAACCCACCTAGTACCAAACCAACCAACGAATTATTATAATACTGTAAATAACCCTGATTGTAACAACAGTAGGCTACATCTGGCACCCAAATGACAACTACAATAACTACCAAAGAAACAAATCCAAGGTCAAGCTATTCTGCTATAGCTCAATCTCTCCCCTCCAAAGAACAAGCTATCGTAATTGAATCTCAAGATGGAATCAGTATCAAAGATTATGTGCTAGCTGTAGGAAAACTCACTAGCCCTAGCTACATTCGTTTTGTTTCACGAATATCGAATGGACGAATATGCATTTTTCTTCTAACAAGAAAGTTGTTGAAGAGTTAATATTAGCAAACCCCAAGATCTTAATAAACGATGTATCTTTGGAAATACGACCACTCTTAACCAAAAACAAGCGTATTATATTATCAAACGTTTGTCCTGTAATACCCAACTATGTAATTGAAGAGGAATTGTTAAACATTGGTGTGAAAATCATGTCTAAAATTACCCCTATCAGAGCAGGCTTATCCATCCCAGGTTTCTCTCATATTTTGAGCTTTCGAAGACAAATGTACATCCAAAATGAAGACTTCGATAAACTCCCTGCATCTCTCCAAATTGAATACGATGGCACTAACTACTGGATTTACCTATCAACTGACTCACCCACCTGCTTTATTTGTAAAACTGAGGGACATTTGGCCAAAGACTGTCCTACTAACAACTCAGTTCCAAATGATCAACCAACCTCTCAGCACGACATTCATGAAATTGACAAACCTAACCTCTCCAATTTTCCTAAACTACAAGAGAAACCACAAACAACAGAGATAAACCCCAAAAATGCAACCAGTACTTCCGACCTTCCTCCAACAAATTCACATGATGAAACTTCATCAGCTATCCTAAACTTAACTCAAAACCAAGATTGTAATGGTATTTATCTTTCTGAAATTCCAATAGAAAGTACAGTGCCTGGACATAGTGAAACATGTCCTGCCTCAACAACTGGACATTTCCCTGGATTTAAAAGACCAATGTCACTCGCCAGCAGTGAAAGAACTGACCAAAATATTTCTAATAGCAACAGACCCAAAATCGACTCTTCTGAACAAATTGAGAATCACAAGGTAAATCACACTTCTAAGAAACCCAAGAAAGAACCACAAAAACCAACAATCAGCGATATGTTCCTTCCTGTGAAACAGATATTTTAAGCTGATCCATCCTCAGTTACACACAACTCCAATCTTTTCTCGAAAATTCCCAAGGTGTCAAGGACGTGGGGGCAATTTCTTTCAGTTACACCCAAGACATAGAAGGACTCACTAAAGCCCTACAGAAACTATACCCCTGCTACACCGATAAAAGCATTAAAAACAGAAGCTCTCGGATAGTGAAGAAATTACTGAAGTTCTTCAACCAAAGCGAAGACCAAATGGATAACAGTGTAACTCTAGACTACTCTAGCGATGACTAAATCTCTCCCTCTATAATAATGGAAATGGATCTTTTGCAATTCCTTATCATACTTATGGCAACAACACTACTCCAATGGAATATCAACAGCTATCGATCCCAGTCAGAATTCCTACAACTCCTAATGAATAAACACCAACCACCAATTATCTGTCTCCAAGAGACCAACTTTCGGAACGATTTTGCTGCTAATGTAAGACTTTACAATGTGTATCATAAAAACAGAACTAATGCAAGTCATGCAAGAGGAGTAGTAGCTACCTATGTCAAAAACAGTATATACCTTAAAGAAATTTCTTTAAACTCCAATTTGGAAGCTGTAGCCGTCTCATTGCATCTACCTCCCTCTCTGTGTATCTGCAATAGTTATATACCAAACATTTATCTATTTCACGGAGATGATGTACGAAATCTTATCCGTCAGCTACCTTAAACCATTCATTCTAGTAGGCGACTTCAACAGCCATAACACGTTATGGGGCAGTCATCACACCGATGCAAGAGGGAAGGAGATAGAAAAGATACTAGATGAAGTTGACCTAATTCTAATGAATTCAACTGCTCCAACTCGTTTCGATATTGCTCATGGAACCTATAGTATCATAGACCTAACTATCTGCACTCCGGAAATAGCAACTGGTTTTGACTGGTCAGTCTATTCGACGCTCCAAGAAAATAGTGACCACTTCCCCATACTGATCAAGAACGACAACTCTTCAATCAACGCCCCGATACCCCAAACCCTTAAATGGAACTTAAATAAAGCAAATTGGACGCAGTTCAATCATATAGTCAACAACCATTTAATTGGCCTAACCCAACCAAATGACTTCCCTTCCAAACACATCAATGATATTGTACAAGATTTTACAGAAGCAATAGTTAAATCTGCAAACCTTAGGTTCCGAAAATAAAGATAAACCCGCGTAAGAAGACAGTACCCTGGTGGAACGACGCATGTAAGGAACCTCTAAAGAATAAAAACCATGCTTTCTATGTCTTTAAGAGAAAACCAACTCCTGAAAATAAAGCCCAATTTCAGAAATGTAGAGCAATCGCCCGAAAAGAAATTAAAGATAGCAAAAAGAACTCGTGGCTGACATTTGTTTCCTCACTAAATTCTCAAACTTCACGAAGTGTGGAACAAACTCAAACGTATAAATGGTAAATATAACCAGTTCCACATTACTTCTCTCAGAAACCCGAATGATGGATCCTTCATAACCAACCCTCAAAACATTGCTAATAAATTAGCTGACACATTCTCCGAGATTTCTAGTGACCACAATTATGACCAAAATTTTCTCCATATAAAGAAAACCAGCGAACCTCTTGATCTAAAAAGAACCTTCTCTTGACTCCAATCTAATTTAAATGAACCTTTTCAATTACAGGACATGATTATTGAACTTGACAAATGTGGCAAATCCAGCCCTGGCCCAGATACGGTCCCTTATGAGTTCCTAAGACAGCTCCCACTAAACGCATTAAATTATCTTCTGGCTATTTTCAACTACATATGGACCTCTCAGACGTTCCCTGATCAATGGCGCAGAGCCATTGTTGTTCCAATACTCAAGCCAGGGAAGGATAACTCAATTGCAGAAAATTACCGTCCAATCGCTGTAACAAATGCAATATGCAAATTAATGTAGAAAATTGTTAACAGGAGATTACGATGGTATCTTGAGCATATACACTTTTTAGTGATGTACAAAGTGGGTTTCGTAAAGGACGTTCAACTGTCGATACTCTCCTAAGTTTGGAATCTGAAATTCGGGAGGCTTTCCTAAACAACCATCACCTCATAGCAGTTAGTCTAGATATTGAAAAGGCATATGGCATGGTGTTCAAAGACCATGTACTTAAATCATTGATGGAATATAACATTTCAGGAAATATGCTCTATTTCATCTACAACTTCCTCAAAGATCGTAGAATTCAAGTTAAGACAAATGGCATTTTGTCACAGGAAGTTACAATCGACAATGGAGTCCCTCAAGGATCAGTCATCAGTGTTACTTTATTCCTGGTCGCAATAAACGGAATTGTATCCAACATCCATCCAACATCCACTTGTCAGTAAAGGCTTGTCTTTTTGCCGATGATTTGACCATATTCAGTGCTGGAAGAAATAGTTCAACTACTCAACAACTACTTCAAGAATCACTTGAAAATATTCAACAATGGACCAAGATTACTGGATTCAAGTTCTCCAAAACTAAGTCCAAATGCATAGTATTCTCTAAAAACAAACACTCTGTTCCAGATCCCGAGCTGAACATAAATAATCATAAAATTGACAGAGTATCAACTCTTAAAATCCTGGGAATTCTGTTTGATAGTAAATTAAGTTGGATTCCATACCTGAAAAATCTCAAGGATGAGTGTCTACGACGGATTAACTTAATGAAGATTCTCGCAGCAAAAATCTGGTGAGCAGACTATCAAGTGCTCATGAATACTTATAGATCAATTATTAGGGCCAAATTAGATTATGGCAGTATAGTATACAACTCTGCAGCGTCTTCCCTCAAGATCCTTGATTCTATTCAGTCAGCTGCTCTTCGAATTGCTCTGGGAACTCTCCGCACCAGTCCAGTAACCGGTATGCAAATAGAAGCCAATGAACCACCTCTTGCAATTACACGTAAACAACTAAGTTTATCATATGCACTCAAAGTATCAACTTTGACTAAATCACGCATTAAGTCGTGTGTTTTCCCTACTAACAGCCACACAAGAACAAACTCTGAATCAAGACGACAACCTTCGCCCTTCAATGTCAGAATATCCAAGTTCCTTGAATAATTATACCTAAATATTCCTCCCATCCTCCCCCAGGGTCTGGTACCTTGACGTGGTGGGGAGGCTTGCGTGCCTCAGTGATCCCGAGAGCGATGCCGGCGGGAGCCTCGGCTCCTGGCAGGGTCACCCAAGCCGGTAAGGTCGAGGGTGAGGGGCCAGACTAAATGACAGACCATTAGCTGAAGATCCTGAAGGAAGAAAATCTTTGTCTCAGGGAGTAGGGAATGAGAAGACCATCAGTCCTGAAGTTACAGCAAGGCGGGGGCAGACGCCTAAAGAGGGCAGCCCCCTCACTGCCCTAGGGCACTGTGGGCCCATAACTCACATGCCCGAAATGTATTATATGAAAAGTCAAAACAAGAGATATACCGGACTGCTGAATCCAATGACAAACTGGCGAGGAAAAAGGCTTATGAGATTCGGAACATGGAACATACGATCATTCACGGGAAAGGAAAACGAGCTCGTTGCAGAATTTGAAAGAGCAAGACTTGTAGTACTGGCATTAACGGAGACTAAGAAGAAAGGACAAGGGGTGGATAGGTTAGTGAACAATCATGTATTCATCTATAGTGGAGTGAACAGTAGACTGAGGGCAAAAGCAGGAGTAGCACTATTGGTCCACAAGAGCTATAGCAATAAGATTCAGGAATGGAAGTTCCATACGGACAGAATTCTTACTGTCGGTATGCGTCTAGGCCCTGGGACAGATCTGACGTCATTCATCATAGTTTATGGAGTGATGCGAGGAAGGAGGATAAAGATAGGTTCCAGGAAGAGCTCCAGAGTGTGGTGGATGAAACTAGAGGAGAAATCATTGTGGTAGGAGATCTAAATGGCAGAGTCGGGAACCAGCCAGAGAAGAGCGGCGGAGTTGTTGGCCGACATGGTGAAAACGTGGTTAACAACCATGGTGAGAGAATTGTTGATTTCTGCGTTGCCAATAACCTTGTCGTAGTGAACACCATGTTCCCACATAAGATGATACATATGTACACGAGAGAGGAGCATAATAGGAATGAACGATCCATCATAGATTATGTGTTGATCAGGTCAAATCAATTACAGAAAGTGACAGATTGCCGAGCTTATAGAGGCTATGAGATAGGAAGTGATCATTTTATCTTGATCACTACAATGGAGTCTGATGTAAAGGAACAGAGGAAACAACCCAAGAAGAATTAACAAGTAAAGATTAAGGTTTACAAGTTACGAGAGAGCAAAGAGGCACAGGACCAGTTTACACAGACAGTAGAGGAGGAATGTAGGAAGATAGAAGAGAGGATAAATGAGATGGATATGGAAGAAAAATGGAAAACGTTTAAGAAGATACTTCTAGAAGTGACAAGTAAAGTATGCGGAACAACAATGGTGGGGGAGTATAAGAAGAGGACACATTGGTGGAATGATGACATTAAGGAAGAAGTAAAGAAGAAAAAGGATAAATGGCAAAACTACTTGAGAACCAAAGACTATGAAAGTTATAAGGGCCAAAGAAAGAAAGTGAAAGAACTAGTGCAAATAGCAAAAAGACAAGCCTGGGAAGAATTTGGACAAAAAATGGAGAAAACTCCAAGGAAAATCAAAAGCTGTTCTATAAGGCACTTAAGAACATGAGAAAGGAGAAGGAATGTCCTCTAAATTTTATAAAGGATAAGGATGGAAAAATCATAACAAAAGAGGATGAAATACTGGAGAGATGGAAAGAGTACTTCCATGATCTATTGAACGGGAATAAAGACGGCCCAAAGGAAAGAGAAGAAATAATGACGGAGGGAACACAAGAAGACACAGAAGACTTAAGGATAGGGGAAATGCAGGTGGCCATAAAACAACTCAAGAATGGAAAGGCACAAGGACATGATGGAATTGCGCCGGAAATGATAAAGAATTTAGGGAAAAAAGCAGAAGAGTTCATATTCAAGATAATGAAGGATGCCTGGAGAGAAAGAATGTTCCCCGAGATTGGGAGGTAGCAGTTATTATACCCATCTTCAAGAAAGGAGACAATCGAGAATGTGGTAATCATCGTGGTATTTCATTGTTATCAGTGCCAGGGAAAGTCTACTCAAGGATTCTAGAGTCCAGATTAAGAAAAGTGGTAGAGGGGGATTTGGAAGAAGCCCAGTGTGGCTTCCGCCCAAATAGAAGCACGCAAGATCTCGTCTTCATTGTCAGGATGGTTAGTGAAAAACTTCTGGAGAAGGATAAGACCCTTCATGCAACATTTATTGACCTGAAGCAGGCGATTGACAGAGTTCCAAGAATGGAAATATGGAAAGCCCTAAAGGAGTGTGGAGTCAGGGAAACACTTGCAAGATCCATTAAAAGTCTCTACAGGAACTGTCGGAACTACGTGCGGACAGGGAATGTGAGATCAGCAGAATTCATCACAAAACAAGGAGTCCGGCAAGGATGTAACCTAAGTCCTCTACGTTTCATAGTATACCTCGATAGAATTATGAAGACATGTCAAGATAAAGTTAAGAAGATGGTGATTGGAAATTACCTCATGAGACCAGTGAGATTAACTAATCTTGCATATGCAGACGACTTGATAGTAGTTGCCTCCAACGAACAAAATCTACAGCACAATATCAATATATGGGTGGAAGAGTTAAGGAAGAGAGGAATGGAGGTGAACGTTGAAAAGACTAAGACTATGGTAATCAATAGAAATGAGGAGAGGCACAGCATTACGGCAGATGGAAAACTACTGGAGCAGGTTACAGAGTTCACGTATCTTGGTTCAACAATAAGTTCGAATGGAAAAATGGAGGAGGAAATTACGGATAGAATAGGAAAAGCCAGGAGATTGTTTAATGCCATCCGAGGAAAGTTCCTGAACAAGAGGGAAATCTCCAAGAACACAAAGTTGGCGGTTTACAAATCCACATTTGCTCCTGTATTGACTTATGGCTGTGAATCCTGGGCACTAACGGAACGAACGAAAAGTAGAATCCAGGCGGTAGAGATGCGAAATCTCCGGAAAGTAGAGGACAAAACCAGGAGGGACAGGATCCGAAATACAACCATTCGGAGAACACTGAATATCAAACCACTAGAGAAAACCATCCAAGAACATCAATTAAGATGGTTTGGTCATTTTCATCGCATGTCAATAGAACGTTTGCCGAGGCTAATAAAGGAGGTGAGAGTGGAGGGGGAGAGAGCTCGAGGAAGACCACGGAAGGTATGGATGGATGGAATAAGAGAGGCACTGCAGGAGAGAGGACTAACAGTGAGAGCGGCAGTTGTCATTGCCGGAGACAGAAGAAGATGGAGATCTCTCGTATCCTCGACACCTTAAGGTACAAGAGGACCGGATTAAGTAAGTAAGTAAGTATTCCTCCCATACTACCAGGGGCGGCTGGCTCTAACGGGCCAGTGGGCCAGGGCCCTCCTTACCATTAACCTACATTAGTAATTCATTTTTAATCCTTAACGCTCGAAATACTGGCCGAGTTGTGCGCTTCTCACTATGAAAATGTACCAGTATGTTTGAATAACGCGCCACATATCTTGTCACGTAATTCGCCTTGCTGCTGGCTGCTTGGGGCCCAGGCCTTACTGGGCCCAAGACTCCTTTCAACTACGAACAAGGACAGGTCTATTGCGCGTGCGCGCAGACGCTGTTCTAACGTCGGCTATGGGCCCAGATATTGCGAGCCCACGGTTACAAGGAAGAATAACAAATGGAGCAGTTGTATGGGCTCTGGAGAGAACGTTGAAATGCCAAACTGCGCCCCTTAAAACAACAATAACTAATATACGTCTGCTTCGAACTTACATCACCTATGGCCATACCCTGCCCCTTACCACCCCCTTTCTGCAGATGCTTTTTGAAATGATTCGCAAGACGACCGCTAGATAGCAGCAGGTATCGGAGGCAAACAGGACACTACCCTGTTGTCATTAGTTCCAAGGTTAAGTAAAGAGGTCTCTTTAGGAATTCTGTGACGAGCGTTACCAATTAAATAATTTTGTTTTTCACCTAGGCCTAGAGTTTTTGACAAATGTCTTAGTGATAGGCTATTATACATTTGGAATTAAATAGCGATTTAGAGGGATATTTAAATTATATTAAATGTAAAACATAACATTTTCCCTAATGAGACAAAATCTAATGGTTATTGACAAACACCTAGCGTGCTAGCGAGTAGCGATGCTGTGTATGTTGAATTTGGTAACATTGTCCACAAACATTTGTGATGATAAGCGTTGAATAGGAGTACATTAAGCAATGAATACGGTGGATTATTTAATATGAGTGCCCTTTTCTTCTCATTCACTCGAAGATAAAATAAAGATTAAGGAATTAGGGAGACCGACGCCAGTTCTGAAAGTAGAACAATTGTGCAAAGATAAACGGCGGGAGAGAGTGAGGAAGTTCAGTCCTGAATCGTACAACAAAAATGATTGTCTGTGTGGTTGTGAAGTTAGAGATTCGTTCTTTTGCTTTCCATGTTTGTTATTTGGAGGAGAATCCTCTTGGACTAAAAATGGTGTGACAGATTTGAAACATTTAGTGGACAAATTACGGAAACACGAGTGTTCTGCCGACCATAAGGACAACGTAATGAATCTTGATGTGCTAGGGAAAGCAAACATTTTAAATCAATGAGCACTGCTTACAGGCTTCAAGTTCAGCTTCACAATGAAAAGGTAAGAGAGAACAGATATGTGCTATCTCTTCTTATTAACTGTGTCCGATTCTGTGGGGCTTATGAACTTGCCCTCCGTGGGCATGATGAATCAGTGACGTCATCTAACCCTGGAATTTTTCGTGGACTTGTGGATTTTAGTGCAGAGTTTAATGAATCATTGAAGACTCACTTAGAAAAAGCAAGTGTTTTTAAGGGAACTTCCAAAACTGTCCAGAATGAATTACTAGATTGCATGCTTCAAGTATGCCATGACCACATATCTGAAGAGATAAGAAATGCCGATTATGTAGCTATTATAGCAGATGAGACAAGTGACGTTTCCAACACATTTCAAATGGTGCTCCTTTATCGGTACCTGATAAGTGGCAAGATCGTAGAGAGATTTTGGCGTTTTTTGAATCCTCCTGAACATAATGCAGAGTCGCTCACCTCTTGTATTTTGAAGGAAATTGACATTCATTTAAAGGACTCTCCACATAAGCTAATATCTCAGAGCTATGATGGAGCCTCTGTGATGAGTGGTAACGACCGAGGTGTACAAGCCCGAGTTAGAGAACAATATCCTCTTGCATTTTATATTCATTGCCATGCACATAAACTTAACTTAGTAATGTCCAACGCAGCCTCCATCAACCGCAGTGTCCGTATATTTTTTTCGAATCTGTCAGGAATATGCACTTTTTTTCCCCCCCATTCACCACAAAGAACAAAGATATTGGATGAAGTCGTAGGCCAGCGTCTTCCAAGAGTAGCTCCAACCAGGTGGAATTTTAATTCAAGGGCAGTGAATACAGTTTTCGAACACCGGGTTGATCTAATAGCTTGCATGGAGGAAATTGAAAATCGGAATGAGATCAGGCAACCATCAACTATTTCTCAGGCGAGTGGGCTTAAGTACATCTTGTCTGATGGTACGTTTGTGTCCTGGCTGTCTTTTTTCCCATAAGATCATGCCACATGTCGATATTTTGTATTGTCAACTCCAGAAGCGATCTATCGACCCAGTGCAAGTACAGGAAGATCTGAAATGTTTCAAAATACAGGTCCAAATGGTCCGAGAAAATGTAGAAGAGGTGCATGTGAACGAAGGCGATGGAGTGACCAGAAAGAGGAAGCATGAAGACCGTTCACCCAATCGAGTTCGTGAAGCAAAGGAAGTTTGCGATGTCATCATCAGCCAAGCCATGGAACGATTCTCCTTCACTGGGCATCTTAGCGCATCTAACCTGTTCATCGTAGAAAAGTTCCGAGATTACAATGCCATTTTCCCTTCAAAAGACTTAAGAATCGCAGTTGAATCCTTCCCGTTTCTGAACGAGAAGCAGCTCAAAACTGAACTTGAACTCATTTATAGGAGAGAGGAATTTAGAGCTGTGTTCGGAGCTATTCCATTCCTGGGGTTCATAATGAACGCGAATCTCGCTAGATTATTTGAAGAAACAGTTAAACTTCTTAAAATACTTGTAACCATGCCAATGTCAACATCGGAAGCAGAGAGATGTTTCTCGACTCTGAAACGCATAAAAACGTTTTTGCGCAACACAATGCTCCAGGATAGATTGTCTGCTTTAGCCATGCTTTCAATTGAACGGAATCTCATCATGGACATTCCTGATTTTAACAACAAAGTTATAGACAAGTTTGTTCAACTGAAAGACAGAAGAATGGATTTTTCTTTCCGGGTAGTTTAAGCTTTCAAGCAACAGCTCAACATTAGATTGAACAAGATGTACTGTATGTAGATTATTTTTGTGAATAATGAAAACCTGTACAGGAACCACAAAGTGAGCCCGTGTTCGTATTTAGGACTAACTATGTTACTACTCGACATCAACTTAAGTGAGATTTTTTAAATTTGTAAATAACTAGTGCGGTAATATATGAATAATAATTTGCAGAAGTCTGTTTTCTTGCAGACAAGCGTATTCGTACTATCCTTTAATTGACTTCATTTTGAATATGTGGAAGTGTAATGCAGTCATGAACTACACAGCACAACAGTGATCATTTTCCATGAACTGTCTCACCTGATTTGCGGTATATGACATCAGTAGTACAACTGCAGCAACGTCTGTCAGGAGATAAAAAGGTACAGACATAACCCTTTTCGCAATTTTTACTGTGCATGATAATTTATTTTGTGTGCCCTCCCAAGCTCTAAGACCACCAGCCGCCGCTGCATACTACTCTCAGATCATTCTCTTGATATCCCACCGTGGACAATTACCTTACCAACAGTCAACTTTGAACTGAACAACTTAGTTAAAAACCAAACTGACAGATCACAGTACCATCGATTATTTCTGGAAATCTCCAATAGTTACCCAATGCACAGTGCTATTTATACTGATGGTTCAAAATATGATGAAAGAAACGGTTGTGGGATAATTTATCCTAACCATACCATGCTTTTTCGACTTCCTGAATCTTTCACTGTCTACTCTAATGAACTCTTTGCTCTTAAACAGGCCATGAAATACATTTTGAATTCAGCCAGCTGCAACAACTCATTTATTATTTACTCCGATTCACGAAGTGCATTAAACTCAATAGAGAATCTATCTTCGACAAACGTCCTTGTACAAGAAATTCAATTGATATTCCATAAAGTGGTGAAGCAAGGTAAACAAGTCATATTTGTGTGGGTACCCTCTCACAGAGGCATTCATGGCAATGAATCTGCCGATCAAGCAGCTAAAGAAGCCACACTTCTTCCTTTATGTGATTCTACAATAGCTACACCTCATACTGACATCATTTCCTACGTCAAAAGAAAAGTATTCCAACAGTGGAAGAATCATTGGCTTAGAACTTCTACCAGTAAACTCCATGAAATAATATCAGGAACCACAGAACAATATCTCCATCATAAACTTTCCAGGAAAGATCAAGTTCTAATATCACGAATAAGAATAGGTCATATCAACATCACCCACAGCTATCTCCTCGAGAAGAAACAACCCCCTATCTGCTCAACATGTAACAGCGTACTGACTGTGCAGCACATAATCTCAGACTGTGCTCTCTACAACCACTGGCGCCAGCACAACAGCATTCCCAAGAAGATATGTGAGGCCTTCTCATCTCTTTCACAGCTCAAAAAACTCATCAAGTTCTTCAAAGACTCGGAACTTTATTTCAAAATCTGATTCATCAACTCATAATAGTGGAACTTTTCTTTATTTCTAGTGTTCATTTTATGATTTTACAGTGTATTCAATTCAATGTATTGTTGTATTGTATTGTATAATGTAAATCTCCAGTGAAAGTCGCGATAAGACAGTGGCAGTCGAAAAAAAAAAAAAGTCGCAGTGTTGTACAACAACCAGATTTTTCAATAAAAATAAAAAGAATACCGTAATCTTTCAGCAATAAAAAGAGCTATGGCATTTCTCAAACGGTACATGCATAGGAATTCATAGTTTCTTTAATAATTCAGGAAATCTTATAGTACCGTGAAATGTTTGCGAAAGCGAAGCGCGCCAAACAGTATAGGAGCGCTCGGCATGTGGTCGTTGCTAGGCTCGAGCACTGGCCAGATCTCAATCGTATAAGGTATGGCAGAGTATGCCCTATTCCAACAGTTAACTCGGTTGGTCGTTGCCCGCTGATTGCAACAGGGGAGGAGAGGGGCGGACGAAGACATCCGAGATGCTCCGTCTACTGCCGATACAATATTGTCTCGCAATGTAACTTGTGTGTGAGTGCGACACTCGCGGTTCTTTCTTGCTCTCCTGTATAGCTTACGCTGTTTTGTTCTCGTCAAGTTTTTAAAATAACTTATAATCCATTTAATCCAAAGATAAATGTGATGTTCTCTTGACTGCGGCATTCGTAACGAATGAGCTACATCAGTTTTACCACGCACTTGTATACAGAGAAACGTCCATGTGAATATTTATACTTCGCGTCGCCGCCATGTTGGATTTGTGATCACCAGGTTATTTAAAGTCCTATAGGTGAACTTAAGTTCATAGTCCCTATGAACATAAAAAATCAGTTTGATTGCTATAATAGATTCGTAGATATTCAGAGCCATCTAAATATTTCGGATGGTCGCCACGTGGATTGTTAAATGTATAGGCCATAGAGTCATGTACCATTTAAGGAAAATTATTGCGTAGGTTCATTATTCAACCTTTCACTTCGATCGCATGATTTCGACACAAGAAATAAAAACTTAATTTTAAAATTCGCACAGCCGCCATCGTGAGGTTATATATTAATAATAATGTTATTGGTTTTACGTCCCTTTTAACTACACTGGCTTTTTTGAGGTTATATAAACAATTGAACTAAATTAGATACCAGTGCATTACAATGTGTATACACATTTCCTAAGTTTCATTGCGTTTGGAACATTAAATCGCGAGAAAGGTCTATTTAAAATTTTCAAATTCGCTTGGCCACCATGTTCGTTTTGTAGTTAACCGGCAGTCTTTTACCCTACCCCAGGGTTCCGCCACTTAAAGTAACAATAGCTAACTTACCCAACCCTCCTCCTCTGTAGTGAAAATAGTGCAACACCCAGAACAATTATCTGTCAGTCGCCACTGTAATAACAAGGCAACAAGGTGGCCTTTAAGTGGCAACAGAGTGTAAGGAGGAATAAGGGGATATTGGTCTCCTTGCCATGATGATAATTGTAAACTGGCCATTTAGAAAGCAGATAAGAGGCAATAAGGTGGCAAGTCGGGTAGCACTAACGGGTAAGACATTAATGAGGAGAAAATTGTCTCCTTACAAAGGGGCAATAAGGTGGTAGTAAAGTACAGGGTCATTAAGTGTGTGTGCGCCAGTAATCCCGGCAAGCTAAGCCGGCTGTGACTAGCGCAGATCGCGGCCGCGCGCACCCGATCCAGCCGGCGCTTGGTGGCTCCGCTGACTCATATCGTTAGTTCACACGTGTTTTGTCATTCATATAGGCGTGTATTTGCAAAGCTTAGATGTTAGTGTTGCACGTTTAGTGAGTATTGTGTTTACTGTGATCGTTGGTCATGCCCAGACACCAATTCACATTGCGAGAACGTGTGTATATCCACAATTCGTATATGAAAAACAGAAAATCTTGTTCTGAAACAAGACGACAATTTTGAATCAAGTTTCCAGGAAGACCTGTGCCTAATGCCAGTACAATTAGGAGGCTCGCTAAACGATTCAAGGAAACAGGCTCCGTAAATAATAAAAGAGTTGACAGACATTCTTTCATCAAAAGATGTCAGGTGTGTGTTACAAGAGAGGAAGGACATTTTCAGCATCGCCTATGAGCCCTGTAAGTACACATTATTGAACATGTTTGGTAAAAGTGTGATATAAAAAATAGTGGGCGCTGCCGTCGGCTGGACCGGGTGAGCGCGGCCGCGATCTGCGTTAGTGACAGCCGGCTTAGCTTGCCGTGTTTACTGGCGCGCACACACATAATAACCCTGTATAATGAAGTATCAGGTCATAATGAAATTACATAATTTTTAAAACTAACCTTTCTATCTGCTGGAAGTGCCGTATCAGTATTGTGATATTTACATAAAAAATAAACAGTATATCCATGCATTACAAGGCACCAAACTAGAATTATGGTAAAAAAAATGGTATGCATTATGGTAAAGAATACCGTAATAGAAGTAATTTATAGGTTAGGATTTCCATGGTGTACGGTACATTCTTAACAAGAACTGCCATATTATTATAGCAGAATCGCTGGGAAAGATCATATAGAAACTTTCCACACTTTCATCTCTGCAGTATCCACAGCAAATTAAGGAATATATGCGCCAAAAACCTTCAGTGTGTTTGAATTTCCACAATGACGGGCTAGTGAATTTTCGCTGAACGCCGCGAGAACGAAACCAAATACTTTCGCGAACTTGGGGCAGTGATATTTCCCGTAAAACGGCGTGATGTTGGCGCCGAACATCCTCGCGGTAAGGAGAGGTTTTAGCCGACTTGGTCGCCGATTTGCGGCAGATTTGTCGATTGGATCTATCATCTACTCTCGGTACAGTGAGTGGTTTTTAAAACCTTCTGAGTACTTTTGAACCTTATTAATATACACAGCTGTTTATGGAGCGGCAAATTAAAAATAGAAAGAGTAGACTACCCTCCTGAAGATATTTTAGGGAACAATTTTGATTCCTGTATTTTACTATGAAGTGTCCCTTAAACAAAAAACAAAAAATAAACAAAACATAATAATAATAATAATAATAATAATAATAATAATAATAATAATAATAATAATGAAACTATAAAAGCCCAAACATTAACATGGTCTACATATAAAAGAAAATGTCTATCAATGGCAACAAAATTAAAACATTACAATACGTGGTTCAACTGGAGGCGACATATGGAAACGAAACTCTTTTTAAAGTTACTCAGAAAAACAGAATCGACAAAATTTTAAAAGTAGAAAGAAGAATAGCTAGAACATACATACGGTAAATAAAAAAATATATTAGAAAGATGGACAATGGTGGATAGTGCCAAATGAAGTTGTATACAGAGAACTGGAGCCCATCACTGATACTATTCGGAAGAAACGGATTTCTTTTTTTGGTCACATTATGAGTACACCGGAAACTAAATTATCTAGAAAAATTGTTGAGAAACTTTGGAATATGAAACAACAAGTAAGCTTAGGACGGATTAAGGAAATCAGAGAAGATATGAAAGAATTATAAATAACCTTGGATGACTTGCGAAACAAACAACAAATAATTTAAAAAAACCTGAAAGACATAAAAGTAAGATTTCAACCAAGAATAGACAAATTCATACAGTAAAAAGGGTATTTACAGATGAGGAACGCCTGAGAAGATCAGAGCGAATGAAAAGCTACTGGGCAACTCGGAAAGAAAACTTACTGAAGAAGAAGACCAAGAAATGATTGACTGAAGTGGTTCAATGAGGCCGTAAAAGAAGAAGAAGAGTGAATATAGTAAAAGAATATTCGTTGAGAAACCTAAAAAGAAAACAGGTAGGAAATGGTGCATTAATTAAGACATTTTGGGAGGATTAGAAGGCGATAAATATCAGGCCAACTAACAAGTTCAAATGTGCTCTTTTTGAGCAAGGTAGTGTAACACCCAAGGAAAACGTGAGTCACCACTGCTACAAACATGTGGCTTACACAGTTTCTTTTCTACAGAACAGTGCAGCACTACTGCAATTCTTTAGATAGGCTACGTTGTGCTCTGTAGAATACCTCCATAATTTTGTATGTATATTCCTGCCTCTTGAATTTTATAAATTTAAATATCTCAAAATTTTGCAGATACAGTACTGTAATAGTACATAATGCAACGAGCCTATAATGGCAATAAATAAGACACGAGTATGTTTATAATTTCCATACGAGTCTTAATTACCATTATAGGCGAGTTGCATACGACTGTTTATGTTCGACGATAATTATTATAACTATTTTATGTTCAAACATAAATATTCATAAATATCTTTCGAGATTTTGCCAGTTTTATGTACTGAACAGAGCTCTTGAGACACAGATAATGCCTTGTATTTGACCATGGCCTCCTCGATACTATGACACTAGGCCAGGCAGTGAACTTTAAATTAGAAGGCCTTGGAACTCAGCGCATCTAATTATCTAATTGGTCAAACAACTGTTTCTTGAGCTCTGATTGGTAGGAGAAACTGTTTCATAATGAAAAATAGTGTTACGAGGGTAATTCCAAAAGTAAGGTCCGATTCGCCGTAAATATTTGAAAGCGGCGCCAAGGGCAAACCACGCATGCGCGCCGACTCCTGGCATGCCTTGCGCGGCAAAAGCCGCCAGTAGCGTTGTTACTGTTGCTGTTGATAGTGTCAGTTCACAATGTTTAAGACAATCAGCCCGCCGATTGTGAAGTAAGGGCAGTGATACGGTTTCTGTCTGCAAGAAACATTTCTGCGGCAGAAATTCATCGGCAGATTACTGAAGTGTACGGTCCTAACATAATGAGTGACAGTAAAGTGCGCAAGTGGGTGCGAGCCTTTAATGAAGGACGGGAAAATGTGCACGATTAACCCCGCTCTGGAAGACCATCAGTGATTTCAGACAAGTTGGTTCATGCGGTTGACGACAAAATTCGTGAAGATCGACGATTCAGGGACAACGATCAATAAAGCCGCCTACTGCTCTACCCTTACTAAACTTCGACGTGCAATCCAGAATAAGCGACGTGGTCTTTTGTCGTCTGGAGTGTTGTTGTTGCATGACAATGCCAGATCCCATACTGTGAATGACACGCAAACTCTAATCAAGAAATTTGGATGGGAACAGATGGACCACCCACCGTACAGTCCGGACTTGGCGCCAAGTATTTTCCACCTGTTCCGCTACCTAAAGGAGTTTCTTGGCGGCAAGCGCTTCGACACAGATGATGAAGTGAAAGAAGCTGTAGACTGGTTAGCTTCGCAGGCGGCCGAGTTCTACGACTTAGGCATCCAAAGCTTGTGGAACGATGTGACAAATCTGTAAATAAGTATGGAAATTATGTAGAAAAATAGAGAAAGACGTAAGGAATGTCAATAAAACAATTGTTTTGGAAACAATTTTCATTTTGGATGGTTTATTTTAACCGGACCTTAGTTTTGGAATAGCCCTCGTATAATGAGCCTCATTATAGTACAGTTTTCTGACATATAATAGTCGGGGTTGAACATAAAATTATTTTATTGATTTCAGAATGTTGCTTCTAATTTTTATTTTATTTCAGCGAGTCTGGAGAGTTGAACTTGTCTTCTACTAATCTGAATGCATGGACATGGCAAGTGATAGGGAAGATAATAAGTTCATGTAATGAGATTCGGAAAGTGAACTTTGGTAATTGTTTGATTCCTCCCCGCGGCCTCGTGCCTGTGTTCACGGCCCTGAGTCACAGCACTCAGGTGCAGATAGTAGATCTCCGAGGGAACAACATCCAGACCACCAGCGTGACACATCTTGGGAAGATGCTGCGACACAACATATCCATAACCAGGTGAGTGATGTACAGGGTCATTGTCATTATATATGTGCGCGCGTGTAAACACGGCAAGCAAGGCCGGCTGTGACTGGTGCGATCGCGGCCGCGCGTACCCGTTTCAGCCGGTGGTTACCGCACTCCACTGACTCATATCGTTAGTTCACACGTGTTTTTTCATTCATATGAACATGTATGTGCAAATCTTACTCACGTTTCGTGAGTATTGTGATTACTGTGATTGTTGGTCATGCCTAGACACTAATATATTCACAATGCGCGAACTTGTGTATATCCATAATTCGAATATGAAAAACAGAAAATCTTGTTCTGAAACGAGACGAAAATTTCGAATTCAGAAAGATCTGTGCCTAATTCCAGTACAATTAGGAGGATCGCTAAACGATTCAAGGAAACAGGCTCTGCAAATAATAAAAGAGTTGACAGACATTCTTTCATCAGAAGATGTCAGGTGTGTGTTACAAGAGAGGGAGGACATTTTCAGCATCGCCTATGAGCACTATAATAATAATAATAATAATAATAATAATAATAATAATAATAATAATAATAATAATATCGTATGGCCTTGGGTACCGGGTGCAAGCTTTGTTTTTTGACACCCAGAGGGCAGCTTGCATGTCGAATTTCGTTGTTCCTTGAATCACTATGAAAGTCAAGGAGGTTAGGTATCAGCTAAGCTCCTTGACTTTATAGCGCTTTCTAGTAGAGAAATGAGGAACTTTGTGTTGGCGGAAAATCCCGAGATTAATTTTGCCATTATGAACACGGCCTACTGAAATCAAATGAGTTCTTTAACATGCCAACATTGTATGACATGCGTGTCGTCATTTTTGCCACCTTTCAAAAATCACCACGGCCAGGAGCGAACGTGCAAGCTTGGGGTTAGTAATCCGACACGATAACCACTCACCCACCGTGGCAAGTGCCTATGAGCACCGTAAGTACACATTATTGAACATGTTTGGTGAAAGTGCGCGCCTGCCACCGGCTGAACCTCGTATGCGCGGCCGCGATCTGCGCCAGTCACAGCCGGTTTAGTTTGCCGTGTTTACTCGCACGCACATATATAAGGACTTGGACACCAAGGTTGTGAGTTTGATAACATTAGACAACAAAATTTAACTTTTTGTTTTTTACAATGGCCAAATTAGTTAATTTATATGGATTCGGGAGTGCTGAAGTTGAAAATGACAGTTCAAAATGTAGATTAGCTCAGGTCTGGATGTTATTGAAACTTTTATGTTCTTCACATGTTATAATGGGACAAAAATTGTTGGGGTTATTAGCACATCTGTGAGGCTTTATAGCAGAAGTTTTGATTCCACACAGTAACACAGAAACTAGTGTCACAATACACAATGGAGCACTTCGGTTGGTTCCTCAGTTTAGGGGCTGCGACAACGCGGTCATTTAGACTAGCCCCGTGTACTTTGGGTGTGTGTAGAATCTGTCTGATAACCGGTGTTAATTGTGATGACTGTATTAGTGTGTTATCCCTCCCTATATTATTCTGCTAAGGTCCCATCGCAGTTTTGTACCGAAAATAACTCCCATTAATACCAACCTACACATATGGGGTACCTGCAGGTTCAGCATAACCCAATGCATAAGCGAAACTCACTCACTTACTCTTCAAATGCCTCACAATTAAATAAATACCTTAAAACATGTATATTTACAATGAAATAATGAAAGAATGCAACACGGTAACAATGGTAACAGAATCTCACAGGTCCATCTATTTCTGTAAGATGCAATGCAATTCCAAATTATTACATTACTGTGAAAGTTTCCAGATGGTTATAAGGTTATCACTGAACCAAATTAAGCTGTAAAATTCATCAATACATTCTGTATAATGCGCTTAAGGGGGTCAAGGGGCACTCTAGAATTTTTTCACGCAATTTTCACGTGTGAGTGTGGTACGAAAAGTCTTTTAAACCTGACTATAAAGGGTCTCCGCAAACCACATTTAAAGGCTCTTAAATCAACAGTGTCTGTGATATTCCCAGAAAACCAACTTCGCTCTGATATACCTATGAGGGAATGACAAACCCCTAACCACTGCACCAGTAGCTGAATTGATAAATTCTGATTATTCATACCAAGGATAAATCAGTCATAGCATTCATGATTGAGATTTTGCTAAGTGTACTCTTTACAACTAGAATATTCGCGGGCGAAGCCGCGACGGGTAATGCTAGTGTGTTTTAATTCAAGTAAGGACTGCAGACGATAATTTCAAGTAGTTCCTACTTTCGCCACCAAATGCTACCATCCACGACACCTAGCTGTGAACTTGGCTACTACTAGATGCCATCGCAATCAGCGCCTGGTGACGAACGTTGGAACTTAAGAGCATTAACCAAACCTAACCTACAAATTTTGTTTCACACAAGTTTAGTTAGTGGAAGGTTCTTTTACATGCCATAAATCTTTGACATGGGACCGCCGGCTTTACTTCCCCTCCGAAGGAAGGCATACTGAGGGATTTTTAACGCTCATAAAAAATCCGATGACTTCGGCCAGGTTGAACCCGCGACATTTGCCATAGAAGCTCAGCTATGCTACCAACTACACCACCGAAGCCGCAATTTTGAGGTTTGTACATAATAATACTATAGTAGTTGCAATAATGACTTATCATTTTTGGGGAAGAGGTGGGAGGGACAAAGTTATTTGGGTCCAGAGGTGCCATAGTAGTTAAATATGGCTTTGGCAACAGGCTTATGATCTGCAAGTAGGAAACTGGAAAGAGGCAGAGTATGCCTTAATGCTGACGATTTGCCGAGTAATAATGCTAAATGATTTATGTTGTTTCAGGCTCATTCTGGAGTGGAACTGGAAAGAGACAAAGTATGCCTTAATGCTGACGGTTTGCTAAGTAATAATGCTAAATGATTCATGTTGTTTCAGGCTCATTCTGGAGTGGAACAGTCTGGGTGTGTTCCCCGATACATTCATCACCTTCTGTGATGGTCTGGCTTACAATCAGGTCCTCCAGTCCTTGGACTTGCGCAACAATCAGCTATCCTATGAATGTGCCACTGCACTCTCCAACTGTCTCATGAGGAACAAATCATTGAAAACAGTAGGTTAGGACATTATTATTACAATCATGCCATTGAACAGAATTTATAATCTGTAAGCCAACTCGTCATAGCCTACATTCTTTTAACTTTTTAAAATGGATATTCAGTGTTCATATCATCTGTATGATTTTAATGTGCACCAGTGTTTTATATGGATGTTATCACTAGGGCAAGGATTTTTAGGTAAATAAATATTTTTTAATGTAAATACATATTTTAAGCATTTTTTCTATAAATACATAAATTCCTGATTTTCACTTATTAGCACATAAAGAGACATAATATTTACATGTTTTTAAATCAGAACGATAGATCTTTCAATTTATTGCATTTTTCTTCGGTGTTACTTCAACGGGGAAGAACCTGTGAGCTAACTAGTTATCATGCAGAGCGTATGTCGGCTTGCAACTGTGTTATTCTTAACTTGTCGCTCCGTGCCACTCACTGTGGAAGCCGGGATTTCCTTGTCCATGGCCATATTGCACCACGTGCTAGACCTCCCCCTCCCCCAGGTACCTGGAACCAGTGTCACTCACATGTAGTTCATTACTGGCACTGAAATGTAAGGCAGTTCTACGATGCCTAAAATAAAAACAACTACAAGTTATCGTCTGTTGCAGAATTTAAGGTTAATTTTACGTCTGATGGGGACGTTCTGTTCTGCCAACCATGTGGGAAAGCAATCCAGGCTGAACAGCGAGCGAAAATTGTCTGTCATTTGTGATGTACAGCCTGAAGATGTATCTCGTTGTGTATTGTAATGCTTCAGTAGTCAGTGAGGCATAGTATTCGTGAGCACTGCATATTTTTTATATTCACATTAATAAACTAAATTATAATAAAATATTTTTACTTTTTTGTCACATATTTCAGGTATTTTTAATACATAAAACATAAATACTTTCCCGATTTTTAGCACCTAAAAATCCGAGCCCTAGTTATCACTATTGACAATGTGCCCTGCATTTTGCTAAAGGCTGAAGAAGAGAGAATTCATGCCCCCTGAAACATGTCCCTAATTAAAGTTTAATTATTTGAACACACATTTGTATTGATTGGGAAGCCTTCATGGCTTAGGCGGCGGCACGCCAGCCTCTCACCGCTGCGCCCGTGGTTCAGATCCTGGTCTCTCCATGTGAGATCTGTGCTGGACAAAACAGAGGCAGACAGGTTTTTCTCCGGGTACTCCGGATTTCCCTGTCAAAAAATTTCATTCCAGCAACACTCTCCACTATCATTTCATTTGTCTTTCATTTAATCATTGCTTCAGAGGAGTGCGATAGGCTTCGGCAGCCGGCACAGTTCATATCCTCGCCGCTAGGTGGGGGCTTCATTCATTCCATTTCCTGACCCCGTCGGTCGACTGGAAGCAGGCCGTGGATTTTCACATAGCTCAATCGGACATTTAAAATCCTGTTTTCCTTCGGGAACAGATATTCCAATCTAGTCAATAGCTCTACAATGCTATGGGCTCCGCCAAGCTTGTTTCGACCTTCTGGTCTCATCAGAAGGGTGGGCATCAAACAGTCTGTCATTCAAAATAGTGTGTGGTGGGGGGCATTTTTCAATGAGATATTCTGTCTTGAAGTGGAAGGTGTAGGATGTTTCAGAGCTATAATAACAATAACATTATCATCATCCTTTCATTTATTAGTCCTAGAAGAACTGTTACGGTCTATACAAAAGATTTGCATTTTCACGCCAATCTTTTCCTGGGGCAACCAAGAGATCTCTTCCCAACGCGACACTAGTTGACGACTTCTTTAGGGATACTGCTTGTGTCCATTCTGTTGAAGTGACCCAACCAATTTCTCTGGTATTCATGGATGTATTCCAATACAGATCTGCTGTTAAGACCATTCAGCACTTCTGTGTTTTGTTTGTGATCCCACTTAGTGACTCCTGCTGTTCGTCGCATATATTTGATTTCGGCGGTAGTTATTCGTCTCTCATTGCATTTCCTCAGGGTCCACACTTCACTACCATAGCAAAGTACTGGTCTTGCTAAGGTTGTGTAAATTCTTGTTCAGGTGTGTTTCTGAACTAATGATGGTCTAAAGACGATATTGATGATTCCTAAACATCTGTTGAATTTGAAGATTTTCTCAGGGATGTGCATTTCTTCAAGGAAAGATAGTTTGTAACCAAGGTATTTAAAATCGTTTACTCTTTCCAAAATGTTATTATCCATGCAGATCTTACTTCTTACTGGTTCCGTGCCACAGACGGCCATAGTTTTCTTAAAAGAGATATTTCTATTGAGTAGTTTTCTGAGACTAGTTTCAGGTTATATATTGAACACTGTAAATCATCTTCTGAGGTGGCACCCAGTATTAAGTCGTCTGCAAATAATAATGCGTCCAATTGCATAGGAGATGAAGGTCTGATCAGGTTATTTCACTTGGTGTGTAGGATTTATGAGACAGGTGAGGTACCCCCTGATTTCAAGAAGAATGTAATCATCCCTATACCAAAGAAAGTGGGAGCTGACAGATGTGAAGATTACCGTACAATCAGCTTGATTACTCATGCTTCAAAGATCCTGTCTAGAATAATTTACAAGAGGATTGAAAGCCAGATAGAAACGGAGTTGGGCGAAGACCAATTTGGTTTCAGGAGAAATGTAGGAACAAGGGAAGCTGTACTAAGTCTTAGGCTGATTTTGGAAGGTAGAATAAGGAAAGATAAGAGAACGTTCATGGCTTTTGTAGACTTAGAAAAGGCTTTTGATAACGTTGATTGGACTAAATTGTTTGACATTTTGAAATCCATTGGAATAAAGTACAGGGATAGGAGGGTGATATACAATCTATACAGAAACCAGACAGCAGTCATTCGAGTTGAAGGACATGAGAGAGAAGCTGGTATTTAGAAAGGTGTAAGGCAAGGCTGCAACTTATCACCCATACTTTTCAATCTTTACATTGAACAAGCAATGAAGGAAATTAGAGAAAAATGTAAAGTGGGAGTGAAGATTCAAGGAGAAATAATTTCAACTCTGAGATTTGCTGATGACATCGTCATCTTGGCCGACAAGCCTGAGGATTTGAATGAGTTTTTGAATGGTATGGACTCAGTCTTACGGAAAGAATTCATGATGAAAATTAATAAATGTAAAACAAAAATACTGGAATGCAGCTGAAATAAATCAGAAACCTCTATGGAGATCAAATTGGCAGGTGAAAAGCTGAAGGAAGTAGGAGACTTCTGTTACTTAGGAAGCAGAATAACCAGTGATGGATGAAGCAAAGAGGATATAAAAAGTAGGTTGGCTCAGGCAAAGAAAGCATTTCTACAAAAAAGGAATCTGCTGACATCGAATATAGATTTAGGTATTAGAAAGTCATTTTTGAAAGCCTTTGTCTGGAGTGTGGCGCTCTATGGAAGTGAAACTTGGACTATTGGTGCAGCAGAAAAGAGGAGAATTGAAGCATTTGAAATGTGGTGTTACAGGAGAATGATGAAGATCAGATGGGTAGATAGGGTTACAAACGAAGAGGTATTAAGGCGAGTGGGAGAGGAGAGATGTTTCTGGCGACTGCTAATGAAGAGAAGAGATAGGTTGGTAGGACACATACTAAGACACCCAGGAATAGCAAGCTTAGTTATGGAAGGAAGGGTCGAGGACAAGAACTGTAGGGGTAGACCAAGGTTAGAATATGTTAAACAGATTGCCTTGGATGTAGGGTGTGGTAGCTATGTAGAGATGAAACGTTTAGCTCAGGACAGGGAGGCATGGAGAGCTGCATCAAACCAGTCAAAAGACTGAAGACTCAAACAACAACACATTGTAGATTTTTGTTAACATAACATTAACATAATGTAACAAATATTACTTTCAAATCCAACTTTAATTATTGATTTTAATAAATTATCCGTTTAAATATTAATCTTAGAACAAACACAGGAAAAGAAAGCAGGGAAAGCAAAAATGATAATGATGGGACACATAAAGTGGGAGCACATGGGACAAACTTGGAAGTAGAAAAGAATCACATGGAAAAGATCTGACCCTTTCCTTCTTCTCTTCAAAATTGCTCTCGATAAAGTGATCTGATAAGTAAAATTAGTTCCGGCTGACATGCATCTCGGACAGTATTTATTTATTTACATAGGTCCCAATGAGCCAGAGCTAGTGTTAGGAACAATCAAGTAGCATAGTTACAGCATGGCATATATAAAATTTTTGTAACATGATATTGTTTAGGTTAATGGTATATTAGATTGTTAGTGACTAACTTTACAGAAGTGATTTGGTATAATACATTGTATTGCTTAAGGCTATTGGATATGGGCTATTCATTCCTTAATAGGAAGCCTTTTGTTTTCCTCTTAAATGTTTTTATAGAGAAACTTTCCCTTATGCCTAATGGTAGAAGTTATATTCCTTTATTATAGAGGACATCATTCCTTTAGTTCCAAATTTAATGGATTGGGAATGGCTGGTGAATATTCGATTTACTCCTCTTGTTGCATAATGATGAATGTTATTTGCATGGGTAAGATGGATGTGTGTGTCATAAATAATTAGTAAAAAGGGTTTACTAACTACAGTCCAAAACTCCAAATTGATGGGAGAAGAAACAAACACAGACATCCATTGGTCACAACCGGAAGCAGAAAAGTACATTTGACTTATACGCAGAGGCGGCCGGTGATATTGGACTCGAGGACGCCGCCCTCCCACCCTCCTCATCAGCCCTTATGTTCTCTCTCCTCGCACCGAATGTTTTGCCATCGTGACAAAATGTGTGTAGTTCCTCTCCTTGTCGGTAGAGCACACCGGATACTCGTGAGAACTCATCAAAAATCGCCCGCTTTGTAATTTACGTTGCCATGACAACGAATACCTCCAGTTATCCCCTCTCCATCCTCTCACGTGCTACGTCACGATGTGTGTGGACTCAGTCAGCTTGTGTCTGATGCAGCCACTGGATAGCTTCCCTCCTGGCTACTTTAAACTGCCTGCCCATTCAACGATTACGGCATTGGTTTATGCGTACAACCTCGTTTCCAAATAAAGGCGATAGGAAGCAGCACCAAGTCACTGTGGCAGACATAAGTTTTGTATTGATGTTAATGGCGAAGTTGGAATGTATTCTGAATGATTTTATAATGTTGTACTGCTGCGTGTCCTTTTGTAAATCAGAACTGGGCAAGTTAGAATACCAATCGGACAATTCATTGCGTGAGAAGTGGTTACGTGGAATTTCCAGAGAAGGTGACAACAGAGGAAGCAAATGGTTACCTTCTCATCGCTCTGATGCTGTAGTCTTCATTTTCTTCCTGAGAGCTTCAGATCACATAAATTATTATCAAATTGGTTACAACTAGTGGGATGTGGGTTGGCGACTATGGGACCCCAGCTGAGTTTCCTTCAGCTGAGCTCCTCTCTTATATCTTTCATGTCAACTCTTACCCCAACGTTATTAGGGTATCGGAGGCCTGGGATGTCTTTCATTTCCCTGCCTTAATTGGCTCTTGTCTTTTTCTTTCCTGATGCCCTAATTTTTGTAGGATCAGACCTCATTTTGTCCTTTTTCTGCCTTCTCTAAGAGGACCTAAAGGAGGTAGGGTGTGTGTTGTCTCATCATGCACGGTGCACCTTAGATATCGATACACCCTCAATGTTGGAGATAATTGTTTAAAGGAGGTGAAATATCTAAGTCATCTACCCTTAGTGGTTTAGGTGATGGTGAGAAATTATGATGAAATTAAATCTACAGCTAGGCTTAACTAATTACTGACTTACAACTAACTTATGTACTAGAAGAAGAAAACGACAATAATAAAAGAAAGAAACGAATAAGGGAACGAAATGACGGAAAAGGAATGCCCTCTATCTTCGAAGGGCAGATGACCTTGCTGTTCATCCCCTTAACAGGTCTCAAAATGGCGGATATGTAAAAGGTTTATATTCTAAACGTAAGCAAAATTAAGAAATTACGCAGGTTTACCGAGGATTACGCGAGTGACTAAAGTGTTAAATATTGTGTGAACAGTGTAGATAAAATACGTAAGAGAAATACAATACATAACTCGTTAAAAGAGAAGACATATAACATTTAATATCATGACGGTCAACTGTGCTCCATGCGGCAAAAAGATCAAGAACAATCAGCAGGCTGTAGGATGTGATGGTGAGTGTGGACGCTGGTTTCATGTAACATGCATGAAAATGAGTAAAGACACGTACCAACAATTCCGGAAAGATGATACTTTGAAATGGTCATGCAATCGTGAAGACTGCCTCCCGCAACCTAACCTCAAAGAGGTTATGGCATCTTTCTCCGGGAAACTTGAGGAATCCCTTTTGGCGATGAGAGAAGAAAACCACGAGGTAAGAAAACTAGCAACTTTCTTATCAGAAAAGTATGATGAACTCCACCGGGAAATTGAAACTCTGAAGAAAGAGAGAAAAACCGTCAAGGACGCAGAAATGGCAGCATCTAGAGCTATCAACGAATTGGAGGAACTAAAACAGTACCAGCACAAGACAGTAGTGGCTACGCGGGCTAAAGCGCTGCGTTAGGTCAAGGGGCCAAGCTCTCTGCTGACTCGGTAGACGCGTGGGTTCGAGCCCCACCGTCGGATGTCCTTGAAATGGTTTTCCCTGGTTTCCCATTTTCAACACCAGGCAAATGCTGGGACAGTACCTTCTGACAGGCCACGGCCGCTTCCTTCCACATCCTTGCCCAGTTTCATTCATCTTCATCCATTCCATCTCTCATCCCGACGCGCAGGTCGCCCACGAGCGTCGACTAGAAAGACCTGCACTCGGCCTCTCAGGAGGCTACACGACAAAAAAAACAAAAAAAAACGCAAGAACAACTTGATAGTGTATGGAATACCCACTGAAAGAGAGGAGGATGTATTTCACAAAATCTCGGACATTGGCAAGACGTTAGAAGTTGAAATCACCAGGGCAAACATAGACGCAGCTCACCGCCTCCCGTCAACAAAGCCTGGGCCTCAACCGATAATTGTGAAATTATATAATAGGTGGAAGAAGGAAGAGATTCTCAGTAGCAGAAGACAAAAGAAGACCCTGAAGACGAGTGAAATTGGTTACAGTGATGGTGGTAATATATATATCAATGAACACCTGACCCCAAGAAATTAAACCATCGCCAAAAAGTGCCGTGAATTGAGACAACAGGGAAAAATCTTTGCAACTTGGGTCAGAGACTGCAAAATATACATTCGGAAAAATCAAAATGGACCCTCAAGCTTATATCAAGTGCTGAAATACTGGATGAACTCACCCTCTCAAACTAAAATCTATGTAATAGTAAGATATCTACTAAGTATTATCCCATATGGAACTAGAATTACAGAAATTAAATTTTTTAGGTAATGCAAATAATAATACACTAGAATTAACCGAGTGTAACTGTAATACACTTAGAGATTATTATAAAATTAAGGACAGTAAACAGATAATAACCGATACCAGTACACTAAAATGCGTACACATAAATGCACATAGCATTAAAAAAAAGTTCGATGATATCCAAATAATATTAGACAGAATTAAAGGTGTAGATGTCCTAGCAATCTCAGAAAATTGGTTAACAGAACAAACAAAAATGTTTTTCAATATTAAGAAATATGTTGCATATCACATAGTTAGAAAGCAAACTGGAGGGGGAGTATCTTTGTATATTTCAAACAAATGTAGCAGTACCCTTGTAAAGGAAATAAATTCCACCCACAGCATACTGCACATTACTGTGAGAAAAGGCCATCAAGAATACAATATAATCACTGCTTATAACCCTCATAAAAGCAATATTCCACACTTTCTAACTGATCTCGAAGTAATTATTAGTTCTTACTCAACGAATCCTGTTATAATACTAGGTGATATGAATATCGATCTATTATTTGGGGACAGATATACTAGTAGTTATATTAACCTAGTCAAATCATACGGTCTAGTCTTATGTAATACAAAATATCCGACTCGTGTAACACAAACTAGCTCTACTCTAATTGATCATGTATTGGTGAACGACTGTGACAAAATATGTAATGTCTATAATATTGATAATGATTTGAGTGATCACCATTTACTAATCTGTGAAATGAGAAACAAAAAGATAAACAGGAACTCAATATGTGATGATAGGCCAATAGAAAAGGATAAAATAAACTATAAAAAACTTAATAAATATTTAATAACTCAAGAATTTGTATGAAATGAAACTAACATCAATGTCTACTACAATAAATTCTGTGATTTTATTAATAAAGGAATAGAAGCCTATACTATGAAATATACGAATAAGGAGCCAAGTGCCCCACCAATAAAACCCTGGATCACACAAGATCTTTTAGCACTAATACACAGGAAAGATAAGATATATACAAAAACCAAAGTTAAAAATCCATCTGCAGAAATTTTAGAAGAATATAAAATTATTAGCAACCAAGTAACAAAACTTAAGAGAAACCTACAAAGAAACTACTTTGACCAAAAAATTCAAAATGCAAATAATCAGAGGGAAGTGTGGAGTGTTGTTAATGAGATGTTAAATAGGCCAAAGAAGGGGAAAAATGAAATTGTCAAACTTATAGTCGACGGCACAAATGTCGAAAAAAAGGAAAATATATGTGATGAAATTAATAAATATTATGTCAATATTGCTAACAGTATACGGAAAAATCAAGGAAACGGTTCTACCTCGGACATTACAAGCTATAAAAATACTACTAGCACTAAGACAATCTTTATGTTACCTACTGATGCTAATGAAATACAATCAATTATAAACTCCCTAAAACACAAAAACAATATAAGTGAGGACAACACTACTAATGTCATGCTACAATTGTGTCTTGAGGGCCTTACACCATATCTTGTCAAAATAATAAATCTTTCACTGATGACTGGTATATTCCCCGATGCCTGTAAAGTCTCTAGGGTGGTCCCGATCTACAAAAAAGGAGACAAAACCCACCCATCAAATTACAGACCCATTAATATTATATCTGCCATCAGCAAGGTTCTAGAAAGCGTTGTTAAACGAAGACATGAATTTCTTCATGAAAAATGATTACTTTGCAAACTGCCAATATGGGTTTATTCCAAATAGAGGAGCTGATAGTGCTATATTTGAAGTAGTAACTGATGTAGAAAAGGCATTAGATGAAAACAAACTAGCTGCTGGTGTACTAATTGACCTTCAAAAAGCCATCGATCTGGTTAACCATAAGATTCTCCTTAATAAACTAGAAATTGCAGGCATCAGAGGAGTGGCACATGATTGGTTCAAGAACTACCTCACTAACAGAAAACAATATGTTGCAATCGATAATGTAAAAGGATCTCAAATGAGAATTGACACAGGAGTACCTCAAGGTTCTGTCTTAGGACCAATTCTTTTCTTGGCCTATATTAATGATATAATATTATTAGAATTGAATGGCAAGCTTAAACTATTTGCAGATGATATTTTTATACTCTATCTGGGAACATCTGAACAGGAAATTATGCTAAATATTAATTATGATCTCAATAAGCTGGTGGATTGGTTGAGAGCACACAAAATGGTTATCAATATCACTAAAACAAAATATTTATTCTTCCATAAACCATCATACAAGATTGAGACCACAAACATAGTCAACATAGCCAACAAAGAAATAGAAAGGGTTAAATCGGCAACATACTTAGGTATCACACTAGATAGTACACTAACCTGGGAAAATCATGTAGAAAATGTAAAACATAAAATCAGCCCTTTAATTGCTATTATTTTCAGATTAAGATATAGCTGTCTTACTAGCCAACAATTGAAAAATATATACTTTGCGCTGATACATTCACATCTAATGTACATGAATTTCATATGGGGATATTGTAAGAAGGAGCTGATAAAAGAACTTGAGATACTCCAGAAACGTGCTATAAAATCTATCTTTGGATTTCCTTGGCTCACACCCTCAAATGAATTATACTCAAGAACTAAAATTATGCCACTGCAAAAACAAATAGCTATGTCAGCAACAGTATTTGTATACAAATTAGAAAACAAATTGATACACACACACATCCATTTTACCCATGCAAATGACATTCATCATTATGCAACAAGAGGAGTAAATCAAATATTCACCAGCCATTCCCAATCCATTAAATTTGGAACTAAAGGAATTATGTCCTCTATAATAAAAGAATACAACTCGCTACCATTAGGCATAAGGGAAAGTTTCTCGATAAAAACATTTAAGAGGAAAACAAAAGACTTCCTATTAAGGAATGAATAGCCCATGTACAATAGCCTTAAGCAATGCAATGTATCATACCGAATTATCTCTGTAAAGTTAGTCACTAGCAATCTAATATAAGTTACTATTAAACTAAACAATAATGTTACAAAAATTATATATATGCCATGCTGTAACTATGTTACTTGATTGTCCCTAACACGAGCTCAGGCTCATTGGGACCTATGTAAATAAATAAATAAATAAATAAAACAAGTATCAATCTTCGAAGAATGGGTATTGAGGTACTTGGAAACTACTAGAGCCTTTAAAGGCAGGCAGAAGAGGGAAAGAGGAGAGGGTCCACCCCAAAGTCAATGCAAAAAGAGGAAAATTGATCTCGCTCTGGAACACATCATGGTCGCCAACTCCCGAGCTCAAAAGCTGAGCTCTTGAAGGTGTAGCCCTATCCAGGGTGCATCACGTGTGGTGGAGCTTCACACACCCTGCCTTCTTTAGGGCCTTGTGTAGAAGGCATTAGATGTTATGAAACTAAAAGAATAGGGCTGACCCCTCGAAGAATGAGGGTATCAGAATAGATGATATAAGGGTCAGTTATGGTAGGAAAATGAATGCCTCCCTAGCCTTTGGATGCTCTAATGCTATCCGCGTTGGAAGAGAACAAGAGTTGACTAATGGAGTTCGACAGGTAGATGACAGAGAAGAACCCGGCACAAGTGGAAATAATAACCGCCTCGGCTGGAGTCCAATTGTCTCCAACCCAAGTCTCACTAGGCCTAGTTGTGAACCCTTGTGGTGGGGATACACCCCCAAAGGCTCATGGCTAGTGAGCTTGGGAATTGGCGACCCTGATGGATTCCTGAGTTGGGTCCGGTTTTCTTCTTTTTCCAGTGACTGGGAGCAAATAGTTTTAATACCTTTGTTATTTCTTTTAAAAACAGTAGTGCCTAGTCCAAACGAAATGAGGAAATCAAGCTACAAAAATATGTGAGAAGAAAAAACACAATTCATGTATGAAATCATCTCTGTCAATTACTGGATAAACATCACAAAAACGGTTTACATCTTAAACGGTTGAGTCCCCCTCGGTAAAAATCACGACCCGCCACTGCTTATACGGTATACAAAACAAAAGAAGAACACTATGAGAAATACTAAAAACAAAAGAAATACACTATGAGAATTTGTGAATGCAAACTCACACTTCCCCCCCCCCAACCACAAATTGGGAAAAAAAAAAAAAAAAAAAAAAACATAACTAGCCTTACACTAACAACAATCATTTGCATATTATTCCTTGTATGGTAACAAAGGGCAACATACAGAGCTAAAATACAGACGTGGATCATTTTTGCTTTGATTTAAGCCAAGCTTGACAAGTCGTACAGTGATACAATTGTGCCAATCTTTACCGGCTTGACATAAACCGTTAATACTCTTGTTGAGTTTTAGCACATAGTCTGGGTACTCTACACTGCGAAAACCTTTTGGTTGACTTACAAATACTGTTTCCTTAATTTTGCTATTAAGGAATGCCGATACAATGTCCAAATGACACTTATTCCATTCACGTTCTACTTCTAGGGCTATAAGGGTCCTAATAGTTTTCTTTTTTACCACAGGACTGTACGTAGGATTGAAGGAAATCTGTACCCTTTATCTGACTGAAACCTTGAGCTACTAAACGTGCTCTATACCTAAGTACTTCACCTTCTTGGTTTAGTTTAGTTTTATACACCCATTTGATGCCTATGACAGTCTTGCCATCTGAATCTTCTGCAAGTGTCCACCCATTATGTTTTTCCAAGAGGGCAATCTCTTGGTTCATTGCCTCAAACCATTTATCTTTGTCATCTCGCGAGGTGGCTTCTTGAAAAGACACCGGATCGTTATATTCTGACCTCAACATGACAATGCGACATTTGACCTTGACTTCATTACAACACACACACTTACTGGGAAGTTTTCTCTCTCAAGTCGACCTGCGTAATACTGTGTGTTCAGGCTGTAATGGAGTGTATATTACTACATCAGAATCTGACAAAGAGACATCACTATCACTTGTTACAGAATTTTCATTTCCTGATTCGGCTAGTCCGTGTTCAAACACGTCACCTTCACAATCTTTCTGTTCGACAAACACTTCTTCAACTGTTCTAAGTTCACAATCTATCCGAGTTACAGGTTTTTCCTGGGCTTTTACAGAGAAAGGAAATACATCTTCAACAAATTCTACATTCCTGGATTTAATGACACATTTCTTTTCTATGTCCCGTACACGGTAGCCCCTCGAGTCATCGGGGTACCCTAGCATTGCACCAACATTTGCCCTTGGCACTAACTTTTCCACATTGCGTTTATAGATCCAAACTTTACAACCAAATGATTTTAACATAAGCAATTCCTGGTCTGACAACTTTCTACCTGTCCACAGTTCAAATGGGATGTTCTTTACAGTTGATGACACACACCTATTCTTTACATAGCTGATGACTTCCCCCCAAAATTGAACTGGCATGCCTGACTGAATGAGCATGCACCTACTAGTGGTGAGAAGTTGCTGGTTGAGGCGTTCAGCAATGCCGTTCTGTCGGGGAGAGTAAGCCATTGTTCCTTTTCAAGATAGTTACAAAACTCTGTACTTAAATACTCTCCACCGTTGTCTGAATGGAAAGATTTCAACTTGGTCCCGATCTCCATTAGGGACTTAACCTTGAGAAACTCATTAAATGCCTCACTCTTATGCTTAAGAAACCTTACATATGAGAATCTGGTACAATAATCAGTAAATGTAATAAAATATTTGCTACCTCCAATCGATGGGTGCTCTAGCTGGCATACATCACAGAACACAACATCTAATGGCTTTTGAGATACATGATCTTTTTCATTAAATTTAAATCTTTTCATTTTACCTTGTTTACAAGTATTACAATCAACATTCTTTTCTTTGGGTATAAAATCACGATCTGGAATGTTCAGAGCATGGCCAAACCGCTGATGCCATATTCCACTAGTTACAGCTTTGTTGCTCTTAGCATACACAACCTCCACCTCGTCATTACAAGCAAATTCTTTCCCTTGTTCTACCATAAAATAATCACAACTTACCTCATACATATTTCCGACGGCCTCATCCGTAACGAATGCACCCTCATGATCTGACAATACAACTTTGCTATTTTTAATGGTTACGACTGCACCTTTCCTGTCAAATTGACCTACATATATTAAATTGTCTTGAAGACCTGGGACATACAACTCTCTTTTCAGTTTCAGAAAAGAACCTCCACACTTGTCAGATAGCTTCATAAGCTCACTTCCCATACCACATACACTGACGAAGGATCCATCAGCTGTGTCCTTTGGGGTGTAATCATACAGAATATCCTTATAAGGTGTCAGGTGCTCAGTGGCTCCTGAATCTACATACCACCTGGTACATAATCAGATGCATCATCCTTGCTTTCAATTGCCACATAAGCCTTTACTTTAACACTACTAGCATTAACCTGAACACATTCGTTTGCTGCCTCATCGTCCTTTACCGTGGTAATAACCTCATGATTCTTAACCTTAACAGTTTCCTTGCGCCAATTACTACAATTCCGGGAAGTATGACCTATCTTGGCACAATTAAAACACAAAACTGAACCTTTCTTTCTTGCTTAATGAACTAATCACAGAGCTTCGCAATATGTCCCTGTTCTTGGCACTTGTAGCACATGAATCCACCACTACCTGTTGGCTTGTTGAGACTCTTGCTGCTGTTGACCACCCCCTTGGAATTGAAGCGCATGGCTGCCACCATTGCCTTCACGCTATCATCCTCAGATTCTTCCTTCTTCAGCCTCGCATAAGTCTCCTGTTCTCGCTCCATCTTTAGTTTGTCCAACTTGCTCTTTCTCTCCTCCAACAATAGTTTGGCTCGCACTACCTTTACGCTTAAGTTTTCTTCATTGCTTTCCAATGAACGTATCAAATTTTCGTACTCCCGCTTTTCCAGTCCTCTGAGAATGGTTGGTTCCTTAGTTTAGGGGCTGCGACAACGCGGTCATGTAGCCCCGTGTACTTTGGGTGTGTGTAGAATCTGTCTGATAACCGGTGTTAATTGTGATGACTGTATTAGTGTGTGTATCTGCTTTTTTAAATTCAAGTAAGGACTGCAACTTTGAATTTTTCAAATAGTTCCTACTTTTGCCAGCAAACGCCACCGTCAACGACTACTAGGCCTAGTTCAGAACTTAGCTACTAGACGCCACCACAGTCGGCTCTTGGCAACGAACGTTGCTACCTAAGAGCGTTGTTTACATTCTTAACCTATACAATTTAGTTTCACACAGGTGTAATTAGTGGAAGGTTCTTTAACATGCCATAAATCTATGACATGGGACCGCCGGCTTTACTTCCCCTCCGAAGGAAGGCATACCGAGGGATTTTTAACGCTCTTAAAAAATCCGATGGCTTCGGCAGGGTTTGGGCATAGAAGCTCAGCCTCTGAGAATAAAAGCAGATTTGGCCTTATCCGTAAATTTTATACCTACATCGTCCAACCGTGCACACCAAGTGAGCACTTTATCAACAAATGTACTCATGCTAACATCACTAGTTTTCTTGACACAATTCTTCTAACATCATCACAATTTGAAGGACTGCGGTATCGCAACATGAAGTCAGAAGATTCTGCCATGCTTCCTTAGCTGTCTCCGCTTTTTTGATATCACCTAGGAAAGGGTCGGTAACCAAACCAAAGAGCAAGAGCTTCTTGATCTTTGCCCAGTTGAGCCTCGGAGTAGGCCTACTCTTCAACGGGTGTATCTTCTACCTCTCCTGTATCGGTCTGTCGTGGGAAACCTTGAACCGCGTCCCACAGACGCCTTGTTTGAAGCAATGCCTTTGTTCGGGTGCTCCACGCTTCCCAATTGTCATCCTGTAACCTCACTATTGCAACTACTCGCTCGCTGCTTCCCATGGCTGCATCCATGTTAGTATGTGTACTTATAATACAAAGTACAAATAGTCCTCACAATAGAAAATCGTCCACAAAATTCACCAAAAACGATCTTGTATGCACACTCAACTGCTGTCCACATGTGCGCCGCACATATCAACACCTTTTAACGACCGAAATTCTCCCATCACAAAGTCCACACATTAACAGCAATAAGCATTTATCTGGGCTCATAACCTGTCATAAATACTGTAATTAGTAAAAAGGGTTTACTAACTACAGTCCAAAACTCCAAATTGATGGGAGAAGAAACAAACATCGACATCCATTAGTCACAACCGGAAGCAGACAGTTATATTCAGAAAAGTAAATTTGACTTAAAGGGTATACAAAACAAAAGAACACTATGAGAAATACAAAAAAACAAAAGAAATACACTATGAAAATTTGTGAATGCAAACTCACAGTGTGTGTGTATCAATTTGTTTTCTAATTTGTATACAAATACTATTGCTGACATAGCTACTTGTTTTTGCAGTGGCATAATTTTAGTTCTTGTGTATAATTCATTCGAGGGTGTGAGCCAAGGAAATCTAAAGATAGATTTTATTGCACGTTTCTGGACTATCTCAAGTTCTTTTATCAACTCCTTCTTACAATACCGCCATATGGAATTCATGTACATTAGATGTGAATGTATCAGAGCAAAGTATGTATTTTTCAATTGTTGGCTAGTAAGAAGCTATATCTTAATCTGAAAATAATACCAATTATAGGGCTGATTTTATGTTTTACATTTACTACATGATTTTCCCAGGTTAGTGTACTATCTAGTGTGATACCTAAGTATGTTGCCGATTTAACCCTTTCTATTTCTTTGTGGGCTATGTTGACTATGTTTGTGGTCTCAATCTTGTATGATGGTTTATGGAAGAATAAATATTTTGTTTTAGTGATATTGATAACCATTTTGTGTGCTCTCATCCAATCCACCATCTTATTGAGATCATCATTAATATTTAGCATAATTTCCTGTTGAGATGTTCCCAGATAGAATATAAAAATATCATCTGCAAATAGTTTATTCTTGCCTTTCAATTCTAATAATATCATTAATATAGGCCAAGAAAAGAATTGATCCTAAGACAGAACCTTGAGGTACTCCTGTGTCGATTCTCATTTGATATCCTTTTACATTATCAATTGCAACATATTGTTTTCTATTTGTGAGATAGTTCTTGAACCAGTCATGTGCCACTCCTCTGATGCCTGCAAGTTCTAGTTTATTAAGGAGAATCTTATGGTCAACCAGATCAAAAAGTGCTTGCATATGCAGATGATATTGTAATCATCTGAAGAAATGAGATTGAGATAAGGAAATTGTTTGTTGAACTTGAGGAGATAGCTTCAAAATTAGGCCTTAGAATTAATGACCAAAAAACTCAGTACATGGTAATGAAGAAGAATATTGACGTGTTTGGGAATCAGTTACCTCTTCTTATTGGCAAGCATAGTTTTGACCTGGTTGAACATTTCAAATTCTGAGGAGTCATGATTGATGAACAGAATCATAGAGAAGTGGGAATTAAAGTTAGAATACAGAATGCTAACAAAGTGTACTACTCTCTGCAGTTTTTATTGGGAACCAAATTTTTGACGAGAAATACAAAATTGAAAATATGCAATACCATCATTAGGCCAGTTCTAATTTATGGTGCAGAATTATGGAGTTTAACAAAACAGGAAGAACATCAGTTGCATGTTTTCGAATATAAAGTGTATAGGAAAATGTTTGGACCATTTTTTGACCCCGCATCTGGAAAAGAAGATCAAATAAAGACATACACACACTATCACAGCAAGCACCAATACTCAACATCATTAACTCCCGAAGACTTCAATGGGTTGGTCTTGTACTAAGGATGGGAGATGATAGGATGGTCTTACAAAGCTTTAAAGAAGAACCAAGAGGAAAAAGGCCAGTAGGAAGACAACGAAGTTCCTGGAAAAATGAAATCTCCAAACTTTGTAGACATCTGAATGTGAACAACAGGCAAGAACGCGCCCAAAACAGAGTTCAGTGGAGGCAATTTGTGAGATCGGCACGTGATCTTCGTGACCCATAGAAGCCTTCTGAGTGAAGGGAGAGACGAAGGAGAAAAACAAGGACAAGTGTGACAGTTCGACTGTCACATACCCTCTCCTGTCATAATTTCGTTGTGATACGTCAATTGCCAAAGCCCGGGACATGGAAAGGAGTGAAATCTTCGAGAAGATTAAATATTTGTGATCTCTTTGGTTTTATTAGTGAATGGACATGTGGAGACTTAATTGTGATCTCTTTGGTTTTATTAGTTTCTTATTACTTAAGTTCCTTCATTTTACTTCTTTTGTTATGACAATTAGATGGTAACACCATGACACTTCGCATATCCTGATTATAGGCGCGTTTTGGCGTTCCGTTTGGTATACTTTGGTTAATACAAAAGCTAACCAGACCGCTTTGGCGAGCTTTGGTTTTAACTCGGGTATAGTTTGGTTATAACCAGGCTCTTGAAATCAGTAACCAAGCTACTACTGCGGTTGTAATCACTTTAGAAGCGCCAATTCAAACATAATCTGAAACTACTATTGAAACTACTATTGAGATATGAAATCATATTTGAACTTGAATCACTCACACGCAACAAATGAAATCATAAATAATATCAAATTCTTAGTGGTTTTCGCAATGTTATATTTGACGATTTCGAAATCGAGCTGTTGTGACGTTGGTTCCTCAGTTTAGGAGCTGCGACAACGCGGTCATGTAGCCCCGTGTACTTTGGGTGTGTGTAGAAACTGTCTGATAACCGGTGTTAATTGTGATGACTGTATTAGTGTGTGTTATCTGTTTTTTAATTCAACTTGCTGTTGCTTATTTTTAGAAATTGCAATATCGCGGTCATATAGCCCCTTGAATTTTTGGGTGTGTGAGGAATTTGGCTCATACAATATGTTATTGTGATGGCTGTACCAGAGTGTGTTTTAATTTGTAAATTGGGGATAGGATTGGGAAGGAGTTGGTAGTGGCTATCCCAGCATTTGCCTTGAGTAGAAGTGGGAAATCACGGAAAACCCCACCTCCAGGATGGCTACGGTAGGAATTGAACCCTCTTCTCCTCAGTTTAGATAAACGAGGCTGAATGTACCCCGTTCCAGCCCCCACTCCACAATTCAAATTTCTTGACAGAGCCAGGAATTTAACCCGTACCTCCGCAGTTGAAGCGATTGGTCACCATTGAGCCTTCTTTTGCCAAATACTACCATATTAAATTCCAGTTTTTTCTTAAATACCATTTCTCCTCCTTATGAGCACACTACTGTGACTATGGAAAGTCTCGTGAGTCACACTAAAATGAATATGAAAATCAGTTCCACTGTACAACGATATCCAATATTCGCTAGGCTAGTATAGGCCTACAGTGAAGGTCATAAGTGCCCGTTCTCTTGACGCATTCAGAGCCATTGCGATATTTTAAAAATAAGTTTCGCCCTCTATATACTAGGTATTGTAGGAAACATATCTGGTCGACATCATCATCATTATTTATTCACCATATCAATTTCAATACGTCTTTCGCCGCCATATTGTACGGTAACATTTCTAAACCAATTTCGTTTTGGCGAGTGTAACCGCAAACTGTAACCAAACTTAACCCAGGTTAAAACCAGAGGGAGCGCCAAAACACGCCTTTAAAAAATTTCCTCTCTCTCTCAATATTAATGTCATCATATACGGTTAGGGTTACCAACCGTCCGGCTTTTGCCGGACATGTCCTGCTTTTCATTCATTTTGGTTATGTCCGGCCGGCATTTCTAACTTATGGAAAATGTCCGGCATTTTTCGTTACAAGATTGCTCATTTAGATTTTTGGACTGAAGACAGCATGTTATTGTATCGTACATCAACTGCTTGTGGTCAGGGCGCTGCCTCCGGGGGTGGAAATAAGTAATAAGAAAGAAAGAAAATCAGTGAAAGGAATGTTACTTGTGAAGTTCAATTTCAAAGATATGTCGTGTGAAGAATTTTATAAATAAGTGCTTCGAGCAAATAATTCACGTCTTCTTTCAAAGGTAGGTTCTGTTGAAAAATACAGCTTCAAAGTAAATGAACTGCAGCAAGGACTGATCATTAAGTAGGCCTAAGGTATTTCCTCTTGTAAAAAGGAATGTGTAATATATAAATAATTTTGTTAACAATTATACTTGTCAGGCATTTATCTTAAATGTCCTGCTTTTTGCTGAGCGATGTCCTGCATTTGGAAATTTTCAGTTGGTAACCCTATATACGGTTATCTAAATGAGGTGACGGATTTACCTTAATTTTCAACAGAAAAGATATTATTTTCATTTATTGGTTATTTCGATAACTTTCTTTTGGTTCAGCGTTCTACCCTTTTAGGGTATAGTTTTAAGTGTGAAGACGTGTGTTTTGATGTTGTATGTAATCTTTTCCTTTTTCCAAATATACACTGACCGGCACGAAAAACGCAACACCCAATAAATGATGTGAAATTATTGTGTAATTTATCTATTTAATCAAAGTGAAGCACTTTAACCTATTTTTTTAGACGGGGTATGTTATTGGCGTTGCTTTGCAAGCAAACAATGAAGTGTTGATTGTTGATTGCACTAGCCTCAATTGATTTTTCCCGCGCAACCTGGAAAACACATCACTGGATGTAACCCAATAATGTGTTCCCGCTCTTATAGCGCTTAGTGTTGTACTTTGAATTGTTCCCTTTTCAATCACATATGTTTGTGGGATCTTTCTGTGATTGTCGTAATTAGCTTTCTGGAGCAAACATGCCCTTAAGCCCTGAACAAGCTGCAAAAGTTGTTGCTTTGGTGGAAGATGGTCGCAGCATGCATTACATTGCAGAAGTGTTGAGGATTACAGCTTCCACGATTTCCAGAACCGTACGAAGGTACAGGGAAACTGGAGACTTTGCAAGGAGACCAGGATCAGGCCCGAGAAGAACAACATCGAAGAGAGATGTCCGCTTCTTACAACTTCAAGTTCTTCAGGACCATCACTCCACCGTCATTGAAGCACGAAATCGACTCCACCAAGTTCGAGGGGTCGTTGCTAGTGAGAGAACCGTCTGAAGAAGATTGGAAGAAGCCAATCTTCAATCCAGAAGACCAGTTACAGACCCAGAACCTACCAGAGAACATCGCACAGCTCGACTACGTTTTGCAAGTGAACATCATGGCTGGACAGTACAACAATGGGAACAAGTGTTGTTCGCCGATGAGTCGCGGTTTGGCCTCCGATCACCTGACGGAAGAGAGAGGGTCTGTAGAAGGCCAGAGGAAAGGTATTCCCCTAGCACATTTTCATCCAGGACGCCATTTCAGGGTGGTTGTGTGATGGTGTGAGCAGGAATCAGTATGGCTGCAAGGACGGATTTGGTCTTCGTGGAGAATGGGAGCCTCACTGCACATCGGTATGTGGAGGAAATCCTTCTGGAGCATGTTGTGCCTTTCGCTCCATTTATTGGTGATGATTTCACACTAATGCAAGACAATGCACGCCCACATGTTGCGAAAGTTCTTGGATGAAGCAGGGATTCATGCTATAGCTTGGCCTGCTCGAAGCCCTGATTTGAATCCTCTTAAGCACGTTTGGACCGGCTGGGGAGAAGAGCCCGTCAGTGCTATCCAGAGACCCTACAGGACCTTCGGAATATCCTCCTGGAAGAATGGGAGATGATTCCTCAACAGGACATTACAGCATTAATCAGGAGCTCCCTGAAAGGTTGAATGCCGTCATTGGTACAAGAGGTGGCAAAACACGCTTTTAAAGATGCGAACAGAGGTCTCCGAGATCATCTCCGAGGTCTGTGAAGTAATGTGTGAAGTGTATAAAATCAAAACAGAAGTGAGGACCTTTAGGACCTTACTCAAAATTTCCCGCTCTTTTAGCGCTCTTTCCTTGAAGTGTGCATCACTGGCTTAATTTTTAAATTTGTGTATAATCATCTTTTGTTTTCCATTGTTAGACACCTACATCATATAGTAGATTAGTGTTATAAAAGTGTCATAAATTTGAAATAAATTTCAGTTTTTGTAAGAAATTGAAGTGTTGCGTTTTTCGTGCCAGTCAGTGTATTTATTATGTTTGTTCTCTTTACCCTACCTTTGTACAGCATGAAATCAACCCACCCTCTTTGTCTAGGGTCTCTTCCACTCCCAGACCTAGGACTCTGTAGTCTCTTGTTTTCTTTTCCTAGGCATTCAAAATAGTGCCTAGAAACTTTTAGAAACGAGAGCACTGCCTCCACCTTAAAAAAAAAAAGAAGCCCATTGGAAACTCCGTTATATCAGTGAAAACTGTGTTGAGTTGGAGCTCTGGTATTTTACCTTTCTTCTGACTATCTTGGGTGGGTAAGGTAAGGGGACAACAAGAGCAATCTCTTGTCCTGGGTACATGTATCACATAAGAAACAATACTCCCTAACAGATATTTTCACATTGCTTGATCTTGATCCTTAAAGGATAAATTCTTTAGGGCAAATGTCAGTTGTAATGATTGCTCAGTTCTGTTCCTTAAGGAGCAGGATGCCAGATAGGCAGTGTTGTTCCTTCAAATACAATATCTTCACCTTGTTATGTTTACCCACATAGGTTTAATTACAAGGGCTGTTTTTTAAGTAAGGGTCGTTTATTTTTTTAAAATTAATCGAACATTTTATTTTAAAACCACATTTATTTTTAGGTTTTACATACCTTCCTCTATTTTTCTACATAGTTGCCTTGTTTATTTAGGCACTTGTCATACCTTAAAACTAAGTTCTGAAATCCCTCTGCATAAAAGTTTGCCGCCTGCTCTGACAGCCAAGAATTCACGGCTGTTTTCACTTCTTCATCGTCGGCGAAGCGCTTCCCACGAAGATGACCAAGGGCTATACGGTGGGTGATCCAAAACTTCCCACCCGAAAGTGTCAATCAGTTCCTGAGTCCGGACAGCAGTGTGAGGTCTAGCCATGATCTTGCGCTGTGATGGTAAAGTGCGAAAATGATGGGCTACGCGAGTTCAAAAGTGGCCGTGAAAATGTTCATTGCATTGTCACCATACACCTCACAAAGCTGACTTGTTTCTTGCACTCAAAAAACATATCATAGATCGTACCTCACACGTGGCGGGCGAATCAATAATGTTGAACATTGTAAAGATGCACAGTTCAGCGTACAGGTTAGCTACTCAGCTGCAGCTGACGCCTGCTTGTTCGCAAAGAATACCGGGAGGTAGCGCGCACGCTTGTTGCGGCGTACGCACTAAATACGGGCTTAAAAAAAACGGCCCTTACTTAAAGAACAGCCTTTGTACTAATGAAATGTATTGTCTCAAAACTGATGCATAGAGACACTTACTGATGTGGCTATTTACCAACTAGATCTGCGCTGGAACAATCTGGGCTGGAAGGGAGGTCAGCTGCTACATGCTATGTTCAACACCAATCAAATACTAACCAAAGTGAAGCTTCAAGGAAACTGTATACCCCTGGAGTTGACAACGGCAATCGGTATGTACTGGTAGGTAATACATCATTATGTATTTGTAGGTACCATATTGGCAAATGTTTAATTTGTCGTAGCTAGATTTCCTCTATATTATGAGAGTTGGGTCGTGGTATGGGTGCAACTTTGAGATCAAAGCCCATAAGTGATTGTCTTCCTGGTCATTTTAACTGCTCATGGCCATATTATTAGGTTCAATCATGGTTCCGTATTGTGACAGTTAAATACAAAACAAATGTATTGATCAGGCTGATCATCTCCTCTTTTTATTTGCAGTTGCAGAAAGTAGAATGCTTCAAGTACTTAGGAAGCCTAATTGAAGAAAAGGGAGGCAATAGGATGGAAATAATTGAAAGGGGAAGGTGGGCAGATGGATTTTTCAAGAGTGTTAGGGGGATGATATGGAATAAAGATGTACCACAAAAATGTAAAGGAATCATCTACAAGACCTACTTTGTGCCAATTTTGACATATGGTTCAGAAACATGGGTGATGAAGGAAAGGGACAAGAATAAATTACGAGCAGTGGAGATGAAGTTCCAGAGGAGTAAGGTAGGAGTAACAAGAATGGACAGTGTAAGGAATGAGAGAGTCAGAGAGATGGTAAGAGAGGAACCATTGCAAAATAAAATAGAGCGATCTAGGCTACAATGGTATGGACATGTGAGGAGGATGCGAGAGGAGAGGATACCGAAAAAGATGTTTGGAATGGAAATGAAGGGAAGGAGGCCAAGGGGAAGACCAAGGGACAGATGGACAAAAGGAGTTAAGAAAAGTGTGGAGGAAAGAGGAGTGTGCTGGGACACAGTGAAAGACGAGAGATGGTGGATGGACAGGAAACGATGGAGAGGCTTATGTTCCAATCAGACCCGACCAGCGGTCGGAAACTGCTCAAGATGATGATGATGATCATCATCATCATTTATTATATAAACAGGCCATTAAGACCCAGTACAGACAATAAGAGCATAAATCAAAAACTATTATATAAAACAACATAGGCATTACAACAGGGGGGACTGAGACTTTTCACAAGTATCGGTCTGAGATGATCTTCCACCTTTCTCTGTCCCTTGCATCCTCCCCAGTCGCTGTTGATGCCACCTTTACCAGTGACATTATCGCTCGATCCTTCCATCTTGTTCTAGGGCGGCCTCTCGGGCGTCTGCCAGTTGGTGTCGAGCTGAAAACATGATTGGATATGGAATCCTCAGCTCGAATGACATGTCCCAACCATTGCAGCCTCCTGCTCTCCAGAATCCAATTAATGCTCGTCTTCCCAAAGCGTTGATTTCACAGGGAAATAAGGTACATATCTACATGACTTCTTTCCCACCTTTCTGTTTCTACATTATATAGTGGACCATATATTTTGCCCAAGACCTTCCTTTCAAAAACACAGAGACGTTCCTCAAGTGTTTGAGGCGTGGCCCAGGTCTCACAGCCATATAGGACCACAGGTCTCACTAAGGTCATGTAGATATGTACCTTATATCCCTGTGAAATCAAACGTGATTTGAAAAGATTGTTCAAGCTATAGAAAACACGATTCACTGTAGTTATCCTTTGCTGTACTTCCTTTGCTATCTCATTCCTGTTCAAAAAGACCGATCCTAAATATGTTGTTGTTGTTGTTTCCTATGGATAGCCCGGATTCCAATCCATCTGCTTTCTTGCGTTCCAATAGAGTTGTGTGAGGTTTCCTGAAGTTCTAGCAGTCACATCAAGTTTGTTGCAATGTAGCAGGTGCCCCTTATCCATTTTACTTCCAGTTTCGTGACAAAGTGTGCATTCTTCAGATCTCAAGATGTTGATTCGTTTCAGATGAGCTGCAAGGCAATCATGGCCAGGGTTAAGTCTGAAGAAGGCTACAGCTTATCTTCTTGGTGTTAGTTTATATTGATCCCATTTAGCATCAATGTCCTTCCAAAATTTGGTTTCTGCTGTTTTCTTTGCCATTTCTTCATACCTGTTTTTGATAGTATTTTTCAAGATCCGATCCTAAATATATGAAATCCTTTACCATCTCAAAATTGTACACATCAATATTGTTGCTATTAAGATTGATCGGCCGACGAGACACCCTCAGATATTTTGTTTTTGAGTCGTTGACTACCAGACCCACCTTCCTTGCTTCTGTGAGAACTCTAGTTGTGTCCTCTATAACCTGATCCAGGTATTCTCCGATAATCACGATATCATCGGCAAATGCAAGAATCGTGTCAAAGCCAATCGACTCAATATTCCTAATACGTCCGAATGCACGCCTCACACTCTCCAGGGCGATGTTGAAGAGAACTGTTGCCAGGGGGTCACCTTGTCGTAGTCCATTCCGTATATTGAAGGGTGCTGATAACTGATTGGCAATTCGAACTTGACAGCTCGAGTCCATATAACAGGTATGTATTAACCTGATATACTTCTGTGGAATGGATATCTCTTGCATTATTTTCCACAGTGCAGTTTGGTTAATGCTATCATATGCTTGACGAATATCAATAAATACAAGATGCAATTCACGATCGAATTTGTAGTCTTTTTCCACTAATTGCCTTAATGTGAAAATGTGATTTGTGGTGGAGCGTCCAGGCGTGAATCCACACTGATAAGGATCCACAATTTCTCTAAGAAAGGGTTTCAGCCGACTCAATGACAGGGATGTTAAGATTTTATACCCTATCTCCAGTAGTGAGATACCACTTGTGTAGGATCACCTTTCTTAAAGATTGGGCAAATGATAGCTATTCTCCACTCTGCTGGGATCTCCTCAATCAGCCAGATGTTCTGGATTAGGTCTTCTAAGATCTGCACCACTCTTTCACCGCCATGCGTAAGTAATTCAACTTTATTTTTTATTTTTTAGCGTATGGCTTTTAGTGCCGGGAGTGTCCAAGGACATGTTTGGCTCGCCAGTTTGTAGCTGCTTCTAGGCGGACAAAGTACCGTCACGTGTGGAGTGTTGTCTGGGGAGGAAAGTTTGAAAGTAAGGACGAGGAGTTGGAAGGTAGCGGCTGTGGTCTATAGTTAGGGACCAACCCCGGCATTTGCCTGGAAGGAAGATGGGAAACCACAGAAGACTATCTTCAAGGTTGCCGGCGAGGGGATTCGAACCTCCTCGCCTTCCGGATGTGAGCGACTGCCAGCAGCCACTCCGTAACGACCACGGCTAACTCACCCGGTATTCAGTTGTTATATCACTACCTCCAGAGGCTCTGTTGTGTTTGAGGGATTCCAGGGCCACCCAAATTTCTGAGGACGAAGGTTCAGTTACCTCAACTTGTCTAGATGGGGCCCTAAATACTACTGCGTCATTAACAATCTCCACATTTAGGAGCTCTTCAAAATATTTCCCAAACAACTCTGCTTGTTCCAGGGGCGGTACTACTTCTCCTTCTTCATTTGTCAGGATTAGTGGTTGCCAAACGGAAGAAGGAGCGTGATGCTTTCTTCGATTCCTCTACCACCATGAGTAGGTTCTTACTGTAATCTCGTTTTTTCCTTCTGATCAGCCTATCTGTTTGACGCCTAGCTTCTGTATAATTTCCCCAAACTACTTCTGAAGGGTTCTCTAACCAGTGGAGTCTCCATTTCTCTCTACTTTCCACCGATGTACTGCATTCTTCATCAAACCACGGCTTGCTCTTCGGTCTTAGTTGTCTTCCTAGGGTTTCACTTGCACTCTGCATTATTGCTCCACGTAGAAAGGACCATTTTCCTTCCACCTCAGCTGGCACCTCTGTGCCAGAAAGGAGTTCTGATGTTCTATTCTGGTACAGTGTTCTCACTAGTTCATCTTTCAATTTGTCCTTATCAAGGAGGAACATTTTCTGCCTCCCTTTTTGCCACTTTGTGGAGAGTTTGAGTCGCAACTTGCAGATGACTAGAAGGTGGTCTGAGTTCATATTTGCTCATGGCCAAGAAAATTAGCACACTGGATTGGCATTGCGGATAGATGGGAAGAGACCAATAGGATGACCGAGACAGCGTTGGCTTGACACCCTACATGACGATCTAAAAATTGCCCGACTTCATCCTGACATGGCACACAATCGTATAATATGGCGACAGAGAACCAAAAAAGCACACCTTGCAAATTTGTGGGAGAAATGCTAAAGAAAAGTAGAAGAGGGCCAAGAAAATTGGATTTCAGCCAATTATATTCAATGATATTGTGCTAATGTATTTGGTATGGCTTCTTAAAAAACAGTATGATAATGACATAGGCCGTGATTGCAGGGCTTGATAAAAGAGCAATGCTAAATAGAGAAATATATTGGTGGCTCAAATCTTATAATGTATAGCGGCACTAGTTATAGTCGAAACTAGTGGCATCTTATTCCGTGTGAGATGTTTTCTTTTTTTAAACATTCCAACATAATGTTCTTTGCTTGATGTAACATACAAGATTCTATCTAGAATTATCTTGACAAGAATTCAACAACTCCATCAAGAACTAGGAGAATATCAAGGAGGGTTCCGACCAGGTCGCAGCTGTCCGAATCAGATCATCAGTCTGAAATGGATAATGAAATATCATAGAATGAGACAAAAGGATTTGGTCATTACTTTTGTGGATTTTAAGAAAGCTTATGACAGTATCCATCGAGGGTCATTACTTAACATCCTTAGGGAATTTGGGTTACATCAAAAGCTTATCAACCTCATCGGCGTTACTTTGAAAGATACTAAATCAAAGGTTAAATTTCGAGGAGCCTTGTCTGAACCATTTGATATCCGGACTGGACTTCGACAGGGAGATGGTCTATCACCGTTATTATTTAATTGTGTTCTTGAAAAGATCATGCGTGAGTGGAACAAAACTTGTCCTCCAAATGTAAAGATTGGTACTAATATAAAACTGAATTGCTTGGCTTTTGCGGATGACCTTGCACTGCTTGCAACCAGTATACATGAGGCTAAACACCAAATTGAAGAACTTAGGTCTATTGCAGCAAAAGTAGGACTTCAAATTTCATTTGAAAAGACTGAAATAATGGCATCCTTTGATGTGGAAACACAAGCTATTACATTGATTAACAATAAAGAAATTAAAGTTGTACATAAATTTAAATATTTAGGGGAGATTATAACATGGAATTTGAATGAGAAAGCGTCAATCGAAAATAGATCAACAAAGTTAAGACAGGCGGCTTCGGTGGCGTAGTCGATAGCATGCTGAGCTTCTATGCCCAAGATAGCGGGTTCAAACCCGGCCGAAGCCGTTGTTTTTTTTTTTTTTTAAGAGCGTTAAAATCCCTCAGTATGCCTTCCTTTGGAGGGGAAGTAAAGCCGGCGGTCCCATGTCATAGATTTATGGCATGTTAAAGAACCTTCCACAAATTGCACCTGTGTGAAGCTAAATTGGATAGGTTAAGAATGTAAACAACACTCTTAGGTTTCTATGTTCGTTGCCAAGAGCCGACTGTGGTGGTGTCTGGTAGCTAAGTTCTGAACTTGGCCTAGTAATCGTTGACGGTGGCGCTTGGCGGCAAAAGTAGGAACTAATTGAAAAATTCTATGTTTCAGTACTTAAATTAAAAAAAAAACAGATAACCCACACTAATACAGTCATCACAATTAACACCGGTTATCAGACAGATTCTACACACACCCAAAGTACACGGGGCTATATGACCGCGTTGTCGCAGCCCCTAAACTTAAGAACCAACCAAAGTTAAGACAAGCGCAATATATTACTTGGTCTAGTTACAAAAAAAACAAAACACTCTCCATAAATGCCAATTTACGACATTACGAATCAGTTATTAAACCGGAAGCAATATATGCTTGTGAAACACTTTTCAAGTTAAACACTCGATCAGTTACTGACACATTGCAGAAGACTGATAGAAGAATTCTCAGAACTATAATTAATAAAAAACATCAGGGGGGTGGTCAATGGCATCTATTACCAAATGAAGTGGTTTATAAAGAAACTGAATCTATACTCAATACTATGTGAAAAAGGCAAATTGCCGGATACCAGACAATTAAAAGTATTATTTAATTATTTTTTCAAAAGTAAGACAAAGAACTCTTGGTTTATGGAAATTCAAAATGATCTGGATGAACTCGGCTTGACAATGTCCCAAATTGCTAACAAAGATTAGAAGAATATCTTGAAAAACAAGAACATCCAACTTCCCTTAAAAACCTTTACCCGCAAAACTTGCACCATAAGCGATGCAGAGAGAGCGGCAAGGTCGACTAGAATGAAAATGTTTTGGGAAAAGAAGAAAAATAAGAAGCTGAATCTTTAATATTGAGACATGCATATACTTGTTTTGGTTAAGTGCTCCAATGAGGGCGTATCATATGTAAATAAATAAATAATGTTCTATTCAAGGTTTTAGAGCTATAGTTTGCTATGGCAAAAATAACATATTGTTTAACATGAGAAAAAAGTTTAAAGAGCAGAGATTAAGTTGCTTCTTTTTTTCTCTAGATTGTTTGTTATCAATCTGTTCATAGATTAGCTGATATTAAACTGAAATGTCAAGTTCCCAGAATGGCCTTTAATCAAGAAAAGTTATTACTGCATTAAGAGCAGGAAAATGATGATAATAATAATAATAATAATAATAACGTATGGCCTCGGGTGCCGAGTGCAAGCTTTGTAATTTGACACCCAGAGGGTAGCTTGCATGTTGAATTTCGTTGTTCCTTGAATCACTATGAAAGTCAAGCAGGTTAGATATATAAGCTCCTTGAACACTATAGAGCTTTCTAGTAGAGAAATGAGGAACTTTGTGTTGGCGGAAACTCCCGAGATTAATTTTGCCATCATGAACACGGCCTACTGAATTCAAATGGGTTCTTTGACATGCCAACATCGTATGACATGCGAGTCGTATTTTTGCCGCCTGTCAAAAATCACTTACCACGGCCAGGAGCGAACCTGAAATCTTGGGGTTAGTAGACCGACACACTATCCACTCACCCACCATGGCAAGCTAGGAAAATGATGATCAGATGTACTGCGAGAGCTGTGCCTGGAAGAAGCCAGCTCACGACATTATGCCGACCATCAGGATTTGACCAACCAGAGATGCTAGGACATGTACTAGGGCAATGGTCTAAAGGGGAGCTACTACGAAATTCCCTCTATTACAGAGTACAATCGATAGTCACTTTCCTCAGAAGATTGAAATGGGAAATTTATGACGAGGCAGAGGCGGCTGGCGGATAATTGTTCTGGGCATTGCACTATTTTCATTAAAGGGGGGAGGTTAGGGTAAAATACTACTTGATATCAGAGAAAACTGTATTCAATTGCGCGGTAAAACGGATGTTTCTATTAATCACGAATGCAGCATTTCAGAGAACATCACATTGTTATTGGATTAAATGGATTATAAGTTAGTCTTCATGAAAACCTTCATGAGAACTTAACTAGCATTACCCGTCGCGGCTTCGCCCGCGAATATTCTAGTTGTAAAAAGTACACTTAGCAAAATCTCAATCATGAATGCTATGACTGATTTATCCTTGGTATGAATAATCAGACTTTATCAATTCAGCTACTGGTGCAGTAGTTAGGGGTTTGTCATTCCCTCATAGGTATATCAGAGCGAAGTTAGTTTTCTGGGAATATCACAGACACTGTTAATTTAAGGGCCTTTAAATGTGGTTTTCGGAGACCCTTTATAGTCGGGTGAAAAATACCTTTCGTACCACAGTCACACGTGAAAATTGCGTGAAAAAATTCTAGAGTGCCCCTTGACCCCCTTAAGCGCATTATACTGTATGTATTGATGAATTTTACAGCTTAATTTGGTTCAGTGATAACCTTATAACCGTCTGGAAACTTTCACAGTATTGTAATAATTGGAATTGCATTGCGTCTTACAGAAATAGATGGACCTGTGAGATTCTGTTACCATGGTTACCGTGTTGCATTCTTTCATTGTAAATATACATGTTTTAAGGTATTTATTTAATTGTGAGGCATTTAAAGAGTAAGTGAGTGCGTTTCGCTTACGCATTGGTTATGCTGAACCTGTAGGTACCACATATGTGTAGATTGGTGTTAATGGGACCTTAGCAGAATAATATAGGGAGGGATAAGAGGGCGAGAAAGAACCGCGAGTGTCACAAGTATGCCCAACATTCTTCTTCTTTTGCTTTAGCGTTTGTCCTGCCTTGTGGCAGGGTCCGCTATTTGAATCCGCTGTCTCCACTTTACTCGGTCATGGGCCATGGTTGGATGAAGGTTGACACTTTTCAGATCCCTGTGCAGTGTATCGGCCCAACGTTGTCTCAGTTGCCGCTTTGGTCTTTTCCCGTCGACCTCTAGTGTGTAGCCCTGTTTTGCAATGGTGTTCACTCCTGACCGTAGCACATTCCCTAACCATGGCAGACGACCCTCACACATTTTGTTATTGATTGCCGCAATACCAAATCGTTCCCTTGCAAGACATGAAGTATAGGCAGTTGATGGAGCATCTAGGATGTCTCCTTCCGCGCCTCGGCTCCCTTGTTGCAATCAGTGGGCAACGACCAGCCGAGTTAAATGTTGGGATAGGAATTGCTCGGTTTAGCATCTCTGCCATCATCATCATCAACTAGAGCAGTTTCCAACCACAGGTTGGGTCTGCTTGGAGCACAAGCCTCTCCATCGTTTTCTGTCCATCCACCACTTCTCTTGTGTCACTGTTGTCCAATTAACTCCTTTTCTCTCGACACTTTTCTTCACCCCCCCCCCCCCTTATCCACCTATCCCTTGGTCTTCCTCTAGGTCTCTTTTTCTTCCACTCCATTTCCAATATTTTCCATGGTATTCTCTCTTCTCCCATTCTTTTCACGTGTCCGTACCACTGTAGCCTTGATTTTTCAATCCTATTCTGTAGGGGTTCTTCCTTTCATATTTCTCTGACTCTATCATTTCTGACTCTGTCCATTCTGGTTACACCTATATGACTTCATTTCCACTGCTTGTATTCTGCTTTTATCTCTCTCCCTCGTCACCCAAGTTTCTGATCCATACATTAGGATTGGCCCAAAGTAAGTCTTGTACATGATCCCTTTACAATTCTGTGGCACATCCTTGCTCCATATCAGGCCTCTAACACTCTTGAAGAATCCATCAGCACATCTTCCTCTTTCATCTAAATCCACGGCATTTCCCCCATTTTCTTCAATGACACTTCCCAGATACTTGAAGCTCTGCACTCTCTGCAACTGCTCTCGGCCTAACTTTATCCCAGAGTATACTCTGTCCTTCTCAAGTGTTGTTATCACCACTTCACTCCTTTGCGTCGAAAACTTAATTCCATAGGATGACACTACTTCCTTCCATGCATTGAGTTGCTCCTGTACACCCCTCTCCTTGTTTCCCCAGATCATCAAGTCATCTGCAATCACCATTGCTTTCATTTCTTCCTCCCCAATATGCTGTGCTACCTTTTGCATTAAATTAAATTAACTATAACGTATGCTGAATGTAACATAAAGAAAACAATCAAAATAAAATAAATAAAGTATAAACACAAGGAAATGTGTGAAGTTTCGACTGCAGTTAAAGTTGAAGTACGTTATTAAAGAAAATACTCCTCATTGGCTTACCTTTCATGATTTATACTTCCGTTGGGTTTAAGATTCTTAAAATAACTGAACACATTAATTACGACCTGTTTTTCCCTCCTTCTGAGCACTTGACCACGCTTTCTTTTCACAAAACTATCCATTGTTGTACGTGAAATACGTAAAATACAACACGTTAAATCTAACAGAACTGCTGCACACACACTCAAGATAGAGACAGCCGAACTACTGAAATACAAGCTCGAAGGGCACAGTAATAAAGCTGTGAGTAGCAAGCGGCACCCCGCTGCCCTTCGAAACTTCATGTTTATAATCCGCGGTTAATGAACAGCCCGGCCTGTGTAAACAATTAAACCTACACTCTGGGTAAGCAGGTAGAAACCTTCTTCCAACATTCTTCTACAACTCTCAAACTGACATGACATGGTTATCTTTAAAAATAGAAAAGTTGGCAGCATACGAACTTTTTCAAAGCTGCTAGGCGGTTATGAGAGAATATTCAGAAGTTTTACCTACATGAAAATTGTAATATTGCCAGTATAAAATATTTCAATAATCCATCAACAAGACGGCACATTTAGTTACACGCGTGTGAAAAATAGGCATCACAAAGTCAATGCAACATGATATAAGATCGATTTTACTAAAAAGAGGACTCAGTTTATAGTTTAAAAAAAATATGGATATCTAATTTTTCTAGCATATCTATCAAGTTTACGTAGTTCTAATATAGGACAAAAAAGATTGGCAAAATATAGATCTACCCGAATATGCAGTTTTTTCGACAAAGGAAAATTTTCGACTGATATGGCAACAGTGGAGTGCTAGAAAATGACATCGTTATACATGTCTCGCGTGCAACAGAAAGAGAGAAGAATATCCCTATCTAACCAGAGCTTCATTCTAAACGTTGGATGCCTTATAGACAGTTGGCACGCTTCGCTTTCTCAGACAGTTCACTGTAACTTACTTGTATAAGATTTCCTGAATTATTAAAGAACAAAATTATAAATTCCTATACATATAAAAGGAAACGTACAGCTTTTATTTCTAAAAATATTATGAAAATCCACAGCCTGCTTCCAGTCTCCGACCGGGTCAGGAATGGAATGAATGAAGCCCCGATCTAGCGGCGAGGATATGGACTGTGCCTGAAAAATCACGTGGCGTCAGGAAGGGCATCCGGCCTTAAATCCCCGGCCAAAACCAAAATGAGCCTGGTTGGCTCCGGCGACCCCAATTAAATGGGAAAAGCCGAAGAAAGATGATAAAAATATTATAACGGTATTAATTGTTTTTCTTAAAGAAATCTGGTCGTTGCGCAACACTGTAACCTTGTTACCGGCCGCCATTGTGAGGAGGTGCACTACATTTTGGAAAATGGCAGTCACCATAGAACAGATGAAGCCATGCGGGAACTAACGTCAATGTTACATTTCTTACTTATTGAGGAAAACAGCAATAAAGGTGACTGTTGTCCGCGGGCATGGCTACGCGGTACGGCATTACATAGACTTTTGTTCCGCAAACTCATTTACTCGCCCATAATGGAGGCGTACAGAATGGAATACCTTAGCATTATTTTAAGTTTAATGTTATTCTTTGAACCTACTTATAATGCTTACCACGGTGGGTGAGTGGTTATCTTGTCGGATTACTAACCCCAAGCTTGCAGGTATGCTCCTGGCCGAGGTAAGTGATTTTTGAAAGGCGGCAAAAATCACGATACGCATGTCAACGATGTTGGCATGTTAAAGAATCCATTTGAATTCAGTTGGCCGTGTTCATAATGGCAAAATTAATCTCTGGATTTTCCGCCAACACAAAGTTCCTCATTTTTCTACTAGAACGAGCTATAGTGTTAAGAAGCTTAGATATCTAACCTCCTTGACTTTAATAGTGCTTCAAGGAACAATAAAAATTCAACATGCAAGCTACCCTCTGGGTGCCAAATAACAAAGCTTGCACCCGGCACACGAGGCCGTACAATATTGTTATTATTATACCTACTTATAATGTATTATTTTGTGAAAATAATTTTCCTTTAAATGTAAAACGCAAATGAACTCGTTTCTTTGCTGTAGTCAGGTATTTTCATTACGTTTCAAAATACAACTATGATGCTTTTCCTTTTGGTTTCAACACAATAATTTGCACTAATACACAGCTGATACCTCCAGAATAACCTCTTGACTAGAATGTGTTCATGATATCCATTCACTTCATAACATTATTGCCGCATTCGAGCGTGAAGCGATGTTACATAGATTTTTGTTCCATTATTTTTAAAGTGCATTTCATTTCACATTTTCCGGAATACTGAAGCCATCTCGCTAGGTTAGAATGTAAGTGTTCCATATCCACTTTAGCTAGTTCTGAGATAAATGAATTTGAAAGTTGGAATTACTTAGCCCAGGCAAATTAGATAAAAAAGGGCATGCTTCCCGAAAAATTGTCCAAAGCTAGAATGTGTTTTAATACCCTTTGGGGGTCCCAAATAAAAGTCTTGTGAGTTTGCAACGGATTCTGACTTCTGCTTAATTTTTTGGGAGTCAAAAAACCGCGAAATTTTGCACTTTTTTCAGTTTTTTGCTTATAACATCTAAACGACGCATTCTACAGAAACGTTTCCTGGTAACGTTTTTAAAGAACATTAAATTCTGCGTTGAATGGTGTTTAGTTTGTCTAAATCAGCCCAGTCGTTTAGCCGCAATCGATTTCTGAATTTGGGCCATTTTTACCAAATTGCTTAAATAGTTCATTCTTTGTTTAGTTTTTCGCTTAAAACTCCTGAATAACGCATCCTATAGAAAATTGTATTCGAAGAGTTTTAAGAGCATTAAATTCTGCATCGAATGGTTTTTAGTTTGTCAAAATCGGCCCAGCTGTTTAGCCGCAATCGATTTTTTGAGTTGGGCCATTTATACCATCTCTCATGTCTCATGTAATTTTCTTTTCCAATCGTGCAGTTTTCGAAGTGGCAAAGGAGCAAATCCGGGTTGGCCCGGTTCCCCCACTTGGCCTTGACAACCCAAGAGCAGCCACTCCAAAATGATGTTATGTGGTTTCAAAATATAAGAAGACATTATTATGAATAATGTTTCATTGAAAGTAACAAAAGATGTATACATAAGGTACATTTACATAAGATGTTTACGTAAACGATAACGATATAAATTATGTACAGAAAGATGTATTAGTTGTGTACATGAAACATCATAATGTGAAAGATGTACAAGATACTCATGTTGACGATTTCTTTCACCGTTTAGGAGATAACGGTGACTCTTCGCCGATCACGTCATCTAGCTCCTCATCCTCGGAATCTTGAGAATGAGGATTCATTTCTTGCTCTTCTTCGATGATATCAATCTCCTCGTCTCACTGAGTGGGATCCAGTATAACATCCTTGTCTTCAGAGATGGAATTCAGGCATGTGTGCCCTTGGCAGGTCATGCAGATGGTGGTTCATTTTACCCCAGCTTTCCTACAGGAACAAGTTGTTTTGCACCCTGTTTTACATGTGCACTATATGGAGTTGAGAAGTTCTTGTGGAGCCGGTGGATCAGTCGTTGTGATGGGAGTTAAGCCATTGGTGGTTATTTTCCATCCCCATCTCTCTGGATCTATTACATTACTCCTCCATACCTGCACCTGTAAATAAGCTCTGAAGGAGTGTTGGCGAGCAGCCGCTTCTGTAGGAGGCAAGGACGCCAGGTTGAAATTCTGTTTTGAAAGCGACCTCTGGAAGAGGTCAAACCTCACTTGATTGAGGGACTTACTACTGCTGCCACCCGTTTACAGGTTTTTTATGATGTGAACACCTGCATTTGCAACTTGGTCAGGGGTTGAGATCGGGTCAAGAAAAATAGAGGCCTGATGAAAGAGGTTTTGGTCTGCCATGAATTTCTTGATACATTTTATTTTCCCCTGGCGGAAAAATGAGGATGTGGTGTCGCACCCCGTGAAGGCATGGAGAAACAGGGTATGCTTCCTCATGTCTTCAGGCAGCTGGCAATTGCTCGGACTGTAAACGACAATTTCCTGGTTCTGTTTCCCGGGTTTGATGAGGAACACGTTGGAGATGGGCTCTTCAAAGATAGCAACATGAAAAGTGAGCATGACCAATAGATCGGTGTCCTCTCCCACTATGAAAACATTGCCTCCTTCCAAAGACCTCGCCATGGCTGTGCTCACAATCAGAGAATCTGCATCTTCAACGGCTTGTTTCACGTGAATACCCTCCTCCATCAGTTTGCTTGTCTGCATCGATATGAGACGTTTCTTGTTGTGATCATTCAACAAGAAACGATCTTTGGACATTGTGGCCTTGGTATTTTCCTGGAATATAACCGACGATGATGACATAACCCGGGCTCTTCGCGCTCTTTCACCTGTCTTTATACTCTTCTCGGCCACATCCTCTGGGTACCCATCGAAAACTATGGTGACACTGTCAGACTTGTAGTTGGAATTAACGTAATTTACGTACTTCTGAATGATATTGGAAAACTGTTCTCCGCTGTTCCACACAACTCTGTGCAGGAGGAAACCACCATCCACTACATAGTCTGCATTCACAGTGAGATCTACTTTGACTGGAGTGAATAGCTTGTACAGTTCTGATTTTCTACTCTTCCGCATCATGCCATCATCAACAAACAGTGAGAGTGGGTACGGGGCCAATTCGAATTCAAAGTACGATTCAAGCTGAAGCTGGGATTTCATGTGAAATGGAATGCGGCGGAAAATCATGTCCGGACTGATGGGGACTGATTCTACGTTGATCATTGCTGTAGCCTTCACGGCTCGTAGAGACACCACTCGGTTTTTCTGCTAAGTTTAAGTTATTTGAAGTTTTTCCCTTCAATGGTTTTATTTATTTATTTATTTATTTATACCTTCAACAGAGCTTAGGCTCCAATTACAGAAGGCGTACATAGCACTATATTGAATTGTTACAGATTTAACAAACGAAAAAATTACATACTAGGTCTATATTATAAACAAAAATGGAAATAAGTTTTAGAAGAATATTTGACAATGGTACATAATGTAACGTGCACCGGGTCTGCAAGATTCATGCAATTGCCCAGAATTCGCCATGTGTCTCGCAGTGGCAAGTGGGCGGGGTGTATGGAGAACGCTGGGCAGCCAATTAGGCCAAGGCTAATTAGGGTAGCCCCTCCCCAAGGCCACCACCAATACAATAGCGCTACGAATCAGGTAGACTATTGACGCAAGGCTTCCAGACTCTTCTGCTTCTGGAGACTACTGGGTGTGACAAGAAGGTCCCGAACCTTGGTGGGAGGGGCTGGATAATCCTGGAAGCCAACCACGAGGACATACTCGACGCTACTGGAAGGAGCAACGACTAGAACTTTCGAGACCAGAGGGCTGACTGCATATATACGAGCAAGCTGAGATGAGCAGGCAGTTCTGCGTGGGAGCGAGCGAGTGTGAGATCAGAGTCAGTGTTAGTTGAAGCAGTTTGCCGTGCCTAGCGCGATGAGTGAAAATAATTAATGGAGGACTGTAAATAGTGAAGACGGGGTGTGAAGATAAATGTGGAAATAAATAATGTAAATAGTGACTGTGGAAGATAAATAGTGACTGCAAGAGAAACTGACTTGTAGAGATCAGTGTACATAAATAGTGACTTGTAGCTGTATAAAGTGAGATTCTGTGTATGTGTGTGTGGAAGTAAATAGGCCTAAATTGTTTTAGTGCTAATTTGTGTAAATAATTTGATTCAGTGTTAACTATTGCAAATAACACTATTGTAAATAAAGATTTTGTGCATTATAGCCTGAGCAGTATTTTAAAGAACCCCGAAAACGTAACAATTGGTGTCAGATGTGTAGGGTCAGGTTATAAGGAGTGCTTCTTTGCGAATACTGTGTACTTTTGAAAAGGCCTACTTTAAGGAAGTGTGTACCATAGTGAATTCTTTGTGACTGTCTTGTGTGTACCATCTGGAAGCCTGGTTAATCGTGTGCGGACTGTCCGTGTGTCTCGAATTTTGAACTGTAAAATGGCGACAAGGAAAGTAAAACTTTCAGAACTGAAGGTGTCAGAATTGCGTAAAGAACTGGAAGAGAGGGATGCTGATGCAACAGGAACCAAGTCTACGCTACAAGTGCGGTTACGTCAGTTACTGCTGGACGCTGGTGAGGATCCTGACACAATTCTGTTCGAGATTCCTTGTAGCATGTGGGAGGTGTTGGAAAATGTTGAAAAGAGAATAACGGAACATTTCGAAAACATTGGAAATAAAATGGCAGAACATTTGGAAAACCTTGGAAAGAAAATGGCGGCATTTCCGGAAAATTTGGAAAAGAAAACTGGGGAAAATTCTGAAAATAAAGTGGAGCATTGTGAGCATGAAACTAGTCATAACGAGCATGGAGGTGGTATGGGAAGTGACACTGCAAAGGGTGCTGATGACCAAGCCGAATGCATCGTGGAGTCCGGAGGTCGGAATGCTGAGCAAGATGGGGACGAGCCACTGGGAAGCATCACAGGCCTGGAAACCGGATTGAGGCTTAGCAGCTCTGACAACAGGAGCAGTGTCACAAGTGTGAGGACCCCGCACGTCGATGAGGCTACATCACGGCAGATCTGCGGGACCGGGTTCGACACTGTGGCGAACCATGCCGGGTGCACGCTGGAGGACGGAACAGTTCAGCTCATCACGGGACTTCAGGAACGCATGGCGGAGGTGTTACACGACATCCAGTCGGGGACCGCCTACAACGGGATCGTCGCAACGCTGGAGGAGCATCATGAGGGCCACCAGCTACCTCCCATGTACCAGCTACAGCTAGAAGATAAGGACAGGTGCGCGAGTAAGTCACTTCAAGAACTCACGCTAGCTGGCTTGCCTCCCGAGCACGTACAACGAGAGGTGGCATACATCTTCGCGGATGAGCATTGCTACGCCATGGTACTGTCCCCGATAATCCGGATAGTAGGCTGTCAGATATCCGCCCCCTCAATCGGATTGCCAATAATCAAATGCACCGGCACAGCTACATCAATGAAAGTGGCCCTGACAGATACTACCGAGATTAGAGCACAGCAGTTAACAAGAAATTATTGTGGAACACACCAAAATATACGGGGGTTCATACTTACCTTTACTTACCTCTTCAAATTAATCTCGGGTCTGGGTTGCCAACTGGATCACTTAAAGTATGCCCTCACAATAACCTCCACCACGATATTTAAAATGAACCAAAACGGAAACAAGAAACTTTAAACTGTACAATAATTTATTTCACATAAAGGGAATGATTTTAACAAAAATTCAACAAAATATACGTGGCAATCAGAAGCCATTGTCAATATAATCATGTCCTCCTGTAGGACTTGTAAACGTTACATACAAATTTTAGCTTTCACTAGCTCAATAGAACGTAATAATTATAAAGCACTTGGAATGGATAAGGGAGTTGGGACGAGACATATAGCAATTGTTTTCCTTTTAATAAACATCACACTTTTATTTATAACCGCAAGCCTGCTATGTAGACGACCTTGGCCTCTATCATACAGTTGTCAGGCCACCTGCACCATGTCGCATGCTTGCATCGTCAAGTGGACCCACCTGTCCAGCCAACGTTAGCATCTGCTAGTTACATCAGAGCCTAGCTCCTTCTCAAAACACTTTAAATGTCCTCAACTCAACTCAAATATTATCACGCAAATCTTTTAAATGCTCCATCCAAATATCACTGGATTACTCTAATAATCCCAAAACTTGTTTAATTATATAATCCAAATGTTTAATTAGCGTTGTTTAGAGTATAATAACATTTTAAATTGTTTATAATATTGTCAAACGACAATTGAAAAATTTATACACGCCTCTATTAATTCCTTTCGTTTCAAATTATTATTAAAAATCTTTACATAATTATTTACAATATTTATATTATTTATTTTAGAAATACATTAAACCACACATCTATCCGGTTGATAATTACTTAAATCGTGGTAATATAATCGACCAATGAAGGTTAGTTATATTTAAGTTTCAAATTCAGGTGTAATAAGGTTTAATAATAATTATTATTATTTGTGAAGGTAACCTCCATTCAAAATCGTTATCTCAAATTATTTAAACACTCTTGTTAATTTTAACAGTAACTTCACATGATTAATTTTCAAAGGACCTGGACAATACACTCAGCGGAAAAATACCTCGCTCCAAAACGCACAAAATTGCACAAAATAGGCCCAGAATTCATCATATATCTCAATATATATGGCATCAAAATCTTCCACAATACATACAAAAACCCTCCACTTACAAATTGTTCAACATCATTAATTACTGTGGGAACCTCCTTCACTTATTCAAGGGCATTATTCATCAGTGACTTTTACACGTCCACTGAACTAACGATTATACATCCATAGTTCCTCTTTAAAAATTCTTATATTCATTAATTGTTTCAAAACTGTTATTATATTTAACCTTCGTGGGTTTCATTCATGAATCGATATGAAGTAAAAATTTGCCAATCACAAATAAATTTAATAGCAAATACGATTAGACACGCCTCCCTGGTCTATCAAAAATTGAAATTAATATCTTCAAAGTAAAGCAGTATAAAAATACTATCTTCAATCAAAGTTCATCTAAACTGCATAAATAGTCGAATAGAATACAATTAGACTGTGGAATGCAAACATTATTGTTCCAATTCATAATCGAGAAAAACTTCTATCAAATGTTCATTACTATAGTGTATTCAATAAATCGTAATCAAAGTTCATATTTCATAAAATTGTCTATAATGCAATGGTATTTCATAATTGACGATAAATGTCTATGTTGCAATCATGTTCATAAAACGACTAGTATTTCCAAGATCGTCGATACAGTAATAGATTTTAATGCTCTAAAATCTTTTAATTATTCTTCTTTCTTGAGGATGACAGAAAATTGGTCAAAGTAATTTATTGAATAGAATTACTTTAATAAAGTGACACGCTGTCTGAATTCAAATTTGCCATAGAAAATCGTTAACTTTACAGTCAAATCGTGACTACAAAAATATGCAAATTACTGAAAGAATATGTGTTATCAGTCTCAACTGATCCAAAATTATTTAAATATGCCAATGACATAACAATGTCTCAATAAATCGTAGAAAAAGGCATAACTCATCAAAGTGTACTGAGTACAAAAATATCAAGCAAGAATATGGGGCAAAATATATGGGACAGAAAATATGAGAAAAATGGTTGCTCAGATATCGCTAAATGGCTCAAATAAACAAGAAACGTTCACGACTACCTTATCTGTTGATTGAAGTTCTAGAGGAAAATTTCCAAAGAAGACTGTTGATGGTTCCATTTCACCAACGTAAAGATGTGCTCCGACCTCGAACCTGGAACCAGCGCCCTCGGAGAATAGAACTGCTTCCTCCTCCGGAAATTGCACTGCTCCGTGTAGACGATAGACATCCTTCTGGCAAAACTCTTCTTTGTGAGCCGGGTCTACCCTGGCCTCTCTTGATAGTTCCCTGAAGTTCTGGTAGAAATTCGCCATGAAGTTTATTGCAATTATTTCCGCAGAAATGTTCATAATCGTGGAGTATGAAAATATTTCCACTGCCATTTGATATAATTCAGCGTTGGACTATGATGCATGATTGTAGTTGGATGTTCACTACATGCTCGCTTTTGTAGAAAGACGATTAGCGAAGTTCCATGCTGCTATTTCACTCCATTGATATATGTCCCAATTGCATTAAAGATTTAGTCTTCCATCTCCACTTTCGTTATAATAATAGTTGAAAGTACTGCCAGATTATAATGTTCCATAGTAGAATGCAGCGTTGTATCACCAAATGCAATATGTAGTATCACGGTTGCAATACACGTGTCAGCCGTAGCGTAGAATGTGATATTATAAAAGTGCTTCTCAGGTGGCGAGAAAATCACTTTTGTCTGCCGTCTTTAAACGCGAATATCTTCCAAATTATAATCGTGAAAATGTTCAACTTTACTACACACTTTAATACTGTAATGCACAATAGAATTAGCATACAGGCATTAGTCAACTCTTGATAGCTAATCTTGTAGACTCCTTTATGTGTGCGTTTCAACTTCGCCTAGTTTCAATCACCGTAAAATGGAACTGCTGTACGCTCCGTGCTCGTTCAATGCGGTGGGCTTTACCACGCGCTAATAACGACTTGCTTCACTGAATCACTCGAAGTCTGACAATATGATAATCAGAATAACCACTATAAGACACGAGAAAATGAGATATGAGAGCTCCTCTCTGCTGTGCAAGACCTTTTATCAACTTCTTAAGGGGCGTATCCATCCCTTCCATAGCTTGTTCCTCCTTCATCGCTAGAATTTCTAACTTTGGCTATACTTGACGGATTTTCAAATTTCAAAAACTCAAAATTAATTTCTTCAAAATTCCAAATCAATGCCATAATTGAAAATGGATTTCCACAATTCTGCATTCCAAAAGTAATTAAGTATAGTAGTTTCAGTAATCTCCGTCTCCCTCCAAACTATCATTCATTGGTTCGAGCCTTTCCTCCAATCGCGTAACTTCTTCCTTAGCACAATTCCATGTTTCCCTGCGACTGCGTCGTAAATCTCAGATCTTTCTCGAACAAAATCATGACGTCACCAAGAATCTCAGCTCAAGCAGCCTACTTGCATGAAGTCTGCGTCATCCGTGCTTACGTCATGAATATCCACGTCACAACTATGACGGCCACAACTTTATTCATATTTTGCCAATATAGCCAACGTGGTCTCAATATAATTCAATTTACGGGGGCAGTACCTCAGCGTTCGATGCTCAGTGGAAGGCGATACCCGTTGCAGGCAAAAACCATCACGTGGGGAATGGCGGCGGCGAAGAGGACAGTTTGGTTGACGCCACCGAAGAGGAGTTCAGCCGCAAGAGACGATGAGGCGGTGGAGGTTGGCTATCCTCCACCAAAGCGACGTAAACCACCACCGAGACGCCGTCGCAGTAGAAAGGTCACCTGTTTGCTACGGGCTGTACGGGGCCATATGTCGCGAAAATGGCAGCAAGGAGCTGTCGCCCACCTAGCGAAACGAGAGATCGTCAGCCAAAACAGGCGCTTGTCAGCGCCGTCAATGCCACCCCCTTGGACATTGGATAGCCTCACGATAAACAACTTGAGGCGAGTTGTTTTGAGAAGGGGGAGCAGTGTAACATGCACCAGGTCTGCAAGATTCATGCAATTGCCCAGAATTCGCCATGTGTCTCGCAGTGGCAAGTGGGCGGGGTGTATGGAGAACGCTGGGCAGCCAATTAGGCCAAGGCTAATTAGGGTAGCCCCTCCCCAAGGCCACCACCAATACAATAGCGCTACGAATCATGTAGACTATTGACGCAAGGCTTCCAGACTCTTCTGCTTCTGGAGACTACTGGGTGTGACAAGAAGGTCCCGAACCTTGGTTGGAGGGGCTGGATAATTCTGGAAGCCAACCACGAGGACATACTCGACTCTACTGGAAGAAGCAACGACTAGAACTTTCGAGACCAGAGGGCTGACGGCATATATACGAGCAAGCTGAGGTGAGCAGGCAGTTCTGCGTGGGAGCGAGCGAGTGTGAGATCAGAGTCAGTGTGAGTTGAAGCAGTTTGCCGTGCCTAGCGCGATGAGTGAAAATAAATAATGGAGGACTGTAAATAGTGAAGACGGGGTGTGAAGATAAATGTGGAAATAAATAATGTAAATAGTGACTGTGGAAGATAAATAGTGACTGCAAGAGAAACTGACTTGTAGAGATCAGTGTACATAAATAGTGACTTGTAGCTGTATAAAGTGAGATTCTGTGTATGTGTGTGTGGAAGTAAATAGGCCTAAATTGTTTTAGTGCTAATTTGTGTAAATAATTTGATTCAGTGTTAACTAGTGTAAATAACACTATTGTAAATAAAGATTTTGTGCATTATAGCCTGAGCAGTATTTTAAAGAACCCCGAAAACGTAACAATAAGTTACACTATAGCTCAGATATAGCATAAGTACTATGCATATTTACACATAAATACAAAATTACAGATTACATTCCATACCGGTAGTTGCTAACATTTACAATTTATTCATTGACAATGTAAGAATTGTAGCTCTTAAAACCTTAATATATACTTGTAATTCAGAGCTGAAGTCTAAACTATTGTTGATTTTGGCAAGTTTATTGTACACCAGACACATTCTTACTAATGGTGAATTTTTATAATATACTGTTTTTGGTATTTTGCAAACTAAGAGATCTCAATTTTGCAAATTTCCTGCTCTGGCATTGAAATGAATCTGCTGCAAGAAGCCACTGTTGTCCAACATTCCATTAACTTTTTTATACAAAAACACCTGCTGTAAGTTTTCGCGCCTTGCTGCCAAGCTAATGTAGTTGAATTCATTCAGTATTTGAGTATATGATTTATTTGATTTGAATGCAGATATATTGTTGTCTTTGTAATGTAAGTACCTTAGACACATAGAAAGCCTATGGAGATTTCAGATGAGTTGAGAAAATCCCGATCTGAAAGAATGAAAAAGTACTGGAAAGAGCGCAAGAACCAAGCAGTACTACCTTCAAAGAAGAAGTGATTGTGGAACGACTCAAGTGGTCCAATGTGACCAATCAAGATTAATAATAATATTTTTTTTTTTAGCGTATGGCTTTTAGTGCCGGGAGTGTCCGAGGACATGTTCGGCTCGCCAGTTTTGTAGCTGCTTCGAGACGGACACCCAATGGGTGAGCTACAAGTACCGCTGGGGAGGAAAGTTGGAGTGTAAGGACGAGGAGTTGGAAGGTAGCGGCTGTGACCTATAGTTAGGGACCAACCCCGGCATTTGCCTGGAAGGAAGATGGGAAACCACAGAAGACCATTTTCTAGGTTGCCGGCGGGGGATTCGAACCTCCTCGCCTCCCGGAAGTGAGCGACTGCCAGCAGTGATGCCGTAACGACCACGGCTAACTCACCCGGTAATAATAATAATAATAATAATAAGTACCTTAGAAAACATTTTTGAACTTTTTCGAGGCTCGCTTCCAGTGATTTATAATACGGATGCCAAATAACTGAAGCATATTCTAACTTGCTACGGACCAAGATTTTGAATAGATGATCGACGGCTTTAATGCGCGTAAACTCTTTAGTTGTCCTGATAACAAATCCCAGAGTTTTGAATGCCGAATTGGCACAGAAATAGGTGTGCTGCTTAAAACACATGTTATGTGTTAAAATAATTCCCAGGTCCTTGATAGACATAACTGGTTTTAAGTTTGTTCCATTAATTGTGTATGTATAATCGGATGTGCATTTTGCTGATGAAAATTTAAGGTAAAAGCATTTGTTTATATTCAGTGCTAGCTGATTTTTAATGCTCCAGATAAAAACACGATCAATGTCTTCTTGTAACTTTACTGCGTCTTCTAATTTTTTATAACTTTGTAAATTTTAAAATCGTCTGCATATAATTGACATTCTGAATGTTTTATTCTTTGTGGTAGATCATTGATGAATATTATAAAAAATAATGGGCCTAAATTTGATCCTTGTGGAACTCCGGAGTTGGCTATGAATTCATAGGATTCATGAAAATGAAAATCCACAGCCTGCTTCCAGTCTCCGACCGGGTCAGGAATGGAATGAATGAAGCCCTCATCTAGCGGCGAGGATCATAGGATTCATACCGATTATAAAAAACGTATTGCCGTCTACCGTTCAAATATGATGCAATCAGTTTAATAGCAGTTCACATGCCAAAATCAGAGAGATTTTTAGCCTATTTTCAATTTTGAAAAAATATGCTTATGAGATCACTTTTTGTCCGTGTGTGAGGTGTGTGTGTGCCCCCCCCCCCTAATAAATTCTAAACGGCTGGAGCGATTTCAATGAAACTCGGTAAGTTCATAGCACTATTCCGGGCGACCCCGACCGTGCCCTTCAAATTTTGTTACGTCTGACCAATCCAACATGGCGGCTGTGCAAAATATTTCACCAGCATTAAATATCTCCGAAACTATTACCGATATCACCCTGGAATTTTTTACGGTGATAAAGGGAACTACTGGAAGTTCACGTATGTGACTCTTGAAAAACTGGTAACTACAAAACCAACATGGCGGCCAAGCGAAGTTGCGACTTTTAAATAGACGTTTCTCGCGATTTAACCAACCAAACGCAAAAAAAATTGGTACAGTATATGTTTATACACTTTGTAATGCACCGACATCTAACTTCGTTTAATTGTTTACATAACCACAAGATGGCAGCTCTGCGAAATATTTCACCGGCATACTATATCTCTGATACTATTAGCGGTATCACCCTGAAATTTTGTACCGATATAAAAGGCATTGCTGGAAGTTCACCTATAAGATTTTCAAAAACCGGTTAACTACAAAACGAACATGGCGGCCAAGCGAATTTGAAAATTTAAATAGACCTTTCTCCGATTCAATGTTCCGAACGCATTGAAACTTGGTACAGGAAATGTTTATACACATTGTAATGCACTGGTATCTGATTTATTTCAATTGTTTACATAACCTCAAGATGGCGGCTGTGCGAATTTTTAAATTAAGTTTTTATTTCTTGTGTCGTAATTATGCGATCAAAGTAGAAGTTTGAATAATGAACCTACGCAATAATTTTTCTTTAATGGTACATGACTCTATAACCTATACATATAATAATCCAACATGGCGACCATCCGAAATATTTAGATGGATCTCAATATCTACGAATCTATTACAGCAATCAAACTGAATTTTTTAATGTTCATAGGGGCTATGAACTTAAGTTCACCTATAGGTCTTTCAATAACCTGGTGATCACAAATCCAACATGGCGGCGACGCGAATTATAAATATTCACATGGATGTTTATCGCAATTTAACCATCCGAGTGCAGTGAAACTTGGTACAGTAAATCCTTATATGAATGTTAATCAACTGGCATCTAATTTATTTCAATTTTTTCCATAACCACAATATGGCCGCTGTGTGAAATTTTAAAATCTAGTTTTTACTTCTTGTGTCCTAATCATGCGATTGAAGTTTGAATGCTACACGCACACAATAATCTTCATGTAACAGTACATAAATCTAGGACCTACATAAATAAAGTCCAACATGGCGACCATTCGAAATATTTAGTCGGTTCTCAATATCTACGAATCTATTACAGCAATCAAACTGAAATTTTGTATGTTGATAGTGGCAATTAACATGAGTAGGATATATGAAAATAGGCTGTATAGTTCTGTTCTTCACGGAACTACTTGTTTAATTAAAACATCGTGATTTAATCTATCGAAAGCTTTCGCGAAGTCTGTAAAGATACAATCAACACGGCTACGATCATGAAATGCATTAATTACGTACTGCACAAAATTAATTAAATTAGTACTGGTCGAGCGATTAGGGAAGAATCCATGCTGTTTATCCGTTATGTAGTTCTGAACGTGTCTAAATATTCTATTGTACAGAATAAATTCAAATATCTTTGCAGGTGCACATACAATTGATACAGGCCTATAATTTTCAATTGTGTTCCTATCTCCAGATTTGAAAATTGGGCAGATCCTAGTAGTCTTCCATAATAACGGATAAGATTGAGTACGCAGTATCAGGTTAAATATTAGACACAGTGGTTCTTCGAGCACATCTGAACAGCCCTTTACTATATATGGCGCAACACCATCAGGACCAAATGAATGCTTGGGCTTTAGATGTTTGGCAGCCATTTTGTATTCATCTTCAGTCACATCATTCAAAAATGGAGAATAACTTTTAGGACCAGCTCCTTCTGCTTGAATGACGTATTTTGCAGCTTGTGGCAAATACATACTTTGGAAACATGCAGCGAAACCATCTGCTATATCTCTTGAATTATTCAGCTGATTACCTTTGTATGTCATTACTTGATTGCTCTGATTTGTGCTACCTTTCTTATTTTTAATAAAATTCCAGAAATATTTTTGGTTATCGCCTAAGTTTTCCTGAACCTGTTTTATGCAATTTCGGTAACTCCTGCTTATCATAGTTTTAACATTTTTTCTTAGCTCTTGGTAAGATTCAAGACTTGCTTGACTGTATATCATCCTTTTCCGGTGATAATCTTTAAGTTTTAAAGCATTAATGATTTCTTTATTAAACCAACAAGGATACTTTCTTTTTGACTGAATATGTTTTATAGGACAATTTGTCTCCAAAGCTGAGTTGAATATTTTGTAAAAATATCCAACAGCTTCTTCAACATTGCAAGATTGTTTTAATGGGGTCCAGTCCGAATTTTGCAACGAGCTATACAGGCCTAAAAAATTTGCTTTCTTGAAATTATATACTTTTTTTGTAGTACTATTTGTTACCCTTCCTATACGATTGCAGTTGATAACTAAACTTAGTGCAGGATGGTGAACATCTTCTGGTACTAACGGATCCCTATCCCTAAAAACTGTTATAGTATTATTTATATTTGTTAATACAAGGTCTAATGTTCTTTGATTGGAGTTTTGAATATTGTTATGGGATGACAAGTTATACAATGACATAAAATTTGCAAGAACTCTACTGCAAGGTCCACCTGCTATAAAATCGTAACATGTACCTGAAATTGTTGGAATATTGAAATCCCCTGCAATGATTAAATTGTGGTTTTGATAATATTTTTCTTCAATTGCACTGAAGAATGCAAGATAAGACTCTAGTTTGGAGTTCGGAGGGAAATACACAGTAATGATAAAATGAATTTTTCCACTAATTATTGCTTTAACACACAATGCTTCTAAGCCCCCGGTATCAAAATGGCAGTTACTCGAAACAATATCTTTTCTCACTGCTATCAAAACTCCACCCCCTTTTTTAGTTCCTTCCCTATTTCTTTTATATAGAGTGAAAGTATCATCAAATAGCTCACCATCCTGCATACTATCCGAAATCCATGTCTCTGTATTTATAATTATATCATATTCACAATTAAGTGTATTAAGGTGTTTTACTATTCAGTCCTCTGACGTTTTGATAGTAAATCCTAAGAGACTTGTCCTCAGCCATTTTGTTTATCTCAGTTTTTCAAGGTCGTCAGGTGTCCGCAGCTCGCAGACATGTCTATCTTCAGCTTTCTTCCTCAATTTTATTGTACCAGATCTGTCGACCCAGAGAAATGCGTAGTTCTTTTCGCGTTTCAGCTTTCTCACCTGACCTAAGATAGACCTACGGTATGATGTTAGACTTTGGTTGACATAAATTGGTTCGTTGGAAACATAACCTACCATCAGGGAGTTGAGATTGCGTTTAACTTTTCGCCTTTGCAAGAACTGCTCTTTATCGGTTCGCCGCACAAACTTCACAACAATCCCCGCGCTGGTTTGGTGCGGTTGTTTCCTGATGCGGTGACAAATGTCAATCATTGTTGGTTCAATGTTCATATCTAGAGCGATACCTACTTTCTTTACAACTTCAAACGTGTCCTCATTAGGCATTTATGGGACCCCTACTATTTCCAAAGTGTTTCGTCTGCCGTATTGCTCCAGGTCATCCAACTGTAGCGTGGTTTCATGCAATCGTTTTTTCAGCGTCATGTTCTCTTCTTTAAGTTTTTCAATAACTTGTAGACAGTTGGTCATTTTTTCAGACTGAATTTTTATGAGTTCGTAATTCTCGTCTAGTTTCTGGTGAGCGAACTCCAGGGATTTGTTCAGTTCTCTTTCAGTGTCTTTGTGTAGATTCTGTAGCAGTTTCGCTTAGGCTGGGATGACAAGTGAAACGGTATTTACTTTGCTCCACGTTGAGCGTACAAATGTAGCAGAATTGCTAGCCCCCCCCCCCCTTTGCCTAAGCTATGTTGTTTTAATGGGCGCCAAGACCTCAATGCAATGTTGAAATCTAAATTTGTATTTAACAACGTCTAGCTCTGGCAGAACACCTTCAAGACTCTATTCACTCAGATCGTGGTATGATTTGATCATTAACCCAACAAACAATTGTATCAGGAGAAGGAATTGGTCTATATCTAATGCTACCTACTGAAAGCAAAGATTGCATTGTAAAAGAAATGAATTTATTATATAAAACAAGAATAGCAAAATTAATAATAATAATAAGTTTAAAATTTAAATAGGAGCGTTGTGATTTTAATATTACCGATAGAAAATTACGTGAAAACGGAGTCTGATAAATTATTGATTTTACTCTTATTCCCAAGCTATGAAGTTACTGAAATATGAAATATAAAACCAAGAGAAATGAGAGATTGCGTATTTCTGCGTCATTCGCGCTTACCACTGGAAATTGCCGAAACATTTCCCTCGTACTGGATGATGCTGTGAGCTTCCCACAGTCTCCTGGACGTCGACATCTTCGTCGATATTTGATGAGATTCTGGTAGATTAGATAATTCTATGGTCCGTACCTCGGACCCAAACACTCGTACAACCGCACTGGTTAAGTTTTACTAAAGTTAGTCCTCCAATCCACGGAACATCGGAGCGACTCCCGCGTGCATCCGTACTCGTTAAATTCTATACAGATAGTCGCTAACTCCACCGAACATCGGAGCCACTCGCACGCGCACCCATACTCGTCAAGTATTTCACAGATTGTCCTCGTTCCACGGCGCGTCGAACGATATATGCACCCGCCGTTTCCCCACTCTTCATCCGACTTGTAGCTTGCGTGGTCCTCACTGATTGGCTGACCCACCACGCGATCTTCCCCTCCTCCGGGTCATTACACACGGCGCGGCATGTTGAAGTCGATTTCCGTTCCAACTATTCGCCTTTCCTGGACGCTGCGACCCAGGATTGCGTCATGCTTTCCGACAAGATTAAGCCTGTACTTGAATTCCTAGTGAGTCACGTCTCTCGATATACCCTAACTGACGAAAACTCCGTAAAATTCCGCAATCACATAATTTTCTATGATATTGTCGTTCGTAATAATTTGCTTGATAGCGTTTTCTAAGACATAGAAAACCTATCTGAATGCTAATAATTTTTATAAAATGCTCCGAAAATACCTTAATAATAATTATAATAAATTAATAATAATAATAATAAATTAACATGAAAAATTCTTTTGGCTGAACAATTTGCCGCATAAATAAATATAGAATGGCTTCCTACTGACTTATGCCAGTTGCATAAAAAACCCTCGAAAAACACGTTACATATTCGCCTCGGATCATCGGATGATTTACCGTGACGACGGTCCATTATCCGATTATCCCAGACACGTTAATAAACCCCATCCAAAATACATATTACATAAATGAAATCACCCTAAATTACAGATATATACACTCATAATTTTTCTTCACGCACTTTGCGTCAAAGTTTGTTGTCACTATGGATTGCACTTTGCAACCAGTCCAATGTTTTACATATAGAATAGTGTTCCACGGATATTTCCGCCTCTCAAATTTCTCTATGTTGGAGAAATAGACATAATTAATGTGTGAGCACTATGTATTTATGTCATATCACACGCATTGAAGGTGTTCTGATATATTTATATCACCATAGAACTTCCTAATTTCACTGGAGGTCCCTTCCTTATGGTGAAATTTAATCTCACTTATCACTGAGCACACGATCACACTATTGTGGCAGCGCCTCGTGACCATAATACTTAATCTCTCTTTAAAGTAGATTAAATTAATATTGACTTCTGAAAAAAAAAAAACAGTAAATGCGCATTACATATAACACCAAATATTTCTGTGCCGTAATCGCCCTGTCTTGTTAAGTTCGCGTAGACCATATTCTACTTAATACTAGTTCTCAACACAGACCATTTCTCCTGACACAAATAATACCTTTGTACAAATTACCTTAAATTACACACTTACAAATCTTACATGGCGAGGCCGTAAACAGAAATCACGTGTGCTGATATGTATGAGTTTCATGAAGGACTGTCTCGCATTCTGATGGCCCATCTTTTGTCCCGTGGACGCCTTAAGCAAAAATACCCTGTCCAAGCGCTCACCCATCTCTTGGGGACAAATGGGAATTCACCAGCGCTACCAAATTCTGGCCTTGGTGTATCGAGACATTTTAGTGCTCAAGAGCATCCGACAATCCCGTCATATTTCCCTGTACCTTAAAAACTCTCATTTACTTACATACTACCCCCCTGTGTGACTTCTGATACGCCTGCCTGGAAGACCATCTCCTCCCACGCACCAAATACCACACTTACTCATTTGATAGGCTGGCTCGCCAGCTAAACACACTCACTTTATGACACATATTTTCGTAGGCTATGTATATTATACGTCCCATATAATCTGTTTCCCTCACTATTCTCCAGCACATATGCTGTTTTTCCAATACGTTTGGAAACTATAAATGTTTCTGCGTCACCTGCTTCCAGCCTTGCAAGTGGCTCCCTTAAATGAACGTCAACACGTTGCTCTGCCTACCTATTTCTCAGTGTCTGTAACGATGCCCTGTTGCTACTGTCCACACATACTAACCCTACCTTCCTATGGTGTCACACCTCTACTCGACACTCTATGACCTAAAAATGTCACTTCTGACTGACAGAATGACGACTTAGACAGCTTCAAAGTGAACCGTGCCTGATCTAACTTCTGAAAAACTATATCTAAATGACGTAGATGCTCCTCAAAACTGCGTGAACTAATTACCATATCGTCTATGTAAATGGTTACAAACTCTCCTGTGTCATCCCCTAATGCGATGTTTAAAGCCCTAATTAAAGCTGCTGAACTACTCTTTAACCCATAAGGTGTTCTACAAAATTGATAAAGGTTATATTTATGACTAAAAGCTGTAAATGGTCTATCTTCGTACATAAGTGGCACTTGCCAAAAACTGGAACTCAAATCTACACAAGTGAAATACTTCTTCCCCTCAAATGTTTGCATTAATTCCTCTATTGACATAGATTTCAGCTGATCTGAACTAATTCTACTGTTAACCAAACGAGCGTCTAAACAAATACGAACCGTGCCGTCGGTTTTGGGTACCGTGATCAAAGAATTAACATACGGACTGTTAGAGTGCTCAATAATCCCATCTTCAAGCATCTGGTTAATTTGTGCCTCAACTGCACTCTGATAAGCGAAAGGTACGGGATATCTATGTCCTGTGAATACTGACCTATCATTAACGTTCAATGAATGTGTATAGCAATTGGCCATACCAATGCGATCCTCAAAAACTCTCCTATTACACAATAAGTCAATAACACATCATAGAGCCGAACACACTGTTCATCCTCTATATTTCCCCGAAATGCAGCATCACGTAACGAGTCCTTTAGACTACCGTTCGTAATCACACTACCCACAAAACATGGAGAACCCCGCTCTACGGCTGGCGATATCTCATTTAAAGTACAAATCACACCTACAATACTACTCCTCTGAATATGGTCATTGAACGCTACTTCTACTTCAGAATCTCCCCATTTAAATTTCAAACTCCCTACATCATAACATAAGTTACCAGACACTCTACTTAGCCACTCTGAACCCAAGATAACACTAAATACTAAATTTGGAATTACAAGGCAAATCTGCTTCTCTACATGATTATTAATTTTAATGTCTACTAAAACTTGCTTAGAAATTACTTTAGACCTCTTCCCAACAGCTGTGATAACAAAAGTGCTTTTAATTGGCATCTCCTCAAAATTTACTCCAGTTCCTTTCATTTTATCATAAAATGCACTACTTATGCAACTCTTCATACAACCACTATCAATTAAAACATCTGTGTACGCCTCGGACACGTTAAATTTAACTATGGGGCTCTTACTAACCACTTCCTGAATAATACCTTCATCATTTAGTTCATGTAATAATTAATTTCTTACATTTAGGTCGTAGGGTTCCTGTATAATTGTATGGACAGGGCATGCTACAGACTGAGATTCTGACCTTACTTCGCAGCCTGGTCCGCGTTTAAAGAACCGCTACAGCTGGCCGTAGTACTACTAACTACTGAACTGGTCTGGTTGTTCTGGGCTGTGTTGTCATTGTTTGGCTGTATATTACTACCACTAGGCTGTCCTCTTCCTTGACCCCTATTCTGGTTGTAATTATTGTCATTACAATTTCTCCCTTGATTTCCCCTGAAATCATTGTTTCTCCCTTGATTTCCCCTGTAATCATTGTTCCTCCCTTGATTTCCCCTGAAATCATTGTTCCTTCCTTGATACTGATTACCATAGCCATTTCCTCTGTTCTGATTTAGCTGATTATTATTATTTCTATTTTGAGCGTTGGCCCCTTCGCCACCGTTCCCTTGAACTTCTTGATGCCTGGCTTCATTAGGTCTATTATTATTATTACCCTGGTTCCGATTGAAATTGTCCTCATAACCCCCTCTCCCTAGTGCATCAAATGTGCTTAACAAATTTTCTACTTGTGATATTGTCTTTACATTCTGGATACAAGCAGCCTCCTTGATCCTATAGGGAAAGTGTCTAAGTAGCAACCTTACCACATCACTTTCCTCCTTCAACCCATCTAGATATTTACACACTAATACCTGCCCTAAAAAGTATTCAGTCATGGTGGAGCTTCCTTTAGTGTTATATTTACCACACACTACTCCCTCACGATGCTGCGACTGAATAACCTCATTCCAGAACTTTTCACAGAATTTCATTTTAAAGTCATTAATATCAGTAAACTTGTCTCTGTAGATAGCAAACCAATTCCTCGTTTCCCCCACAAACACTTGTTCTAAAATTTCAACTACCTGGCACCACTCACTACTACCATTTTCCAACCTCTCCCCGAATTTATTTTCTATAGTGTTCATGAACTCCATTGGGCACCCCTGTCGATTGCTGAACTTACCCAGTTCTACCTCCCTGTGTGTGCTATTCACAAAAACTGGCCTATTCTGACTATTTTCTTGCCTGATCCTAGCTTTTAATTTTAACTCTAATTCTGCGATTTTCTCCTCAGCCTTCCTCTCAATACTGTTTACTGTTAATTTAATGTTTTCTTCTGATTCTTCTACTTTATCATATAGCTTTGCTTGTTTCTCCTCAATCTTGCTAATGCTCTCTCTATTACTCTCTCTTAAATCATTTACTTCTGCAACTATTTGTGAGTGGACTTTCTCAATTCTACCCCCCAGCTGTTCCTTAACCTCTTTAGTAGCTACCTGAATTTTGTCAATTTCTCCCTCCAATTGCTTTTTGACCTGCTGTGTTTCCAGTTGCAATAGTTCTTTTAAATTTTCAGCCTGTGTACTGATTCTAACTTCCAACTCCTCCTGTACTTTTCCTAATTTTCTGTCTACATCTGCAATAATCTCTTTAGCCTTTTCTTCCATTACTCCTCTGATTTCACCTCTAATCAGTTCGAATTTGTCACTCATTTCCCTACTGTTTTGTTCTAATTTAGCATTTAAAGTTTCAGTACTCTCTCTATTTTCCTTACTGTTTTGTTCTAATCTGGCGTTTAAAGTTTCATTACTCTCTCTATTTTCCCTACTGTTTCGTTCTAATTTTGCATTATTCTGTTCTAATTTTGCATTTAAAGCTTCTGTACTTTCTTTATTTTCCCTACTGTTTTGTTCTAATTTTGCATTATTCTGTTCTAATTTTGCATTTAAAGCTTCTGTACTTTCTTTATTTTCCCTACTGTTTTGTTCTAATTTTGCATTATTCTGTTCTAATTTTGCATTTAAGGCATCACTACTAACTTTGTTCTGATACATGAACTCGAGAAGTAAAGTTTTTAATTCTGGTTGGCCGCCTACACTCCCTGTTTCAGTATCGGGATTTACCTCCGCTACCCCGGTACTACCATCACTCGACATACTGCTCGTATCATCACTCTCCAGTTGATGACCACTACGTAACCTCATCTGTCTTTCTTTCTCATCCCCCATAATGATATACACTGATAAAGACAAATAACCCCCAAAATACAGGCACAGAAATATATACCCTTCTCCTTCCACAAATGTTATTAGGTTTTCAGCCCCAAGTTGTCGGCGACAATTGTAGCAGTTTCGCTTAGGCTGGGATGACAAGTGAAACGGTATTTACTTTGCTCCACGTTGAGCGTACAAATGTCGCAGAATTGCTAGCCCCCCCTTTGCCTAAGCTATGTTGTTTTAATGGGCGCCAAGACCTCAATGCAATGTTGAAATCTAAATTTGTATTTAACAACGTCTAGCTCTGGCAGAACACCTTCAAGACTCTATTCACTCAGATCGTGGTATGATTTGATCATTAACCCAACAAACAATTGTATCAGGAGAAGGAATTGGTCTATAACTAATGCTACCTACTGAAAGCAAAGATTGCATTGTAAAAGAAATGAATTTATTATATAAAACAAGAATAGCAAAATTAATAATAATAATAAGTTTAAAATTTAAATAGGAGCGTTGTGATTTTAATATTACCGATAGAAAATTACGTGAAAATGGAGTCTGATAAATTATTGATTTTACTCTTATTCCCAAGCTATGAAGTTACTGAAATATGAAATATAAAACCAAGAGAAATGAGAGATTGCGTATTTCTGCGTCATTCGCGCTTACCACTGGAAATTGCCGAAACATATCCCTCGTACTGGATGATGCTGTGAGCTTCCCACAGTCTCCTGGACGTCGACATCTTCATCGATATTTGATGAGATTCTGGTAGATTAGATAATTCTATGGTCCGTACCTCGGACCCAAACACTCGTACAACCGCACTGGTTAAGTTTTACTAAAGTTAGTCCTCCAATCCACGGAACATCGGAGCGACTCCCGCTTAGCGTGAGCAACATGCTGCGGAGCTTGACCTTCACTTGATGTCGCAGGGCTGTTATCGTCTGACTTCGGGTCATATGCAACAACACGCCAAATTTTCTCTGTTGTTTTCCATACCGTGTGACAGAAGATTATTTTAATCCGTCAAAGACAGGTTGCCAAATGCCAAATAATTGTTATAACAAAAATTTGTCAAAAGATGTAGCCGTTGCCGTCCAACCCGTCTTCAGCCACACCAACAGAAATGTTAAAACAGTATAAGATATGCAGCAAGTTTCTACAGTACGCCAGTTATAGACGTCAAAATATGAGCCCGGCGTTTCACAGTGTCAAATGACATTTTATATAGATATAGAACAAGTGCAAAAATAACATGTACCTGAAGCCCGTAAACTATGCATGCCATTTTTAGATTTTTAGACTCTCAGATATTGTCACAGTGTTTTTAACTTTTTATTACATATGTGCATTTGTGTTATCGATGTTTTTTGTGCTCTGATGAACTCCATATCATAAGTTTGTGGGCTGAAGAAGGGTCTAGAAGAAATAGGACCCGAAACATGTACCCATGAAATGTTTTAACAAATTATAGTATTGACTAGGCGGAAAATTGTAAGTTTTATTCTTCAAGCATTACCAACCACTGGCTGTGCCCTTTTCTATAGTTGTTTCACTTGCCGAACACTGATTGCACTGGTATAAACTGAAGAAGGGAGAGGTTGTCAAGGCCAAGTGGGAGAACCGGGCCAACCCGGATTTGCTCCTTTACCACTTCGAAAACTCCACGATTGGAAAAGGAAATTACATGAGACATGAGAGATGGTATAAATGGCCCAACTCAAAAAAATCGATTGCGGCTAAACAGCTGGGCCGATTTTGACAAACTAAAAACCATTCGACGCAGAATTTAATTCTCTAAAAACGCTTCGAATACAATTTTCTATAGGATGCGTTGTTTAGGAGTTTAAAGCGAAAACCTAAACAAAGAATCAACTTGGTAAAATTGGCCCAAATTCAGAAATCGATTGCGGCTAAAAGACTGGGTTGATTTAGACGGAATAACAACCAGTCAACGCAGAATTTAATGTTCTTTATGACCGTTACGAGGAAACGTTTCTGTAGAATGCGTCGTTTAGAAGTTATAAGCAAAAAACTGAAAAAAGTGCGAACATTTCGCGGGTTTTTGACTCCCAAAAATTAAGCAGAAGTCAGAATCCGTCGCAAACTCACAGGTCTCTTATTTGGGACCCTCAAACGGTATTAAAACACATTCCAGCTTTGGACGATTTTTCGGGAAGCATATGTCTAATTTGCCTGGGCTAACTGGCAAATGACCAACAATGTTATATTCTTTAGAAAAATTGGAAATTGCGCTGCATGTGGTATTGTTATATACTGACCATGCCAAAGTTTTGTTACTTCTCTTGAACCAAAGGAGATATTATAATTAAATGATGGGTATGCGGTAGATGGAACACTTGCATTCCAATCAATATACAGTATTAGCATGATGGCTCAGTGCACGTTATTACAATTACTCTAGAAATGCACGTATTTTATTAAGTTCACGTATTATTACATGAAATATAAATTCTACAATAATAGACAAAGGCTATTCAGAAAAAAAATAACAAAAACTAAATAGAAATTATTGAAATTTTTTTTCAATATTTTGTCACAAAACACTATTATTATTGGACTTGCATTTTACAGGCTCTATTTCAATAATGTCTCGTATAATACTCTGTCAATGGCTGGCATGTACTTAAGCATGGATAGTAGATCTTTCTTCTTTTCAGCTGACATTGGGCATTGCTTAATTGTTGCTGGACAAGGCAATCTGTCATCATACTTAGAGCGCGGAAGAACTTTTTTCACATTTTCAATGTTTAAACTAGTTTCCGGTAAGGTGAATGTTTTTCTGAACTTCACCTGTGTTATGCAAACAGCATCAATCTTGGTATGCTTAACTTTAGTATAGCGAATGTCGCTGTGTCGTAAACATTTTGCTGACGCCTGAAAGTTCACAAAGTCATTCATGGTCATTTGAATAATTTTCAGCTTCATTGTACCTGCTGCTCCTAACTTGCAAAGATGCCTAATCAATGACAGAGGGCTGAATACATCTCTGTGCTTTAGATGTCTCTCAATTTTGCTATGGATTGAATCCACTTCCTGGACACACCCATGCCCTGGTTCTGAATACTTCTGTTCAATCACTGCAATGCTTGGGTGGTTTTGCATGAAAGTTTGTAATGCAAAGGTCATGATAGAATTTTTGTTTTGAGGAACACACGAATCTGACCAAAGAATTAATCTTTGTATGTTTTGATGTTCTGAAACAATGGATTTTAGAATTTTCACAAGTGCACTTGCAGTGTGATTGCTTGCACGTCCTGCAGTGACTTCATGCCACACTGCACAATATCCATTCTTCTTACCGGCAATAGAACAGTGGGCTGTCAGATTGTAACAGTTCAGCTTACGTTTGTAAAAGAAATTTGACACTTCAGCTTTTGGTAAACTGAATACATTTTCCAGATCAGAGCAAATAACAGCTGTGTCTTCTGAATGAAAAGCACGATCCTTATCACGCTCTCTCTTGCAAGCATCTTTTTCTTCAACGTGCTTCTGATACACAGAAATATCGCTTTCTTCAGGAGTTTGCAGCATCTTGTAAGACTCACATAGATCACATCTGTCTTTCTTTGGTTTTTGAAATGCTATATTGAATTCTGTATTAAAAATGTGTCTATACAGAGATTCCTTCACAGGATTTGTGGTTGGCGGGAGATCAAGGTACAGTTTGTACATAAGGGACAGAGCAAGTTCTGCTTCCAGATATTCTTTAGCTGTCCCCTTCCGGCAATAATGGGATTGTACTCTGGGAAAGCTTCTGATATGGTCTCGTACTCCATCTTTCACAGAGCTATCAATATGACTTTTTGTATTTTTACCTTCTGTGGAGATCTTGGTGTACATGTTTCATTTTGGTAAACATATTGGAAATAATAGTATATACGTCTTTAGCTAATATCAAGGGTAGAGAGGAAGAACTCCTTACAAACCCTAATTCTACTATTATTATCACTACCCAGGAAGTATACGTATGAATATTTTCTAGCACTCTCTGTTAGAGTCCTACTTCTATTTTTTACACCTCTCTCCACAAATTTTCCATAGCAGTGGTTTTTTGCAGCATCATTTAATTTCCGGAACTGATTATGTATATTTTGTCTTTGTACTCCATTTATGAGAGAAGTACATTTAAATCTGCAGGCTCCTTTGCAGATATTGTTATGGCTGTGAGTTTGTTCCATCGCTCGCCGCATGAGTCACAACTGCCCCAGGGCTGGGCTGCTCGGCCTCAGTGTATTGCGTGCGCCTTATGCAACAGGACTGCTAGGACAAAGGGGTGGTCCAGAATATTCGTGACTGAGCCAGCGATGGAAACCTCGAGAAACCGTGAACCCTGGATGGGTCTAGAAGCATTTATTGAGTCACCGGCCTGCTATATAAGAGCGACCTGTCAAGCAGCAGTGGTTGTGTTTTACGAGCTAATGCGAGCGTTTATCGTGAGCGACAGAAGTGTGGTGACTTGCGAAACCCCTAGTGAAGCCGTTTCTCTTGACAGCGAGGAAGTGAGAAGCATACAGGGGACTGCCTGTGTTTTCGTAAGTAACTGTAATTTGTGTACATAGAGGAGAGTTGCATGTAGTTCTGTCAAGGCCACCAGACTCATTAGCGAGAAGATTAACTGTTGACGAGTGAAAGAGGGCAAGGGCTCTCCATAAGCAAGAGACTTGAGGAAACTGGAGTAAGGTTCCAATTGCTTGTATTTGCTGATGAGTAGTGTATCTTCCTGCTAGCAATAAAGCTAACTTCTCTTTAAAGCAGTAATTGGTGTTGTGCTTTCTACCCACCGTAATCCAGTTAACAAAAGTGCCACTAGGGGGGTGGCACGTAACAACTGGTGTCAGAAGCCGGATTACGAACTCAAGCACAAGCACAACACCTGACGGTCCTGGTTTCAAAACCCGAGCAGGTCATTTATTTTTTTAATTTTCCTGTGAGCGCATGCCCCTTACAAGACAAACATCTAAAATGGAAGAGCAATTCGCAGCATTGCTAGAAAAGTTAAGTGGCATGGAAACCATGATGGAAGACGGCCAGAAGAATTTAACCAAGGACCTAACTGCCAAACTAGAAGACGGCCAGAAGAAGTTAGCCGAGGACCTAACTGCTAAATTAGACGATGGCCAGAAGAATTTAACCAAGAAGATAGAGGACGGCCAGAAGAAGATGGAAGACGGGCAGAATAAGTTAGCACAGGACCTGAAGAAATTAGAACTGAGTCTGTGGGAGGAAGTCACGGCAGTGGAAAAGAAGTTCGACGCCTTAAAAGAAGAAGTTGCCAAGCTACGCCGACGCCCGCTGACGGGGTGGAAGAGAGATTCAACGCTCTACAAAAGGAATTTGCTGAGCTGCGCCGACACCCGCCGACAGGGATGGAAGATAGATTCAAAGCCCTACAAGAGGAAGTCGCCGAGCTGCGCCGACGCCCGCCCACAGGTACACCGGGGACATCAGGAACGGGACAGAGCAGAGTGACGCCCCCAACCTTCGACGGAAAGGTACCGTGGAGCACCTATTTACGTCAGTTCGAGGCAGCCTGTTCCATAAACAACTGGAACAGCACGGAAAAGGCTACAGCTCTCATTGTAGCGCTGAGAGGGGACGCCCTTAACGTCCTTCAGGCCATCCCGACTGGATCCCAGGACTACGCTTCACTGATCGCCCATATGGAGTCCCGATATGGGGATAGCCATCTTCAGCAGGCCTACCAGATGCAGCTCCGGACCCGGGTACAAAAGAACGAGGAAACCCTGCAGGAGTTCAAGGTGGACATCGCACGCCTCGTAAGGCTCGCCTACCCAACAGCGCCGGCCGACTTTCTGGAACAGATTGCGACGCAGACCTTCACCGACGGGCTACGGGACTCGGACACTCAACAGGCTCTGCGACTCGCGCGCAATAAGACCCTGGCAGATGCACTGAGTCACGCACTTGAGTTCGAGACGGCGAAACAGGCATCTAGAATGCACGTGCGGGTGCGTCAAGTGGACGTCGACGAACCAGCAAAATCCAACGAGACCAAGCCCCTGGCCGACGAATTGATGGAGGCGCTAAGCCATTTCTTCGATAGTCGCGGCACTACCAGCAACGACACAGCCGGAAGACAACCGGAGAGGCAGCCCGGAAGAAGACTACCGACCTGCTGGACCTGCGGTAAGAAAGGCCACCTGAGCAAGGACTGCGGTGAAAACCGCGCGGCTAATCGACACGGGAGCATCGAGGACCATCATCAGCCCCACCGTGATCCCGAAGTGGAGAGTGCAACCCACACAAAGGAACCTCCAGCTAATAACCGAGACCGGAGAGACCGCACCGGTACATGGCGAAGCATCACTGGAGTTCGTCATTGGTCGACGGGCGATAAAGCATCCAGTGCTTGTGGCTGACGTATCAAATGAAGTGATCATTGGACTGGACTTCCTGGACCAGAACAACATCATCTTGGATCTGAGTACCAACACTCTGCACTTCGGAAGGGAGGAACTTGCTTTGCGACCAGCACACGAGGCCGTCGCCGCACGACGAGTAAGGCTGAGAGAGGACGTCATCGTTCCCGCCAGGACGGAAGTCAGCGCTGCCGTAATTGTCGATGGAACAGCTGAGGGAGTGGCGGCTGTCATCGAGCCAAAATATGAGGACATCCAGACAAAAGGATTGCTAGTTGCCAAGACTCTCATCAACACGACGTCCGTCCGCCTGTCTACGGTTCACCGGGACACCAACCTAGGAGTCTGCGAGCCCGTTACTTGGATTGCCCGCATCACAGACACGACGGACGGGCACCTGCAGACGCACAACCGAAGAAGACGCGCCCTGCCAGAAGAACTACAGAAGCTGTACCAATGATCCCAGGACCATTTAGAAGAGGAGCAATCACGCCAACTTCAGGACCTGCTACGCGAATTCCAGGATGTCTTCTCCGTGGGGAGCAAAGACTTCGGTAGGACAAGCTTGGTCCAGCACAGAATCGACGTTGGGGGCAGCGCACCGATTAGGCCCCCATTCCGACGTGTCCCGCTCGCCAAGCAAGCTGAAGTTGACCGGATGGTAGAAGAGATGAAGGAGCAAGGGGTGGTCGAGCCATCACATAGTCCTTGTAGTTCTCCGGTCGTGCTAGTGAAGAAGAAGGACGGTTCCACCAGGTTCTGCGTGGATTACAGGCGGGTGAATGACGTCACGAAAAAGGACAGCTACCCTCTACCCCGGATCGACGACACCCTGGACACCATATCAGGGTCAGGATGGTTCTCCACCTTGGATTTGAAGAGTGGCTACTGGCAGGTGGAGGTCCACCCTAAGGACCACGAGAAAACTGCGTTCTCTGTGGGCAGTGGGCTCTGGCAGTTCACCGTCATGCCATTCGGTCTGTGCAACGCCCCTGCGACCTTCGAAAGGCTAATGGAGTCCATTCTGAGGGGATTACACTGGAAGACCTGCCTGGTCTACCTAGACGACGTCATCGTTCTGGGAAGAAGCTTCGAGGAGCACTACAGCAACCTGAAGGAGATCTTGATGAAGCTACGGGCTGCCCAGCTGAAGTTGAGCCCCAAGAAGTGTCAGCTCTTCCAGAAGCAGGTCCAGTACCTTGGGCATATCGTCTCCGAGGAAGGGGTGCGCACCGACCCAGAGAAGACCGCAGCTGTGAGGGAGTGGCCAGTTCCGAAGGACAAGTCCCAACTACGAAGCTTCCTGGGACTCTGCACTTATTACCGTCGCTTCGTGAGAGGATTCGCCGACATCGCCAAACCACTGCATCGACTGACTGAGAAAGACCAACTCTTCACGTGGACAGCAGAATGCCACAGTGCCTTCAAACAACTCAAGCAGGCTCTGTGCACCGCACCTATTCTGGCCTACCCCAGACCTGGAACAAGGTTCATCGTCGATACCGATGCCAGCGACTTTGGTATAGGGGGAATCCTGTCGCAAATAGTGGACGGCGAGGAGAGAGTAGTGGCCTACTTCAGCAAAGCCTTGTCAAAGCCAGAGAGGAACTACTGCGACACCAGGAGGGAACTGCTCGCCATCGTGAAGACCATCGAACACTTCCACAAGTACCTGTACGGGCAAGAATTTCTCATCAGGACCGACCATGCATCCTTGCGGTGGCTCCTGAACTTCAAACGGCCCGAGGGTCAACTCGCGCGATGGTTAGAGAGGCTTCAACAGTACAACTTTGAGATTCAGCACAGGAAAGGCCAACTGCATTCTAACTCCGACGCCCTGTCACGAAGACCGTGCCCCGAAGACTGCACCTTCTGTGCCCGAAGGGAGGAGAACACTGGGATACAGTGCCGAAGGACTACCGTGGAACTTCAAGGGAGCTGGAGCCGCGAATCTTTCATGCGGGCACAAGCAGAAGATGATGACCGGGGACTGATAGCCGAATGGAAGAGGGCCTGTGTCCCCAGACCCGGGTGGAACATTGTGAGTGACTGCGGCCCAAAGTTTAAGTCCTACTGGGCGCAGTGGGACTCGCTGTTTGTGAGGGATGGCCTCATATGCCGTACCTGGGAGAGCACCGACGGGAAGACATCTCGGGAACAAGTCGTCGTTCCAAAGGCTATGACGGAGGAAGTCCTGAAGGAAGTCCATGGAGGATCATCTGGTGGACACCTAGGGATAAAGAAGACCCTGGAGAAGCTGAGAGAGCGGTTCTACTGGATCGGATGCCGAACTGACGTAGAGAACCACTGCGCGAGGTGCCACGATCGCGCAGCCAGCAAGGGCCCGGGACGAAGACGACGGGGTCCACTGAAGACCTACAACGTGGGCGGCCCCATGGAGAGAGTGGCCATTGATGTTGCTGGGCCATTCCCGTTAAGCGAAGCAGGGAACCGCTACATATTGATCGTCAGCGACTACTTTACCAAATGGCCGGAGGCGTATGCGCTCCCTAACCAAGAAGCCGCGACGATTGCAGAGACCCTGGTGAAGGAATTCGTCAGCAGGTACGGAGTACCCCTGGAGCTGCACTCCGACCAAGGGAGGAACTTCGAGTCGCAGGTGTTCCAGAACCTATGCCAGCTGCTGGGAATCTGGAAGACAAGGACAACGCCGCTACACCCTCAGTCCGACGGGATGGTAGAGCGATTCAATCGCACCATCGAGAATCGTCTCCGAATAGTCGTCAGCAAGCACCAGAGGGATTGGGACAAACATCTTCCACTATTTCTCCTGGCCTACCTCGCCGCCGTGCATGAAGCCACCGGGGGCACACCAGCCCGAGCCATGTTTGGGAGGGAGCTCCTTCTACCTGTCGATCTTGCCTTCGGCCGACCTGGGAATGATCTGGTCCCGGTAAGCCAGTATTGTCAAGAACTGGTCGACCAACTGGAGGACGTGCACGCGTTCGCGAGGAGGAAACTGCGGATCGAGTCCAACCGAATGAAGACCTGATATGACCAGCAGACGGATGCCGGCGGATTCCACGAGGACGACCTGTTCTGGCTCTTCAACCCATTACGGAAGAAAGGCCTGTCACCCAAACTGCAGAAGTCCTGGGAGGGCCCGTACCGAGTCATGAAACGGATCAACGATGTCGTCTACAGGATCCAGCGGAGCCCGAGGGCGAAGATGAAGATCGTGCATCGAGATCGCCTGGCAGCCTATGGAGGGACACAGACGGACCAATGATTGATCGGGACGATCAGCCTTTTAGGAAGGGGGTGGTGTTACGGCTGTGAGTTTGTTCCATCGCTCGCCGCATGAGTCACAACTGCCCCAGGGCTGGGCTGCTCGGCCTCAGTGTATTGCGTGCGCCTTATGCAACAGGACTGCTAGGACAAAGGGGTGGTCCAGAATATTCGTGACTGAGCCAGCGATGGAAACCTCGAGAAACCGTGAACCCTGGATGGGTCTAGAAGCATTTATTGAGTCACCGGCCTGCTATATAAGAGCGACCTGTCAAGCAGCAGTGGTTGTGTTTTACGAGCTAATGCGAGCGTTTATCGTGAGCGACAGAAGTGTGGTGACTTGCGAAACCCCTAGTGAAGCCGTTTCTCTTGACAGCGAGGAAGTGAGAAGCATACAGGGGACTGCCTGTGTTTTCGTAAGTAACTGTAATTTGTGTACATAGAGGAGAGTTGCATGTAGTTCTGTCAAGGCCACCAGACTCATCTGCGAGAAGATTAACTGATGACAAGTGAAAGAGGGCAAGGGCTCTCCATAAGCAAGAGACTTGAGGAAACTGGAGTAAGGTTCCAATTGCTTGTATTTGCTGATGAGTAGTGTATCTTCCTGCAAGCAATAAAGCTAACTTCTCTTTAAAGCAGTAATTGGTGTTGTGCTTTCTACCCACCGTAATCCAGTTAACAAAAGTGCCACTAGGGGGGTGGCACGTAACAATATGTTTCATAACTCTGGCCCTTCGAACAGTTCCTTTTCTATCTTCATATTCTTGCCCACTTTCCCTTTGTCTTTTTCTTATTTCCGCTTTCCAATTTTTCTTGTTCACAACTCTCTTTCTACTTCTGGATGGTTTAGGATGTTCGTCTAGTTCTTTACTTATTGTAAGATTAACATTTTCACTAACTGTAGATCGATGTTCATCATTGGTATGTGTAAAAGTTTCGTCACTTTCAAAACCTTTACTGGTATTGTTCAAAGTTCCCTCACCGTTATTTATCAGTCTCTTATCAACTTCAGATTCATCTGATGAGGAAAACCTAACATATTCAATAATAACGTCAGCTGGACGTACAGTAACACAGGTACTAGGCGACTGGGCAGTGGGTGTAGTTCCATTGTCATAAGCGGCAACAGTCGTATTACTGTTCAACTCTACAGGTGTAACACACTCAGTTGAACCATGGCCATTACCATAGGAACACAGCATTATATCACTGTCAAACTCTTCATTTCCACTCTCTATCACAGAACTAGACGTTGGAACTGAGGTTAGATTTTCACCCATGTTAACCTGTACTTCGTCAGCACTGCAACATACATAAGGGAGTATTGCAGTTTATTGGCTTCACATAATATTGTAAATGGATAGGCCTATTTAGCCAGAAATACTCCCCTGAAGTCAAAAATTATAAAAGTAAAACACACCCATAGTGCATTGAACATAACACTGTTTAATAAACTTGTCCTATTAACCTCACTTCAAGCTCACTAGCTTACCTACCTTATATATTTCATGATTTGTGCTTCATCACAAGCAATACTCTTTGGTTTTAGTGACATATTTAGCAATTAATATACTGTATTATAGTCACCACTAAATAAACAAGCATGGTAGTAAGGCTGCTCTGAATCAATTTATCTTGGAATGCATTTGTTCCATGTACACAGAATGCATTGATATTGTTACGTGCCACCCCCCTAGGGGCACTTTTGTTAACTGGATTACGGTGGGTAGAAAGCACAACACCAATTACTGCTTTAAAGAGAAGTTAGCTTTATTGCTTGCAGGAAGATACACTACTCATCAGCAAATACAAGCAATTGGAACCTTACTCCAGTTTCCTCAAGTTTCTTGCTTATGGAGAGCCCTTGCCCTCTTTCACTCGTCAACAGTTAATCTTCTCGCTAATGAGTCTGGTGGCCTTGACAGAACTACATGCAACTCTCCTCTATGTACACAAATTACAGTTACTTACGAAAACACAGGCAGTCCCCTGTATGCTTCTCACTTCCTCGCTGTCAAGAGAAACGGCTTCACTAGGGGTTTCGCAAGTCACCACACTTCTGTCGCTCACGATAAACGCTCGCATTAGCTCGTAAAACACAACCACTGCTGCTTGACAGGTCGCTCTTATATAGCAGGCCGGTGACTCAATAAATGCTTCTAGACCCAACCAGGGTTCACGGCTTCTCGAGGTTTCCATCGCTGGCTCAGTCACGAATATTCTGGACCACCCCTTTGTCCTAGCGGTCCTGTTGCATAAGGCGCATGCAATACACTGAGGCCGAGCAGCCCAGCCCTGGGGCAGTTGTGACTCATGCGGCGAGCGATGGAACAAACTCACAGCCGTAACAATATCATTGGTCCATGGAGATCGGACACTTGCATTCCAACCTTTCGTGTTTCCAAAGGATATAGAACTAATAGTACATTAAATTCCTCGTAGGTGGCAGCAGCTATCAAGGAAATGAAAGTAACATAGAACACATGCATCCTCAACTAATGTATACCACTCTTAAGCACAAAAAACTCATATTTGGAGATGGAACACTTGCATTCTAATCTAGCGATCTGTTGAGATATGCTCGAACTACTTGCAAATAGGTATTCAGAAAACATCGTAGATGATTGTTCCGTGAATATCTCAAATTACACAAAATGTAACATAGGCTAGATGTTTGTTCTTGCATGCGCTTCAAATATCGTTGCTATCAACAAGAAGAACAGAAGAGGCGTGATCGTGGACCCAATGGTACGAATGGAAGTGAACATTCAGCAAGCAGTACAAGGAGAACGAGGTTATTTACCGACCATGTATGCCTCACCTGAGTGATTGATATAATCTGCCTGAAAATGCATGGAAAGTAAAAGGTCTCCTTTTTGGAGTTCGGGAACAGCTTTCAAGTTTATTGTGAACATTATTAACCCTCAGTAAGAAGAATGACCCAGGTGTATCACAATAAGTTTATTTGCCACGAGCTTGAGAATTCACTACTTTCTAGTTGACTCGCCCTTCACTTGTCTTGTTGTCACGTAATTCTCTCCAACAATTAATTGAGCGGTGATAATTGTTTTATACAATTTTTGCTATGTATGGAAAGTTTTTACCCTGCACACTTTTCTACCATCAGCAATATGTAAGTCTCATTTCTTGTTGGTATTGCTGAGTGGGAATGAACAGAGGAAGAAGACTGATGGATCAAGAAATTCAAGCCTGTTTTGAAGCTTTAGATGATGATGTTGTTGGGGGAGATACATCTTGATCAGAAGAGGAAACTGTAGAAGACAGTGATCATAACTCAGCTCAGGGCATTTTTTCAGGGGGAACACGGGAGTATGCATACCCCTTAAACATTTTAAAACTGTTTAAGAAAAAATATTGGTACATTTGTATCTAGTCCGGCAAATATAACTTCTGACTTGAAAGTTCATCGATCAGCTGGCGTCAACGCACTGTTCACAACAGCTGGAGGAGATTTCGAGTAATCCTTGTTTAAAAACGATCTATACTTTTTAGACCTATGGACAGACATTTTTAATGAATGCCTAAAACAAGGAACAATTCCAATTACCTGGCGACATGCCACTCTGAAGTTGTTATATAAAGGCAAAGGAGATATGGAAGATCGAAATGCATACAGGGGCATAGCATTAGAATGTACAGCCTTCAAAATCCTAACTAGTCTTCTGAATAACCGACTATACCAAATGATATAGAAATTCATCCCTGAAGAGCAATTCGGGTTCACCAAGGGCAAATCGACTTTACACGCTGTGAAATACCTTAAGGACGAAATCGAGGAAGTTTTGAAATACCAGAGAGGAAAGCTTCATGTGATTTTCGTGGATTACACCAAGGCATTTGACCTTTTAAATAGAACCATGATAATAGAAAAACTGGAAGGATTCATAGGGGAAAATTACATCACGAGAATTATTAGAGATATACTTGGCCGTAACTTGGTACAAATAGATGATAGTGTTGATTGATCCAGGCCACTAAAACAGAAAAATGGCGTGTTGCAGGGAGATCCACTTAGCCCACTATTGTTATATATATCAACATCAGATATCATCAAATGCATCAAAGCAGACGTCAAAATACTGGCATATGCTGATGACATGGTTCTTATGTCACCCGAGATAACAAAACTTCAAGAAGCCTTTGACCAGCTGGAAAAGTGGGCCACCAAAAATGAACTGCAAATTAACGAAAAGAAAACCGTTGTAATGACATTCAGGAAAGGAGGAAAATCAGCAACCAATGACAAGATCACATACAGAAATGAACCAATAACAACTGTTCCATACTTTAAATACTTAGGAATCACATTACAGACATATGGAAATGTCTTTACGATACATGTCAAAGAAAGAATAACAGCTGCGACCTTAGCCATGATAAGTCTAAAAACTCTTCCACAGATCTCGCTGGTAACAGCAATGGAAATATTTAAATTGAAAATTACGTCCATCATAACATACGGCATGGAGTTAATTTAGGAACACCTTACCAAAAGTAATCTAACGGACTTAGAAAAAGTAAAAGCAAAATTCCTAAAAAAGACGTTGGGTGTATCAAAGTACACCCGTTCGCACCTGGTATATGTGCTGGCTAGGGAAAATTTCTTCATAGAAGATCTCCGCCTGCAACTACATCTACCCTCTACACATGCGTATCAGTGCTTGCTTATAGACCTTCAAAGAAAAAGGGAAGACATATGGCTGGAGTTTTACACTACAGACGCAATGTTAAACAGTGATTGGAAAAAGCCAGGATATGAACTAAGACACTTAATGACGCGTTTCGCTGTTCACGGTTTTCACCACCTGATATGCAGCAGAGCCAACTATCATGAACCACAAGAATTACAGTATATATGCAAATTGTGCGGAAGAAGCTGTGAGAGGTACCACGCAATGTTTTGCGGGAAAAGACTTGTGTCGCTGACTAAATTCTGTCTCGATGCTGAGAACTAATATGTTTTCTTTGCACATTGTGCGAATCTTTTCTCTATTATTAAATCGATCTATTGAATCAGATTGTTTTGGTTGGCAACTCGGAACTCAGCAGCATAATCGAAACTATATGCCATATTATTTTCTGCTCGACAAAAGCTTTGCGTAATTGCTGCCTTATTCGAAGAAATTTACTTGTTTAGGCAAAAATAAGTAACATACTCTAACAATCGTGAAAAGGAAGTTGTGTTCTTATAATCACGCAGGCTAGTGTTCGGAGGTGGGGTTGGTTGTTAGTTTGAGCGTGTAGTTATTTTTGAAGGATGAAGAAAATAACGAACTATTTTACATCCACCCAGGTATCGAAAAAGTTGAAAGTTAATGAAGTAGTGAGTTAATAAATTAACCCAATTTATCCTTTCATTTAACATGTCAGCCCATAAAGTAATAACCGGACTCTGCAAAGTGCCGAAAATTGCACGATCATGATGTTTTGTCGACTACAACTTATTTGTTTAGAAAAAAAGCACTGACTCAGACTCAATAAAAAGTGCAGAAGCTGATCAGGATGTGTCTGATGATGAAGATAGTTCAGCCAACACCACCTAGAGAGAAGGCCATGCAATATGGTTTGAATATACGAGTGACGTCACAGCCCAACGGCTGTGTGGCCATGGAGACACAGGAATAATATTCGTGTTTATGGTGTGGTTTCCGCGTTATGTGTTTAGTGTTTACGGTCCCGGTACTGATTTACTCGGAATTCCTATTCGCTTATACTTCATGGTTATCAGTGCAGTAACGATTCTAATGGGGTGAGGGGGTCTCCGCCCAATCAATACAATTTATTACTGGCAATTAACAATTTATTGCCTCTGGGGACATGTTTCGGGCCTCATGGGCCCTTCTTCAGCCGCTAGATTATGTACATATTCACATCCATCATATTAATTAGACACAGATCATGCATATTTTATGCATATTTTGAGAAAAACATTAAAAGTAACACTCTAAAAGCTATTTCTAAAACATCATCGTAACCATATTATAAAAAACAAAAACAAGTACAGCTAGAAGTGACACATGTGGTCTTAGTGACCTTCTTAATGTTTGATCTGGTATAATGCCCAATTCAAAGTGCTATTAAAATATTTATTTAAAATGTTTAAAAAATATTTGGAGATAATTAGAAGATGACCAATGGGCTTATTGGCTCTCCTTTGTAGTTCTGCATCCCATTTTTCAGCCAGACCCCCTCACCCCATTAGAATCATTATTGTACACGTCAATACAGACCTTGTGAAATGGATAATCCTCCAATTATTATTATTATTAATCGTATGGCAATTACACATCACTTTTTGGAACACGGAGAAAATATAACCATAATTTACAAATTTACAGACATATTATTTACATAGTTTAACACATTTGCTGTAGAAAACAAAAAGTCAAAGTGGTTTCCAGGATATAAGTTCTGAGGGCACTCTTCAACTGTATGCTTGATGGTCTGACACTGGAAGCCACACGTGCACTCTGGAGAGGTGATCTTTCCCCATTTGTGTAGTAGATCACCACATCTCCCATGGTTGGTGCGTATCCTGTTCAGTGTACACCATGTTCTACGGGGCAGATCAAGTTCCCATGGATTGTTGTTACTATGGAGAAAACTATGTAGCTCTGGTGGAGTGTTTGTGTACCAATTTTCTGCCCAGGCTTCATGAAGATTGAAGTTATGGTCTGCCAGGTTGTTGGCTGTTCTGATTGCAGGGTGTCTGGAGCGGAGTCTATCGATTTGGATTGCAGGTATGTCCTCATGGATTGGCAGCTGTTGGTTGTTGCAGATTTTGTTAAATTCTCTCAGGAGGATATTCTTTCTTCTCAGCGTAGGAGGTGGAATACGGCTCAGGACAGGTAGCCAGAAAACTGGTGTGGACTTGATTGTACCAGTAATTATCCGCATAGTTTGGTTTAGTTGAACATCTACTAGCTTCGTGGGACTACTGTTTAGCCAAACAGGGCTGCAATATTCTGCTGCTGAGTATACAAGACCTAGGGCAGTTGATCGGAGGGTAGACGCAGTGGAACCCCATGTTGTACCACACAGTTTTTGTAGGATGTTATTTCTTGACCTCAATTTGGCTGCAGTGTTTGTTAGATGTTGTTTAAATGACAGTGTTCTGTCAAGTGTCACTCCAAGGTACTTTGGGTATTTGTTATGAATCACACGTTTTCCATCAAAATATATGTTTAGTTCATGGTTGGCTAGGATGTTGCTCAGATGAAAGCACGTGGATTCAGTTTTATTAGGGTTCGGGTGAAGTCCCCATTTACGGAAGTATTCAAACATTGCACATAAGTCCTTCGTTAATATTTCTTCAGTGGCCTCGATTTGTTTGTGTTGAGTTGCTAATACCCAATCATCAGCATAGCCGAACTTCCTGGACTGTGTGTCTGGCATATCTGCTATATAGAGACTGAATAATAGCGGAGCCTACCAGTATATACAGTATTTTATTTTAATTCGTGTTTATGGTGTGGTTTCCGCGTTATGTGTTTAGTGTTTACGGTCCCGGTACTGATTTACTCGGAATTCCTATTCGCTTATACTTCATGGGGTTGCCGTTGCTTCACGTCCGTAGGTTTAACCTGAAAGTACCCTACACGTGACCCCTGGGTGGTGCTAAGAAAGCAACAACTCTGGCTGCTAGACAATCCTTGTGATCTCCTCGCACAATCACATCACTATGACTCCTCTCATCAACAACGGTTCTTTTAAGAACCAAAGATGTAGATACGTTGGACCAAGTACTAGAATCCTACAGATTAATATAGAGAGTATTAGCAGATCTAAAAAAATCCTCCAATTAATTTATCAGTGCAGTGTTAAGTTATGCCTAATATGTGTAGTGTGGCAAATTGTTTTAGGCAATTAAGCCAAGGGACCTTTTCCTTATTATGAAGGGAAGAATTCGAAATCGGTACCAGCTATTCACCGCAATATATTCCTACAAATCATTCCAAGGTATGTTTAAACCGAGACTGATTAAAGATTAGTAAACAGATAGTCAGGCTAGCCCCTCTGTACGTGAAAATTCATTTAGTTGTAATATTCAGAATTTTCTAACCTAAATTATGTACTACCGTACAGGTTATGTCGTTAGGCCGTAGCAGGTTCTGATTAATCCGTTTTTCTATTCCACTAATCTCATTCATTACATTTATTATTGGGGCGGGGGAAGAGGGGTGTGTGAATCAGGTTTGAGATTGAATAAATTTAGAATAAATAGAGTAACTAATGTAGTACAAGGTGATACAATTATTGTATCGTCATGTTCGAATGAAATTCCTAGGAGCAGCCCCTTCTCGGTTCCACAACTGCCCAGAGTATTTAACTGGCATTGCAATATCGTCTGCCGAGAAGATTAAGATGATAGGAGATGTAGGATTCAAAATGTATGTTTATCATAGGCTCTTGCTGAATGTATGCAGACATTGGCGAAGAATCTGGAAGCAGTTTTATTTAACATCTTTCAGGAACTGAAAGTGAAGTTAAACAGTGCGTGTCTTCATCCTGAGGGGAATTACATTAAAGAGGAATCGTGCAGCCTACCAGTTTATATTTTATTTTAATTGACATTTGAATGAACACTTGCGTTGCTGCATTTAGATAACAGAAGGTTTGAGTGCCTCCTTGTATGTATAAAATACAGAAGTGAAACATTGTAATAACATATCTTTACCAAGACAGTTAGGTGCAATGCTAGGAATTGAGGAACTTATAAGGAATGCCCATTCAGTGCATGCACATGAGCATCAAAGTGTTGAGGATACTGTACCTGTTGTACATGAATCAACAAGTTTGTTCTTTGGTAAATATTCTGATGTCTCTTTAAGACTGCTGCTCTTTTCCATTTCAGTAGGGAGCCTTTTCTGTGCCCAAGATCGCGGGTTCAAACCCGGCCGAAGTCGTCAGATTTTTAGAGCGTTAACAATCGCTCAGTATGCCTTCCTTTGGAGGGGAAGTAAAGCCGGCAGGCCCATGTCATAGACTAATGGCATGCAAAAGAACCTTCCACTAACTACAATTGTGTGAAGCTGAATTTATAGGTTAGATTTGATTATCGCTCTATTAAGTCCCAACGTTCGTCGCCAGAAGCCAGTTGTGGTGGCTTCTAGTAGCCAAGTTCATAGCTAGGTGCCGTTGATGGTAGCATCTGGTAGCAAAAATAGGAACTACTTGAAATTGATCGTCGGCAGTCCTTACCTGACTTACAGATATCACACACTAATACAACCATCACAATTAACACCGGTTAGCAGACAGATTCTACACACACCCAAGATACACGGGGTACATGACCGCGTTGTCGCAGCCCCTAAACTAAGGAACCAATCAACCAACCTTTTCTGTCATAGGCATTATTATTATTACCAGCCTGGTTTCTTATCACTTTCTGTGTCTAATTTTTGTTGTTGTTGTTGTTGTTGTTGTTGTTGTTGTTTCGTTAGTGGGTTAGGACATCACTGTCATCAGCCGTGTGTACTCGGATACGGGTAGAATTTGTATGTGTATTGCCTGCGGTAGTGTGTGTATTGTGATGCTAGAATTGGGAAGGAAGTGACCATGGTCTTCTGTTAGGAACAATCCCAGCATATACCTGAAGGAGAAACGAGAATCCAACCCACTTCTTCTCAGTTCAGTGAGGCTGACTGAATTTAGTTTCAAACCTCAAATCAGAATTACATTTCCCGGCAGAGGTGGGAATAAAACCTGGACCGTTGGGACAGATGATTGACTATAGATATTAATTTCTGTTTTAACTGTTACAGATTAATTGGTTATTTGTGTGTCTTTTTTTGTAGTCGACATTTCACGTTAAAATGGGGTGAATATATTTCAAAGTTTTTGATTGAATACTTCTATATATCGCATTTATTGCTGAGACAACAGTGTCTTCGGTCAAGTTCAAACTCGCAAGGTTCGAAATGCATACTTTTCGAGTCTGATCGAAAACGTCGATTTATTTGTGTAATGTACTGATCACATCAACTTCTGACCATGTTTCATTTATGGTTTCGTCCAACCCCTCCTCCGCGTGGTGGGAGACGGGCAACGGCATGAAGTAGGGGATTGCCTGTAGGGGTGAAGTACAGTGGGGACTTTGTGTGCCCCGGGACCGCTACGGTAGCTGTGAAGGCTCTATGGGAACCCTGAAAAGTGACGGCTGACGGGGCTCTGGTGAAGCTACGATAGGCCTAGCAAGCCAGTAGTGGATATCATATTTGCTTTCAAACCAGGAACAGGCCTCGGAAAGGACGGATGCAAACGACGACGACCCGGATATGCTAATGGAGTACGAGTTGGGACATTAAACATACAGACACTGACAGGAAAAGTGGAGGAGATTGTAGATGTGATGGAGAGAAGAAAACTGGATGTACTGGGCTTGGCAGAAACAAGATGGAAAGGAGAAGGTCGCAGAGAACTGAGGAAAGGGTACCGGTTGTACTGGAGTGGGAACAGAGAAGGAAGGAGCAGCGGAGTAGGAGTAGTTGTGAGAGATGGAATGAAGGAAGAGGTAAAGGGAATAAGTGACAGGATCATGAAGATCAGAGTAACTGTAAAGGGAAGAAGCCTGGAGATAGCCCAGGTATATGCCCCTCAAGTTGGATGTACAGCTCAAGAGAAGGAAGACTTTGAGGAGGAGCTACAACAGCAGTTGAATGGTCAGAGCATCAGAGTCATGGGAGATTTGAATGCTCATGTAGGAAGTGAAAGGCAAGGATATGAAAATGTATTGGGAGCAGAAGGATGGGGTAGCAGGAATGAAGAAGGGAGAAAGTTGCTGGATTTTTGCAAGAGAAACGGTTTAGTGGTAGGCAACTCCTGGTTCCGGAAGAAAGAAAGCCACAAGGTAACGTGGTACAGCAGTGGTTTAACAAAGAAATCTTTGGTAGATTACATGCTGTACGACTGGGAAATGAAGAGAAGTGTCAGAGATATAAAGGTAATACCATCAGAGGCCTTAGATAGCGACCACAGAATACTTGTAATGAGCCTGGGAGTTGTTAAGGATAGCAGGAGGACAGAATACCAGGAAAGTAGAATCAAAGTATGGAAACTCAAGGAAAAGGAAGTCAAGGAAGAATTCCAGAAGATAATAAGGGAAAGGTTGCCAACAGACAATCCTAAAACAGGGGAAGAGGAATGGAAGCAATTCAAAAATACAATGGTGGAAGCTGCAGTGGCAGTATGTGGAAGAACAAGCAACAGAAAGTGGTGTAAAGAGACACCATGGTGGAATGAGAGAGTAAAAGAAGCTGTGGGAAGGAAGAACAAGACTTTCAGAGTGTGGTTCCAGGAAAGAACTGATCTGGCAAGGGAAGATTATAAGATAAAGAAGAAAGAAGCAAACAAGATTGTCGCAGAGGAGAGGAAGAAGTGGATGGTAAAGTGGACAGAGATGATGGAGGAAGACAGCAGAGGAAATAAGAAAGTACTTTATGGGATGGTCAAAAGTAAGAGAAGAGGTCTGCGAGAGGATGTGGTAATGATGGACAAAAACGGAAATGAGGTACACAACAAAGAGACTTAGACAGTGTGGAAAGAGTACTTTGAGGATTTGCTGAATCCAAATGGTCATAGGGAGAAAGACAATGTATTGGAAGATGGAGAAGACAACACAGGAATGGAAAAGGACCTGACTTGGAGAGAACTGGAGATGGCTATAGACAAGATGAAAGGAGGAAGGGCACCAGGTGTGGATGAAGTGAGTGTTGAAATGGTGAAGGCAGCAGGGGAGGTTGGGAAACAGTGGCTGTACCGTGTGATGAGGGTGATATGGAAGGAGAAAAAGACCCCAGAAGATTGGAAGAAAGGATTAATTGTCCCAATATTTAAGAAAGGAAGCAGAAAGGAGTGCAGAAATTACAGGGGAGTCACACTCATACCTCACTGTGCCAAGGTATATGAAAAGATATTAGAAAGTAGAATACGAGCCAAAGTGGAGAGAAAATTGAGAGAGGAGCAGTATGGATTCAGACCTGGGAGATCAACAGTGGGTCTCATATTTTCAGTGAGACAGCTCCAGGAACTCCACTACGAATTTGGAGAGGATCTGTTGATGGCCTTCCTGGACATCGAAAAGGCCTATTATAGTGTGTGTAGGGAGAAGGTTTGGAAAGCAATGGAAAACATGGGAGTGGAAAAAGAGACTGTAGGCAGAGTAAAGGAGATGTATTGTGGAAGTGTGAGTTGTGTGAAAGTTGGAGGGGAAAGAACAGACTGGTTCAGACAAATGAGTGGCCTGAAACAGGGTAGTGCGCTGTCACCCCTTCTCTTTGTTGTGGTTATGGATGAGGTAATGACACGGATAGCAGGAAAGATAGTAGAAGATAAGATGAAAGCAACGGTGTTTGCAGATGATCTCATGGTCTGGGGAAACAAGGAGGAGGAAATTCAGGAGCAACTGAAGGCTTGGGAAGAAACAGTGGGAGAGTACGGATGGAAGTTCAACATCAGTAAATGTGAGATCCTGTTAACGACCAGGAAAAAGGACAGACCAATGAGTGGGATAACACTTGGAGGTGTACAGCTGAAGAAGGTGGAAAGTCTCAAGTACTTGGGAAGTATAGTGGAGGAAAATGGGAGAAATGACAAAGAGATTACGGAACGTGGCAGACAGGCAGAAGCATTTCTGAGAAGCATTAGGAGCTTAGTGTGGAATAAAGATGTCCCACAAAAAAGCAAGGAAGTGTTATACAGAAGCTACTATATCCCAATACTGACCTATGCTTCAGAAACGTGGACAATGAAGAAAAGAGACATAAGCAGAATACAGGCAGGTGAAATGAAGTTCCTGCGAAGTAGGATCGGAGTAACAAGAAGAGACAGAGTAGGAATGAAAAGGTCAGGGAAATGGTGAAAGAGGAGTCCTTGCAAGGTAGGATTGAGACATCAAGACTGAGGTGGTATGGACACTTAAAGAGAATGGATGACAAGAAGATTCCCAAGAGGATACATGAGATGCAGATGCAGAAGAAATGACCAAGGGGAAGACCAAGAGATAGATGGCTGAAAGGAGTGGAGGAATGTGTCAAGAAGAGAGGCGAGGACTGGACCAGAGTGACAGCGGAGAGGTGGTGGGAAGAAAGAACTAAGTGGCGAGGCTTATGTTCCAAACAGACCCAGCCTGGGACTGGAAACTGTACAAGATGAAGATGATGATGATGATGATTTATTTATTCGCGTCTGTAGAACGTAATTTTATAAGTAAACACTCAGTCTCGTTTCCTCACAGCTTGTTCATAGCTGGGTAACGCGCTCGCTGACGGCCGGAAGGCTATGACGTCATAAATCCTATTGCATGGCCTTCTCTCTCGGTGGCGTTGGTTCAGCCTCTGCGAACATTTCTGAAGATGACATTCTCTTGGGGATATGTCTTCATAGTTTGAAATGGAAATATGGTGCGATTTGGTATAAGGAACCTACAGTTACTATAGAGGAAGAACACATGCTCCAAATATTGTGACAGAGCGACTTGGTGTAAAACAAGTGAATCAAAAATGTACCCAGGTATGCAAATAAGTGTTTAGTTGATATTTTTCATTGACAAGTTTATACATAATGATGTTTGGTGAATCTAAAAATAACACTCCCATTATGGCAAAAAATTACCCAGTACGAATCCTACCATAAGTTACTCCAGGGTTAAAGGACTTGACATCATTAGAATGAAATGGAAAAATTCTGATTTAGCATATTGAGAGCCTCAATCCATATGCTAAATAATTATTTTTTAAGGTGTATAATGTATGACTAGAGCCAACAATATATGTCATTCTGAATATTTATGGTTTCTCAGTATGCTGGGCAGTAAGTTATTCATCATCATCATCGTCATCATCATCATCAAATTCCAGCTCCAGTCGCCCGGGTGCTGTTATCGAGTCCTCACCACCTTTTTTGAAGCATACCACAATATGGATCTTGGAGTTCTTTTCTTCATGGGCAGTTATTTTTTAATTTGGCAAGCTATAAATCAAAAACCACTGCAGATAGAAATATGGGAAATTTCTTCAGTCCTTTCATGTTACTGTTCACCATATCAACAGCTCAGTAATCCTTTTTGTATTGCCATTAATCTGTCTAGGGGCAGATAATCTCGCTGTTCCGCCCCTTAAAACCCCAGCCAATTAGTCTCCGGCCCTGACGTTTGACGATAGTGGGAGAAGCGGGGAAAGACACAAACATAACCAACTTACGGGAGTGAGATATTGTTAACGGATCCTCGAAGCAGTAATTCTTCTCTAACATCGTAACTATGTAATGATAAAATTCCACACCCTGTTTCCAATTTAATGCTTTATTATGTTATTCCGACAACGTGGTCATGTAGCCCCGTGTACTTTGGGTGTGTGTACAATCTGTCTGATATGTATGTATGTATGTATGTCTACCCCTTATTATTCCCGTTTTCCAACGGGGTCGGGGATGAGATGCGATGGAAGTCTTTGTGGCGATGATTTTTACGGCCGGATGCCCTTCCTGACGCCAACCTCATGAGAGGAGATAATGAGAGATGAAATGAATGATGGTGAATGAAACAGGGCAAGGATGTGGAAGGAAGCGGCCGTGGCCTGTCAGAAGGTACCGTCCCAGCATTTGCCTGGTGTTGAAAATGGGAAACCACGGAAAACCATTTCAAGGATGGCCGACGGTGGGGCTCGAACCCACGCGTCTACCGAGTCAGCAGAGAGCTTGGCCCCATGACCTAATGCTGAGCTTTAGCCAGCGTAGCCACTACTGTTGGTAATCTGTCTGATAACCGGTGTTAATTGTGATGGCTGTATTAGTGTGTGTTATCTGTAATTCAGGTAAGGACTGTAGATGATTAACTTCAAGTAGTTCCTACTTTTGCTACTAAATGCTACTGTCAACGACACCTAGCTGTGTACTTGGCTACTAGATGCTACCACAACCGGCACCTGACGATGAACGTTGGAACTAATGGAGCATTAATCAAAACTAACCTACAAATTTAGCTTCACACAATTGTAGTTATTGGAAGGTTCTTTTATTGTCATAAATCTATGACGTGGGCCCACCGGCTTTACTTCCCCTCCGAAGGAAGGCATACTGAGGGATTTTTAACGCTCTTCGGCTGGGTTTGAACTCGCGATCTTGGCCATAGAAGCTCAGCATGCTACCAACTACGCCACCGAAGCCGCTTTCTGGAGTCCAGTTGCTCTTTATGTTAGGGCAGTTTATGTAAGGATTGTTGTTTTGTGTATACACGATTAACGGTTAATTGTTAATTAGCCTGTGAAATGTGGGAAATATTTAATGTAGTCCGCATCTTTCATATTTCGCGGTGCAGAATCGGCAACGTTGTACCTCTCCCTCAAGAGAAATTTCTGAGCCAGAGACTCGCCGGCTGGACTATAACTAACTAATCTGTCTGAGCAGAAATGAAAATGAAAATCCACAGCCTGCTTCCAGTCTCCGACCAGGTCAGGAATGGAATGAATGAAGCCCCCAGCTAGCGAAGAGGATATGAACTGTGCCGGCTGCCGAGGCCTGACGCACTCCTCTGGGGCAATGATTAAATGCATGACAGATGAAATGGAATGATAGTGGAGAGTGTTGCTGGAATGAAATGTTGACAGGGAAATCCGGAGTACCCGGAGAAAAACCTGTCTGCCTCTGTTTTGTCCAGCACAGATCTCACATGGAGTGGCCGGAATTTGAACCACGGACCCAGCGGTGAGAGGCCGGCGTGCTGCCGCCTAAGCCACGGAGGCTTCGTCTGAGCAGTAACGTTATTCTAAATTATGCTTTGTTGCGAGCCTGTCTCCTCCTGCTGGGAGGAGAGTCAAGATGACATCAACTAATCATAATAATGTTATTGGTTTTACATCCCTTTTAACTACTAAGGCTTTGATAGCAACTTGCTGGCCCCGAGGTGTGGGGGCAGTGTGCCTCCTCACCCGGAGGCACTGGGTTTGATTCCCAGTTCTGTCTAAAATTTTAGATACTGACGTGAAGGCTGGAATGGGATAGCTTCATGAGGACAATTGAATAGTTGTCGGATCGGAGAGGCAGCACCCTGGTAAAGAAAGCCAAGATTAACGGCTGAGGGGGACATGTTCCGCTCGCTGACCATTCAATCTGTAGGTCAAATGGCTGAGCAGTGGTAGTTTGGTAGGCCAAGGCCCTTAAAAGACTATAGTGCTATATTTATTTATTTATTTTTGCTTGCCATGGTGGGTGAGTGGTTATCGTGTCAGACTACCAACCCCAAGCTTGCAGGTTCGCTCCTGGCCGTGGTAAGTGATTTTTGTAAAGCGACAAAAATAACGACACGCATGTCATACGTTGTTGGCATGTTGAAGAACCCATTTGAATTCAGTAGGCCGTGTTCATAATGGCAAAACTAATCTCGGGTTTTTCCATCAACATAAAAGTTCCTCCTTTCTCTACTAGAAAGCGCTATAGTGTCAAGGAGCTTAGATATGTAACCACCTTGACTTTCACAGTGTTTCAAGGAATTAAAATAGTGTATGCATTTTGTGTTATTTTCTATTTGCGTTTATTGATTTGATTGATTGAACATGTGCTTGAATGAATGGTTAATTGATTTTTTGATTGAATCTACGAGCGACTAAAGTAATGTATTTTTGTTTGTTTGCTGTTATCTAGATCCTTGAATGTCACTCTTGTATTACTTGTTTCTGAACTTTTTTTTTTATTTTTATGTTTTTGCCTTTTTCCGTTTACTGTGGATAGTTTGTTTTTTCTGTTATAATTATTTCAATGTTTCTTGTACAAAGGGATTGTATGAATGAATGCTTGAGATAGGATGTTTGAGTGCGTGTCTGTATGGTTGTGGTTGTTGATTTATAATAGACTAGTGTATTTCTATTTTTTGTTTGTGTTTGCTGTTTTTGTTTTGTTTATACTTGTAAATTTTATTGTTAATTATTATATTGTCACTAGTGGATTCTATCTGTCTGACAATACATACATGCAAGCTGCCCTCTGGGCGTCAAATAGCAAAACTCGCACCCGGCACCCAAGGCCATACAATATTATTTATTTTTGACATCCACTGTAAAGTTGACCGATTGTATTTAATCCTGGTGTGTTGTAGAACGGAGTGCAGAACACAATGCCACTAGATCCAATATTCTCCAAGAGTGTGCTGCGAGAACAAATATGCTGGCCCACCAGTTGAGGAAAGCAGAGGAAGAGCGCACCCGGGAGATACAGGGACTTGCCAAGATGAGTGATGAGAAGATGCAGCAGATCATGCAGTAAGGCTTACAAACATAATTTTGTTCATCTTCACTTGTAACTTAAAGTAGCTTCATGGACAAATAAGTTTTGGTGGTTGGTTCAAAAGATCATCACAAGCTTACATTCTACAGTGCGCCCGGGAATGTTCTCCGCAGTGCGTACAAGCTGCTGCGAGAGATTACATCACCAGTTATGTTGGCAGCACGGCTGTCGCTTGTACAGTATCATAACTAGGGTTCGGATTTTTAGGTGCTAAAAATCGGGAAAATATTTATTTTTTATGCATTAAAAATAACTGAAATATGTGACAAAAAGTAAAAATATTTAATTATAATTTAGTTTATTAATGTGAAAATAAACAATATGCAATACTCACGAATGCAATTTATTATAAAATGTCTCACTGACTGCTGAAGCATTAGAATACACAACGAGATACAGCTTCAGGTTGTCCATCACAAATGACTGACGATTATCGCGAAACACTTATTCTGAAGGCGCGAAACTGCGGCAATATGTTTCTTGCCCTTGAGGTGTAACTTGAGATCGCTGTTCAGCCTTGATTGCTTTCTCACATGGTTGGCAGAACAGAACGCCCCCATCAGAAGTAAAATTATCTTTAAATTCTGCGACAGACGATAACTTGTAGTTGTTTTTACTTTAGTCATTGTAGAGTGCCAGAAATGAACTGCATGTGAGTGACACTGGTTCAGTAGCTGGGGAGAGAGGGAGGTCTAGCACGTGGTGTAATATGTCCATGGACAGGGAAATCTCCGGCTTCCACAGAGAGTGGCGTGGGGCGACAAGTTAAGAATAACACAGTTGCAAGCTGACATACGCTCTGCATGAAGTTTAGATAGCTCACAGGTTCTTCCTCATTGAAGTAACACAGAACAAAAATGCAATAAACTGAAAGATCTAGCATACTGATTTAATAAAGTGTAAATATTATGTCTTTTTATGTGCTAATAAGTGAAAAGCAGGAATATATGTATTTATAGAAAAAATGCTTAAAATATGTATTTACATAAAAAAATATTTATTTACCTAAAAATCCGAGCCCTAATCATAACAAACAAACAGTATACTCGTTACTCACCACAGCCATTCATAACTGATGCTAGAAGTGCTGATGACACACATGCTCGCTTATTGCAATACACACTGACGAATTCGACCGTCCACAGCCCACACATGTGGCCTTCACCCTATCAAGGACACTGTGCTGCCAACTAAACTGATGACGCAACCACTCGCAGCGGCACGTAACCACTACGGAGAACATTCCCGGGCGCCCTGTACTTAAGGCACCACAGAAACGAGGGTTATCAGACAAATTCAACTCATATCCTAGTATGCAGGGCTGATGACCAAGATGTCCAAAGTCCATAAAACAGGGCCTGCATGGAAATTTGTTCTCGTGAAGAGCCCTTGCATGCATGCAAAAGTCTGACAGGCTGAACACATTTCCCTGTAATAATTTTATTAATGCAGCCAATGGCCATGTACTATTCATTTCAGGATGGGTCAGGGAAGGGATATTGGAAGGAAATCGGCCGTGAACCTATTGAAAGGAACCGTCCCGGCATTTGCCTGGTCGTGAAAATGGGAAACCACGTAAATCATTTTCAGGACTGTGTACCTTTGTAGCAAAGCTGTCTGTCTATGTTCCATTTTGGTGGCGGAGCGAGTTTTGTTAAGAAAAGTTGAATAGAAAGAATCTTGGAACCGCAAAATTAGGACAATGAATCTGGGAAAACGATACTTCCAGGATCGATAGATAAAGATTTCAATGTTTCAAAAAATGCATGTTCCTTGAAAAGAAATTGAGGTTGGTAGTGCCAGTATGTAAATCTATAATAAGCTCCAGATCAGAGAAGGGGTTGGGGTGACAAGGAGTTATTCTGCCTGCTATCATTTACATGTGTGTGTGTTTGAGTCTTCAGTCTTTTGACTGGTTTGATGCAGCACTCCATCCCTCCCTGCCCTGAGCTAATCGTTTTATCTCTACATAGCTAGCACACCTTATATTCCAGGCAATCTGTTTAACATGTTCTAACCTTGGTCTACCCCTACAGTTCTTGTCCTCAACCCTTCTTTCCATAACTAAGCTTGCTAGTCCTGGGTGTCTTAGTACATGTCCTACCAACCTATCTCTTCTCTCCATTAGCAGTCGCCAGAAACATCTCTCCTCTCCCACTAGTCTCAATACCTCTTCATTTGTTACTCTATCTACCCATGTGATCTTCATCATTCTGCTGTAACACCACATTTCAAACGCTTCTATTCTACTTTTATCTGCTGTGCCAACAGTCCAAGTTTCACTTCCATAGAGTGCCACGCTCCAGACAAAGGCTTCAAAAATTACTTTCTAATTCCTAAATCCAGGGCATTATTTTCAGGGGGAACACTGGAGTATGCATACCCCTTAAACATTTGAAAACTTTTTAAGAAAAAAATATTGGTATTGTGCTCGTATAGATGTAAGTGTGCTTGGAAATATTCATATTTTCAAAAGTTTTCTAACTGGCCAATGTTAAATTATAGCGACACTGGAATCAAGCCACGAAACTGGTTTGTACATCTCGCTGAGTTGCCAGTTAACCGAGCCGACCAATGAGGATATTATTCGCAGTCACGTGAGCGACTTAGCACTAGGCAGCACAGTGCTAAAGAATGATGGAACTATGATGCACGGAGATACTCGAAGACTTCCGAGTCGAGTCGAAAGCCGCACGCGAGGGAAGTGTGACTGGAGGTTTGGAGGAGGGGAGATTCGAGCTTGGCACGTGTTGAATATGACCAATGAGAAGCGACCTTACTTAGATAAGAGCAAACAATGTAATTAAATAATAATTATTTATTAACATTATGGCTAATTAAATATTTAATTAAGGATTATTATCATCATCGCTAATAAGGAACCAATCAGATCCTGGTTCTGAAAGGTGACGATAACTTGAGTATTGACGAGGGGAATCAGAGAAGAGAATCGAGGCTCTTAATAATTACGGCTTCATGAGAAGAGGACGTGTCAACCAAATACTTGACAATCGAACAAAGCTGATAGAGATTATTATATTTTTTAAGAAGATGAATACGGCACGCAATTAGCAATGAGAACGAAGGCACTTAGTTTGTGCATGAATATAAAGTTATAAAGCTTATTGAAATTATTCTACATATTTCTACCATGTCAAAATTGCTGAAGTTGAGGGAGGAAAATACGACTGAATCTACAGAAGAAGTAATGACGAACTAAAATGTTAATGGGAACAGAACTATGATGACAGCGAGAGTATTCGAAATGACATAACATCAATCTCGTGGGGGAGATTAACATCTCGTCTCTCCCATGTAAAATATTCTACATCTACAAAGTCATTTCACCAACTAAAATGACGAATGCGTATATCAGAACTTTGGCGAAAGAAGACAGAAGAATTTCACGAACGAGGGCGGCTAGGGGTATCCCAGCGCCATCAAGAGAGAAAGGGTTTTCCCATCTCACACAAGAAGATAGCCTAGCAGAAAGGACGGCCACACGAAGATGTTTGAGTTCGAATCCCGTACCTGACCGCATGGAAACTTCTGTAGGAGATCGAAGAGGCCCACACGACATCATGGAGTTTCGAGCTATCAGAAACAATCCGTTTCTGAGGGATAGCAAAGTTATCTATAACGCAACTCAAGGTAGTCTCGTGACCAACGATATATAACATTTTGTAGAATTGTAGAAACTTTTGAGAATATCCGACAACTTTTTATTAATGCCACTTTTCTAAGTTTCCATAATATTGTTATAGTTTTCGATGTTATTTTTTCATAACTACGTCATGTGGATGTTTAATTTTCGTCGATTTTGACAATTTAGAATTGGTATTTGTTTCTTTGTTGTTTTTTTTGTAATTTTGCGACTTTCAAAATTTGAATGAGGAGATTTTACCGTTTAGTTCAGAATATTTTTATGGTTAAGTTAAAATGTGTTTAGATCACATTTTGTCAGTTTTGAATTGTATTGTATCGTTCTTTGACAACGATAATATTGGAAATTTGTTCCAAGAATGTTATACAGAGGTATATTTTAGAGAATGCAATTCTTAAAGATCTTGTTTGGAGATCCCTATAAGTCACGATCTAATAACTTATTAGACAAATCTGGTTATAAATATTTGGTGACATAATTAATAAACATAAAGTATAAAAGTTTATGAGAAATATATTAAAGAAAGCTTTTATAAGAGAATGTAATGTGAAGTTAGTAAATACAAATTGCAACGTATTATTGAAACAATAAGAGATTGAAGAAAGATTTAAATGAAATATCACAGCTAATAGGAAGCTTTATGGAAATGTGAGTGATATAAAAGGAATAATATTGTTATTAGAAGACTAGTATTTTATCGTATTACCTGTTAAATTAATTCATCGATTGAACCAGTATTTATATTACATATTTTTATTAAGGATGTTGAAACTAGAAGAATTTGTTAATGAGAAGTTAGTTGAGAATAATATGTTATTGGAAGAAACTGCGAAGTATCTCTAAGAGAGAGATTTATTTATTCCCGTGATGACGGAGGTATTTGGTGTATGACAATGAGCATTGTGAAGCCATTGGTCAATTGTTGAAGGAATGCCTGTAATGACAGACGTGCGCATAATTTGATGTTGAAAAATAGAATGTTTTAAGAAGAAGCAGTATTGTTGGTGTTTATTAATATTTGAAGTTATTGCAATAGACTCATAGAGTTGAAATTCCTTGAAAGCATTAGGACAGCGAATCCTAGATGAAGTTGTATCTGAAAGAAATTATAGGATCAATGGATCTTTGTTGAAACTGAGAGTAAACTGAGTTTTAAATGGTTTTAATCAGAGATTGAATTTACGGTAATTATTAAACGAATTGGAAGACTATTTTTATTAAGTATTTTTATTTTGATGACAGACCAGTTATAGGAGGTCTATGAACTATGTCTCTACTTAATTTTATGGATTATAGAATCCCGAATTGTAACAGTTTCCCGATTAAGACATAGTATGGTGAATGAAAATTTTCTTAAGTCCGTTGAAATGTGAGTGAAGAAATAGGAAGACAATTTATGTCTATATTGTCTGTGAAGAAGGCAGTTTGCCCGTTGTAAATATTTTATTTTAAATTGAGTAGTTGCTGAACTACAGTGCCGATATTTGTGTTGTACATAAATTATATTTAGGATTTAAAGAAAGGTTTATACTTATATTTATGCGTAGAATAATTTTTAATTTTTATTTAATTTGAGTAGAAATTTTTATCGCTTCTATGAGAAGGATTTAAGTGGTAGGAGACGGGAGATAAATTGTATAGAGTAATGAATAGTTTTTGTAATGACGGAGATCTACGTCAGGGGTAAATTCATTTTATTTTGGGGATATTTTTTTTAAACTTTATAACATTTTATTTTGTTATAAAACTCCCGTTACCTAGAGCACAGCAGTTGTTTGCTACGATTTAATTCATTATTTTATTTGAGCCTATGAAAGCTTCTATAAACAATTTAATCGGTTTCTAGAAGAAACAAATAAGTGTTTAATGTAACAGAGTAATGACAATTCGTCATTTGATTTAATTTAACGTTAATAATGCATATTATGAATGCAAGTGTTAGGAGACGTGTATTTGTTAATGTCAATAAATATGACAGGCACGTTTTTACGATTCCCTGATCTTTTATATAAATTTGGCATTGTCTTTGTAGTTAAATGGTAGTGGAATGTGCTATAGGGTGGAAGTTCCCAAGGGACCTTATTCGCATCCTTACGCCCGAGATTTTCATGGATTCTCGTCTTTCCTAAATAGTTAGAGAACCTCATTGTTCTGTAGTTAGTTACTATAGCACATTCATAATAGACTCGGTCATGGTTCCGTATTGATTGACAATCAAAGTATAATAAAATTGGGGTATCCGCCTGATCAATACACAAAATTTATATATGGGTCTATATTAAAACCATTTGGTACATGTTTCGGGGCCTATTATGATGGCCCCTTCATCAGCCAAAAACATACAGATTATCAGTATAATCATAGGATACATTGATAAAAGGTAAAACTAACATGTATTTTTTTTTTTACATGTTAGTTTTACCTTTTATCAATGTATCCTATGATTATACTGATAATTTGTATGTTTTTGGCTGATGATGGGGCCATCATAATAGGCCCCGAAACATGTACCAAATGGTTTTAATATAGACCCATATATAAATTCTGTGTATTGATCAGGCGGATACCCCAATTTTATTATTCTTTAATAGCACATTCAGTTTGAAAAATCCCTGTTCCTTATTCTGAGTGTTTTCACCAAGTAGCACTGTGTTGTTTTCTTAGCCGGGACTTCAAGATGCTACAATCCATTATTTTCCCAGCGTTGGATTTTGGTGGATCATCCAGATATAAGGGTACAGTACATTTGTATCTAATCCGGCATATATAACTTCCGACTTGAAAGTTCAGCGATCTTCTGGGGTCAACGTGATGTTCCCAACAGCTGGAGGAGATTTCGAATAATCCTCGATTTAAATCGCTCTATCGAATCAGTTTTTTTGGTCGGCAACTCGGCACTCCGCAGCAAAATCGAAACAATAGGCCATATTATATTCTCGACAAAAGATTTGTGTAATTGCTGCCGTATTCGAAGAAACGTACTTGTTTAGGCAAAAATAAGTAACATACTCTAACAATCATGAAAAGGAAGTTCTGGTCTTATAAGCACGCAGGCTAGTGTTTGGAGGTGGGTAGGTTGTTAGTTTGTGCATGTGGTTAGGCTTGAAGGATGAATAATAATATCGTATGGCCTCGGGTGCCTGGTGCAAGCTTTGTAATTTGACACCCAGAGGGTAGCTTGCATGTCAAATTTCGTTGTTCCTTGAATCACTATGAAAGTCAAGGAGGTTAGATAATAGATATCTAAGCTCCTTGAACATTATAGCGCTTTCTAGTAGAGAAATGAGGAACTTTGTGTTGGCGGAAACTCCCGAGAAATGAAGAAAATAACGAACTATTTTACATCCACCCAGCCATCGAAAAAGCTGAAAGTTAATGAATTGAGTTAATAAATTAACCCAATTCAACTTTTCATTTAACATGTCAGCCATAAAGTAATAACCGGACTCTGCAAATTGCCGAAAATTGCAATTTTGTCGACTACAACTGAGAGTACCCCATAAATTTTGTTTAGAGAAAAAGACTTTTGATATCATCTTTGCTAGTTATTTTGCTTCCTAAGTAGCAGAAGTCTCCTACACAGGTGTGCAAATGATTAGAATCAAATAAAGAATTTAAACCAGTCGCAATTTTTCATTCAAAAGAAGTTTATTGACCAACTGCTGGCATCTTTTGTTACCTTACTTAGTAATGTTTTCTCCCACGTAGACTTACACCTTTTGCCATAAGGAATTGCGTCCGGAAACTTTTAGAATGGGGGATTCCGAGAGATAACTGAGCTGGGTCCATTTTCTATTTTTCATTGACTTTGGAATGTACCTTCTAAGTCAGGTGATTTCAACCCATGATTCATGAATCTTTGAACGGATCATCAGTAAAAATGACCCCAAAGGTTTCAGCTCTAAATTCACACGAAAAGTAGAGCGAAGTAATGAAAAAGAAAGTGTGGCATTTTGCATTAGCAAGGCTCCTCTGATGAGCCTCCGTGGCTTACCCGGTAGCACGCCAGCCCCTCACCGCTGGGTCTTTGGTTCAAATCCCGGCCACTCCATGTGAGACTTGTGCTGGACAAAACGGAGGCAGACAGGTTTTCCCTGTCACAAATTTCATTCCAGCAACACTCTCCACTGCATACCTGCCAACCCTTCCGATTTATTCGTAAACTTTCCGAATTTTCACCTCGTCTTCCGAACTTCTTAATTACTATTATTTCTTCCGAATTTCGGGCCCAGTGATATATTGTAAAAGTAAAAGGAACTGCAAATAATTTCCATTCTCAAGGAGATTCTCTCGTAAGTCGTAATTGCTTTTGTGATTTGCATATCCTTGTTTTTTTGTGTAAGCTTGTGTAAGTTCCTAGCTTGGCAGTGAGCTCCATAGCTGCGATCTCGGAATGGTGAGTCAGCTGATCGGCCTACCGCATACTGATTGGTGGTATTTTTCGGACAAACAGGTGTCAAGCCTACGCTGTTTGGTCGAGGCTGGACACGTGACTGTGCAGAAGGGGATTGAAACCTTGTATGCTACGCGCGGCGATTGTGACTTGTTCCGGTTGACGCCACGTGTTTATACTCGGCTAGCATCACGTTTAGTGCATTTAATTGAGGTATTAATGTGTGCGTCTGTAGATAATTATTTCAGCGAGTTGTGTTGATGATTGTGTTGTGTGTTTTAAGTTTCTCTCGTCTTGTTATGGCGACACAACCTCAGAAACGTTATCTCCAAGTGTTCAAAAAAAGCAATAAAACTGAATTTCCATTCATTTTACAATCTAGTAGAGGAAACCATTTTGCTCTTTGTTCCGTGTGCCGTTGCGATATAAATATTTCTCATGGTGGTAAAAACTGACATGGTATCTCACAGCAACACTTTAAAACATAAGGACAGTGCTAGTTGTTTACAGAAGAACAAAAAATTAGGAACTTTTTTTGTTCACGGGAATGAAGACAATGCTGCCATTCGAGCAGAAAGTTTGTTCACGGCGTTCATCGTAGAACATAACCTCTCGTTATCATGTTCCGATCACGTGGGACCTATGTTCCCGGATTTGGAAATTGCGAAGAAATATGCCTGTGGCAGGACAAAAACATCCGGCGTTGTTCATGAAATGGCATGTGACGCCGATTCAAAAATTATTAATATTTTAAAATATGGGCCTTTCGCGATCTCCACTGAAGGTAGCAATGATAGAGATAGTAAGCTGTATCCTGTCGTCGTGTCACTTTTCAACAAAGAATCAAAGATGATTGAAAATCGTTTGCTATCCATGGAAAATTTGGAAGGTGTCTCAACTGGTGCTAACATTGGAAATTTGATTCTGCGTCTTCTGGAAAGACATGCCATTCCAATGGCAAACTGTATAGCTTTTAGTGCAAACAATGCCCCTGTTATGATAGGGAGCAGAAATGATGTTGCCAAAAAAAGACTGTGAAGATGAGCACCAAGCAATGGATGCATTACAATGCCAGTTTTGTGCTCTCCAAATGGAGGATTTGCCATCTTCTATTGTGGAAGGAAAAAGAGCAGATTGTTCTTGGTCTGCAATAGGGGATATACGAGGTGGAGATGGGTGTCTGAAATATGACAGACTAGCTGGAGTAATGCTGTCAATATTAACAATTCCACACAGCAATGTTGAATGTGAGAGATTGTTTAGCTAGGTGAAGAAGACAAGGACACAATTCCGATCATCTCTGAATGACGAAAACCTCAACAAACTGTTAGTGGTTAAATCAAGCCTAAGTTGAAATTGCTACGAGCAGCAGTATGACAGGGCATTTTTGAAGAGAGCAAAGTTGGCTACAAGGTCTGCATTAAATCAATAAGCAGTCTCAAGATTACCTTCCACATGTAGGGTTATGGCACTATATATCGAACACTTAACGTCATTTCTACGAATAATTGATCAGTAATTTTTGCCAGTGAAGAACAGACATCTGAAGAAGAGATAAAACTTTAACGGAACATCCGTTGGTTGCAACTAGCTCGTTCGGACCTTTAAAATATATAATTTATAGGTTCCAGGCCTCTTTAAATGCAACAGCTGTATTCCTCCATATATCGAACGGTCTGTATTATATATCGATCAGTGAAGTTGTAATTATCGAACATGATTTTTTTTATATCGAACGGTAAGGTTTTAAATACCGAACAGAACTATTTATTATGAATCAGGCAACTTTTAGACATTATTATGGTTGTAATAAGAAGAACAAAACAGAAGGATTCTTAAGTATAATTCACAAAAGCAATTAATAATAGTAAACATATCCTGAGAAACACAAAAATCAGTATCTTATTTCCATAAGTCCATGTCTTTAGTCCTATTTCTTTCTTTTCTTTTTCTTCAATTCTTCCTGGTACTCCTTTGAAGATATCGCGTACGTTTTCCTTAACCTAAACTGATGGTTTTTTTCTGGTACTTGAGGAACTTTGAGAATATCTTTGAATGAATCCTCGCTACTACGTGTACCGGTACTTGAGGTGGGTTAGCAAGCAAGCTCCGAATAGATTTCATCCTCATTCAATAGTTTCGGCTTGTGAACTTTTACTCCACTCTTCAAAATGACGGAACCAGGAAGATTCTTCTTGGGAGATGGTACAAACACCTCTAAACGTTCTTCATTCCACGTGAAATCACGATTATCAATGCCCTGGTCATCATTTATTTCTTCTTCTTCCGATGAACTATCTGTCATAGTTTCATTTGCCGATATAGTTTCATGTGTTGCATTGTACCGAGTTGTAACACTCTTCCACTCTTGTGACATCATACCGGACTTAACCTGTTGAACAGCTTCAGTCAAGGCAGATAACGAATACTGGCACCGTTTCAATTTTTCAACCGGTTTAATTCTTGATTTTGGGACATTTCTCCCCTTGGGTGTCTTAATTTTGACCATTGTCAAGCTGTAAGCACTACTTAAGGAAACTAACCAAGAACTGCAAAATATTTTTTTTATTTAGTCAATTTACCCTCTAGGTTGGTGGTTCCCACGGACACAGCGAGGGAACTCACCACTACCGCCTCTATGGGCAGTGTCCTGGAGCTTGGAACATATGGTCGGGATGGATACAACTGGGGAGGTGTGATCAGCACCTCGCCCAGGCGGCCTCACCTGCAAAGCGAACAGGGGCCTCATGAGGGATGGGAAGGGATGGAAGATTGGGATGGATAGGCTAGGAATAGGGAAGGAGGCGGCCGTGGCCTTACAGTAGGTACTGTACCCGTAATCCACGTGGTCTTACCTGTTGCAATCCGATGGAAAAGCTGGATCGTAGATTCTAGAAGTTCCCGGCTGAAATGACCTCTGAAAAATCTACCAACTAGGATCAACCAGGGATCAGGATACGTCGATATTAAAGAGTGCGGTACGAAGATGCCAGTGGTGTATAAATTTACGATGAAACGAAGCTCAAAAGAACTCGAACAAGAGACTCTAAAATAAAAAGAAAATATCTCGGGCGTTAAGTTTAAGCAAACTCAAGGAAAAACTGCCCACTGGTCCTCCTAACGCACTCCCCTTTTCTGATAGAAAACACCAGTCGTTCTATGATTCTTTTAAAATTAAATTCAGTTTATTGACTGGTTAATGATGAATGTCCGTCAACTAGACACAAAATTAAAGAAAAGCTTCTTTAGATCAAATGATGAAAAAATAGTTTTAAATAAACGCCTATAATAAGGCCCCATCTTACTGCTCATATCATCCGCTGAACAAATTACAAGAAAAATACAATATTACATTATGTACTGATGTTATACCCTTATTAAAGATTTATACCTATTTTACATTTTATATACAAGTTATATCGTCAATTAGGATTTTGTTCTAAACGCTGCCCATCTTCATTTAATTTTACGAGTATGTTTCAAGGTTATCATTCTCCTAATTCGTTGCATTCAACAATCAATTAAGATAATCAAAAAGTGTTACAAGTTATGAAAATAGTTTATTAACTATTTATATGCTTCAAAGAATGCAGTATATTTTTGCTAAAATTACTGAAATATCACATGTATTATATTGCATGAATTAATTAAAGTTATTCGAGAAGTGGCTGTGTTACTTAAATATGTGTGTCATGATATAAGCAATTCATCTCCGGCAAGTCCTACTAGGCAAGAAAAAAACGTAGGGTTGCTTGAATAAAACAAGCATATAAGAGAAACATTTGTGATTCCAATTCACGATAACTACAACTTCATATCCAAATAAGTGATAGCTCAAAAGCTAATTTCACTCTTACTAAAACGCAATGACAACGTTAATGTCTTCTCAAAAGACTACGAGTACAATATACAACATTAATATTGACCATCCAATGATGTCAAATATTCGCTTCACTAACACAATAAATCGTATGCACAAAATTGCAATACATCAATTCAGCTTTCCAAAGCTGTCAAGAATTAATCCCAAACGTTATTAAACTTAAAACCTTTCAAAAATTGCTCTGAAAATATCATGCCCTATCATAGACGAATATAGAAGTGCCACAGATTACTTCTTTTCTAACTTCATTAAACAAGAAGCAACAATTTATTAAATAAATTGTATTATCTATTTCCACAAATTATCGTCATTTAAGTCTACGACAAATTCTGTTATACTAGTTTGAACTGTTAAATTTAGTTCACAATTCCAATATATTTATATATATTTATTTCCATAAAGACTTATATATGAGAAAAAAAATTGTAAATTGACACTAGTAAAAATAGTCGTTTCAGTTTCGCCTATCCAAACTCGAAAAATGGCTCAACTACTCAGAAGTAAACACGTGAGACTTACACCATGGAAAGGAGTCTATTATCGCATCAATAGATACACGCAAACCATTAAATCAAACGATGATCTATCCAAGAGTCTCCCCAAAAACGAATTGAAATAACACAAGCAAAAAACTGAACGAACAAAAATTATTTCATTTAAAGAAAAATCTTTAATCAAAAAGAAATATGAAAGTAGGCTACAAATGCCTTGGCAATCAATTCACAATTGTTTTCGATGGACGATTTCCATAATTCCATAACCATGGAAAATAACGATGAAAATGCACTATCATTTCTAAAAGAAAGAATTTCTACTAGAATGTCATAAGTCCAAACGAATAGTATCACTGAAATATTTTTGGAATAGTTCAAGTGCACGAGTGTGTGGCCATCTTCTTCCTAATTGCTATTCTTATACAAAGATATCGTCGTCTTGGTCCTAATTATGCTGCAGATATCTTCTCAACAAAATTCAATGCTTGGTTTTATTTCCAAAATTTTCAAAACAAAAGCAACAAAGTAATGCTCTAAATAGCATCACGTTTACTGTTAACTACACAATAAATTGCACTCTCCGACAGAAATGATAAAAAAGAACCAGATCTAGTCTTCGAATGAATTTCATACTAATTAATAAAATATTGGTGAAAAGTATCGAACTAAAAGTGACAAGGTCTACTGTCTACAAGAGAAGAAAAGTTTTCCAGCTACCTTGGGCAAAGTTCTGGTTGAGATTGAAGAAAGTATAGGAATATACATTCCTTTCAGGAACTGAACCATCATCCCTGAGAAGTTCATGGCTGGAGCTGCAAGTCGCCGAACCAACTTCCTCCTAACTCGAAAACTACTGTCTACGAAACGGAGTTCCTGCATATTGCTTGTACAAGGCTCCCTCGACGTTATCAGTAAAGTAGTTTCGCTCATTTGGAGTTGTTTCTTCATTCTTGGCTACTTTAAAACCTCTGGATCAGAACTAACGTTCCCCAACGCTTCTTTCTCTTCATTGTAGTGTTAAAAAGGATGTCACTCCAAATGATCAACTCTGCATCTGCATTACATTCCTGCACGATATGTCCCATCATTGCTACAACAACTAGGTTCTCACAATAAAATCCAGTCGTATTGTTCTTGATAATATTAATGCTTTCCTGCATTTCAAATATATACGTAGTAGGTTTCCTCACCGAGGAGTATGTATTAACAAGTCTATGCAATAGCTAAGTTCACTCAGGTATATTTAATCTCTGGGTTATATCAAACACACCAGAAGTACGGACAACCGCATATTGCTATGATAGCAATTCACCCGTTCGATCCGCGCCGCGAGTAGAGAACACTCGTATTACTGCGTGATAAACGGAACTTTCTTACTACAGCGATAACATGTTCACTGCATATGTCACTGAACTCAAGTGTGTGTCGTTTCAAAACTGCTCATCCACGTCCCAGCTGGCAGTCTACCCAAGATGCATCACTCCTGTATCGAGGTGGACAATCGAACCCAGTCGATTCTCGTTTCATATATGAATCAAATAGTTGCAGGACCAAGTCAGTGAGCATGACCTGAGCACGTGATCAAGAGCGTGGCGGGATTGTGTATCCATCTCCTTAGTGAATCACAAGCGTACTGCGTCTCAAACCTGCAGTCAAACTAATGCCAAGCAATAATTTCAAAATACGTCTCGCTGTCGTATCAGGGTTCAAGTAAATAGCAAAATACTGTCTCAGTACCATCCCGGCATTTGCCCGAAGACGAAGTGGGAAACCACGGAAAACCACTTCGAGGATGGCTGAGGTGGGAATCGAACCCCCTCTACTCATTTGGACCACCCGAGGCTGAGTAGACACCGTTCCAGTCCTTATACCACTTTTCAAATTTCGTGGCAGAGCCGGGAATCGAACCCAGGACCTCCGAAGCGGCAGATAACCATGCTGACCGCTACGCTACGGAGGCGACAAAATAATAATTTTCTGCTTCTAATCCTCGACTCTGTTTATTGCACAATATTTACAGTAGCGGCGATTGGGAGTTAGACGTGAAGGGGACAATTTTATGAACTAGAAGGGGTCAATGGTTATAGGGCTGTTAGAGTATAAAATTGAAGAAATTGAGGCAAAAAAAATCTGCCCCCGAAGGTCCCCTCTCCTCGCCGCCACTGTACAGTGTTTGCCGATGATGTGAACTCTGGATATTGACACGATTGCCAAATAAAGTGATTAGCACAACGTACGGCATCAAACCGACATAAGGCAACGTAAAAGAAATCTAACTATACCCGATGCGGGTTCAAATTCAGGTCCTCTCAACTTACAAATAGTCGCCTCATCAGTCACGACCACAGAAATGCGGACTTTCGGCGCAAAAGAAAACAATACTGTAAATTAAAATCAGTAGCAGCCCATTAATTTTAGTGTCGTTCGATATTAAGGGCTATTTTTGTATGCATGAACCTCTTTTATCGAACGACATTTCGATATTATAAAACGGGATTCAAATATCGAACAGTATTTTATTTTAGGAATAAATATGAAGATAAATTAAAACCCAGATCATAAGAAATTAATAAACATGTATTTATGTTAACACAACATATTATTTAAAGGATACTTCCGAAGACACTCTTTTTCCAGCAGAAATGAGTAATCACAGGGACACGCCCCCTTACTAACAATCCAACGCAGTCATCAATATCCCGCCAACAACAAGGTTCTGACACTTTCCCGCGCTCACCAACGCAGTAACGACTTCGACCTATCGATTGACATAAAGAGAAGTTTGGCGGGGTGAGTTCAGAAATCTAAGATGCTGTGTAAACTTATCGATATCCTTATTTTGCAACGAAATTTATGAAGTGTTCGATATTTAAAGGGTGTTCGATATATAGTGCCATAACCCTATATACATCTCCTAATCATAATTAGGTAAGTTGTCCTTGGTAATTAACTTAAGTCTGACGAAACGTGAATACTGTATGTGGTAGCGAATGCGAAGTGTAATCGATCAGAATGATTGTATGCATTTTCTTTAAACACACAATTATGTTCTCTTATGTTTAAATATTGGCCATACGTACTACTCGATGATTGATGATTGTTTACATTTTTGTGATTTTATGCTGAATTCATACTTTCGGCAGCTGGCATAGTTCATATCCTCGCCGCTAGATGGGGGCTTCATTCATTCCATTCCTGACCCGGTCGGTCGACTGGAAGCAGGCTGTGGATTTTCAAGGCTCCTCTGTTTGTGGGAATTCTAAAAAATCATTTTACTTGGAGTTTCTTTGAAACATTTGAAGTAAATTCAATGCCTTGCAAACATATTTTAGTGCATTAAGCCATGAAAAGTATAAAATGAATTTTGGAAAACTGCCATCATGTGTAACAATTTGCACACCTCTGTAATTCCTTTAGCTTTTCCCCTGGCAATTTGACATCAACAGAGGGTTTTTGATTTCTTTCGGCTGTATTCCATTATTTTTGTTTTACATTTGAAGGGCCCACAGGAAGAAGGGGGAATGTCACTCAAAATGTAAAATCGAGATATCAGCGCGATCTGGTAGGCCTCTTTGCGACGTATTGAAAGCATAATTGCGTCTGGCTATGAACAATGAAGGTCGTGAAAAAATGATGTTTCAAGTTGATGCGTACGTATAAGCTGCTGAAACATTAAAACCCGTTTCCTGAACATTTTACCTTATTTGACATTCCCCCTTTATTGATTTTCATCATGATTTCTTTCCTCAAGACGGAGTCCATACCATTTAAAAACTCATTCAAATCCTCTGGTGAATTGGCTAAGATGATCATTTTTATGAATGTAATTTATATTTGGCTTGCAGAAATATCATGTAATTTTAAAATTAATCATTGCCCCAGGGGAGTGTGACAGGCTTAGGCTGCTGGCACAGTACTTTACTCAAAGTAAAATGATTTTTTAGAATTCCCACAAACAGAGGAGCCTTGAAAATCCACAGCCTGCTTCCAGTCGACCGACCGGGTCAGGAATGGAATGAATGAAGCCCCCATCTAGCGGCGAGGATATGAACTGTGCCGGCTGCCTAAGCCTGTCGCACTCCCCTGGGGCAATGATTAAATGAATGACAGAGGAAATGAAATGATCATCAGATCGAATCCAAATTTTAACACAATATACATTGGAATGTTGTATAACTGGTTTATTAATTTCAAAATTTTGTGTGTTCAAGAACGAAAGTTGTTATCATTTTTGTAAGGTAACTTTTTCTCGGCTCGGGGTCGTTGGAAAATGTAGTTCATCGTTGCGTTGTAATCCTTATACATCAAAAAGTTATGCTGTATGACTGTAAAATACGTAAATTAATTCAATTATTTTATATCGGTTTGTATTTGTACGGGAAATGAAGACTTGGTTCACCAGCTAGCCGCTCCGGGAAATGCTGTACAGAGTTGGACACACAAAATTTTAAAATTAATAAACCAGTTATACAACATTCCATTGTATATTGTGTTAATATTTGGATTCGGTCCGATGACGGGTTTGTGAGATAATAATTCTTAAATTTGACGCATGGTTGAACACGCTTAAAAACGGGCACTTTTTGTGTTCCAACTGCGATAAAAAATATTAAAATATAAATTAAGAATTCCAAACCTACATGAACTAAAGTAAAATAGAACGATGAAAATGATGATGATATTGGATTTTATGTAGGTCTATTGTTTATTTCACAAACAACCTTCAAACTCAAGTGCACATAATATTTTGCTGGACAGTAGTAGTCGTTGACGGTGGCGTTTGGCGGCAATAGTAGGAAGCATTTGATAAATTCAAAAGTCTGCAGTCCTTACTTGAATTAAAAAACAGATAACACACACTAATACAGCCATCACAATTAACACCGGTTATCAGACAGATTCTACACACAACCAAAGTATACGGGGCTACATGACCGCATTGTCGCAGCCCCTAAACTTAAGAACCAACCAACATGTCAGCCCATATAGTTATAACCGGTCTCTGCAAATTGCCGAAAATTGCAATTTTGTCGCCTACAACTAAGAGTACCCCATAAATTTTGTTTAGAAAAAAAAGCACTGCCTAAATCTATATTTGATGTGAACAGAGTGTTTTCCTTGCTGAACCAACCTACTTTTGATATCCTCTTTGCTAGTTATTTTGCTTCCTAATTAGCAGAAGTCTCTTACAGAGGTGTGCAAATTATTAGATTCAAATAAAGTATTTAAACCAGTCACAATTTTTTATTCCAAATAATTTTATTGACCAACTGCTGGCATCTTTTGTTACCTTACTTAGTAATGTTTTCTCCTGCATAGACTTACACCTTTCCCCATAAGGAATTGTGTCTGAAAACGTTTAGAATGGGGGATTCCGAGAGATAATTGAGCTGGGTCAATTTTCTACTTTTCATTGACTTTGGAATGTACCCTCTAAGTCAGGTGATTTCAACCCATGGTTAATGAATCTTTGAACGGATCATCAGTAAAAATAACCCCAAATCCTTCAGTTCTAAAATTTACACGAAAAGTAGAGCGAAGTAATGAAAAATAAAGTGTGGCATTTTGCATTAGCAAGGCTTCTCTGATGAGCCTCTATGGCTTACGCGGCAGCATGCCAGTCTGTGGTTCAAATCCAATTCATTCCAAGTTAGATTTGTGCTGGACAAAGGGAAGGCAGACAGGTTTTTCTCCGGGTATTATGGTTTTCCCTGTCACAAATTTCATTCCAGCAACACTCTCCACTATCATTTCATTTCACCTGTCATTCATTTAATCATTGCCCCAGGGGAGTGCGACAGGCTTAGGCAGCCGGCACAGTTCATATCCTCGCCGCTAGATGGGGGCTTCATTCATTCCATTCCTGACCCGGTCGGTCGATTGGAAGCAGGCTGTGGATTTTCAAGGCTCCTCTGTTTGTGGGAATTCTAAAAAATCATTTTACTTTGAGTTTCTTTGAAACATTTGAAGTAAATTCAATGCCTTGCAAACATATTTTAGTGCATTAAGCCATGAAAAGTATAAATATTGTATATTATCTCCTAGATGTGATGGTACCCCATTCGAACAGCGAGCAGCCAAGATGTCGCCAACCACCGGGTTATTTTATTTTATTTAAGATGAACTCCATCCTCGAACTAAATTAATTTCCGGCTTTCAACAAACAGCAGCACAGCACTTAATTAGTTATCTCACCATCTCCATCCAACAGGAATGAGAAGTTTCAAGGACACCTGTCAAAACTTTCATATGGAGCAACGCAGTGTCTAACCTTTCAATAAATAAGAAGGTTCTATGTTAATAATAGAACATTGGACATACGGACAAAGGTTATGTGTTTTAACTAATTTTAACGACGCACCGTATTTTAACGTGTAGCATTAAATTTTAGACTGTACTATGTTAGTGTAAGTGTCAATTTTATTATAAGTGATTGATAGTGTGTATCTTACTTGTCTAAGTTCTAACTATGTATTGAGGCTGAAGAAGAACATAATGATGTTCGAAACATGTACCTAATTGGTTAAATAGATAATCAAAACATTGTATTGAAAAGGACGGAAATTATTAATTAGTTTGTTAGTATGTGGCCCTTGGTTAAAAAAGTTTGGGCACCCCTGGTCTAGTATTACAACCCATGAAAGTCTATGTCAGAAAATGGTAATTTATACTTTGTCTTATGACAGCCCTCTTGTTGCATGAAGGGCCAGTGTCTGCCAGGCGAGGGAAGGGAAGTTAATACAGTGTAACTTTTTTTGCATAAAGGGCCAATAATACCCGAATCAGCCAGATGGATCTCATGCTGACGGAGAAGGACGCCAGGCTCGCTGAACAAGGGGAGCGGCTGCAGAAGCTGGAGAGTGAGCTGAAGGCCAGTCTCGATAGGAACCAGCAGTTGATGGAACAGCTCAAGGAAAGGGACGAGTCTTACCGAGACTTGCTACAACGAAGTCGCTGCCAGGTTGAGGATTTAACTAAGGTGAGTTGGTGAGCTGGATCGGGCTTACATTGACATTTCCAGAAATATATACAGAGGATACAGTAATACAGGGAGTCCGGGAATGTTCTCCGCAGTGCCTACAAGCTGCTGCGAGAGGTTACGTCATCAGTTACGTTGGCAGCACGGCTGTCGCTTGTAGCATAATAAACTTTATACTCACCACAGCCATTCATAACATACTGTTGCACTCTTCCAATAATCTAACTATACGCACTGACGAATTCGACAGTCCACAGCCCACACATGTGGCCTTCACCCTATCAAGGACACTGTGCTGCCAACTAAACTGATGACTTAACCATTCACAGCCGCACGTAGCCTCTGCGGAGAACATTCTCGGACTCCCTATATAAATAAATACTGTATTTGCTCGCGTATATCTCGCCCCCGCATATATCTCGCACCCCATTTTTTTAGTTGAAATTTCAGGGGGGAAAAAAGTACTCGCATATATCTCGCATTCATTTTTGACGCCGTCATATAAATGACCGTAATAACCTTGAGGTATAAACAAGTTCGATTTAGCGCGCCACAACAGACGTCATTGTCCAGGAACTTACCCGAAGCGAAACTAACAGGACGAGCGAGCAACGACGAGCTGATCCGAACTTGTCCGATGCGAGCCGATTAGGGATCGAGACGCTGCGCTGCCATGTACACGTTTGAATTAGCGATTAGCGCGCCACAACAGTCATCCGTAGGTTCATGAAAAGAAAGGGCTTGTGTCTGCAAAGGCGAACATCTCTCTGTCAGAGAAGAGCGTTTAAAGTCCCTCAGTATGCCTTCCTTCGGAGGGGAAGTAAAGCCGGCGGTCCCATGTCATAGATTTATGGCATGTTAAAGATCTTTCCACTAATTACACCTGTGTGAAACTAAATTGGATAGGTTAAGAATGTAAACAACACTCTTAGGTTGCTACGTTCGTTGCCAAGAGCCGACTGCGGTGGCGTCTAGTAGCTAGTTCTGAACTAGGCCTAGTAGTCGTTGACGGTGGCGTTTGGCGGCAAAAGTAGGAACTATTTGAAAATTCAAAGTTGCAGTCCCTACTTGAATTAATAAAAACAGATACACACACTAATACAGTCATCACAATTAACACCGGTTATCAGACAAATTCTACACACACCCAAAGTACACGGGGCTACATGACCGCGTTGTCGCAGCCCCTAAACTAAGGAACCAACCAACCATCTCTGTCAGAGAATGCCGAGTGATTTCAATGACAAAATTATAGAGTTTCATCGTCATGTGATAGCAATGCGGAAGAGGAACAATTACCTGCTATCTCAAATCGGCAACGCAGATCACACTCCGATAAACTTCGACATGCCATCCAACACTACCATAAACAAGAAGGGAGAATCTAGTGTCCTTGTGCGTACAACTGGGTGTGAGAAACAACGCTGCACAGTCATGCTAGCAGTAACCGCGGACGGAAGAAAATTGCCACCATATGTTATTTTTAAAAGAAAAACAATGCCTAAAGCGAAGTTTCCCAAAGGCATTCATGTTCGCGTGCAAGAGAAAGGATGGATGGATACAGCTCTTATCCAGGACTGGGTCCGTACAGTGTGGGGAGCACGGCCAGGTGCATTGCTTCGACGCCCGGCAATGCTAGTGTGGGACAGTTTCCGCGGACACTTGGTGGAAGACACGAAGAAACGTCTTCAAGAAATGAAAACGGATCTTGTTGTAATTCCTGGTGGACTCACACATTGTCTTCAGCGCGTATATCTCGCACCGACAAATTTCACTCGTATTTTCGGCTCGCGTATATCTCGCCCCCGCGTATATCTCGCACCCCATATTTTTAGTTGAAATTTCAGGAAAAAAAGTGCGAGATATACGCGAGCAAATACGGTAATAACCCCTGGCACTACAACCCGTGAAGGGCCTAGGCCTACCAAGCGACCGCTGCCCAGCCATTTGGCCTGCAGATATTGGGGTGATGCGTGATTAGCGCATCGGGTCACCTCGGACGTTAATCTTGGTTTTCGTGATCGGGCCGCTGCCTTACTGTCAGACAGCTCACGAGGCTGAGTGCAGCCCGTTCCATCCCTCACGTCAGTTTAAAAAATCTGTGACGGAGCCGGGAATCGAACCTGGGGCCTCCGGGTGAGAGGCAGGCGCGCTACCCCAACACCACGGGGCCGGCGGATCCAGTAATACTATATACAATATACAAGTAATAAATATGTAGTAACATCGACTATTCATGATCACTAAAAGTCACAGTTGAATGTCCAGAGAAGTAATCCACTCCACTGCATCATCACTTGCTTTCTGCAGGTCGTCATATCCTCCCTTGAAGGACCGTGAAGGGCATTCCGACACAATATGATGGATTGTCTGCACTGCATTGCTACAATCACACTGAGGGCTAGAAATTTTCCCCCATTTGTGGAGCTAAAAGTTACATCTTCCGTGACCGGTCCGCACTCTGTTCAGTGACATCCATATCCTTCTTGGAAGATTGAAACCAGGAGGTTTCCTGCAGGGATCGGTGATCAATCCTAGTTCATCAGGGTTTGAAGTAGTCCATTCTTCTCGCCAAGTTTCGTCCATATTGAACTTTGATTCAACAAGTATCTCGCCTAGTTGCCATGACGGATGTCGAGATGATACATCCAAGCAAGATGAAGAAATAAACAATAGAAAACAGAGTTGTACGAGGTCTGTTAGAAAAGTATCTGACCTTATTTTTTTCCCCCTTCAAAAACCTGATGGATTTGAATCAAGCGCGCTTGCATGAGTCGACCTTGAACCTTCGTGCACATGGGTGAATTCTTTCCCGTCTGTCGATAGCGTCTGTTGCCGGCAAGCAGCATTTGAGTGGGGTAGTGTGTAGTGCTCTCATCGGTTTTTCATTGCAAGGACTGAGATTTGGTTTCCGGGTCGTACCCGTACACACAAGTCCAACCCCTCCTCCATGTGGTGGGAGACTGGCAACGGCATGAAGTAGGGGATTGCCTGTAGGGGTGAAGTACAGTGGGGACTTCGTGTGGCCTGGGACCGCTACGGTAGCTGTGAAGGCCCTATAGGAACCCTGAAAAGTGACGGCTGACGGGGCTCTGGTGAAGCTACGATAGGCCTAGCAAGCCAGTAGTGGATATTATATTTGCTTTCAAAACACGAACAGACCTCGGAAAGGACGGATGCAAACTACGACGACCCGGATATGTTAATGGACTACGAGTTGGCACGTTAAACATTCAAACACTGACAGGAAAGGTGGAGGAGATTGTAGATGTGATGGAGAGAAGAAAGCTGGATGTACTGGGTTTGGCAGAAACAAGATGGAAAGGAGAAGGCCGCAGAGAACTGAGGAAAGGGTACCGGTTGTACTGGAGTGAGAACAGTGAAGGAAGGAGCAGCGGAGTAGGAGTAGTTGTGAGAAATGGAATGAAGGGAATAAGTGACAGGATCATGAAGATCAGAGTAACTGTAAAGGGAAGAAGCCTGGAGATAGCCAAGGTATATGCCCCTCAAGTTGGATGTACAGCTCAAGAGAAGGAAGACTTTGAGGAGGAGCTACAATAGCAGTTGAATGGTCAGAGCAAAATTGTCATGGGAGATTTCATTTCATGTAGGAAGTGAAAGGCAAGGATATGAAAATGTAATGGGAGTAGAAGAATGGGGCAGCAGGAATGAAGAAGGGAGAAAGTTGCTGGATTTTTGCAAGAGGAACGGTTTAGTTGTAGGCAACTCCTGTTTCCGGAAGAAAGAAAGCCACAAGGTAACGTGGTACAGCAGTGATTTAACAAAGAAATCTTTGGTAGATTACATGCTGTACGACTGGGAAATGAAGAGAAGTGTCAGAGATATAAAGGTAATACCATCAGAGGCCTTAGATAGCGACCACAGAATACTTGTAATGAACCTGGGAGTTGTTAAGGATAGCAAGAGGACAGAGTACCAGGAAAGGAGAATCAAAGTATGGAAACTGAAGGAAAAGGAAGTCGAGGAAGAATTCCAGAAGATAATAAGGGAAAGGATGCCAACAGACAATCCTAAAACAGGGGAAGAGGAATGGAAGCAATTCAAAAATACAATGGTGGAAGCTGCAGTGGCAGTATGTGGAAGAATAAGCAACAGAAAGCGGTGTAAAGAGACACCAAGGTGGAATGAGAGAGTAAAAGAAGCTGTGGGAAGGAAGAACAAGGCTTTCAGAGTGTGGTTCCAGGAAAGAACTGATCTGGCAAGGGAAGCTTATAAGATAAAGAAGAAAGAAGCAAACAAGATTGTCGCAGAGGAGAGGAAGAAGTGGATGGTAAAGTGGACAGAGATGATGGAGGAATACAGCAGAGGAAATAAGAAAGTACTTTACGGGATGGTCAAAAGTAAGAGAAGAGGTCTGCGAGAGGATGTGGTAATGGTGGACAAAAACGGAAATGAGGTACACAACAAAGAGACACTCAAGACAGTGTGGAAAGAGTACTTTGAGGATTTGCTGAATCCAAATGGTCATAGGGAGGAAGACAACGTATTAGAAGATGGAGAAGACAACACAGGAATGGAAAAGGACCTGACTTGGAGAGAACTGGAAATGGCTATAGACAAGATGAAAGGAGGAAGGGCACCGGGTGTGGACGAAGTGAGTGTTGAAATGGTGAAGGCAGCAGGGGAGGTTGGGAAACAGTGGCTGTACCGTGTGATGAGGGTGATATGGAAGGAGAAAAAGACCCCAGAAGATTGGAAGAAAGGATTAATTGTCCCAATATTTAAGAAAGGAAGCAGAAAGGAGTGCAGAAATTATAGGGGAGTCACACTCATACCACACTGTGCCAAGATATATGAAAAGATATTAGAAAGTAGAATACGAGCCAAAGTGGAGAGAGAATTGAGAGAGGAGCAGTATGGATTCAGACCTGGGAGATCAACAGTGGATCTCATATTTTCAGTGAGACAGCTCCAAGAACACCACTACGAATTTGGAGAGGATCTGTTGGTGGCCTTCCTGGACATCGAAAAGGCCTATGATAGTGTGTGTAGGGAGAAGGTTTGGGAAGCAATGGAAAACATGGGAGTGGAAAAAGGGACTGTAGCAGAGTGAAGGAGATGTATTGTGGAAGTGTGAGTTGTGTGAAAGTAGGAGGGGAAAGAACAGACTGGTTCAGACAAATGAGTGGCCTGAAGCAGGGTAGTGCACTGTCACCCCTTCTCTTTATTGTGGTTATGGATGAGGTAATGACACGGATAGCAGGAAAGATAGGAGAAGATAAGATGAAAGCAATGGTGTTTGCAGATGATCTCATGGTCTGGGGAAACAACGAGGAGGAAATTCAGGAGCAATTGAAGGCTTGGGAAGAAACAGTGGGAGAGTACGGATGGAAGTTCAACATCAGTAAATGTGAGATCCTTTTAATGACCAGAAAAAGGGACAGACCAATGAGTGGGATAACACTTGGAGGTGGGCAGCTGAAGAAGGTGGAAAGTCTCAAGTACTTGGGAAGTATAGTGGAGGAAAATGGGAGAAATGTCAGAGATTACGGAACGTGGCAGACAAGCAGAAGCCTTTCTGAGAAACATTAGGAGCTTAGTGTGGAATAAAGATGTCCCATGAAAAAGCAAGGAAGTGTTTACAGAAGCTACTATATCCCGATACTGACCTATGTTTCAGAAACGTGGATAATGAAGAAAAGAGACATAAGCAGAATACAGGCAGGTGAAATGAAGTTCCTACGAAGTAGGATCGGAGTAACAAGAAGAGACAGGGTGAGGAATGAAAAGGTCAGGAAAATAGTGTAAGAGGAGCCCTTGCAGGGTAGGATTGTGACATCAAGACTGAGGTGGTATTGACACTTAAAGAGAATGGAAGAGAAGAAGATTCCCAAGAGGATACATGAGATGCCGATGCAGAAGAAACGACCAAGGGGAAGACCAAGAGATAGATGGCTGAAAGGAGTGGAGGAATGTATCAAGAAGAGAGGCGAGGACTGGACCAGAGTGACAGCGGTTAGGTGGTGGGAAGAAAGGACTAAGTGGCCAAGCTTATGTTCCAAACAGACCCAGCCTGGGGCTGGAAACTGTACAAGATGATGATGATGACCCGTACACCCAGGACTCATCACCAGTGAGTATGGTGTTCAAAAAGTCGGGGTCACTGTTTCTGGAGTCCAGCATGTCCTGTGAGACTTCAATACAAAATTTGTGCTGAAGCTGCTGAGCAAACATTTTCACAAAATTATTTGTTAATTTTATTAACTTAAATGACATTCGGTATCTCAACATTTTCAATTTTTTTTTTATATCATCATCAATTTAAAGCTCATAATTGGTACGGATCTGATTTCTTAACCAGAATTAAAGTTCCGTCCATCACTTCAGGCTTGTCACCACAAAATCATAAGAAAGACAGTAGTGGTCTGCTCGGTCAAACACAGCCATTTTGCTTGTGTAGGCCTGCTATGGCCACAGATTACAAAATATATTTTTTTGTCCTTGCTCGTTCTTTGTTGCCACTCAATATCATATTCAGAAACGCTTATGTCACTTCTAAAATCCACAAATATCTTTAATTATCAATGTTACCCCCTCATTACCACAACAAGTATTATCATTAGTAACATTGTTACAACTAACGCATTACTCACCAACTTGGCCTGGAAATATAATGGAATTATAAACCATTAAGCCAGTAGGCACTGTGTGTGATGTTGACTGAGTTCTTTATTTTTATTTTTTATCATCGAATTTGGCCAACTATGGACCGCAAGGAACTCAAGACTTATTGGCTTTCTATCTCTTCTCCTCCCAGAACTTCTTCATCCTGCCACTTCTTTGTTTTCACTCCTTCTCGGAAATGATCCGTTTGGGCCTCCTGCTTGGTGGTTTCTCCTGAAGTGATTTTGCTCCGTCAACTCGACTGCGGAACTCTCTTCTATCATAGGCCATCGGTGGAGTAATTACAACTTCCGCTGCATCCCTCTTCACCTCATCTACCCATTTAGATGTAACCTTTAACCCCATGATGTAGCTGAAGATCCTTTTGGTCAGCCTGCCTTCATCCATTCGTAGTAAATGTCCGTAGAACTTTAGTCTCCGCTTCTTCATTACGTCTGTGATCTTTTCAGTACACTTGTAAAGTTCTTCATTTTTCCTCTTCTTCCATGTCCCATCAGTAGTCTTCTGTGGTCCAAGTATTTTTCTCAGAATCTTCTTTTCTCTCTTTTTCTAGTACTTGAAGTTCTCCCTTTTTACTTAAAATAAGACACTCGGAAGCATACAATCCTTCAGGTTGTACTACCGAGTTGTAGTGTCTGATTTTGGCCTTGTATGATAAAGCTCGTTTGTTGTATTTATTCTGGGTTAGTTTGTAGGCCAGGTCCAGTTTTCTGGTTTTTCCTTTGATTGCTTCCTTATCCAGTCCGTTGGGTTGGATCCATTCCCCCAGGTATTTAAACTTCTCTGTCCTCTTAATCTTCCCATGATTTACTTCCATATATTTCTCATTTTGGTGTCTGCACTCCATATATTACGTTTTTTCATAGGAGATTTGAAGACCTGTTCTTCGAGCTATTTCATGAAGACTGTCAAGCATCTTTCGAGCATCTTCTCGGTTGTTGGCTAAGAGAGCAAGGTCATCAGCAAAAGCTTAACACTTGACTTCAAGATTCTGTTTTCCCCTCCCCAGGTGTATTCCTACAATTCCTCTCATATTCAAATCCTCTTGCCAAGTTCTCATTATTTTTTCCAAGACGATGTTGAAGAGAATTGGTGATAATCCATCTCCCTGTCTGACCCCAGTCCTAATTTCAAATGGATCAGAAATTTCTCCGAAGAACTTTACTTTCGAGATGGTATCCGTCAGTGTTTGTTTAATGATTTCTCTGTTTTTTTTTTGTTCAACTCCAAACTCTTTTAAGGTATTAAATAAATTTCTATTGCATTGTTTTTTTCTGGCAGGCATTGGCTAAGAAGGAAGAGAGTACATTGGAAGCTGTGTTCGAGTTGAAAGGAAAGCTGAGTGCCGAACAGAAACGGTGTGCCGCCCTGGAAACTGCAAATCAGTCCCAAGCTGAAGAAATGACTCGTCTGGAAACAGAGGTGCTGCAGCTGAAGGAGAAGATAAGTCGTTCTCGGAGACTTCACGATGGTGGGTTTAAATGGTTCAGTTATTGCTAATCTTTCAGAAACAATCAACGATGGACAGAAAATGGACGATAGAAACCCAGAAAAGGGACAGACACAATGAGAGACAGGAGGAGAAAACAAGAAACAATGCATACAACGGACAAGGGCAATCTCCACTGTGGGATATTATAGCGTGAAGTTAGGAAGAACGATACCGTGGCATTCACTATTTTATTCCATTGGCTACTACAAATACAACACTCTCTAGCGGCAAGTTACATCAATACATTGTCCTTGTTTCATTCCCCAACATCCTCCCCACCCTGGTCAACCTCTAGGGGGATGACCAGCTGGACAGGTCGGACAATCTGGGTCCCCTCTGGCGTGGAAAGAATCACCGTACGGAAAAGTCCATCTCTGCCTGGTTTCAGCTCCTGAATCCGGGCCTTCCTCCACAGATGTCGAGGCCGCACCTCGTCCTGGAGTAGAACGATGTCTCCAAGCCTCAGTCGTGGTGACGTCCCTTTCGGTTGCTTCACCTGGTGGAAACTCTGTAGCTGAAACAGGTATTCCTTGCTCCATCGTTTCCAGAAATGGTCCGCCAGTTGTTGCTGAAGTCTGTATTCTTTAATGGGGGAACCGGGCTGAGGTTCAGGTCCAGAGGGCAGTGGATTGAGTTGTCCACCGACAAGGAAGTGAGCTGGTGTGAGCACGTTGGCGGCGTCGTCTTTGGTGAGTGGTCTGGAGTTCAGCGCGGCTTCGATAGATGTCAGTATCGTCTGCAAACCATCTTCATCTACAGAAGAGCGCCCAAGTGTCTTTCGCAAGCATCGCTTGGTGGAGCCAACCATTCTTTCCCACCATCCTCCCCACCAAGCCGCGCGTGGTGCGATGAACTTCCACGTGATGTTGTGTCGTTATAGGTACTGACAAGTCTTCGTATCGGAAACGGGAGCCCATAGTCCCGCCAATTCTCGATTTGCAGAGTGGAATGTCTGGGCATTCTCAGAATAGATAGTGTGTGGAATTCCATGTCGCGCAACAAACCGCTGCAGTGTGGGATATTATAGCGTGAAGTTAGGAAGAACGATACCGTGACATTCACTATTTTATTCCATTAGCTACTACAAATACAACACTCTCTAGCGGCAAGTTACATCAATACATTGTCCTTGTTTCATTCCCCAACATCCACAGTCAGACACACCATCAATCCAATTGCTCTAACCTCCAACGAGCTTGTTTCAACATCCCAGTTCTTGTCTGTTATGTGTTTTGTTCCTTCTCTCTCTCCGACCCTGTGCACCGGCCTGTCATTTTGTTTGTCTGTTTGATGTGCTTCTATCCTCCTTTTCCAGTCTACTGATGATTTTGTATGTACACCTTGTTTTGTTATCCAATATGGATTTGTACAGTGTGCCTCCGTGGTTTAGGCGGCAGCACCGCCGGCCTCTCACCGCTGGGTCCGTGGTTCAATTCCCGGTCACTCCATGTGAGATTTGTTGGTTGGTTCTTAAGTTTAGGGGCTGCGATAACGTGGTCATGTAGCCCCGTGTACTTTGGGTGTGTGTAGAATCTGTCTGATAACTATTGTTAATTGTGATGACTGTATTAGTGTGTGTTATCTGTTTTTTAATTTAAGTACTGCAACTTAGAATTTTTCAAATAGTTCCTACTTTTGCCGCCAAGCGCCACCGTCAATGACTAATAGGCCAAGTTCAGAACTTAGCTACTAGACGCCACTGCAGTCGGCTCTTGGCAACGAACGTAGAAACCTAAGTGCGTTGTTTACATTCTTAACCTATCCAATTTAGCTTCACACAGGTGTAAATAGTGGAAGGTTCTTTAACATGCCATAAATCTATGACATGGGACCGCCGGCTTTACTTCCTCTCTGAAGGAAGGCATACTGAGGGATTTTTAACGCTCTTAAAAAATCCGACGTCTTCGGCCGGGTTTGAACCCGCTATCTTGGGCATAGAAGCTCAGCATGCTACTGACTACGCCACCGAAGCCGCCTGTGAGATTTGTGCTGGACAAAGCGGAGGCAGACAGGTTTTTCTCCGGGTACTCCTTTTCCCTCTCACAATTTAATTCCAGCAACACTCTCCACTATCATTTCATCTATCATTGATTTAAGCATTGCCCCAGGGGAGTGCGACAGGCTTCGGCAGACAGCACAGTTCTTATCCTCGCCGCTAGATGGGGGCTTCATTCATTCCATTCCCTAACCCGGTCGGTCAACTGGAAGCAGGCTGTGGATTTTCATTTCATTTGTACAGTGGGAGCCTTCCCTATAGAACAGAGCCTTGCCGGCCTGTGTGACGGGTGGGGAGTGATTAGTCACGGCCAGTTGACTAGCATTTGCTGATTACACAACAGCGTATCGGGAAGACCTGAATGTTGTCATTGCATATATTACATACGGAGCTGGCAAGATACCTTAGTTGAGAGAGTTAAGACTCGTGGTGAAGTACTGTCGGCTATCTCGTATCCCACGAAAGTGTCTCGGTATGAAACAAAATATCGAATATTCCTAGTGGAAACTTATCTTCTCAAGAAGTCTTCCAGTAAATTAACCCTTAGCGGACGACTGTCGGGCATTTGCCGACATCCTAGTTTCCTGGTCTGGACGTATATCGGGATATACCCGCTAGCTGTTTCCATGGTAAATACGAATATACGTGTACATATATACGCATGTGACGCAATTATGTATGCGTCTGTAGTTATTGTATACAACTATTAGCAATGTCACAGCCTTCTAGATGCATTAAAACTTTGTTTTATGAGTTTTACAAATAAATAAAGAACGAGCTGTTGTTTACGTTAGTCAGCAGTGAAAATGGCGGGATGCAGACAGGGTAATGCTACTTCGTCTGTTATAGCTCGATTTTTAGATGAAATTGACAGCAGTTATCAAAGTTTCCAAAGTGTATGGTGCTTCAGGTATGTTTACTGTGGTATAATGTCTTAATTTTATTATTTTTATTATTACTTTACTTTTATCGTTGTGGCCACTAGGGACCGTGAGATCTCAAATGCTTTTCTTCTTGTTAGCCCACCACGCCTTCATCCTTGTTATTATTATTATTATCTTATTATATAATGCGCTAAGGTGTATGTTTCACAAAACTCAAGCTCCTAAACCAGAGGGAGTTAGAAGGTGTGGTTTGTACCAAAATCTTCTAAATCATCTCAATGGTACAGGAAAAATCTTGCATTTCTTGAAAAGTCAACGGAAATATATTTATTTGTTTATAAAGTGCTTTTATACAAATAAACAAGACGATAGCCCCTGGTATAGTCTGGGACACCTTAAATAAGTTACTAGAAAACCAACATGGCCACCACTTTTGGTGTTGCCAACCTACATCATTTAACACCAAAAAGTCAGCACACACATCCTTGTAACACGTACGCAAATGATCCAAACTACGTAAAGGCCCTTTACATTTTACATAAAGTTGTGAAGCAGACCTTGCTCAAGTTAATGACATCTTGGTCATCAGTCCTCAACAGTCTAACTCTTAAGCAGTATTATGGTAGTGAAGTTAAATTAAATTAGCTCTTCTAGATTGATTTTTAAAGCATCATATAAAATGCATAAGAACAGAAACATGTTCATTTCTTCTTATAGGCTACATTTTTATGATTAGTCCAAAAATGCAGACCATTCTGTTTTAAGATGAGTGTTCAGAGAAGGATTTAGGAGTAGGAGAGAAATAGAATAGTAGGGTACATATCAGCTTATTATTTCTTTATTTTTGATAAGAACCTTACTCATTTCTTGCATGTATAGGCCTACATATATTGAAGCAGAATTGAGACAAGCTATTGAAAGCCTATTGGCAAATCCCTATTGAGATGCAAGAAGTTCAGATAAGGATTGGGATTAAATTAGGAACCATCCCGGTATTTGCCTGGAGTAGAAGTGCGGAAACCACATCCAAGATGGCTAAGATGGGAAGCGAACCCTCCTCTTCTCAGTTTTGCCTCACGAGGCTTAGTGTGCCTTGTTCCATCCCTCAGACCAAAATTAAAATTTCTTGGCGGAGCCAAAAATCGAACCAGGACCAACTGCCCAAAAAAATGCTAGCAGCATAGCGCTAGATGGTTGGTAGAATACTCTCCTGACCATTCGTCACCTGGCATATTATAAGCCACTTGCAGAAAATTCACTGTATTCACTGACAAATTGACTAGTTAAATACACGTGTTGAAAGGCAAGCTTTATCGACGGAGTAATACACAGACCGGCAAAAAAAGTGGAACAGTTTAAAATGTAATATAAATAGTATAAAATTAGCCATGAAAAAGATGTAATCACATTTTAAAAGCTTTTCATGCATTAGAACAAACATCTGAAACATCCGTGAATAGTAATTGATAATATGGCATTTCTTAGGTGGTTTATTACCACCAATTACCCAATCTTCGATGGCGGGAAGCGCACTGTAAGCATTTAAGGGTTATGAGTGTTGCCGCTCGCTTATTGTTGTTCTAGGAATAACAACTGGCATTTGTTGAACACGAGCAGTGGGCCTCTATTCTCTTCACTGACGAGAGTCGCTTTAATCTTAGATCTCCTGATGGAAGAGAAAGAATGTGGAAAAGGCGTGGGGAGAGGTACAGCCCTGTTGCTTTCTCCTCCAGGACTCCATTTGGTGGTGGCTTGGTTATGGTGTGGGGTGGCATCAAAGTTATGGCCCGCACTGAGTTGGTGTGCATCGATCACGGGACACTAAATTCCCAAAGGTACATCGAAGAGTTGCTGATGAACCATGTGATGCCCTTTGCGCCTTTCATTGGTCAGAATTTCATGCTGATGCAGGATAATGCCCTCATACTGCTCGCTGTGTTGTATAATATCTGCAGGAAGTGGGGATTCAAACCCTGGACTGGCCAGCCCGTAGTCCTGACTTAAACCCCATCGAACATGTACGAGATATGCTTGGAAAGAACGTCAGACAGTGTGACCCCACCACCTTGGCACAACTGAGAACATTGCTGCTGGAGGAATGGGATCGCATCCCGGCAAATGTCATTCGACGAGTTGTGAACAGTATGCCTGAGCGTTTACAAGCTGTCATAGACGCTAAGGGTGGAAACACTTGTTTTTAGTGACTAGTGGTGTTGTGCAGTGCAAACATTAACACTGTTTTGTTTAAAAAATAAAAAATAAATCGGCCCAAAAGAACATTACTAAAAAATAGAAAATTGTAAGATTTGCAAAAATATGTAACGAATTTTGTGAGTTAAAGCGTTTTGTAAAACAGGTTTCAGTATTTTCTGTAGCCAACCATCTAAAATTTACATGAATAATGCAAATATTGGAAAACCGATACATATTAGTGGAATAAATTAAGAAATTACATAAAATAATAGCCCGTCTTCAAGCAAAAATGTTCAAGGCAAAACGACATACGTACCGTAATAGAGGTAACACTTCAGGAGTGATGAACCAAGTAGAATACTTAAATTAGCCTAAATACCTTGTGTAATAATGAATAATAAATGTGGAAATGATGTCCTCGATGTTTTCTCCTTCGCTGTCTCTAACCCACCCGCTATCCCCTTTACAACACGACTTATATACTGTAGGGAAATTTCAGATTAATTCTGTACAACGTATCACTCTTTTCCTTTTCACTTTCACTTTGATAATATATCATTTTCATACCATATTTCATCTTTTGGCGGGGGGGGGGGGGCATTGTCAGTTGTAACTACTAACCTTGATCACTTTTGCACCGGATATATGTGCTTAATCACTTAAATATGTGTTTTTATTTATTGTATATTTAACAACCGCAGCCATGTTCGACAGCATATATAGTATGTGAAACTGCTGCAGCGATCACATTGACATCATTAGTTATCAACATATCCGATACAAAATAGGCCTACATTAGACGACACATGAAATGTTGCAATTATGTGGGGTAAAAAAAGAAGAAATAATCGGGCTCTTCTTAGTTACTCGATTGTCTGGACGAAACCATAGGTCGCTACTTGGTTAGTCGACAGTCTGGACGAAAATTACTGATTGCACTACTGGGTGTAAGCCCCAGGTTAGTTTTGTTTTGTATGTAGAACCGTATTTACCACTGTAATGAATGCTGATCGCAAGGATTCCATGTTTCGAACTAATCGGCAAAACCAGCGCCTCAGTGCCTAAAAATGATTGGTCTAGGCACAAACCATTGGTTTGGATGAAAATTATTGATGCGTGTCCACCCCCACTGTGCGTGACAAAAACCAGGGGTGGTGTTTGTATGGCGTAACGACCTAACAATTATTGGTCAGCCATCACAGCATTTTTCGATAAACGAAATCAAGCCATGAAATTAAGATTCATGCAATTAACATACAAATCCATGACACAAATCATAGTGTTCACAGCTGGTAGGAGAAACACAACAAGCAACTAGGGAGTGTCACTACTCCAAAGGTTTAATGCTTGTTCAGCACAAATAGCACCGAGTAAATATGACCAACTTGCCCACCACATTAATTCCCTTGGTAGCGCTGCCTAGCGATTGAAAAACACAATATGGCGTTTGATGCTGGAAGTACGCTACTCTGAACTTTGCCTAGCGATTGAGAAACGGTCAACCTCCATCAAAATCTGGAAAATTTTCTACAGTAACTTATGTAATGTGACAAATACAAGAGTTGAACATTTTATCGCTAAAGGGTGTTGTTACATTTTTCAGCAGTGCCAACATTATTGTTTGGCACTGGTCTTGCCTCTTAGTTTGAGCGTGGTGAACCCGGAATAAGGCTTTACATACAAACCTAACCTGGGGCTTATACCCCAGACCCCCTTGCTTGTATTAAAAGCAGTAATTTTCATCCACACAGTCACCTGGCCTAGTAGCGGCCAATGGTTTCGTCCAGACAGTCGTCTATTCTAGAGTTGTACTTTTTAGAGATGTGTTCAGACAGTTCGGCGGATAAGCCATTGAGCTGAAGAAAGTGGGTAATCTCGAGAACCACTGGATGGATTTTGATGCGGTTTGCACTGTTCTGGAGGGAGGTAATTTTAGAAAAAATATTCATTTATGACCAAAGGAAGTCGTTTTTGTATCCCACATGTTGGCAACAATGTGTGCGCATCGGTGTGCCGCTAGAGTGCGCCTTGTTGACGGTTGAATGAGATGCAAGCACTGTTGGAACATGGCAGCCGTTTTTAAAGAGCAATAAATAAAAACGCATATTTATGTACTTATGCACATATATGAAATGCAGTAGTGACCAGGGTTCCTAATTTCAATACGTAATATCGCCCAGAAGATGAAACAAGGACACAAGGTATGTAAAAGTCACATTCATATCCGATGCAAATGTATAGGCCGCGTTCTACTTTCATTCAGAATTAATAATACAAGTAGCCTAGGCTATAGTTGCGAGGAATATTTATAACGTATTGCAACCAGTGGCTTCGCACGAACTGTGTCATCTAACCAAGTAGCGAACAGTGACTTTGTCTCACCCAACTTAAGTACATCAGTAATTTTCACCCAGACATTAAGTGGTGCAGTAACTTATGTCGAGAACTAAAAGAGAGCCAAGAGATATTGTTGGTATTCTCTGAAAATGTGCATCTGTGACTCAAGCGCAGTGCAAATGGCTCTTCAGAATGATGATTGATTCATGTTGCACAACCCTTGAAGTTCGTTGAAGGCTTCCACACTAATCTGTCGCAACCATAACTGAAACAAAAATCGACCTAATATAAATATTTTATCTGCCTACTACTAAGTACTGGCTATAGGTCAGTAGCCAACTACATAAATAATCGCCAATGCATTCACACTACAACTAGCCGAGTGTGAATCATAGACTACCAAGCTTTTGAGTAACATATGCAATGTATTATAATATTATGGCTGACGGCACTTGGAAGTCGAGAATAAGATACCGGTACATTACATTACCGGTATAATACAAGGCGAATTGATCCTAAGAATATGTCCCTGGGAGTGAACTTGTAGACATAGGCTATATTTTAGGTTATGTTTTGTGTGTATTATACGAAAAATGCAGTCAGAAGACTTTTCCAAAATTTCCAAAGACCATTAAGGTTCTTTATTACGTTATTTGTGCTCGGACTGAATATAGAAATAAATAAAACAACGATTAAATAACTTTGTACTTTTAATTATGTAGAAAGGGTCTAGGCTACTTACTCAAAACCTAGTTGATTCGCCAGTGATCTTTGTAGAGTTTCTCCAATCCATCTCCAATCTTGTTCTCGTGTTTTTTAGACGTCATGATGAAATCTAAATAAGAATTTATGCAAAAATTAATGAAATAGAAACTTGCAAACATCTCAGACGAGTGGGTATGAACACGCACATATTCCATAATCAAGGGTCTATAATAACTGTAAAAACTGTTTTAATCGATGTATATTAGTAGTAACAAACTCTTGAACAATGATGAACCTGAAAAGATTTTATTCATTGATGCACATACCCCAATAAAAACTAAACCAGAAAACATACTCACCTACAGCGAAAGAAGTTGAAACAGCGCTTAAGGAAATGAAGAACTACAAAGCATGTGGTGAAGACCAGGTTTTTGCAGAGATGTGGAAATACGCCGGCAGTTCGACTCAGACCTCCCTCCATATGGTATTACAAAAGATTTGGATATCAGAAAAATTCCCAGAACAATGGACCACAGCTATAATTAACCCAATTCATAAGAAAGGTGACAGAAGTAATCCAGACAACTACAGAGGTATTTCCATTCTGGATATCACTTATAAGATTTTTTCTAAGATACTATATAATCGGATTAAAGATCAACTAGATCAAGAGTTAGGCGAATACCAGGGAGGCTTCAGACCATGGAGAAGCTGCGCTGAACAAATAATAACTTTGAAGCTAATCATGGCATATTACAGAAAACGAAACAAGCCCCTTTCAATAACATTTATAGATTTCAAGAAAGCTTATGACTCCATCCACAGATCATCATTATTAAAAATTTATGACATTTCGGACTGATCAAATTGATAGAACTTACTCTAACGAATACAATTTCTAAAATTAAGTTCAGAGGAGAACTTTCTGAACCATTTTTGGTAACAACTGGTTTGAGACAGGGTGACGGATTATCACCTCTTCTTTTTAATTGTGCACTGGAGTACGTTATGAGGGAATAGTACAAGAACAACTCGAAAAATATAAAAATTGGAACCCAGAAAGACAACATACATCTGAACTGTCTAGGATTTGCTGATGATCTAGCTCTTCTGGCCAATGATATTCAGGAAACAAAACTGCAAATAAAATCTATACAGGAAATAGCTCAAAATATTGGTTTGAAAATTTCATTTGAAAAAACAGAAGTTATGCTAACTCAACCTCCGCTTGCAAACAAAATTAAGCTGGGAGACCAAGAAATAAAAATTGTAGAAACATTTAAATACTTAGGTGAAGTAATCACATACAACCTGAACGAGAAACCAGCATGGCAAAATAGAATAGATAAACTGGTTAGAGCACAGCATGTTACCAAGAATACATATAATAAAAAATGTCTCTCGATAGGAACCAAATTGAAGCACTACAAAACAGTCACCCAGCCACAAATTACATATGCATGTGAAACATTATTCAAGACAACAAACACAGTTGCAATAGATGGAGTACTCAAGTTAGAAAGGAGAATAGTGAGAACCTGTTTAAATAAAAGTTATCAAGTAAATGGAGTCTGGAGACTAGCTTCCAACGAAACAGTTTATAAAGAAATAGAACCAGTGACAAGCACAATGAAAAAGAAACGAATATCATTCTTAGGGCATCTAATACGGTCACCAGAAAATAGAATCAGTAGAAAAATAATAGAAAAATTATGGACGAGTAAGAGTAAGAACAATATTAGATGGATCACAGAACTTAAAGAAGATATGAGAGAGTTACATATTACAATAGAAGATTTAAAATACAAGACAGACACACTCAAGATTCTGAAAGACAAACACACTAGACTACAGACAAAAATCAACAAGCAGAGAATAGGAAGAGTCATTCCTGAAGCAGAAAGAAAATTACGTTCAGAAAGGATGAAGAAATATTGGGCTGACAAAAAAGAAGAAAAACCTCCATAAACCTGACTAATGTAGTCCTTCCTATGTGGGCTAAACAATTAAAATAAATTAGTAGTACTTCATTAGACTTGAAATTATCCAGATAATAGGCACTGGTAAAATTCGTAATTATTATGTTGGGAAAATGTGCGGAAAATGCATTCTGGGAGGAAAATGTCGGCAACTGTGTGTTAAGAAATTTTACTGGTATTATGGTCTTTGGAGATGGCAGGGTTGGCGACAATGTGCTCGCACCTGAAAACCACTTAACTTCAAGAAATGCAAGCATAAACCAACATTTACGTAGGCATAGGGGATGGCTGTTAATGTTGCCTACCCTGTTTTGATCTAGTAACTTAATTAAGCTGTCCCGGACTGTAGAACTGTGTCGCGTACAGCCCGCATAGCACAAGGGCCGGGCGGGTAGTCTGCACACATGGAGCGACAACCTATTAAGCGCGAGTTCTCGCACGGGTCCGCTAGTTATTTTGATTATTATATGTTGACGAGGGGAGGTGGTAGGGAAAAAAAAAAAAGACTAGCGCAGGACTATACAAGAAAAAAATCATCTGCTAAGGGCTAAATGTGCTTGTAACTTTCAGCGCCATACAATTTTTACTTGTGGGAGAATCTCAAACAAATGTATACAGAAACAATCCACATACTCTGGAGGCTCTTGAGAACGAAATAACTGCATTGATGTTTCATATCAGTGAGGATGATTTACAGCAAGTGAACCAAAACTTCCTACGTTGGTGCAATGTGTGTTTAGAAAATAGACAGATTTCCAGCAACTACTATGAAATTCATGTAAGTAATGATTGCCCAAGATGTGCAAAATGGCGAGCGAAGATCAGAACAATGGATCCTGCACCAGCGGGTAAACTCTAGGAGGAAGAAGAAGAAGAACGATGGTTATTAAATACGTTAAACAGTGTAAATCTAGTTGGGTGCTATGCTGCTGTTAGCTTGACAAGAAGCTGGCCACAGTGCCCTGGCTGTCACACGGCACATGCGAAGATCCGTTCTGTAGAGATTCAGTCACTTCAATTTAGTGATCGGAGTGCAAGCGCCGAGTTTGTTCTCTGTGCTTCACAAGTTCCCTGCCGTCAGCACCAACATTCAAACAAACTGTCACCGAAGTTGTATGAAAGAATGCCCTGTGTAGAAATTGGTGTTGGGGATATCAAGGTACAGTGCTATTTCTTTTCTCATATTTGCCAGTTTATTTACGCGAACATATGGGACGGTGCACTTTCCATGTCGGTAATTTACCGTATATACTCGAATACCACCCGCACATTTTTAAACAAATTCGGACATGAAAAATTGGGGTGCGGGTCTTATTTGAGTCATCCAAATTTGAAAGATCTAAATTGCCCGCCGCGCTCGATATCGGGTGTTGCGAGTATCCGCTAGATGGTGCTAGCCTTCTTCCGGCTATAACTTTGTTTTACCGTAAGCACGCAGCGTCATACAGTCACGCGCACGTTCTCCGAGTGTAAACATGAATGCTACGAAATGTTTGCTGTCATTTACTGTGAGTGAGAAATTGAAAGTTGCGAGGGAAGCTGAAGTTATTGGAAATCGTGCCCGGTAGGAAATATGATATTGACGAGTCATGTATTTGTGATTGAGCGGGATGACGTCTATGCTACAACCACGGGATGTCTGCGTGAACCACCCGTTCAAAGCAGCCTTGAAACAGCTGGATACGGAGCGGATGGCGGCCGATAAGCATACACTGACTCCAACTGGTCGTATTCAGCGCCCGGAAGTTCAGCTGCTGTGTTCGTGGATTTTGACGGCATGGAATCGTATCTCTGGAGATCTCATACGGAAGAGCTTCAAGAAATGTAGTATTTCTAATGCTATGGATGTCAGTGATGACGACATTTAGTGGGAAAGTGATGGTGATAAAAGTTCCTTAGTAGGTACTTCTGATGACGATGAATGTAAGTGTTTGTGTACTTTTATTTGTACTTTTAATCGTTTGATGTGTGTTATTTTACGACGACTTCAAAACTGTTGGAAACTATTTTGGATAAATGCTATTCTGTTTATTTAGTTAAGATTGTAAATAATTTTGAGTAAATTTTTATTTTATTTTAATTTTGTTCTTCAAAATCAGGGTGCGTGTCTTATTCGGGGGCGGGTCGTATTCGAGTAAATACGGTATATAGAAGGATGCTGTGTTGCAATCTTCTGGACGTAGATTCATAAATTTCTTGCATATGGTATGTCACAGTATTTTCTTATTACCTTAAAGGTTCGTGCTGATTTTGTCTTTCTGTTTGCCATTATAACTACAATTGTTGATCGGATATCTTTTACATTGTCAACTTTCAAATCATGTAATTCATGTCCGACGTGTTCAAGTGCGAAGCTATCAAGTACCCGGTACCTAATTGGCCACACATCTTGAGCTCTGATTGGTTGGAAAAACTGTATCATAATGAAAACTAGTACTTTAACGGCCATCATTACGATACAGTTTTCTGACATATAATATTTACATTTTGACATCATCGAACATAAATAATTTTGCTATAAAAGAAGGTTGTTCTCAAACTATTTCTAAGAAATTAATCGTCTAAAAGCTAAAAAACACATACCGTACACTAAAATAGAAAAAACAGATCTGTTATAATATTTTAAATACGAAAATTGTTAGGTTAACGGTAACATTCCACAGCTTCTTCACAATTTTACATGATTCAGGCCAGGAAGGTCAACAGTTGACCTCATCTTTGCTGTAAGACAGCTACAAGAACACCATTATGAATATGGGAAAGATCTGGTGATGACCTTCTTGGATATTGAGAAAGCATATGATAGTATTAATAGAAACAAGATATGGGAAGCAATGAGAGCAAAAGCAGTGAACAAGGAGACAGTGGCAAGAGTGAAAGTAATGTACGAGGGAAGCAAAAGCTGTGTAAAGGTGGGAAGGGAGAGAACGGAATGGTTTCAACTGGAGAGTGGTCTGAAACAAGGAAGTGCCCTCTCACCCCTGTTATTTATAGTGGTGATGGATGAAATTATACGAAAAGTGGTAAATAGCATTGGAGAAAGGAAAATGAAGGCAATGTTGTTTGCTGATGACCTTCTGGTATGGGAAGAGGACGAGGAAGAAGTACAAGAGCAATTAGATGAGTGGGAGAAGGTAGTGTTATCATATGGGATGAAGTTTTCAGCACAAAAGAGTGAAGTGGTCATCACAACGAGGAGGAAGAACAGACTGGATATGGGCATAACACTTGGAGGACAGCAGTTGCAGAAAGTAGAATGATTCAAGCACTTGGGAAGCATAGTTGAAGAAAAGGGAGGCAATAGTTTTTTTTTTTGTCATGTTGCCTCCTGAGAGGCCGAGTGCAGGTCTTTCTATTCGACGCCCGTGGGCGGCCTGCACGTCGGGATGAGAGATGGAATGTATGAAGATGAATGAAACTGGGCAAGGATGTGGAAGGAAGTGGCAATAGGATGGAAATAAATGAAAGGGGAAGGTGCGCAGATGGATTTTTCAAGAGTGTTAGGGGGATGATATGGAATAAAGATGTGACAGACAGTTGGCAACAGTTGTTTTTGTTTTTTCTGAGAAAAGAAGGACAAGGAACAGTGCATCCAAGATGGAGTCTTTTGAGTGTTATTTGTAATGTGTGTGCATTTTTCTTGTGAATAAATATCTTTTCATTTTCCCGAATAAGTACGAAGTGACGTTTCTGTTCGTAACATCTGGCGACCGTGTCAGGACATAGAAAGGAAAATGAGCGATATTCGAAGTTTGATAAGAAAACGTGGTGTATACCGTGCATCGTTCACGAAAATTGTAGCTTCACTTCAAGTTTTGTTGGAGAAAGAAATAAAGGACATAGTCGCTATCCGAGGAGATTACGCCTTAGTGGAAGAAAAGGCTAACCTCATAAGTAATCTGGACCAGGAGATCTTCCAACACCTCATGGAAGATGCGGTGTCAGAAGAAGACCTGATCACAGAAGTAGACGGAGTAGATGACTATAAACGCAAGTTTCATATGTTAGCAGCGGCTGTTTCCGATGCTCTTGCAATGGAGAGAAAACGTGAAGACGAAGTCCAGTCAACAGTAAGCACCAGTAACACTCATAACCTAAAAAGTAAATATCGCCTTCCAAAGATCGAATTCCGAAAATTTGGTGGAAATCTACGAGATAGGTTAGGTTTCTGGAATCAATTTCAAAAGATTGATGAAGATGAAGGGTTAGATAATGCCGATAAATACGAATATCTTATCCAAGCAACATTGCCAAACTCCAAAGCTCGCGACATCGTTGATAGTTTTCCAGCCACAAGTGGAAATTACCCTAAAGCAATACAGAAACTTAAATCACGTTTTGGCAAAGATTCTTTGTTGGTGGAAGTCTACACTAGAGAACTATTGACAATGATGAATTCTTGTAGTAGTCTTGACATCTCATCATTATATGACAGACTCGAAACTCAACTTGGTGCTTTGGAGAGCCTAGGTGTAACTTCCGAGAAATATGCAGCAATGTTATTTCCTATGATTGAATCATGCTTGTCTATAGATGTGTTACGTGCCTGGCAGAGGAGTGGCGGTGGGAAGGAATGTGAACCTAGTGAACGTCTTAAAGGTTTGATGAAATTCCTGGAGAATGAAGTAGAGAGTGAGGAAAGGATCAAACTGGTCATCCCAAGTAAAGGTAACATCAATGTGAATCCTGACAAGTCAAAAGGTACGAAGAAAATTGACATTTACAGTGAATCGCCACCTACTGCAGCTGCACTTGTGGATTGTAATCTTAAACTAAACTGTATATTTTGTGATAGGTCCCATGCTAGTTCAAACTGCTCCGTGGCAAAGCAGATGGCTTTAAAGGAGAGAGTCTCAATTGTGAAGAATAAGAGAGCATGCTTTCTCTGTCTGAAGAAAGGACATGTTTCAAAGATGTGCAGAAGTCAGTTAAAATGTGATTCCTGTAGCAAAAAACATAACAGCCTAATATGTCTAGGCCCAACACATTCCTCTGAAGCTACCAATGAGAAACTTCAGTTTCATTCTTTGATTTCAAATGAAGAACGTAGTGGTGAGCAAGGTGTTATTTTGCAAACATTAAAGGTGAAGGTCATTGGAGAATCCTCTGCAATGGAGGTAAGGGCTCTACTGGATACTGGCAGTCAGAGATCTTATATGCTTGAATCAGTGGCACAGAAGTTAGGTTACAGTAGTCATCGCACAGAAATGCTACGCCATTCACTATTTGGTGGGGTAGTCACCGAAGAGAGCCAGATTATGTGCTATAGGATCTACATAGAGAGTTTAGGAAAGCCTTATGCCTGCAATTTTGAAGTCTTAGGGCAACAAGTAATTACAGGGTACAATACTATGTTAAAGGGCCCATGGTTGCAAGAACTAAGAGCAAAAGGGATACAGAATTATGATGCTGAAGGTCCCATTGAACTATTAATAGGCGCTGATGTCGCTGGAAAGTTAATGACTGGACAAACGTGTACACTAAGCAATGGTCTTGTATGTATTGAGACTCTGCTGGGGTGGACTGTGATGGGTAAAGTAGTTTCCGGAGATCAATCAAGCATGACCAACCTCGTCACTTCTCTCTTTATCAGAGATGCTTCAGTTGAAAATCTGTGGGAACTGGACGTGCTAGGTATCAGCGATCCTGCCGTAAAGAAAACTAAAACTGAAGAAAACTTTGCAATAATGGAGCACTTTCAGAAAACCGTGTCTATTAATGGAGAATTTAGGTATGAATTCCATTTACCCTGGAAAGAAAACAAATCATTTCTTGTATCTAACAGGGTCATGGCTGAGAAGAGGTTAGTCAACACAAGGAAGAAAGTGGAAAATTTTGGACTAGGCGAGACGTATGAAAATATTTTCACCGAGTGGGAAAGGAGTGGTGTTATTGAACCGGTTCAGGAGGATGAAAACTTCAGACACTATCTACCGCATCGAGCTGTTGTGAAGGAAAGTAGTTCAACGACACCTGTTCGTCCTGTATTTGACGCCTCAGCGAAGGAAGCGGGAACCCCTGCTTTGAACGATTGTTTGTATGATGGCCCCAACCTGATTGAGCTAATCCCTGCTATTCTTCTTAGATTCCTAGAGAGGAAAGTAGGAATTATTGCAGACATTGAAAAGGCCTTCCTTCAGAAAAGCATACGGAAAGAAGATCGAAACTATATCTGCTTCCTGATGTGGCAGGACGTTGGGAATAATTACAAGATCTTCAAGCATGCCAGGCTGGTTTTCGGCTTAACTTGTAGTCCGTTTCTCCTGGTGGCTGTCTTGGAGTATCGCCTGAAGAAGTACTTGGAAAACCCGCAATTCAACCCCCTATTCATCGAGAGACTTCTACAGAGCTTCTACGTGGACAACGTTGTCACTAGCCTTGACAGGGAATCAGAGGTGGGCGAGTTTATCAATCAAGCTAGTAGGGTATTATCAGAAGGCAGTTTTAATTTGAGGGGATGGCAGTTCTCTCAGGATGATGACCAGTCTGCTACCCTTTCATCTGTTTTGGGACTGTTATGGGATCGACAGGAGGATACACTTACTTTAAATTTGCATTGGTTGAATAGCCTTCAGGTGGGAGAAGTGACGAAAAGGACAATTCTGTCACTCGCACATCGAATTTTTGATCCAGTTGGTGTGACATGTCCTGTAACCCTTTGTGTTAAACTGTTGATTCAAAGGACCTGGAAGACTCATATAAGATGGGATAGTGCAGTTGATGAGAAGTCCAGAGACGAGTTTCTGGCCTGGGTAAAGGATCTACCTCACCTGGTAGAAATCAAGATTCCTCGATGGTTTGGAAGAAGTGACCATGTGCAAATTCATGTCTTCTGTGATGCCAGCCAACTTGCATACGCAGCTGTAGTCTTCATAAGATGCGATTCCAACAATCAAGTGAGTGTACAGTTATGTGATGCAAGATCTCGTGTGGCCCCCCTCAAGGAAGTGACAATCCCCAGATTGGAATTGCTGGCTGCTACAATTGGTGCACGGTTGCTTAAAAGTGTGTTGGAATCTATTTCACTGGAAGTTCATGAGTTTTTTCTCTGGTCTGACTCATCCACAGTTCTAGCATGGATCTGCAGGACTGAGAACTGGTAGGTGTTTGTCCGCAATCGTGTGAATGAGATCAGGAATTTGACCAATTTAAACTGCTGGCGACATGTTCCAGGTTCATTGAATCCAGCTGATTTACCGTCACGTGGCTGTTCTGCTTCGCAATTAGTAGCCTCTCGATGGTGGGAGGGACCTGCCTGGTTGTACGAATCTCCAGATTGTTGGCCTCAAACAAAAGTGGTGTATGACGAAGAGAGTATCGCAAAGGAAATGAAGAAAAACACTGTGAATTCTATGACTGTAACCAATGAAGGTCCCCTCTGGTATGCCAGGTATTTTTCCAGCTATCATGTCATCACCTCTCGCTTGATTATGGATGAGCACGTGAAAGAAAATCACATTGGAGTACAACTTCTTCTTAATCATCTGAGACAACGCTTCTGGATCATCGGTGGAAGGAGGACAGTTAGAAAAATTATAAGAAAATGTGTCAAGTGCCGGAGGCATGATGGACAACATACCGAAATCGCTCAGGCCCCTCTGCCCCTGGACCGCATACGGGAAGCCTGTGTATTTGAAGTGATAGGAGTGGACTTGGCAGGTCCGGTGTTTCTGAGGGATGAAAGTAAAGCTTGGATTGTAGTTTTCACATGTGCGGTGTATCGCGCTGTTCATCTCGAAATGGTTACTTCTCTCTCCACAGAGGCGTTTGTGCAAGCGTTCCGGCGGTTTGTAGCAAGAAGAGGACGCCCCTCTGTGATTTACTCAGACAATGGTACAAATTTCACGGGTACAGATAACGCGTTTCAAAGTGTTGACTGGGAGAATATTTCCAAACACCATTCGGTTGAACGTATTACTTGGAGATTTAATCCTCCTAGTGCTCCTTGGTGGGGAGGCTTCTGGGAAAGGTTAATACGTCTAATTAAACAGCTTCTGAAACGAGTTTTGGGTAAAGCCTGTCTAACTTACCAAGAAATGCTTACCCTTCTCTGCAGTATAGAAGCCACCATAAATGCAAGACCGCTAACATATCTGACCGATGGATGTGAAGATATAAGTCCACTCACCCCTGCCTGCTTTCTACAAGAAATTAAGACAGCTGGAGTTCCAGAATGTGATGCATTGGATGCTATAACCCTGAATCAAAGAAATCGTCATCTTCTGAACCTAAGAATGGCATTGAAAAAAAGATTCCAGCAGGAATATCTGGGACTTTTGGCACTCAGTAAACCGAGTTGTAAACCAACTCTTTTGTTCAAGAGAGGTGACATTGTCCTAGTTGGATCAGATGGCACTAAGAGGATAGATTGGCCCCTTGGAAAAATTGTGGACTTGTTCCCTGGTACTGATGGTAATACAAGATTTGCAAGGGTTGTTACATCTAAAGAAGAACTCTTGAGACCGATACAGCGACTCTACCCACTAGAAGTACCTGATGAAGACAGCACACCTTTAAGGACTGGCTTGAATAAGAAAACGGCTACTGCTTTAGGAGAGCCGACTGGAACTGGTGTTCAACCCCCAAAGACTACACGTTCGGGTAGAACTGTCAATGTTCCTGCAAGATATGTGGAGTAGTTGAGGATGTCTTGTTGAGGATGTCTTTCCTCAACGGTGGGAGGATGTGACAGACAGTTGGCAACAGTTGTTTTTGTTTTTTGTGAGAAAAGAAGGACAAGGAACAGTGCATCCAAGATGGAGTCTTTTGAGTGTTATTTGTAATGTGTGTGCATTTTTCTTGTGAATAAATATCTTTTCATTTTCCTGAATAAGTACGAAGTGACGTTTCTGTTCGTAACAAAAGATGTACCACAAAAATGTAAAGGAATCATCTACAAGACCTACTTTGTGCCAATTTTGACATATGGTTCAGAAACATGGGTGATGAAGGAAAGGGACAAGAATAAAATACGAGCAGTGGAGATGAAGTTCCAGAGGAGTAGGGTAGGAGTGACAAGAATGGACAGAGTAAGGAATGAGAGAGTCAGGGAGATGGTAAGAGAGGAACCATTGCAAAATAGAATAGAGCGATCTAGGCTACAATGGTATGGACATGTGAGGAGGATGGAAGAGGAGAGGATACCGAAGAAGATGTTTGGAATGGAAATGAAGGGGAGGAATCCAAGGGGAAGACCAAGGGACAGATGGACAAAAGGAGTTAAGAAGAGTGTGGAGGAAAGAGGAGTGTGCTGGGACACAGTGAAAGACGAGAGATGGTGGATGGACAGGAAACGATGGAGAGGCTTATGTTCCAAGCAGACCCGACCAGCGGTCAGAAACTGCTCAAGATGATGATGATGATATCCATTCTGACAACTTCAATCTTAACCTAAAGAGTTTTTGTCTACATAACATCCACATCACTGCTCCTTCTTCAAGCTAGTTTTGTATCAAGATTTATTTCTTTCATATTTAACATACCGGTATTTTTCTAACAGATCTGTTTTTTTTATTTTTTTTATTTTAATGTATGTGTTTTTTAGCTTTTAGATGATAAATTTTTTAGAAATAGTTTTGAGAACAACCTTCTTTTATGGTGAAAATATTTAATGTACTGTAAGTCTGGCTTTTCTATTCATATTATTATTTGCGCTAAGGAAGGCCACAATGTACAATAAAAGTACAAATTAATATTGACTTGAGGTTTTTAATCTTCAGAACTTATGACTGTATGCTGTTAGTTCTTATGAAATGTTTCCACCTCGTTAATACTAATATTTATTAATTTATTAATTTCTTCAATGCATTTCAATTGTAGGCTTATAGGGTCTTCTGCAGCAAAGTTTATTACCATAATAACAATTTTGAGCGTAAATTTTGTTCGATACCAACATCATTAGAAATTGTCATGATGATTAAGAACACTTTAAAAAATAAAAACAGAACACATAACAAAAAAAATTGAATGACTATTAAATTTAAATTTGAAAGATTTTGTTTGACCATCTTTAATTGTAATCATTTAACTGTCCAAATTTTTCACTTATTCACTGTGGCCCTTTTACAAGTGTTGTTGTTATTTCAAAACACATTAAAATATAGTCGAATGGTAATTTATGCAGTTATTTAACTTTGAGATTTATTGCTTTTCAGTTGGTCAAAACAAAAGTACCCAATTAATTGTAATGGATGTTTCTCTAAAGCTGAAGAAAATTTACCTTAGATTAATCATCATCATCATCATCTTAAACAGCTCCAGTCACCCGGGTGCTGTGTTGAGATTAATAAATTCATTAATAAATTTATATGAGATTCTTCTTCTTCTTGCCGCCATCTTCTATCGAAGGTTGACAGTCATCATGGGCCATGGCTATTCTATTCATCGAGTCTCCCACACAGAAAAGGGTTGTTGTATTCATCTCATACCAGTCCCTCAGGTTCAATAACCACAAGGCTAGGTCTCCGTTGCCTGGAGATTTTCACCTGTAGAATCCTGTATTTTTTATTCCGCATCATGTGTTCGAAATATTCGAGTTTCCGCTTCTTTCCCATCCCAACTAAAAAAAACTAAATGAGAGAATTGAGAAGAACAAACTAAGGTGGTTTGGACATGTAAAGAGGATGGAGGAAAATAGAATACCAAGACAGATGCTGGAGGCCAAGTGCAAGGGTAAGAGAGCAAGGGGAAGACCTAGAACAAGGTGGATCGATTCAGTGAAGAACAGCGTAAGAAAAAGGAATCTGGACTGGGACAAGATCGTGGAAGAAGAATTGTGGAAGGAAAGAGGAAAGTGGAGAAGTGCCATAAATACCCCGACCCGGCAGGAGCTGGATAAGGGGAAATGATGATGATGATGATGATTGACAATTGTAAATTACGTTTATTCAAATTTTACAGATTCCGCCAATCAATACATTAAGGTTGCGTTATAAAACGCTAGGTGCGGTACATGTTTCGAACCTTCAGTCTCGGTCCTTCATCAGCCAACATCATAACAGTATTACATTAAAGACACTGAGCATTAACATGATAATATGCATACACATTATAATATGCATACACACTAAAATATTCACAAGCACACATTAAAAATCCTTTATGAAATAAGTTACCGTACATTAAAAAGTTTTTTAAAAAGTTTTATAAAACACTGCAAAACTATTGACTCCTTCACATGTCACTGCATTCTTAAGTGACGCTAATGCTCTCGATTAACATCTTGTCCTGTCCATTGGATGTTTCCTATTTTCTTCCCAAAGTAAGCGGTGAAGTCTTACATGTTGCTAAGATGATTATGTTGCCAATAAAAATAAAAATAAATCTTTTTGAGCCGCTCAATTGGGACTAGTTTATTCATTTTTCGCTCCCTATACATGGCAATATCAGAGTCGTTTCCTTCACTGTCACTGCTATCACTGTGTTTGTTATCACCTTCACTGCTTACTACGTCACATTCATCAAATTGAGACTCAGATTTGTCATAATTAACATAAAAAACTTACCGTATTTCATCCTCTGTGAATGTCTGATCGGCCATGTTTGCTTACTATCAGTCTGGCGGTCACCAAGTAACAGCTGACAGGTTGCACGGCCTTCCAAATATGAGTTTGACGGTTGCCTGCTCCGCAATATCGAGATTTCAGGACGTTCCTCACGCAAGCAACAGATCGCAGCACCAAATAGGAATGGATAATTTTTCGGGGCAGAGACGACACACGAGCAGTAGAGGACACAGTTATGATGTCCAATTTGTTATGTCGGGGCTCACCCGACTGACGAGGGGTAAGGGTTAATTTAAACAGGCTTCAACATTCCTTGTTCCCTCAAATAAAGTGAGTTGTTGATTGCAGAGCTGCTGGAGAAGGAGCAGGAGGCACACAAGGAAATGGTTTCTGGCCTGGAGAAGGAATGCGAAGCCAGGATCAACAAGCTGACCAGCGAGATGAACCTCCAGCGCAGCAACTTGAGGCAACAGATCCAGGAGCTGGAGAGGAGCATCGAGGAGCACGAGAGGACCAAAATGGAGCTGACTGGAACTCTCTCCCGAGAGCGAGTACGTCGCGAGGAGGAGGTTGCCCTCGCCATCCAGGAGACACGCTCCAGGGAGGTAAGCTTGATCTCTTGAAAAGTTTGTCGTTTTTGACACCTACGCCAACACAAGGGAGACTCAATATAACCTAACATAAGTAAATAACCCAAAGAAGACAAGATACTTGGGGAGGAATGCGTGCTGAACTACTACCTTCCATAACCCAGATTAAATGAGAGACTAAAGTACACTAACGTTTACTGTTAAGAAAGAACACTGAGTAGTAATTTCAGGGATAACAATATATTCTTAGACATGCATAAGTACAACATGAAAACAATAAAACATATTTAAAAAAATATCATTAAAAATAAAATGTAAACATCCAAAAATTAAGTGCAGAAGCTCAGAATCAGTGAAGATGAAGATATAGACAAGTTAATTAAATGAGAACACTGACAACCGGGTCAGTCATACAAGACAATGGTTTAATAAAAATCACCACGTTATCGAAGATAATCTTCAATCGATAAGAAGTAAATCATTTAGGAACAACAGTTCGAAGGAAGTATGGAAACGAAGAACCAATAAATAAGTAAATAATAATAATAAATGTCACCAAAAGACACATTATGCAGGGTCCATATGGGACATACTAACTAGTCTTCGAGTGGAAGAAATTTAATTAATGAAGTTACACCGGTAAGAAAAACTCTAGGATGTAGACTATTACAACTTGATCACTGTTATCACAGAACAGAGCATCTGGATCAGTTTCTTTAAATATATACCTAACCGTTTGACTATAAAATTACATGATAAAACTTGGGAGACGAATATGCTTCATTTCATGAACCTATGTATTGCGAACACACACACAACCTCCAAACATACATACTGTACGATCAGGCACTCATTAAATAAGTGATGCCAAAGTCATGGTAAATAAATTACTAATTTACATAACATACATACTGAGATCCATAACTTACCAACATCATACATACATACTGTGCATTCAAACTAATAACCAACATGTAAGGTCAACGTCACCAGTAAATAAATACAAACCCAAGTTAGGTTAAGATGCGAGACCAAATCATAACATCTAGCTGATCACTTTTGGTGTCCACACCAATACTCGTAACAAATCCATCTTAAATGCCAAGGCCAAAATCATGAGTAAATAACTACAAACCATAGAGGTTAACATGTGAGGCCAACCACATAGTATTCTTTCTTCAATACAAGTACCAACATCATAACAAACACAGACAACACTTTCATTCGAACATAATCACACAACTATTAACACATTTTGTTCATTTCCATAACCATATTCATCTGCCCAGTACAAAATAAACCTACCTTTTCTGAGGCCAAAATATTATATTTTAAAATATATTAAAATGTTTAATTCCATGAAATCCTTTCTTCATTTTCAGCGGGTGTTGGTTGGATCTAAATCAGTTCATTGCGTAGCTTTAAGCTAGCCTAAATTCGTAATGAACCTTCAGAGTATATCAATTCATCTTGACGCTTCAAGATTCTACAACTTAATAATGATCCTCAGCAAACATTTGAGAATCGTCACTAAGGGTTCCCAATCATAGATATAACTCGAACATAATCAATAATTGTAGGATCATTCAATCAATGCGAGAATATCGACGTCCATATATATCGACCGCACGATCTAACGGTCATTCCAAGCATTAACAGAGTGCTAGTTCCTAGCTACCAACTAGATAGGGCGATGGTCTTTTTCTTTCTACATCATACTACGACTAATTCTTCCTCAACTCGCTCCCAGAAAGAGTCAAGTTCAATATTTTTAAGAATCCGTTATCGGCCAATAGAGAGTTCTTTTCATACAGACACTTTATAACGGCACATCTCTCCACCCCCCTATTGTGGTCAATAGAGAAACAATTGACACTAATATGTCCATAGAGAGGCTTTTGAAGAATAGTAGATAATTTTCAAATATTAGTGAAGCTTTACAAAAGTTCTTTCACCAACCATATACCAAATGTCACATTCACTAAATCCCCCATGCATACACATGCACCCTCTTACTTGTAGTATTACATAATTACAGTAACTTTGCATCCAGTACATCAAGTAATAAAATACAAGGTCAAGTTTTCTTTCTTGAATCTTGTCGACGAGTTTGGGATTCCAGAGGGAGTGGCTTCTATCACCTTATTTGGGCCCTGGATTTCTAGTAATAGTCACCATTCATTCTCCAGCTGATAAATTCTTCTCCATATAATCTGTAACCATATATCACTGCGACAGTACATGTCCTTGGTAACTTCAATAACTAATGACATGGTCATTAAATGTCACGCCTAACCTCTCGTACATAACATTTTTAAAATAAATTAACAATTATGGCCAACAGAAAATTACAAATGACAACCCTAACATTACAATACACAACCCTAACCTATCATCTTCTATGATTCTTCGTTTGTACAAAAATTTAAACACCAAAAGTTTACAAATCTTTCTCAGAAAGGTCACTTCCTTCCTTTACAAGAGGTACGTTTTTTCAAAATAACATTTCACTTTAGTGTCCCTAACAAGTGATATTATTGGAGCCGACAAAATCTAGCATGATCCTCGGAATCTTATGAGGTTTCCATTTACACAATGACCAGATTCCAGTAAGAAATATTTGGAACAACTCATTCCTAACCTGAAATGACATAGGTTCGCTACTTATGGTACCATACTAACCACTTGACAAGGAAAATATCGATTCAAAAGACAAAGCACAGCGATAGGAAGTGACAATAACGCATCTGCCAGATAGGAAAACAAAAGAAGAAATCTACATAAACTGAGAGAACAATAACACGAAACTTTCCTACTGACAATCCCAATTTACCAAGAAATAATTAACCACCCACCAAAATAACAACTAGGAACCGAATCGCAATGGCACAGCCTTTCGACAAAACACAAATACCGTAACACAAATTGCACGTTGCTCTATTCCCAAAGAAATAATTAGGCATAACACAGAGGCCATTCTGAGGTACTAAATTGACACAACAGCTTAGGCACAACGACCTAACTCACAAACACAATACTCTTCACAATCTTCATGACATCACTTCACAATTAAACCCCAACAAAACAAATAATTACCAAGAACTTACTGGTCTCCTAGCATCTCATACTGCGACAGAGGGTAAATTCAAGGTAGAAACACTATCCCAAATAAACTAGTTTCCAAACACTTCCCTAAAAATATAAGGTTTACGAAGATAAACAACTAAACACCAATAGAGAACAGAACCCCAGTACTAACCAGAAAACATAATTACGAAATGACACTCCCTATGCTGAGTTAACCAACAAGATGGACAATAAACGAATCGATAAATACACTTCACCCAAAATACACATTCTGAAAGAGAAATACAACATCACTTTTGAACAAGGTCGACACAAGTCACCACTTACCTTGTGTTTACTCTGCGATAAACTGAACTATTAGAGTTCCTGCCCTGAAAACACTTAAGTTGTTAGGCTTTCTTTGAAATTATTTAATTTGAAGATGATTAAAATCTTAATTAAGTGTTGGAATATCAGCCATCGTAAATGTATCAGAAAGCCTAACTACATTTGCAGCCATAATAACACTGTATTGTTCAAGAGGATTCCTAAGTCGAACACACATGGTCATATAAGATCTACATTCAGGATCTATGCCATCCAGAATAGATGACACGATTAGTTCCTCACTACATTGCATGCAGAATACCCTCGCATAAGCTTCAAAATTAGAAAAATATTCATTTAAAGACACACCTAATCTTTGTACTCAGGAAAAACAAGAATTCTTGCAAGGAATTCAGCGCACTAGCAGAAATAAAAGATTTTAACACTTCATTAAGGAAGCAATTTACAAAAGCAAGAGGTTTTCATTGCAGAATTAAGCTTCACTTTAATATTCCATCAGTCTAGTGAAAAACCAGTTGAAATATTTCATATCAGAAAGATTAAAAACTCCTGCATATCTACCAGGTCAAAATTAGTTTCAAAAAATAACTTAACGATGATCACTTCCAAAACAAAATATAAATTTTCATATTGCAAGGATTCGACGGATGTGGTATGCTACCACACTTAATTCAGAATCAACCTTATACGAGGAGGCATATTCATAGGCAGTGAGACATCAACATAAGAATTAACGGTCAAAATAATGCCCTGATTACCATGATGTTGACCAAATAAGCTTTCAATAACATAACAGACTTAGGATCACTCAAATTAACAACTACCAGGTGGTTCGCAGTACCAAACTTTTAAAGATAAGCATCGACACTTTTAAATAATCAAGATTTTCACTAAGAAACCTTTGAAACACTCGAATTAGTACTCATATCACCTGTACTAGGTCTAACCTCATCGCTACTACCTGATATCGTTGCATTTTTTAAATATTTATCATTGTGGCTCGATAGAAGAAGGTAATAACACTGAATCATCAATAAAATTAATCTCATGCTGGACAGTCGATGACAAACCTCAAGATTATAAGACAGCACTTTCCACATTAACAATATTAAACACTTCACAAGGTTCACTGACCGAAGGAACAACTTCACTCAACCACACAATTGGTTTTATCACTATCACAGCTTTTGCCATCAGAGGTTATTTATTAAAACGCACGACCAGTACATCAAGAAAAGAAATTAATTCAGCATAGAATGATACCACTGCAACACACATCATCAATAGAATCACACGAGTCTAACAAATCAACCAAAGTAGGTACAATAAGAAGCTTACCATATGTCCATAGAAAGAATTCCAACAGGAACAATTACAGGAGCAGATTTCAAGAGAAATTAATTCAAATTCAACATCTTCTTCATTCAAACTGGAAATTCCAACAAGATTCCTGGTTTCCATTCACTCTCCAATAATCCATGAAACAAAAATACATAACAAGAGATTAATGAACAGTTCAAATTAAACATGCCTGAAATTACCAATCATAGTTCTGCTCAACCTTCAACACCAGTGCATAGTCTCAAATTTAATTAATTGTGGTATACATATCGAGCAACTACGGTCATGATACCAATTGACACCTACACCAACACAAGGGAGACTCAATATAACCTAACATAAGTAAATAACCCAAAGAAGACAAGATATTTGGGGAGGAATGCGTGCTGAACTACTACCTTCCATAACCCAGATTAAATGAGAGACTAAAGTACACTAACGTTTACTGTTAAGAAAGAACACTGAGTAGTAATTTCAGGGATAACAATATATTCTTAGACATGCATAAGTACAACATGAAAACAATAAAACATATTTAAAAAAATATCATTAAAAATAAAATGTAAACATCCAAAAATTAAGTGCAGAAGCTCAGAATCAGTGAAGATGAAGATATAGACAAGTTAATTAAATGAGAACACTGACAACCGGGTCAGTCATACAAGACAATGGTTTAATAAAAATCACCACGTTATCGAAGATAATCTTCAATCGATAAGAAGTAAATCATTTAGGAACAACAGTTCGAAGGAAGTATGGAAACGAAGAACCAATAAATAAGTAAATAATAATAATAAATGTCACCAAAAGACACATTATGCAGGGTCCATATGGGACATACTAACTAGTCTTCGAGTGGAAGAAATTTAATTAATGAAGTTACACCGGTAAAAAAACTCTAGGATGTAGACTATTACAACTTGATCACTGTTATCACAGAACAGAGCATCTGGATCAGTTTCTTTAAATATATACCTAACCGTTTGACTATAAAATTACATGATAAAACTTGGGAGACGAATATGCTTCATTTCATGAACCTATGTATCGCGAACACACACACAACCTCCAAACATACATACTGTACGATCAGGCACTCATTAAATAAGTGATGCCAAAGTCATGGTAAATAAATTACTAAATTACATAACATACTGAGATCCATAACTTACCAACATCATACATACATACTGTGCATTCAAACTAATAACCAACATGTAAGGTCAACGTCACCAGTAAATAAATACAAACCCAAGTTAGGTTAAGATACGAGACCAAATCATAACACCTAGCTGATCACTTTTGGTGTCCACACCAATACTCGTAACAATTCCATCTTAAATGCCAAGGCCAAAATCATGAGTAAATAACTACAAACCATAGAGGTTAACATGTGAGGCCAACCACATAGTATTCTTTCTTCAATACAAGTACCAACATCATAACAAACACAGACAACACTTTCATTCGAACATAATCACACAACTATCAACACATTTAGTTCATTTCCATAACCATATTCATCTGCCCAGTACAAAATAAACCTACCTTTTCTGAGGCCAAAATATTATATTTTAAAATATATTAAAATGTTTAATTCCATGAAATCCTTTCTTCATTTTCAGCGGGTGTTGGTTGGATCTAAAACAGTTCATTGCGTAGCTCTAAGCTAGCCTAAATTCGTAATGAACCTTCAGAGTATATCAATTTATCTTGACGCTTCAAGATTCTACAACTTAATAATGATCCTCAGCAAACATTTGAGAATCGTCACTAAGGGTTCCCAATCATATATATAACTCGAACATAATCAATAATTGTAGGATCATTCAATCAATGCGAGAATATCGACGTCGATCTAACGGTCATTCCAAGCATTAACGGAGTGCTAGTTCCTAGCTACCAACTAGATAGGGCGACGGTCTTTTTCTTTCTGAATCATACTACGACTAATTCTTCCTCAACTCGCTCCCAGAAAGAGTCAAGTTCTATATTTTTAAGAATCCGTTATCGGCCAATAGAGAGTTCTTTTCATACAGACACTTGATAACGGCACAGTTTTATTCATCATGACACTTTCACCAATTTTGTTGAAACATTATTCTTATTTTTCTGCCTGGTCACAGAAACCACCCTCCAGGGGCTCACATCTAGTCGGATGTGGGTTGGCGACCATGGGACCCCAGCTGGGTCCGGCATTGCTTCCACTTACTTGTGCCGGGCTCCTCTCCATCTTCTTTCCTCTTGTTCTATTCCGACCCCGATGGTATTAGGGTATCCGAGGCCTAGGGAGTCTCTCCCTTGCCCGCCTTAATTGACCCCTGTCTCAACTTTCCTGATACCCTTCTTCTGTGAGGGGTCAGACTTCTTTTTCATTGCATGTTATCTCCTGCCTTCTGCTCAAGTCCCTCAAGGAGGCAGGGTGTGTGTAGCCCCATCACTTCTGGTGCACCTTGGATATTGCTACACCCTCAGGGGCTCACGGCTGGTGAGTTCGGGAGTTGGCAGTCCTGAGGAATTCCTAAGCTGGGTCTGTGCTTTCCCCTTTTTCCACTGACTTTAGGGCGGGCCCTCTCTTCTTTCCCCTTTCCTATCTGCCTTTCATGGCTCTCCTTCCTTCCAAGTCCCTCAATCCTCATTCTTCGAGGGTTGAGGCATTTCTTTTCTTCCTGTCCTTTATTTGCCTTATCCTTTATTTGTTTACCATTTCTCCTTCTGGTATGTAAGTCTGTAGTTAGTATTAGTTATAGTTTTCATTCTCATCTTATCGTTCAATATCGTCCAAACCATTAGGGAACGATAACCTAGATGTTAGGCCCCTTAAAACAACAATTATCATCATCATCATCATCACAGAAACCAAGATTAACGGCTGAATGGGACCCTGCGCTCGCGCTGACCATGCTTCACCCTGCAATCTGTAGGCTGAAGGCTGGCCTGATAGACCAGGCCCTTCATGGGCGGTGGTGCCAGAGGGGGGGGGGGAATATTCGTATTTTAACATCTATTATGTAACCAGTTCCTAGTTTTCCTTAAGGTCTGTTTTTCAATCTCTGGTTAAAACTGATGGGCTACTCCTGGAGTAACTTTGCTCATAACTTTTATTTCTTTGGCATTTCAATCCTGTTTCTTCTTTTTTTTTTTTTTTTCTATGCAAATTTACTCCATTGGCTACTACATATCAGAAGTGTCATGAACGTCTATGTGAAAATGAAAATGAAAATCTACAGCCTGTTTCCAGTCGACCGACCAGGTCAGGGAATGGAATGAATGAAGCCCCCATCTAGTGGCGAGGATATGAACTGTGCCTGTCGCACTCCCCTGGGGCAATGATTAAATGAATGAAAAATGAAATGATTGTGGAGAGTGTTGCTGGAATGAAATTGTGACAGGGAAAATTGGAGTACCCGGAGAAAAACCTGTCTGCCTCTGCTTTGTCACTCACATGGAGTGACCGGGATTTGAACGACGGACCCAGCGGTGAGAGGCCCGTGTGCTGCCGCCTAAGCTATGGAGGCTGGTCATGAAGGTCTATGTGATTCGTCTAAATTGAATTCTAGCAGGTGGATGTTGACAGCTCTGGCAAACAAACTCTGGTGTCAACTGATTGAAACACCTACCACATGGCTTTATTCTTTGTATCGGTATTTAATAGTACATTATGCAACGAGCCTATAATGGCTATAATTAAGACACGAGTATATTTATAAAACGAGCGTATGCGAGTTTTATAATTTCCATACGAGTGTCTTAATTACCATTATAGGCGAGTTGCATACGACTGTTTATGTTCAACTCTAATTATTATAACTATTTTATGTTCGAAGATAAATATTCATAAATATCTGTCGATATTTCGCCAGTTTTATGTACTGAACAGAGCGCATGGGACGCAGAGAATGCCTTGTGTTTGACCATGGCCTTCTCGATTACCCCACTATGATACTAGGCAACGCAGTTTAGAAGGCCTTGGAACTCCACGCAGGTGCGATGCTAACCTGATCTAATTGGTCAAACAACTGTTTCTTGAGCTGTGATTGGTGGGAGAAACTGTTTCATAATGAAAAATAGTGTTATTATGACCATCATTATGATACATTTTACTGACACATAATAGTCAGGGTCGAACATAAATGATATTATACTTTAATAGGAAACAAAGTAACCGATCGGCAATAGTGGTATTATGCTTCCGAACAATGACTATTCTGATATTAACTCACATTGTAGTAATGCAATAATCAACATAATATGTGTCAGTGAATTTATGCAGGGACTGGACTACTCCTTTACAAACTGATATCTGGGTATTGAGGTAGAGTTTGGAACCCATTTCCATGGGTTCGTGTATCCAATGCAATCACAATACAAATCCATGATGCACATTATGAAATGATCTCAGCTGGTTGGAGAAAACAAGCAAACTACGGAGTGGCACTACTCCAAAGGTTTATCCAGCACACATATCACTGAGTAAATGGGGCCTACTTGCCCATCACATTTATTCCTTGTTGACAGCTCACTGAAACCTGTCTGCCCAGAGCCGTCAGCTTGACCTTCATCACGAACCACGAAGCTCGAATTACCTAACTTCCCAAATGGTGTAAGGTGGAATGAGTTGCATGTGTTTTTAAAGATCTTGACTGATCAAGTTGTCACGCCTTTAATTTAAATCATTTACATTCACCATTTCAGTCGTCCTTCACTTTCTCCCTTCTTGCTTGTAATTTATGGATCATTAAGTATCGAAGTTTGATGTTATTTTTTTTTTTAAGAATTTAATGTGAAAATGATTTTAAGGATTTTGGTGAAAAATAATTTTATTGTCTTGTATCTTGTTTTAAAAATATGTTCACCCTTTGGCTTTTCGACTCTCTTATGAATCGTGTCGTCATTCCGTAGTTAGTTTCCATCTTGTCTATTTCTGATACTAGTTACTTGTTAATCATTTTCGATCTTAGGCCCTCTGTGTGTCACTCGCTGGCTTCTTATCTTGGGGACGTTACTGGGGAGGGTCGTCTTACCATAGTTTTGTCCCTTTTTGGAATCATGTATCCGATTGTATAAGTGGATTGGCCGATCAGCTCTGACAATCCGAAGTCGTGGTTCCTGTTCCCGACGTATGTAGGTCCGATAGGTTTGCTTCAGTACTGAGTTCTTCCCTTTTAGGGCCTGTGCATCCTACCATCTTGTGCAAGGGTTCAGCAGGAGGGGGGAATTTTGGAGGAGATGGTTCGCGTCTCTCACTTGTTGGTTGGGATGGAGTTCGATTACGTCTCTGCCGATGAAATGAGGTGTTCTGTCCTTTAACATATCTTCTGTCCTATTATCGGCACACAAATAATTGCCACTTAGAAGTCCCTTGCATCTCATCGTCATTCCCATTGAAACAGGAATAATAAGGGGTTGGTATATTTTTTCTTCAGGTCTCTGCCATGTTGCCGGGCCAGTTAGGTTGAGAAGCTGTCCACACTGAGAGATGAGAAGGTCTGTCACATGTGCTGTATGTGTGTTGCAGTGTTCCCGGTCCAGTCTGCTCGAGGAGAAGCTGTCCACACTGAGAGATGAGAAGGTATCTGTAGAGAAGCAGCTGGCTGTGGCCCACTCTTCAGTGTTGCAGCTACAACAGCAGAACAACACGCTCATCGCAGAAATGGCTGAGCCTCAGAGGAAGCTATCGCAGATTCACGAGGTATGGTATCATCATCGGCTTTAACTCGAATCCGAGTATAAATCTTCTTCCTTCAGTCCAGTTTGTGGATGTGTTTACGGTGACTAAAGAGTCCAATCCTGGCATGGAACAAGCGACCACACAAGTCACATAGTATTGCTGGAGGAGGACGTGGTTGGGCTGCTCGAAGTTTCCTAGCTTGACGCTTTGCCTCTTCATGTATGCGTCGATCCCTTTCAAACGTCTTTACAGTATCCGAGATGGTACGGCGCCAAGTTGAGCGGTCTTCAGCCAGCATGTCCCAGGTTTGTGAATCAAGACCTGTCAATTTCAGGGTCTGCTTAAATTGGTCCTTGTAGCGCCTCTTAGGACCACCATGAGGTCTGGTGCCATAGCATAACTCACCATATAGCATTTGACGAGGTAATCTCACATCATCCATCCGATGGACATGACCAATCCATCTAAATTGGTGACCTATTATGGATGATTCTATGCTGTTGATTTGAGCCTTTTCCAGAACAGCAATATTGGTAATGCGGTCTTCCCATTTAATCCTCAGGATTGATCGAAGTTTTTGTAGGTGGAAACGCTCAAGCTTCCTAAGATCACGTCGGTAAAGGGTCCACGTTTCACAGCCATACAACAATGTAGAAATGACTACTGCTTTGTACACCATAAGCTTTGTACTCATGGACAGATCTTTATTCATGAAGACCCGGTGCGCTAATCGTCCATATGCTGCATGGGCTGCGCCAATTCTCTTATCCACATCCTGCTCACAGGTACAGCTCACAGAGATGGTACTGCCCAGGTACGAGAAGTGGTCAACCTGTTCTAACGGCAAATTTGAGATGGAGATATTGAACTGAGGAAGAGGTGTGCCTGGTGAAGGTTGTGCCAAGACTTTAGTCTTATTGACATTTATGGTAAGACCAAAGCGATCACATGCACTTTTGTAACAGTTAACTGACTCTTGCAGCTCTTCTGGTGTGAGAGTTGGCGACGCAGCATCATCTGCATACAACATGTTAGTAACCTTAGTAACCTGAGTTTTCCTCAAGGAGCGGAGACGAGTTAGGTTGAAAAGCCCTCCATCAAAACGATACTTGACCTCCACACCTGGGATGTTTGTGGGTGAATCATAAAGCATTGCAGCCAAGTACAGCGCAAAAAGCGTTGGAGCCAGTACACATCCTTGTTTCAGTCCATGGGTAATGGGAAATTCATCGGACATCTTATTCTGATGGCAAACCTGACCTGTCATGCCATCATGGAGAGCCTTGATTAGATCTACAAAACGCTGAGGGCAACCAAACCGCTTCAGCACTGCCCACATGGCTGGTCTTGGAACTGAATCAATGCCTTTTCCAAGTCATAAAAGACTAAGAAGAGTGGATTCTGTTGTTCTCTACATTTTTCTTGTAGCTGCCTCACACAGAAAATCAAGTCAATTGTGCTTCTGGAAGTTCTAAATCCGCATTGTGACTCTGGGAGGATAACCTTGAGGCGGTAAAGTAGAATCTCTGGTATGGTATATACAAGGGATGTTACCCTGTGTGTGGTAAATTGCCATGAGAAGGTTCTACCCCTACAGGCAAAGGCCATGAAAAAATAAAATCCACAACCTGCTTCCAGTCTCCGACCGGGTCAGGAATGGAATGAATGAAGCCCCCATCTAGCGGTGAGGATATGAACTGTGCCGGCTGCCGAGGCCTGATGCACTCCTCTGGGGCAATGATTAAATGAATGATAGTGATGACAGATGAAATGAAATGATAGTGGAGAGTGTTGCTGGAATGAAATTTTGACAGGGAAAACCAGAGTACCCGGAGAAAAACCTGTCTGACTCCGTTTTGTCCAGCACAGATCTCACATGGAGTGACCGGGATTTGAACCACGGACCCAGCGGTGAGAGGCTGGCATGCTGCCGCCTAAGCCACGGAGGCTTGTGCACTTTACATTATTTCAAGTCCTGGGGCGTCTACCCCAATTCGTTGCTTTAATAATTTATTATATTGACACACAATAGAAAAAGTAGACAAATCCAATGCATTCTCACATACATAGGGGTGAAGACCAAGATGTCCCTAGCATCTAAAATCAACAACTCTTTATTAGTGACACCCAAAGAAAACGGAATAGCACTGTGATATGTTGGTTCCTCAGTTTAGGGGCTGCGGCAACGTGGTCATGTAACCCCGTGTACTTTGGGTGTATGTAGAATCTGTCCGATAACCGGTGTTAATTTTGATGGCTGTATTAGTGTGTGTTATCTGTGATTAAGGTAACAGCGGGGTGGAATTTTCACCTGAAAAATCACGTGGCGTCAGGAAGGGCATCCGGTCTTAAATCCCCGGCCAAAACCATAATGAGCCGGGTTGGCTCCGGCGACCCCAATTAATTGGGATAAGCCGTAGAGAATGATGATCTGTGATTAAGGTAAGGACTGCAGACGATCAATTTCAAGTAGTTCCTACTTTTCCTACCAAATGTTACCATCAACGACACCTAGCTGCAAACTTGGCTACTAGATGCCACCGCAATCGGCATCTGGTGGCTAATGTTGGAACTTAAATATCGTTAATCAGATCTAACCTACAAAATTAGCTTCACACAATTGTAGTTATTGGAAGGTTCTTTTACATGCCATAAATCTAAGACATTGGCCTGCCGGCTTTACTTCCCCTCCGAAGGAAGGCATGCTGAGGGCTTTTTAACACTCATAAAAGTCCGCTGACTTCGGCGGGTTTGAACCCGCAATCTTGAGCATAGAAGCTCAGCATGCTACCAACTACGCCACCGAAGCCGCCTAGCACTATGATAGGTGAAGATTCTGTGATGTGAATTTTTCATGCTAGGCGAGCCTAGAGAAACTCTCTCCTACTCCTCCCCCGCTACATGTCTGGTTTGTTGTTTGTATTAAGGGCTGCGACAACATGATCATGTAGCCCCGTGTTTTTGGGTGTGTGTGAATTTATGTGTTAACCTGTATTATTGTGATGGCTGTACTAGTGCGTATTCGTAAATTGGGCATAGGATTGGGAAGGAGACTGCCGTGACCTTAAGTTAGGAACCATCCGTACATTTGCCTGGAGTAGAAGAAAACCATGGAAAACCAGTTCCAGGATAACTGGCTGCATGGCTCAGCAGTAACGTTCTTGCCTGTTGTTTCCAAAATTGCAGGATCGAATCCTGGTGTAGCCTAGTTAGGATTTGAGGATGTGCAAATGCAAGGGAGCTGTATCAGTAGATGAGTTCAATGCTGATATGATTAAGGCAGCAGGAAGTATCAGCTTACAGTGGCTATATAGAGTCCTCGATGCCATATGGAAGGATGAAATAATACCTGAAGATTGGCAACAAGGAAACATACCATTGTTCAAAAGAGGGAAGAGGAAGAAATGTGAAAATTATAGAGGTATAACTTTATTATCCCATGGGCTGAAAATATTGGAGAAAGTCATAGACAAAAGACTGAGGGTTATAATAGAAACGCAGTTAGAGGAAGAACAATATGGTTTTAGACCGAATAGATCAACAATAGATTTGATATTTACAGTACGCATGATAGCCTATTAGAAAAACATATGGAAAGAAACAAGGAAATCATTTTCGTATTTTTAGATTTGGAAAAGGCCTTTGATACAGTTAAGATAATACATGTATGGGAGTGCCTACTGGAAAGGAATGTGTCGAAATCATTGATTAATAAGATAAAAATGTTGTATCATGAGAGTAAAACCAGTGTACAAGTCGGGAGTGGTGACTCCGAAACATTCTATACAAAAAAAAACCTCAAGCAAGGAAGGGCATTATCACCATTATTATTTATTATACTGATGGATGAAATTATAAAACGTGTAAAACAGAGTATCAGTAATGATGAAGTGAATGCTTTGGTATTTGCAGATGATGTGGTGATTTGGGGAAAGGGAGAAAGAATAGGAAGTACAAAATAGACTGGACATTTGGAATGAAAATCTGAAGGAGTTTTGGAATGGTAATTAGTAAAAAGAAAACTGTGATCATGTACTGTGGAAAAGAGAAAAGGAAAAGTCAAGTGAACATAGATGGGGTACGGTTAGAGAATGTAGAACAGTTTACATATCTAGGTAGCACTATAAATGGAAGTAATGACATCAACATTGAAATTAATAACAGACTAAGTAAAGGTACAACATTTCATCACCAAGTCAGAGAACTTTTATGGGATGACAAAGTACCCAAGAGAATGAAATTAATATTATATAAACAGTATTTCATACCAATTGTAACATATGGACTGGAAACACTGGTAACGAATAAAAGGCAAAATAGTAAGATACAAGCAGTAGAAATGAAATTTTTAAGAACTTCAGCTAAAAAGACAAGAAGGGACAGAATTCAAAATATTAAAATCAGAGAAGAGTTAAATATGGAACAGTTAAATCAGAAGATACAGAAAGCAAGGTTACGTTGGTTCGGACATGTAAAAAGAATGGGTAAAGAAAGAGTCCAGTTGGAAGACCGAGAAGAAGGTGGTTGAACCAAATTTTGAAGGACATTGGAGAAGCTGGATTGGATGTGGCAGAAGTCATGGAACAGGCAAAATGGAAGGATAGAAAGGAGTGGAGGAGGCTTGTAAACCACACCCGGGTGACTGGAGTGGGACTGGGATGATGATGATGATGATGATGATGACGAGTTGAAAGGGACATAAAACCAATAACATTATTATTATTATTATTATTATTATTATTATTACCAGTTCCAGGATAGCTGATGTGGGAATCAAACCTTCCTCTTCTCAGTTATGTCTTACGAGGCTGAGTGTACCCCATTCCAGCCCTCATACCAGAATTAAAATTTCTTGGCAGAGTTGGGAATCTAACCGATGCTCTGAAAGTCATGACTTCGCTGTTCCACCCCTTAAAACAACCATCATCATCTAATATGTGACAAAGTGCTGCCCTACTCTTTTACCTCTTGTAAAGCTGATTATAGAGCAGCTCACAAATGCAGAAAGCTTCTTGACTGAAATAGGAGCTCTTAAGTTAAGAAAGTCCAAGATTTGACTCTTTTGTTAACAGCGAACCCCCTAGGTGTGGTTTATCTAACATCCCTCCAGGCAAATGCTGGGATGGTACCTTATTACAAGTCCTGGGACACATACCCCAATCCTTGACCCTAATAATTACTGTTAGACACATGCCATTAAAATGAGCTCACAAACAGAGTTAATACCAAGCCAAGTATGTGGGGCTGATGACCGATGTCTCAAGCTCCTCAAGTTGTTGTTGAACATTTAGGGTCTTTGCGACATCGTGGTCATGTAGCCCCATGTACTTGGGTGTGTGTAGTATTTGTCTGATAACCTGTGTCATTGTCATTGGTGTGTGTAGTTGTAATTTAAATTTTATTAATGCAGTCAATGGCCATGTATTTTCTTTTCAGGACGGGTTAGGAAAGGGATTTTGAAAGGAAATCGGCTGTGGACCTATTGAAAGGAACTATCCTGGCATTTGCCTGGTGGTGAAAATCGAAAAGCACAAAAACCATTTTCAGGATGACCGAGGTGGGATTCGAACCGAAGCTCTCCCAATTATTATTTATTTATTTATCGTAAGGCTTTTTTTTTTACCAGGAGTGTCCGAGGACATGTTCGGCTTGCCAGAGGCTGTAGCTGCTTCAAGCGAACACCCATAGGGTGAGCTTCAAGTTCCGTTCAATTTCAAGTAGTTCCAACTTTCGCTACCAGATGTCACTGTTACGTTGGAACTTTGATAGAGCGTTCCAACGAAATCTAACATAGAAATTTAGCTTCACACAAGTTAAGTCTGTGGAAGGTTCTTTAACATGCCATAAATCTATGACATGGGACCGCCGGTTTTACTTCCCTCCGAAGGAAGGCATACTGAGGGATTTTTAACGCTCTTAAAAAAATCCGAGGACTTTGTCCGGGTTTGAACCCGCTATCTTGGGAACAGCAGTTAAGTATGCCACCGAAGCCGCTAGTGAGACGCGAGGCAGCGCGTTAGTGCTCTCTAGGCCACCATAGCCTGTAGATGTAATACCAATGAGGATTGGGAAGGAGGTAGCCATGGCCTTAATTTGGGAACTATCCCAGCATCACCTAGAGTAGCAGTGGGAATCGAACCCACCTCTTACGAGCTGAGTGTATCCCGTTCAAGCAGAGCCAGGAACCCGGGCCTCTGTGGTGACAGCCACGACGCAACGAGGCAGACCCTAATGTAGTAAAGACAGTAATGTTAATGATCGTGTGGCCTCGGGGAGGCCGAGTGCAGGTCTTTCTAGTTAACGCCCGTGGGTGACCTGCGTCGTCGTAATGAAGATGAAGTGATGATGAAAACGTCACTTATACCCAGTTCCCGAGCCACGGTAATTAACCCTAGGAGATTAAATTCTCTGAGGGCTCGGCCGGGAATCGAACCCGGGGAACATCGGGCCAAAGCCTAGCGCACTAACCATTTAGCCACAGAGCTGGACCCAGTAGTGCTAATATTTCTTGATTGGTGTTTGTTTTGTTTCCAAATCATCATCATCATCTTGAGCAGTTTCCAACCGCTGGTCGGGTCTGCTTGGAACATAAGCCTCTCCATCGTTTCCTGTCCATCCACCATCTCTCATCTTCCACTGTGTCCCAGCACACTCCTCTTTCCTCCACACTCTTCTTAAGTCCTTTTGTCCATCTGTCCCTTGGTCTTCCCCTTGGCCTCCTTCCCGTAATTTCCATTCCAAACATCTTCTTCGGTATCCTCTCCTCTCGCATCCTCCTCACTTGTCCATGTGTTCCTTGGTCTTCCCCTTGGCCTCCTTCCCGTCATTTCCATTCCAAACATCTTCTTCGGTATCCTCTCCTCTCGCATCCTCCTCACATGTCCATACCTTTGTAGCCTAGATCGCTCTTTTCTATTTTGCAATGGTTCCTCTCTTACCATCTCTCTGACTCTCTCATTCCTTACTCTGTCCATTGTCACTCCTACCCTACTCCTCTCGAACTTCATCTCCACTGCTCGTATTTTATTCTTGTCCCTTTCCTTCATCACCCATGTTTCTGAACCATATGTCAAAATTGGCACAAAGTAGGTCTTGTAGATGATTCCTTTACATTTTTGTGGTACATCTTCACCTTCCCCTTTCATTTATTTCCATCCTATTGCCTCCCTTTTCATCAATTATGCTTCCCAAGTACTTGAAGCATTCTACTTTCTGCAACTGCTGTCCTCCAAGTGTTATGCCCATATCCAGTCTGTTCTTCCTCCTCGTTGTGATGACCACTTCACTCTTTGGTGCTGAGAACTTCATCCCATATGTTTCCGAATGAATACATGATTTGCAGGAGTTATCCAGTGAGCGGCTGGTGTCCCAGAGGCTACGCCAGGAGCTGGCCGACGAGACAGCCCGCCTTCAGGCAAAAAAGATGGAAGGTGAGCGACTGCTGTTGGAGCTGGAAAGACTTCAGGAACAGCTCAATGAAGCTGTCAGGTCCAAAACGGAGCTCAAGCAACAGCAGGAACATGAGAAAGTTCGCTTGTTGGCGCTCATGGAACAGCGAGACAAAGAAATCCAGAGCATCCGGTAAGGAGGACAAGATAAACAGTATTTTCATTGAAATGTTAGAAGCTATTTTTCAGTGTTGCCTGTTTAATCAATCAACAAAATTGCTCTTCAGTCATAGGGTTGCCAGACGTTCCATTTTACCCAGAACAATTCCGTTTTTTTTCTTGATTTGTTCCGCGTTCCGTTTTAATCTTTAACGGAGCGCCAAATATTCCGTTTTCTGGTTAATTTGATAATATATTCAATTTTGCACCAATTTTCAATTGATCTGCCTCAGAATTGATTGTAATATCTAGCTTGTTTTCTGGTGATACAGGTGCAAGTTTGAAAGAGAAAATGATTTCTATGTCTGTGTCAGACAGATGGGTACACGTTATAGATTTATTAGGGGCGACAACATTAAGGCATATCCTACTCCTTGTGAAGTTAATGCTCAGCATTTTCCCCTCCAATGCTTTTAAGGAGAGTGTTTTTTTCTGTCATGAATATCAAATGGGGATATGATAGAAACAGAAGCTCCATTAGTTTGATAAAACAAGAATTGTTTACATATTACAATTATGACGAAAATTGTAGTGAATTTTTTCATAAGGTACTTACAAATAAAAAATCCTGCAAAGGGTTGTTCAAATGAAAAGCATTTGTAAGTTGCTGGTGTCATAGGTCTATATGAGATGTCAGCAATATCTTGTTTTAATTTTGTGTATTTAATTAAGTAATGCTTATTTAATATATATGTGTATTCGTATTTACTCGCCTATAACACCCCCTCACCTATAACCCCCCCCTTAATTTTCTACTATTATTGGGATAAAAAAATAATTGAAAAAAGAGAAAAGGAATTGCGAAGGAGAAATAATCAGAAAAATGTAGCAAATAGGCCTACAAGATTCCACTTAACAGTAAAACCCACACTTTTGCCTGCACCACCTGTGCACTGTTGACCTCTACAATAGTTACTCACTTCCCCTTCCCCCTCCAACTTACGAGTTCCGTGTCTTGCGTCCCACACGGCTGTGTGTAGTGTATAATTAAGAAGCGTGCAGTTCACAAGCAGGACTGAAAATGAGCAAGAGAACAAGTTTTACGGCATACTTCAAGTTGAAAGTGCTAGAATTTGCTGCAGACAATGGAGTGAAAGCGGCGAGTCGTAAATACGAAGTGCAGCCATGTATGATTCGTTATTGGCACAACCAGAAGGACAAATTATTGGGAACCAAGAAAACTTCTACTGTAAGTCCTTCCGCGTTGAGAAAAAAGGAAAGTACGAAAATGTAGTCGGTCGGTATTAGAAACAAATCTTCCGTATTTTAGGTAGGCCTAGTTGACATGTAACATATTGCAACACTGCGTAACCTTGAACTCGATTCACGCAATGCAGCACGGCTGCAGCACTGTCTTATAGTCCTCTCTCTGGCCAGTCAGCTGTGATGATGCAAGAGAGTGGCTATTATCACTTTTATTGTAAATAAAGTCTAGGTTAAAATAACTATTTTGTGTGTTGATTTAAGGGTGCTAGGTGCTCCTTTGTGTGCCTTTATACCATGCCATCCTAACCTATATCAAGGGAAATTATCACCTATTTTTGAAGCAAAAAATTCGGGAAAAAAAGGGGTGTTGTAGGCGAGTAAATCCAGTATTTATCACAACATTTAACAACCTTGATTTAAAGAAAACATTGGGACGTGTGTTCCATTTTTTCATTCTTGAAATCTAGCAACCCTATTCAGTTGGTCAACACTAGAGTGCCCCAAATGGATTGGGGGTAAAGTCGGTCAACATGAATTAGCCCAATGACTGGCAGGGTACAAAGTATAAATATGTGAATACACTCCTGGAAAACATTACGTGTACAGTGAGTCCGGGAATGTTCTCCGCAGTGCCTACATGCGTCTGCGAGAGCTAGCTACAGCAGTTACGTTGGTAGCACGTATGCCGCTTGCATCATCTCTACTTAGTTTAAAACCAAGTCCCCGTTTCTTGGATGTTACTGGTAATCTCAAGAACCACTGGATAGATTTTGATGCGGTTTTCACCATTCTGTAAAGGATATATCGAGTATGATTTCTGTAGAAAAGAATAGTTTAAGTTTTAAATTTCAAAGCTTTTTTTATTTCTGATCAAAGGAAGCCGAACAGTAACGATTTTAGTGGAATAGTCGATAAAAAACCTGGCGTCTGAGCGCTTTGTAAGCTTACGCTGGGCAAACCGTTAAAAATATCTAAATACTATAAGTGTAAGAATTGTTCAGCATGAAAAGTTCTACAAAAAAGTCCGCGAGAGCATATGTCTATCTTCATTACATCGCCCACTATAAGGGAACAACTGAAGCTTGTCTCTTACAGCTTTATGTGCTGTCGACTTAGAGATTCCTGTTTGTTGAGCTAATTTTCGTGTTGATTTACTTGGGCTTCGCAGCATTATATCGGAGATTTCATCAAGTTTTTCGTCTGTTAAAAGTGCAGGCCTGCCTGTTCCCGGTACATCGTGAACTGAGCCAGTCACACGAAATTTACTTACCAAATCCCGAATGGCATCACGGTTTGGACACTTTGAATTAGGAAACCGCGCCTGAAATCTTAATTTTACATTTTCTGTAAACCGATCGCCTTCGCGAAAAAAGTATTCCACCATTAAAAAAAAAATCTCTTCAGTAGTAAACATTACCACCTGTATACTGTTGCACTCTTCCAATAATAATCTATCCGAACGTTCGATGACTGTAATACACGCTGAAGACATGCAGGCTCGCGCGCTTATCGCGATACACACTGACAGCCCACACGGGGGAGTCCCGCTTTGAAGGACACAGTGCAGTGCAGCCAACTAAAGCTCATGACTCAACCACTCGCAGCTGCACGTACCCACTGTGGAGAACATTCTCGGGCGCCCTGTAGTACATTTACATTAGTGAAAATTTAAACCTCAACACAGTAAACAGGATCAGATGATGGCCACTTGAGGGTCAAAACGCGTAATCCTAAATTGCCCCATTTAATAGTGTTAATAAAAGTACAGTACAGTACAGTAATACAGGGTGGCTCCTAAAGAGATATAAGGAAGGAAGGAAGCTTGTAGTTTAACGTGACCGTTAATCTTGAGATCATGAGCCACGGGACCTCCTTTTTACGTGGAATCCGAACCACAGGACATGGCATTTCACTTCGAAAAACTCACATGCATTGACCGGGAATCGAACCCGGACCGCCTTGGTGAGAGGCATACAGCTAGACCGCTGAGCCACCACGCCCCTAAAGAGATATACAAGATGCCAGATAAGAATACAAGGTGACTCTTAAAGAGGTGTACAAGATGGCAGATAAGAATACAAGGTGACTCTTAAAGAGGTGCACACAATGTCAGACAAGAATACAGGGTGCCTCTTAAAGGGGTGTACAAGATGGCAGACAAGAATACAGGGTGACTCCTAAAGAGGTGCACACAATGTCAGACAAGAATACAGGGTGACTTCTAAAAAGGTGCACACAATGTCAGACAAGAATACAGGGTGACTCCTAAAGCGGTGTACAAGATGTCAGACAAGAATACAGGGTGACTTCTAAAGAGGTGTACAAGATGGCAGACAAGAATACAAGGTGACTCTTAAAGAGGTGTACAAGATGCCAGATAAGAATACAAGGTGACTCTTAAAGAGGTGTACAAGATGGCAGACAAGAATACAGGGTGACTCCTAAAGAGGTGCACACAATGTCAGACAAGAATACAGGGTGACTCTTAAAGAGGTGTACAAGATGGCAGACAAGAATACAAGGTGACTCTTAAAGAGGTGCACACAATGTCAGACAAGAATACAAGGTGAATCTTAAAGAGGTGTACAAGATGGCAGACAAGAATACAAGGTGACTCTTAAAGAGGTGCACACAATGTCAGACAAGAATACAGGGTGCCTCTTAAAGGGGTGTACAAGATGGCAGACAAGAATACAGGGTGACTCCTAAAGAGGTGCACACAATGTCAGACAAGAATACAGGGTGACTCTTAAAGAGGTGTACAAGATGGCAGACAAGAATACAAGGTGACTCTTAAAGAGGTGCACACAATGTCAGACAAGAATACAGGGTGCCTCTTAAAGGGGTGTACAAGATGGCAGACAAGAATACAGGATGACTCCTAAAGAGGTGCACACAATGTCAGACAAGAATACAGGGTGACTTCTAAAAAGGTGCACACAATGTCAGACAAGAATACAGGGTGACTCCTAAAGCGGTGTACAAGATGTCAGACAAGAATACAGGGTGACTTCTAAAGAGGTGTACAAGATGGCAGACAAGAATACAAGGTGACTCTTAAAGAGGTGTACAAGATGCCAGATAAGAATACAAGGTGACTCTTAAAGAGGTGTACAAGATGGCAGACAAGAATACAGGGTGACTCCTAAAGAGGTGCACACAATGTCAGACAAGAATACAGGGTGACTCTTAAAGAGGTGTACAAGATGGCAGACAAGAATACAAGGTGACTCTTAAAGAGGTGCACACAATGTCAGACAAGAATACAAGGTGACTCTTAAAGAGGTGTACAAGATGGCAGACAAGAATACAAGGTGACTCTTAAAGAGGTGCACACAATGTCAGACAAGAATACAGGGTGCCTCTTAAAGGGGTGTACAAGATGGCAGACAAGAATACAGGGTGACTCCTAAAGAGGTGCACACAATGTCAGACAAGAATACAGGGTGACTCTTAAAGAGGTGTACAAGATGGCAGACAAGAATACAAGGTGACTCTTAAAGAGGTGCACACAATGTCAGACAAGAATACAAGGTGACTCTTAAAGAGGTGTACAAGATGGCAGACAAGAATACAAGGTGACTCTTAAAGAGGTGCACACAATGTCAGACAAGAATACAGGGTGCCTCTTAAAGGGGTGTACAAGATGGCAGACAAGAATACAGGGTGACTCCTAAAGAGGTGCACACAATGTCAGACAAGAATACAGGGTGACTTCTAAAGAGGTGCACACAATGTCAGACAAGAATACAGGGTGACTTCTAAAGAGGTGTACAAGATGCCAGATAAGAATACAAGGTGACACTTAAAGAGGTGTACAAGATGCCAGATAAGAATACAAGGTGACTCTTAAAGAGGTGTACAAGATGCCAGATAAGAATACAAGGTGACTCTTAAAGAGGTGTACAAGATGGCAGATAAGAATACAGGGTGACTTCTAAAGAGGTGTACAAGATGGCAGACAAGAATACAGGGTGACTCCTAAAGAGGTGCACACAATGTCAGACAAGAATACAGGGTGACTTCTAAAGAGGTGTACAAGATGCCAGATAAGAATACAAGGTGACTCTTAAAGAGGTGTACAAGATGCCAGATAAGAATACAAGGTGACTCTTAAAGAGGTGTACAAGATGCCAGATAAGAATACAAGGTGACTCTTAAACAGGTGCACACAATGTCAGACAAGAATACAGGGTGACTCTTAAAGAGGTGCACACAATGTCAGACAAGAATACAGGGTGACTTCTAAAGAGGTGTACAAGATGCCAGATAAGAATACAAGGTGACTCTTAAAGAGGTGTACAAGATGCCAGATAAGAATACAAGGTGACTCTTAAAGAGGTGCACACAATGTCAGACAAGAATACAAGGTGACCCTTAAAGAGGTGCACACAATGTCAGACAAGAATACAGGGTGACTTCTAAAGAGGTGTACAAGATGCCAGATAAGAATACAAGGTGACTTCTAAAGAGGTGTACAAGATGCCAGATAAGAATACAAGGTGACTCTTAAAGAGGTGTACAAGATGGCAGACAAGAATACAGGGTGACTCTTAAAGAGGTGCGCACAATGTCAGACAAGAATACAGGGTGACTTCTAAAGAGGTGCACACAATGTCAGACAAGAATACAGGGTGACTCCTAAAGGGGTGCACACAATGTCAGACAAGAATACAGGGTGACTTCTAAAGAGGTTCACACAATGTCAGACAAGAATACAGGGTGACTCCTAAAGAGGTGTACAGGATGTCAGACAAGAATACAGGGTGACTCTTAAAGGGGTGCACACAATGTCAGACAAGAATACAGGGTGACTTCTAAAGAGGTGCACACAATGTCAGACAAGAATACAGGGTGACTTCTAAAGAGGTGTACAAGATGCCAGATAAGAATACAAGGTGACTCTTAAAGAGGTGTACAAGATGCCAGATAAGAATACAAGGTGACTCTTAAAGCGGTGCACACAATGTCAGACAAGAATACAGGGTGACTCTTAAAGAGGTGTACAAGATGCCAGATAAGAATACAAGGTGACTCTTAAAGAGGTGCACACAATGTCAGATAAGAATACAAGGTGACTCTTAAAGTGGTGTACAAGATGCCAGATAAGAATACAAGGTGACTCTTAAAGAGGTGCACACAATGTCAGACAAGAATACAGGGTGACTTCTAAAGAGGTGTACAAGATGCCAGATAAGAATACAAGGTGACTCTTAAAGAGGTGTACAAGATGCCAGATACGAATACAAGGTGACTCTTAAAGAGGTGCACACAATGTCAGACAAGAATACAGGGTGCCACTTAAAGAGGTGTACAAGATGGCAGACAAGAATACAGGGTGACTCCTAAAGAGGTGCACACAATGTCAGACAAGAATACAGGGTGACTTCTAAAGAGGTGCACACAATGTCAGACAAGAATACAGGGTGACTCCTAAAGAGGTGTACAAGATGTCAGACAAGAATACAGGGTGACTTCTAAAGAGGTGTACAAGATGCCAGATAAGAATACAAGGTGACTCTTAAAGTGGTGTACAAGATGCCAGATAAGAATACAAGGTGACTCTTAAAGAGGTGTACAAGATGCCAGATAAGAATACAAGGTGACTCTTAAAGAGGTGTACAAGATGGCAGACAAGAATACAGGGTGACTCCTAAAGAGGTGCACACAATGTCAGACAAGAATACAGGGTGACTCCTAAAGAGGTGCACACAATGTCAGACAAGAATACAGGGTGACTCTTAAAGAGGTGTACAAGATGCCAGATAAGAATACAAGGTGACTCTTAAAGAGGTGTACAAGATGCCAGATAAGAATACAAGGTGACTCTTAAAGAGGTGCACACAATGTCAGACAAGAATACAAGGTGACTCTTATAGAGGTGCACACAATGTCAGACAAGAATACAAGGTGACTCTTAAAGAGGTGCACACAATGTCAGACAAGAATACAGGGTGACTTCTAAAGAGGTGTACAAGATGCCAGATAAGAATACAAGGTGACTCTTAAAGAGGTGTACAAGATGCCAGATAAGAATACAAGGTGACTCTTAAAGAGGTGCACACAATGTCAGACAAGAATACAGGGTGACTCCTAAAGAGGTGCACACAATGTCAGACAAGAATACAGGGTGACTCCTAAAGAGGTGCACACAATGTCAGACAAGAATACAGGATGACTCCTAAAGTGGTGCACACAATGTCAGACAAGAATACAAGGTGACTCCTAAAGAGGTGCACACAATGTCAGACAAGAATACAAGGTGACTCTTAAAGAGGTGCACACAATGTCAGACAAGAATACAGGGTGACTCCTAAAGAGGTGCACGCAATGTCAGACAAGAATACAGGGTGACTCCTAAAGAGGTGCACACAATGTCAGACAAGAATACAGGGTGACTCCTAAAGAGGTGTACAAGATGTCAGACAAGAATACAGGGTGACTTCTAAAGAGGTGTACAAGATGGCAGAGATGAATACAAGGTGACTCTTAAAGAGGTGTACAAGATGACAGAGATGAATACAAGGTGACTCCTGAAGAGGTGCACACAATGTCAGACAAGAATACAGGGTGACTCCTAAAGAGGTGCACACAATGTCAGACAAGAATACAGGGTGACTCCTAAAGAGGTGCACACAATGTCAGACAAGAATACAGGGTGACTCCTAAAGAGGTGTACAAGATGGCAGAGATGAATACAGGGTGACCCCTAAAGAGGTGCACACAATGTCAGACAAGAATACAGGGTGACTCCTAAAGAGGTGTACAAGATGTCACACAAGAATGCAGGGTGACTTTTAAAGAGATATACAAGATGCCAGATAAAATACAGGGTGCCTCCTAAAGAGGGGTGCAGAATGTCAGAGCAAATTACAGGGTGACACTTAACGAGGTGTACAGTATGTTAGATTCAATTCAAATACAGGGTGACCCCTAAAGAGGTTATCAAGATATCAGATTCAAATAATGGGTGACTCTTAAAGAGTTGTAAAAGATGTCAGACTCGAATACAGGGTGACCCTTGAAGAGGTGCCAGCGCGGGAAGCCTAAGTTAATGGGTAATGGAGTCTGTTGAAAGAGTCCTGGGGCTTCGAGTGAAATGAGAAACCCTCCTGTGCCTTTCTAACATGTGTAGCATTTGTAACATGCGTCATTTGAAATGATGTAACGTCTAGTCTTTCAGACTGACTGTAATTTTTTATCTTAAAGGTTTTGTGAATTACTAGAGTAAAAGTGTATATGCACGTGCATACAAATTAGAATAACACACTGTAATTATTATTAACTTTATTGGCCACTGTATTAATAATAAATAAATAAATAGAATTAACAAATTTAGCATGCATTAGAAAAACTCTTATAATGTTTACTTATCTTGGTAAAGTACTCCTCACAGCAGTGTTGACTTGTCGCCGGACTCACTGCTATATTGATGACACATTTGTCATAATTGACAAACAACAGATCAATTCCGACTCTTTATTAGATCATTTCAACAAATTAGACCCACATATCACTTTCACTAAAGAATCAGAGACTAATAATAATAATAATATTTATTTTCTTGATATTGCTGTAAAAATAGAAAATTCCCATCTAACATGAAATTTTTAGAAAACCCACTCAATCTTCCAACATAAAAAAATTATTCAATGCACCCTTGTTCACATTAAAAAGATGAGAGCCTCATTTTAAAGCCTTATCTACAGAGCTTTAAAAGTTCCCCTATATCCAACTAATTACAATAAGGAAATTAATACTGTTTTCCAAATAGCAAGAGAAAATGGCTACACATATTATTACGTTACGAAAATAATTCATAAAATCAGAAATAGACCTAACACCATGGCTAGCCCGGATTCCAATCCATCAGCTTTCTTGTGTTCCAATAGAGTTGTGTGAGGTTTCCTGAAGTTCTAGCAGTCACATCAAGTTTGTTGCAATGTAGCAGGTGCCCCTTATCCATTTTACTTCCAGGTTCGTGACAAAGTGTGCATTCTTCATATCTCAAGATGTTGATTCGTTTCAGATGAGCTGCAAGGCAGTCATGGCCAGTGTTAAGTCTGAAGAAGGCTACAGCTTCTCTTCTTGGTGTTAATTTATATTGATCCCATTTAGCATCAATATCCTTCCATAATTTGGTTTCTGCTGTTTTCTTTGACATTTCTTCATACCTGTTTTTGATACTATTTTTCAAGATCCTTTTTGCTGACATAAAATCAGTCTGACTGACAGGTTGTTGTAGTGTGGTACCTTTTTTTGCTAATCAGTCTGCCTCTTCATTACCTGCTATTCCACTGAAATGAGATCTGTTTGTGGAGTCTTTGAAGGGTTTTTATCATACAAAAAATTTCTTTCAGTTCTTTATTTTGAGGCTTATAATTTGATGAGATGGCTTGGATAGCTGCTTTTGAATCTGTAATGATAACACATTTTTGATACCGTAATCAATGTTTCTGCCTAATAACTGATGGAGTGCATGAGAAATTGCAAATACAAATACAAATTGCTGTTTTCAGTTTCACTAATAACAATATTTATTCTCTCACTGAATTTTCAAATACCACAACTTATAGAACTACCCAAACTAACTCAAAAATGTTCTTCAATACAGACAATGTCTATAAATCTAACAAATATTTAAAGTCCGGAATTTATCAACCAACATGTTTTGATTGTATAGGACAATCTGGTTGAAATATTACCACACGCTATCTTGAACACATCATCATCATCATCATCATCATCATCATCCACAGTTTCCAGCCACTGGCCAGGTCTGTTTGGAACATAAGGCTCTCCATCGTCTTCTGTCTTCTCACCATCTCTCCGTCACCACCTTGGTCCAGTCTTCTCCTTTCTTTCACAGGCATTCCTCCACACCCTTCAGCCACTTATCTCTTATGATTTGATCATTAACCCAACAAACAATTGTATCAGGAGAAGGAATTGGTCTATATCTAATGCTACCTACTGAAAGCAAAGATTGCATTGTAAAAGAAGTGAATTTATTATATAAAACAAGAATAGCAAAATTAATAATAATAATAAGTTTAAAATTTAAATAGGAGCGTTGTGATTTTAATATTACCGATAGAAAATTACGTGAAAACGGAGTCTGATAAATTATTGATTTTACTCTTATTCCCAAGCTATGAAGTTACTGAAATATGAAATATAAAACCAAGAGAAATGAGAGATTGCGTTTTTCTGCGTCATTTGCGCTTACCACTGGAAATGGCCGAAGCCTTTCCCTCGTACTGGATGATGCTGTGAGCTTCCCACAGTCTCCTGGACGTCGACATCTTTGTCGATATTTGATGAGATTCTGGTAGATTAGATAATTCTATGGTCCGTACATCGGACCCAAACACTCGTACAGCCACACTGGTTAAGTTTTACAAAAGTTAGTCCTCCACTCCACGGAACATCGGAGCGACTCCCGTGTACAACCGTACTCGGCAAGTTCTACACAGATTGTCCTCGTTCCACGCCGCGCCGAACGATATATGCACACGTCGCATCCCCACTCCAGACCCAACTTCCAGCTTACGTGGTCTCCACTGATTGGCTGAGCATCCCGCTACTTCCCCTCCTCTGGCTCATTACACACGGCGCGCGAGAGGGAGAAGTCGTTTTCCGTTCCATATATCCGCCTTTCCTTGACGCTGCGACCCAGGATTGCGTCATGCTTTCCGACAAGATTAAGCCTGTATATGAATTTCCAGTGACTCATGTCTCTCAAAATATCCTAACTGACGAAAACTCCGTAAAATTCCGCAATCACATAATTTTCTATGATATTGTCGTTCGTAATAATTTGCTTGATAGCGTTTTCTAAGACATAGAAAACCTATCGGAATGCTAATAATTTTTATAAAATGCTCCGAAAAATACCTTAATAATAATTATAATAAATTAATAATAATAATAAATTAACATGAAAAATTCTCTTGGCTGAACAATTTTCCGCGTAAATAAATATAGAATGGCTTCCTACTGACTTATGCCAGTTGCATAAAAACCCCTCGAAAAACACGTTACATATTCGCCTCGGATCATCGGATGATTTACCGTGACGACGGTCCATTATCCGATTATCCCAGACACGTTAATAAACCCCATCCAAAATACATATTACATAAATGAGATCACCCTAAATTACAGATATATACACTCATAATTTTTCTTCACGCACTTTGCGTCAAAGTTTGTTGTCACTATGGATTGCACTTTGCAACCAGTCCAATGTTTTACATATAGAATAGTGTTCCACGGATATTTCTGCCTCTCAAATTTCTCTATGTTGGAGAAATAGACATAATTAATGTGTGAGCACTATGTATTTATGATGTCATATCACATGCATTGAAGGTGTTCTGATATATTTATATCTCCATAGAACTTCCTAATTTCACTGGAGGTCCCTTCCTTATGGTGAAATTTAATCTCACTTATCACTGAGCACACGATCACACTATTGTGGCAGCGCCTCGTGACCATAATACTTAATCTCTCTTTAAAGTAGATTAAATTAATATTGACTTCTGAAAAAAAAAAAACAGTAAATGCGCATTACATATAACACCAAATATTTCTGTGCCGTAATCGCCCTGTCTTGTTAAGTTCCCGTAGACCATATTCTACTTAATACTAGTTCTCAACACAGACCATTTCTCCTGATACAAATAATACCTTTGTACAAATTACCTTAAATTACACACTTACAAATCTTACATGGCGAGGCCGTAAACAGAAATCACGTGTGCTGATATGTATGAGTTTCATGAAGGACTGTCTCGCCTTCTGATGGCCCATCTTTTGCCTCGTGGACGCCTTAAGCAAAAATACCCTGTTCAAGCGCTCACCCATCTCTTGGAGGCAAATGGGAATTCACCAGCGCTACCAAATTCTGGCCTTGGTGTATCGAGACATTTTAGTGCTCAAGAGCATCCGACAATCCCGCCATATTTCCCTGTACCTTAAAAACTCTCATTTACTTACATACTACCCCCCTGTGTGACTTCTGATACGCCTGCCTGGAAGACCATCTCCTCCCATGCACCAAATACCACACTTACTCATTTGATAGGCTGGCTCGCCAGCTAAACACACTCACTTTATGACACATATTTTCGTAGACTATGTATATTATACGTCCCGTATAATCTGTTTCCCTTACTATCCTCCAGCACATATGCTGTTTTTCCAATACGTTTGGAAACTATAAATGGGCCCTCGTAGAGATAAAAGAACTTGGACATGACTTTCTCTAGCTTATTTGACTGTTTCGGCACTCTAAGTAAGACTCTGTCTCCCGGCTCGAATAGGTCAAATTTAGTTTCTTTTTGTTGGCGAATTCTCTTTTGTGCTGACTTAGATAAATTCTGTTTCGCCAACTGGACAATGTAATCCATCCCCGGTTGCTTACCCTCATTTAATCCCAACACCCTCGCTAGTTCATTTTGTGGTCTTTTTCCGAAGTGAACTTCGTATGGCGTCAATTTCGTGCTCTCATGCTGGACAGAATTCAGCCAAGTCTCGACCTTGGGAAGATGTCCAACCCAGGCCGCATGCTTGTCATGCACTAGAGTCCGAAAAAGACGAGCCACTTCCCTTAATGGACGCTCTGCAGAATTACCCTGAGGGTACCTTACAGAGGAATGAACGTGTGTTATACCAGCTTCCTGCATACTGGTTCTCCATTTCTTTGCAGTAAACTGTGGTCCACTGTCAGATAGTGTCCTGAGAGGAATGCCAAACTCAGGTACGTACTTATTAATGATCAGACGGCTACATGCTAGTCCCGTGGCTTTCCTTAGCGGATATAGCTTGACATACTTACTAAAAGCGTCAATAACTATAAAAATGTACTCGTAGCCGTACTGTCCTTTAACGATCGGGCCAAATAAATCCACACACAGTAGTTCGCGTGGACTACTGGTGAGAACTGCAGATCTCTCCCCCACTAAATATTTAACTGGATATTTACTCCTTTGACAGGTGTCACACTTAGCTAAAATCCTCCTAACGTCCCTTCCCATTTTACTCCAAATGAAGTCACGACCAATTTCATAGAAGACCTTGGCAGCACCAAAGTGTCCTAATTCCCTATGAATGAACCAAATTAGCTCCTCCCGCAAAGTGGCAGGAACACATATTGCCCACCGATTATTCTTACATTTCCTTGCAAGAAGCCCATCCTGCATCTTGTACGTGAACCGTCCTACTTTCACATACTCTTCTTCACCTATTTCCAACCTAGCCAGTGGCTCCTTTAACTTAACGTCATCACGTTGCTCCACTAGCATATTTCTCAGTGTCTGTAACGATGCCCTGTTGCTACTGTCCACACATGCACATATTAAAATACCGTCCTCTGCTTTAACCACAGGATAATCCCTACATAAATTAGTGTCCCTCGATAGCATGTCTGCAAGAATGTTACCTTTACCTTTAATATATTTTACTGTGAATTCGTATTCCTGCAGAGCAAGAATCCACCTACTAACTCTGTTAGAACTGAGTTTACAAGTCCTCATATACAGTAATGCATGGTGATCTGTGTGGATCTCAAATTTCCCCCCTACTAAATACATTCTAAATTTCCCTAAACTGAAAACAATACCTAAAAGCTCTAACTCAGTAATCGTGTATCTTTTCTCTGCTGCTGTCAGTCCTCGCGAGGCTAAAGATACAATGCACAGATTACCCTCATCATCTTTCTGACATAATACTCCTGCAATGCCTATATGTGAAGCATCTGTCATAACAACATATTCCTTATCTTTTAACGGATATTTCAGCACTACAGCTTTCTCAAAACCTTCCTTCAGCGCTCTAAAAGCCTGATCATGCTTGGACTCCCATCTCCACCGAGTCCCACCTTTAAGCAATTCCCTGAATGGTTCTACCAACCCAGAGTATTTAAGAACGAACCTCCTGAAAAAGTTGCAAATTCCCAGGTAAGTTTTTAACTGTTTAACATTCTGTGGCACCTCTGCGTTAAGTATCTTATTAACCCTACTTTCTTCTGGTGTTACACCTCTACTCGACACTCTATGACCTAAAAATGTCACTTCTGACTGACAGAATGACGACTTAGACAGCTTCAAAGTGAACCCTGCCTGATCTAACTTCTGAAAAACTATATCTAAATGACCTAGATGCTCCTCAAAACTGCGTGAACTAATTACCATATCATCTATGTAAATGGTTACAAACTCTCCTGTGTCAACCCCTAATGTGATGTTTAAAGCCCTAATTAAAGCTGATGAACTACTCTTTAACCCATAAGGTGTTCTACAAAATTGATAAAGGTTATATTTATGACTAAAAGCTGTAAATGGTCTATCTTCGTACATAAGTGGCACTTGCCAAAAACTGGAACTCAAATCTACACAAGTGAAATACTTCTTCCCCTCAAATGTTTGCATTAATTCCTCTATTGACATAGATTTCAGCTGACCTGAACTACTTCTACTGTTAACCAAACGAGCGTCTAAACAAATACGAACCGTGCCGTCGGTCTTGGGTACCGTGATCAAAGAATTAACATATGGACTGTTAGAGTGCTCAATAATCCCATCTTCAAGCATCTGGTTAATTTGTGCCTCAACTGCACTCTGATAAGCGAAAGGTACAGGATATCTATGTCCTGTGAATACTGACCTATCAATAACGTTCAATGAATGGGTATAGCAATTGGCCATACCAATGCGATCCTCAAAAACTCTCCTATTACACAATAACACATCATAGAGCCGAACACATTGTTCCACCTCTATATTACCCTGAAATGCAGCATCACGTAACGAGTCCTCTAGACTTCCGTTCGTAATCACACTGCCCACAAAACATGGAGAACCCCGCTCTACGGCTGGCGATATCTCATTTAAAGTACAAATCACACCTACAATACTACTCCTCTGAATATGGTCATTGAACGCTACTTCTACTTCAGAATCTCCCCATTTAAATTTCAAACTCCCTACATCATAACATAAGTTACTAGACACTCTACTTAGCAACTCTGAACCCAAGATAACACTGAATACTAAATTTGGAATTACAAGGCAAATCTGCTTCTCTACATGATTATTAATTTTAATGTCTACTAAAACTTGCTTAGAAATTACTTTAGCCCTCTTCCCAACAGCTGTGATAACAAAAGTGCTTTTAATTGGCATCTCCTCAAAATTTACTCCAGTTCCTTTCATTTTATCATAAAATGCACTACTTATGCAACTCTTCATACAACCACTATCAATTAAAACATCTGTGTACGCCTCGGACACGTTAAATTTAACTATGGGGCTCTTACTAACCACTTCCTGAATAATACCTTCATCATTTAGTTCATGTAATAATTCATTTCTTACATTTAGGTCATAGGGATCCTGTATAATTGTATGGACAGGGCATGCTACAGACTGAGATTCTGACCTTACTTCGCAGCCTGGTTCGCGTTTAAAGAACCGCTACAGCTGGCCGTAGTACTACTAACTACTGAACTGGTCTGGTTGTTCTGGGCTGTGTTGTCATTGTTTGGCTGTATATTACTACCACTAGGCTGTCCTCTTCCTTGACCCCTATTCTGGTTGTAATTATTGTCATTATAATTTCTCCCTTGATTTCCCCTGAAATCATTGTTTCTCCCTTGATTTCCCCTGTAATCATTGTTCCTTCCTCGATTTCCCCTGAAATCATTGTTCCTCCCTTGATACTGATTACCATAGCCATTTCCTCTGTTCTGATTTAGCTGATTATTATTATTTCTATTTTGAGCGTTGGCCCCTTCGCCACCATTCCCTTGAACTTCTTGATGCCTGGCTTCATTAGGTCTATTATTATTATTACCCTGGTTCCGATTGAAATTGTCCTCATAACCCCCTCTCCCTAGTGCATCAAATGTGCTTAACAAATTTTCTACTTGTGATATTGTCTTTACATTCTGGATACAAGCAGCCTCCTTGATCCTATAGGGAAAGTGCCTAAGTAGCAACCTCACCACATCACTTTCCTCCTTCAAGCCATCCAGATATTTACACACTAATACCTGCCCTAAAAAGTATTCGGTCATGGTGGAGCTTCCTTTAGGGTTATATTTACCACACACTACTCCCTCACGATGCTGCGACTGAATAACCTCATTCCAGAACTTTTCACAGAATTTCATTTTAAAATCATTCATATCAGTAAACTTGTCTCTGTAGACAGCAAACCAATTCCTCGTTTCCCCCACAAACACTTGTTCTAAAATTTCAACTACCTGGCACCACTCAATACTACCATTTTCCAACCTCTCCCCGAATTTATTTTCTATAGTGTTCATGAACTCCATTGGGCACCCCTGTCGATTGCTGAACTTACCCAGTTCTACCTCCCTGTGTGTGCTATTCACCAAAACTGGCCTATTCTGACTATTTTCTTGCCTGATCCTAGCTTTTAATTTTAATTCTAATTCTGCGATTTTCTCCTCAGCCTTCCTCTCAATACTGTTTACTGTTAATTTAATGTTTCCTTCTGATTCTTCTACTTTATTATATAGCTTTGCTTGTTTCTCCTCAATCTTGCTAATGCTCTCTCTATTACTCTCTCTTAAATCATTTACTTCTGCAACTATTTGCGAGTGGACTTTCTCAATTCTACCCCCCAGCTGTTCCTTAACCTCTTTAGTTGCTACCTGAATTTTGTCAATTTCTCCCCCCAATTGCTTTTTGACCTGCTGTGTTTCCAGTTGCACTAGTTCTTTTAAATTTTCAGCCTGTGTACTGATTCTAATTTCTAACTCCTCCTGTACTCTTCCTAATTTCTTGTCTACATCTGCAATGATCTCTTTAACCTTCTCTTCCATTACTCCTCTGATTTCTCCTCTAATCTGCTCCATTTTCACACTAATTTCCTTGTTGTTCTTATCTAATTTTGCATTATTCTGTTCTAATTTTTTATTTAAAGCTTCTGTACTTTCTTTATTTTCCCTACTGTTTTGTTCTAATTTTGCATTATTCTGTTCTAATTTTGCATTTAAAGCTTCTGTACTTTCTATATTTTCCCTACTGTTTTGTTCTAATTTTGCATTATTCTGTTCTAATTTTGCATTTAAAGCTTCTGTACTTTCTTTATTTTCCCTACTGTTTTGTTCTAATTTTGCATTATTCTGTTCTAATTTTGCATTATTCTGTTCTAATTTTGCATTTAAGGCATCACTACTAACTTTGTTCTGATACATGAACTCGAGAAGTAAAGTTTTTAATTCTGGTTGGCCGCCTACACTCCCTGTTTCAGTATCGGGATTTTCCTCCGCTACCCCGGTACTACCATCACTCGACATACTGCTCGTATCATCACTCTCCAGTTGATGACCACTACGTAACCTCATCTGTCTTTCTTTCTCATCCCCCATAATGATATACACTGATAAAGACAAATAACCCCCAAAATACAGGCACAGAAATATATACCCTTCTCCTTCCACAAATGTTATTAGGTTTTCAGCCCCAAGTTGTCGGCGACAATTGTAGCAGTTCTGCTAGCCCACCCTTTGCCTAAGCTATGTTGTTTTAATGGGCGCCAAGACCTCAATGCAATGTTGAAATCTAAATTTGTATTTAACAACGTCTATCTCTGGCAGAACACCTTCAAGACTCTATTCACTCAGATCGTGGTATGATTTGATCATTAACCCAACAAACAATTGTATCAGGAGAAGGAATTGGTCTATATCTAATGCTACCTACTGAAAGCAAAGATTGCATTGTAAAAGAAATGAATTTATTATATAAAACAAGAATAGCAAAATTAATAATAATAATAAGTTTAAAATTTAAATAGGAGCGTTGTGATTTTAATATTACCGATAGAAAATTACGTGAAAACGGAGTCTGATAAATTATTGATTTTACTCTTATTCCCAAGCTATGAAGTTACTGAAATATGAAATATAAAACCAAGAGAAATGAGAGATTGCGTATTTCTGCGTCATTCGCGCTTACCACTGGAAATGGCCGAAGCCTTTCCCTCGTACTGGATGATGCTGTGAGCTTCCCACAGTCTCCTGGACGTCGACATCTTTGTCGATATTTGATGAGATTCTGGTAGATTAGATAATTCTATGGTCCGTACATCGGACCCAAACACTCGTACAACCACACTGGTTAAGTTTTACAAAAGTTAGTCCTCCACTCCACGGAACATCGGAGCGACTCCCGCGTACAATCGTACTCGGCAAGTTCTACACAGATTGTCCTCGTTCCACGCCGCGCCGAACGATATATGCACACGTCACATCCCCACTCCAGTTCCAACTTCCAGCTTACGTGGTCTCCACTGATTGGCTGAGCATCCCGCTACTTCCCCTCCTCTGGCTCATTACACACGGCGCGCGAGAGGGAGAAATCGTTTTCCGTTCCATATATCCGCCTTTCCTTGACGCTGCGACCCAGGATTGCGTCCTGCTTTCCGACAAGATTAAGCCTGTATATGAATTTCCAGTGACTCATGTCTCTCAAAATATCCTAACTGACGAAAACTCCGTAAAATTCTGCAATCACATAATTTTCTATGATATTGTCGTTCGTAATAATTTGCTTGATAGCGTTTTGTAAGACATAGAAAACCTAACTGAATGCTAATAATTTTTATAAAATGCTCCGAAAAATACCTTAATAATAATTATAATAAATTAATAATAATAATAAATTAACATGAAAAATTCTCTTGGCTGAACAATTTGCCGCGTAAATAAATATAGAATGGCTTCCTACTGACTTATGCCAGTTGCATAAAAAAACCTCGAAAAACACGTTACAACGGTGGGTGAAAGCACAACACAATTGTTTATTTAACGAAATATTAGCTTTATTGCAGCCCAGAAAAAAAATACACCACACAATAAGCACTGAACCTCACTTCATAAAACAATACTAGTCACTATAGCTTCCACACTTAGCCTACGTTCACACTACTGTCCTCGCTATTAGTACCTGCAACTCTGCCTTGTACACAAACTACAGTTATTTAAGATAGCCAGTCACTCACCACTACACACTGCTCCGCTGTCCGCTGGCTAGGGAACAGCCCACGGCGTTTCGTAATTCACTACAGCACTTCACCGCATGCAATAGCCTCACTTAGGTTTCGCAAGTCATGTCACCACACTACTGTCGCTCAGGTAAAAAAAACACGCACTAGCTCAAAAAACGCTGTCCCTCCCTCGCTGATGAGGCCGCTTATATAGCAGGCTGGTGACTCAATGAATGCTTCTAGAATCGTCCAGGATTCACGGCTTCTCGAGATTTCCATCACTAGCTGAGTCACGAATATTCTGGACCATCCCTTTGTCCTCGCAGCCCGTTGCGTAAGGCGCAGGTAATACACAGAGGCAGAGATAGCCCGGGGCAGCTGTGACTCATGCGGCGAGGCGACGAAACAAACTCACAGCCGTAACAATATGCTTTAGGAACAGCCTTGAACTCAGAAATACATTTATCTCAAGGCAAATCATGCAAAAAGGTGTATCAATCATGCATTGGCTGAATTGACTGCCAGTATGAATGTGGAGAGAATTACTATATCGAAATGTTATGTTTTTCAGTCAGTCAACCTCAGACATGGTCAAACTTCTTGGGGGCAGGGCCAGATGCAATACAAATAATCTAGGTGGCCCAAAAAAAAAGAACAACACATGTTTATTGATATATTATCCTCATCATCTTCATTTCCCCTTTTCCAGCTGACACTGGGTGTGGGGCAAATATGGTTCCTCTCCACTTTGTTCTGTCGTTCCGTTTACTAATGCTATTCTTCTTTTTATTTCTGATTTTTAAATCAAACAAAACTATAGGCTACAAATGGTAGACAACTTAGGAAAAAAGAACACACCTTCATTATTTGTTAGAAGAGGAAGGAGTATGTGACAAGTGAAACTGTGACTGTGCTTCTAAACGTTTTTCATAATCTGGTTGAAACTGGGATAAGCTGATTCTTAGTAGTGCAGCTAAATGGTGGTCTGTTAATCTATTTCTGACGCTATTTTTGCGAAGCTTCATTGTAGAAAACACCAGTTCACAGATATAGTAAGATGAGAACATGGCAGTTATCTTTTGTGCATGAGATTTCAGGTTTGGGAACCTGGATTTTGGAAGGGCCTTGTAGAACTCAATTTTCGAAACATTGATGAATAGTTGCTTTAATTCGTTGTTACATAGTAACTCAATCAGTTCTAGCTGCAACTCTGATTTTTCTTTTTCACAGTCAACATTAAATGGCATGCTGAAAACGTCCTAGTCCTGTTCAATAACTTTGAAGTTCTGTAATCTTCATTCAAATACATCGTGGAGATTTTTCGCACAAAAAGATATTACACAAAACACACAAACACAATGAGATTGAAATAGTTTTTCACTTCTAGGTACACAGAACAAGGAATATGACCTTTGTGTAATTGTAGGAAGTAATGAAACGATATCGCGGGCTACATTAGTTTAGCTCAAGGGCCGCACTTGGCCCGCGGGCCATACTTTGGCCATGACTGGTCAACACGATTGTACCCAATAATTGTAATGGGTGGTTCCTTAAATCTGAAAAAATAAAAATAAAAAAATAAATAAATAAATTTAAAAAAAATACATGAGATTGAATGAATATTAATAAATATTAATAAAGGATTGAAACGAATAGAATGGAAGCAGGTTTGAAATTTAGTGTGTTGGAAAAATTACGGTGGAGTAGGCTAAGTTGGTATGGTCATGTACAGCAGATGGAAGGAACAAGAATTGCTAAAAAGCACACCCAAATGATTGTGATTGGGAAAAGACCTGTTGGAAGACCAACGAGGAGATGATCGATGTGGTTACGAAGGACATCTCCGTAATTGGTCTTCAGTGGGATAGAATCCAAGAGGAGGAGCTGTATAAGGATAGAGGCTCGTCACCAGCACCCGGGAAACTGGAGCTGTTACTTGATGAAGAAGAATAAATATTAATAAAAGCATTTCTAAAGAGCATTCCAGCCTCCGTGGCTTAGGCGGCAGCACGCCGGCCTCTCACCGCTGGGTCCGTGGTTCAAATCCCGGTCACTCCATGTGAGATTTGTGCTGGACAAAGCGGAGGCAGACAGGATTTTCTCCAGGTACTCCGGTTTTCCCTGTCCAAAGTTTCATACCAGCAATACTCTCCACTCTCATTTCATTTCATCTGTCATTCATTTAATCATTGCCCCAGGGGAGTGCGACAGGCTTTGGCAGCTGGCACAGTTCATATCCTCGCCGCTAGATGGGGACTTCATTCCATCCCTGACCCGGTTGGTCGACTGAAAGTAGGCTGTGGATTTTCATTTTCTAAAGAGCATTCCACTTTAATAAATATTTATAAATCTCATGTAAAAAGTTTTTCAGGATTAGGGAGTCACCCATTATAATTGGGTACAATCGTGTTGACCGACTGCAAAACATTAAATTTCGATTACTAAAGAAACACTGAAAAATGGCTTCAAATTACCATATGCGTTCAATGTCTAGTTCATAAATGACAATTACTGACTTCCCAGTGCTTACAATGTCTCTCGAAATACTTTCGGCCAGTGCTGTGCTTTTAGTTGAGAGAAATCTTACGAATTATGCAAATACCTGCTTGCAATAAAAGAGGGATTGATAAATTAACTCCCAACAAAGATAGGAGAATGAATTTTCTCTTCAAATAGGGAGTTAAAAGATATGATGTATTCCCAGGGCTGCCAGGGACTCACTTTTCTCACTATTATTCACTATTTTCAAAGCAGCCTCACTTTTCTCACTATTTGCTAAAATTACTCACTTTTCTCACTTTTTTTTACAAAACTGGTCACATCCTGCGTTAAAAATGTTCTCATGCACAATCAGATTGCTAGAAATTACCCAAAATGTACCCATGAATGGGTAGTTCGTTTTTCTGCCACCACTGCCTGAGCGCGCTGCCGACAGCGAGCCAGGCGGCCAGGAACATAAAAAGCTCCCATGGTGCAATACCACAGCCGGAGCCGTGCAGCGATCGACAAAAACTTTAACAATGCGTTTTTTAACAAAAGTGTTGTGACGGAAAGGAGCGTGGCGTTGCCGTATATTCTAGTATTTCACAATTTATCAAAGGTAAGTTAATAGTTGGCCTTACACTGACGAATTTTCCGTCGGTTTTAGAATGACATACCGACCCCGCCGGTCTGGACTCCGGTACAAAACTTTTTCAACTCATACACCGCCATTCCAAATCTGCTGAATAGTTCCAACATTTGATATGTTGGTATATGGTCAAATCTGGCTACTTTTCCGTGGTTATGGTTTGTCCATTGGTCTCTCGACATTTAAGAAATATTTTTTGCAGTTGCGAACGATTATAAACCACGTGACTTGTTTCGATTCGTGAAAATCTTGACCATTTTTTTTGTGAGTTAACATTATTAATTAAAAATTAAATAATTGCATATTATAATTATTATTTATTATAATTTTACGTATTACCTTTTATTCACCACTTTTAAAATGTATAAAAATAAAACGAAAACAAAAATTGCCATTATAGGCGCCTATGGCTATCGTTGCGCAAAAATCTTCAAATCGTAAAGAAAGTTTCATTCCCGGTCCGTAATATACACATACACAAAAATTCCTACACCACAGATTTAAGCTGGTTTCCCACGTGCTTTTTAATGGCAATCAACAATTGCTTTGTTTTGAATGGGTTTATACACACCGCGCGAATGTTCGTAGTTTTGATCGTTATTGTTGATATATATTGTAGTAAACAATACGTTTGTCAAATCAAGTTCATATTTTCAAAATCATTTATTATTCGTATTTGTGTACTGCATAAATAACACACACTTCCAACTGTGTTCAATACAGTGGAATCTCGTTAGCACGTTCTCGGTTACCGGTACCACGTTTTCCCGTTTAACTCGATGATTTTCTCAAGTCCCAGTCCCATTCCTACCAAATACATATTGATATATCCCCTTAATACGTCTTCTATTCCCACTTACGACGATCAATTTTTTGTTGTACTGTTTCTTAGGTAACCGGATTTTATTCTTATTTCATTATAAAATTCGGCATCTTGATAACACGATGCGATATTGCTTCCTATTCTCTGATAATTATTGACAGTGTAGACAATTATAGTGTGCTTTGACGGTGTGGAAGTGGCTTGAGGTATGATGCAACACAGAAGATAGCTGACGGTGTAGAAGTGGCTTGAGAGCTATGACGCTACACAGAAGATAGCCGACGTGTCTCTCTCGCGCCAGTAGAACATGCAGGCTGAATACAAAATCGCTACCTATAACACTTTTTTTTCTCGAAATACACCACTGATTGGCGTGCGTATGCCGGCCGACCACAAGCATCTCGTCCTCATGCGAATGCTGCAGCGTGCGTTTGACGACCGGTCGGCATCTCTCGTATCGTGCGTACATTGGCCGGTCAGAAAATATTAAAATAATATAATAATATTATTAAAATATTATTTTAAACTGCAAACAACCACTATGTCTGCACAACTAAAATGTAAAATTCTAGATAGATTGTTTGATTTGAAAATTGTTGGGAAATAACGATCGCAAATCATTTGCATGGAACGGTTAATCGCCCCATATGAAACCGAAATAAAATGAGCCATTTTAAACCGCGGCAATTGAAAATCACGTCCGCCAGTTGAACAATCGCGTCGTGTGAAACCACTTTTAATCCGTGACGGACCAAAACTGGCGGAAAATCCGTCCGTGTATTTATTTTATTTTTTATTTTCCGCATTTTGTTCATGGCATTGCGGCTAGGGATTTATTTTTATTCTTGTTCATTCTTAGATGGCGGCTAAATGCTCGGTGCGGGACGAGTGGTTCAACAAAGAAGACGAACTTGGACAAAAGTACGCTGTGTGGGCCGCACGAGCCAGCCGTACTACCATCTCGTGCAGGCTTTGTAATTGCATGTTCAGCATTGATCAGAAGGGCTTCCAGGCCCTCCAACCCAGCATGTCAGGACGAAGAAGCATAAGACTGCCGTGGAGGTCCAACTAAACCCGCGGCAACTAGTGCTAGCTGCACGACAAGCGGCAGATGCTCAGCCCGCTGGGCAAACCCCTCCCGCAGTGCTGGACCAACCTGTTCCCCTTCACCTGATGTTACGGCAGCCCGGTGCCCTGCGCGCTGAGCTCATCTGGGCCATGAAAGGCGTTCAATCTAGTTTTTCAGCCGCTTCGAATGTTGGAATCGTAGAGGTTTTTAGAGAAATGTTTGGGAAGGAGCATGTCCCTAGGAATATGACTTTAGTCAGGACCAAGACGACGCACTTGTGGACTGAGGCTCTGGGCCCTTATTTTCATAAGTTGATGCTGGAAGATGCTATTTCAGCAGTTAGCTATACTATATGTTTTGATGAAACTACCAATGAGAAGCGCGTAAAGGAACTGCAAGTAGGGATAAGGTTCTATTCAAAGAAAAGAAGTGGTGTTTCATCATCTAGAGACATTTTTTATTGGAAAAGCTACAGCTGACATTCTGTTTAATCTGTTGGTCAAATCAATAGAACCAGGGAAAATGGAGCCAGGGAAAATGTTGATGTCAGCTGATGGCCCAAATGTAAATAAAGCCATTTATAACAGGTTCCGTGACAAAATGAAAACCGAGTGTGACAGGGATCTATTAAACATAGGTTTTTGTAACTTGCACATTTTGCACTATGCGTTTGAACGTGACTTAAGTGTTATAGGGTCTGATGTATCTGAACTTGCAATTTTGGTGTACAATTTTTTGGACTATCAGAGTAGATTTGAAGTTTATGAGAAATCTCAAGAAGACAATAAGGTGCCATGTCATGCCTTTTAGGTAGATTTCATTAGAAAGCTAACTATTGCAATGGGTCCCATGTTTCGACTTCCGGAAAATTTCGACATATCTTCGCGTTTCACATCCCCCAGACCCCAAAACCACCGTCAGTTCAAAAGTTTATATATAATTTATGTATATATGTATCTATCTATCTATATATATATATCAGTTTCTTGTGGACACGATAACTGCCGTAATTTTGCTCCAATCACTTTGAATTTTTTACATAATATGTATCCCTATAAAATCTCGGTCAAGTTCGTTAATGGGCAAAATCGGTCAAAGGGGGTGAAAATGGGGGGCTTTTTTCGAAAAAGTGAAATATCGCTATAACTCTCTTAATATATGAAATATCGAATCCCTTCAAAGTTCATAATATGTGTCGGATAAGTGCCAAAAATTTATGTCAAATAGGTTTTTTGATAGCACCAACCATTGACCAAAGGGGTGGGAAAAAGTGGGTTTTTCGGGAAAAATTAATCATATCTCTGTTAATAGGCACAATATCAAAACCGCACAAAATGGACAATATTACTCCAATAATTACCTAAAACTTTTGTCTGATAGAATTTTTGATATGACCCACCATTACGCCACGGGGTGAACAAAATGATTTAAATTATAAGAAAATGCCAAGTGCCAAGAGAGGTTGCCATGACAACTTTACTTTTAATTGATAAGGGATGAGCCATCAGCAGTTGCTATGACAACGCCACTGCACGAGATCACATTCAGTTTTCATATGTCTGTGGGAAGCGACTTCGGTATCGGCACTGGTAGCATGCTGAACTTCTATGCCCAAGGTCGCGGGTTCAAACCCGGCTGAAGTCGTCGGATTTACTAAGAGCGCTAAAAAACCTGAGTTTGCTTTCCTTCGGAGGGGAAGTTCCAACGTTCGTTGCGAGTTGCTGATTGAGGTGGCATCTAGTAGCCAAGTTCACAGCTAGGTGTCGTTGACGGTAGTATTTTAGGTAGATTTCATTAGAAAGCTAACTATTGCAATGGGTACCATGTTTCGATTTCCGGAAAATTTCGACATATCTTCGCGTTTCACATCCCCCAGACCCCAAAACCACCGTCAGTTCAAAAGTTTATACATAATTTATGTAATATATGTATATATGTATATCAGTTTCTTGTGGACACGATAACTGCCGTAATTTTGCACCAATCACTTTGAATTTTTTACCGAATATGTATACCCATAAAATCTCGGACGAGTTCGTTACTGGGCTAAATCGGTCGAAGGGGATGAAAATGGGGGACTTTTTTTTCTCGAAAAAATGAAATATTGCTATAACTCTCTTAATATGTGAAATATCGAATCCGTCCAAAGTTCATACTATGTGTCGGATAAAGCTCAGAAATTTATGTTTGAAACGTTTTTTGATAGCACCAACCATTGACCAAAGGGGTGGGAAAAAGTGTTTTTTTTCGGGAAACATTAATCATATCTCTGTTAATAGGCACAATATCAAAACCGTACAAAATGGACAATATTCCCCTAATAATTACCTAAAACGTTTGTCTGAAAGAATTTTTGATATGAACCACCATTGCGCCAAGGGATGAGAGAAATGATTTCGGAATTATAAGAAAATGCCAAGAGCTATCAGTGGTTGACATGGCAACACTACTAAATTGATGAGGGATGAGCCATCAGACGTTGCCATGACAACGCACTTGCGCGAGATCAGATTCAGATTTCCATCTGACTAAGTGTGAAGCGGCTTCGGTGACGTAACTGGTAGCATGCTGAACTTCTATGCCCAAGGTCGCGGGTTCAAAGCCGGCCAAAGTCGTCGGATTTTCTAAGAGCGCTAAAAATCCCTCAGTAAGCTTTCCTTTGGAGGGGAAGTTCCAACGTTCGTTGCGAGTTGCTGATTGAGGTGGCATCTAGTAGCCAAGTTCACAGCTAGGTGGCGTTGACGTTAGTATCTGGTAGCATCATTAGGAACTACTGCTTGAAATTTAGCGTCTGCATTCCTTACCTGAATTACAGACTAATACAGCCATCACAATTCACACCGTTTATCAGACAGATTCTACACTCACCCAAAGTACACGGGGTTATAACACCGCGTTGTCGCAGCCCCTAAACTGAGGAACCAACCAACATCTCTGCGGGAGATATAATTTTGCGTGAAGAAGTAACAGACCGTTACATAGTTACACATCAGTGTCGAAACCTTGCATAAGGACAGTGTGACCACAAGTATAACAAGTAGTTCCGTGAAGAACTGTACAGCCTATTTTCATATATCCTGCTCATGTTAATTGCCTCTATCAACATACAAAATTTCAGTTTAATTGCTGTAACAGATTCGTAGATATTGAGAACCGTCTAAATATTTCAGATGGTCGCCAGGTTGGATTTTTATTTTTGTACTATTATATTACGATTATTGTGTACGTGTGGTATTCAAACTTCAATCGCATGATTAGAACACAAGAAGTAAAAACGAGATTTTAAAATTACGCACAGCAGCCATCTTGTGATTATGCAAACAATTGAAATAAATTAGATGCCAGTGGATCAACATTTGTGTAAGCATTTAACGTGCAACTTTTCACGGCACTCGGATAGTTAATTCGCGAGAAACGTCCATTTAAATATTTATACTTCGCGTCGCCGCCATGTTGGATTCGTGCTCACCAGGTTACTGAAAGTCCAATAGGTGAACATATGTTCATAGTCTCTATGAACATAAAAATTTCAGTTTGGTTGCTGTAAAAGATTCATAGATATTGAGAACCGTCTAAATATTACGGAAGCTTGCCATTTGGGATTGTTATATGTATAGGCCATAGAGTTATGTAGCATTCAAGGACACTTATTGCCTAGGTTCATTATTCAAACTTTCACTTCGATTGCATGATTACGACACAAGAAATAAAAATTTAATTTTAAAATTTCGCACAGCCGCCATCTTGAGGTTATGTAAACAATTGAATTAAATTAGATGGCAGTACATTACAATCTGCAAAATCATTTACTGTACCACATTTCACTGCGCTCAGAGAGTTAACTCACGAGAAAAGTCCATTAAAATATTTCTAATTCGCTTGGTCGCCATGTTCGTTTTGTACTTTACAGGTTTATGAATTATACATAGGTAAACTTGTATCAGTACCCTTTATCACCGTACAAAATTGCAGGGTGATATCTGTAATAGCTTCGGGGATATAGAATGTCAGTGAAATATTTCGCACAGCCGCCATTTTGAGGTTATGTAAACAATTGAACTAAATTAGACTCCAGTGCATTGCAATGTGTATAAATATTTGCTGTACCAAGTTTCATTACGTTTGGATAGTTAAATCGCGAGAAAAGTCTATTTAAAAGTCTCCACTTCGCTTGGCCGCCATGTTGGTTATGTAGTAACCAGGTTTTTGAAAGTCTCATAGGTGAACTTCTAGTAGTACCCTTTATCACCGTACACAATTTCAGGGCGATATCCGTTATAGTTTCGGAGATACTGAATGCTAGTGAAATATTTCGCACAGCCGCCATGTTGGATTGGTGAGACGTAACAAAATTCGATGGGCACGGTCGAGGTCGCCGGGAATAGTGCTATGAACTTACCGAGTTTCACTGAAATCGCTCCAGCCGTTTAGATATTATTAGGGGGGGGGGGACACACACACACACCTCACACACACACACACACTCACGCACACACACACGGACAAAAGGTGATCTCATAAGCCTATTTTTTTCAAAATTGAAAATAGGCTAAAAATGGACTCCAAATGACAAGAAGGTTACCGTCCCCATAAGACGATATAATGTTTAAAATATGTTTAAAATGAAGAAAAACAAAGTTAATTAATCTCCAATTATAAAATACTTTCACGCGATAAATGAGGTCTGATCCTTCTACGAAAACCTGCATATTCTGCTTATTTTCGCCTATCTCCAAGTTTGTCCGGTGAAATCTACCTCCACCTTCCGGCGTGCCGAGAGGACTTTTTAAAACATGAGTGTTCTAGATGGCTTACACTAGGTCCTGAAGCTGAAAGATTACAAGAGCAGTGGCCAGCACTCTCTACTTACTTTCTGAAAGTTCTGCCACTTAAAAAGGGAAAGGATGCTGAAAAATTACTGCAATCAAAATGTTATCAGGCTATTGCTAGTGCTCTAAAAGATGATACTTTCCCCGCTCTGATTGCGTTTGTAGTATATAGTGCAAGTCTTTTGGAAAGATTTTCAAAAGTATTTCAATTACAGCAACCTATGATACATGTTCTGTATGAAGAAGTGTCAAATTTGTTCATATTGCTCTTGAGTAGGTTCTGCCAGGCAGAAGCATTGAAGAGTACCAGTGAATGTTTGAAAGAATCTTTCATCATGGATGGCAAAAATTTTATGGAATGTAAAAATGTTGACATAGGGAAGAGTGCTGAATGTTTCCTGATCGATAAGAGCTGTAGTAAACTGCAAGTTTTGAAGTTTCATCAAGAGGTGGCGAAGTACGTACTTAACAAGTCCATCCTTAGTACTGGAAAGTATGCCAAGCACTTGAAATGCTTGCAGCCTCAGTCCATCAAAGAAAGTAAGTCTCTGATGAGCATTGCCTTTGTTTACAAAATGTTGCAGCTGTCTTTGAAAGATGTGTACGAAGAGAAGCTTCACGATGAATGGAAGCTGTTGCAGCTAGAAAATCTCCCACATTTTGAGGAAAGTCCAAGGATTGACCATAATTGGCGTCAAATTTTTGAAATTTTAGACTTAAGTGGGCATGCAAAATATCCGCTTGTGAGCAAAGTCGTGAAAGCCATCCTACCAGCAGCTCATGGAAGCTCAGATGTGGAACGTAGATTTTCGGAATCAAGATATCAACTTCCGGCAGATAGAGCCGCAATGGAAGAGCGCACCCTGAATGCTCGACTGAACATTCGTGACGGTATGAGAGAGTTTGGTGGGCGGGCTGAAGCGGTTCCCATCACAAAGGCGCTTCTGAAAGCGGCAGCTGGCGCTCACAGCAAATATGAAAACTATTTAGAGGCTAAGCGCAAGGAGGCAGAGGAAGAGAGAAGGGAAAAGGAAGAGGCGGAGGACATTCGGCGCAAACAAGAAGAGCAGGAAAAAACTCAAGTTACAGAAAGATAGGAGATAGGTAAATTACAGGAAGAGTTCACGAAGGCAAAAGAAGCGGAAGAAGAGGAGAGACAAGCTTCTGATTACCTAATTGATGAGGCCAACCAAAAGCTAAAAGCTGCTTTGGTAAAGGGTGATCTGAAAAGTGCAAAAATTGCCCAAGGTATGCTAGAAGGTGCCCGCAGCATGCGATCCCGGGCCGAAGATCTCCGCAAAAGGCAGGCAGAGCCACTAAGGAAGAAAGTCGAGAAACGCACCTCCACCCTACTTGAAAAGCTCTTCAAGAATCATGGTAAACGACGGCTCGATGAAAACAGCGACGATCCAGATGACCCTGACATTTGAATTTATTTTTAAGACTGATGACAACTTGTGAATTTTATCTTAAGACTGATGATATCTACTTTTCTTTTTATGTGGCAGTACGACAGTATTATTTGTTTTAGGTGTGTTTTTTTTCTAGTAAGGAGTGTCTATTATAACATAAACATTGTTTTGTTTTCCACATTTATATTTTTGTTGTAAGATTTAAATTTCTTGAGTGTTGCATTGATTTTCCAATCCATTATTTCCAAGTGTCCTCTCTAACTACATGAAAAATGACAAACTACTCAGAGATATTAACATAGGCGCAATTTGGTCGACATTTTTGGGGGGGCTAATTTATTTTTCAGATACACATTCTTAAAAATTTTGTCTATTTCAATACAGTTTTGTCACATTTTTGGGGGGCTATGGTTGGTTTTTGGGGAGTTTAGCCCCCCCCCTAATTGCGACTACAGATATCAACGAACGTTAAAATTTTGAACCAGATATACGGCCATAAATGCGAATAATGCTATGAATTTACTCACTATTTACTCACTTTTTCATACAAAAACTCACCTTTTTTTCACTAAAAAAAAAACAACTCACTATTTCACTATTTTTGGACGAGTGAGTGGATGGGAGCCCTGTGTATTCCTACTAAAATAGAATTGTGGGTGTACTCCTTGTACATTTCTATGAAATGCATAGTATAAAATGCTGTTTTCAGTCACCGGCTGCCACTGCCAAAGACATTGATTTGTAAAGAAAATCAGGTGTGGTCAGGTATTGCAGATTGTGATGATATTTGGTATACTGTTTCAGGGAAGAGGAAATCCAGCGGGCTGGTGTTCTGTACTCAGCGTTCAACAAGTATCTGGGCAGCCTCTCTCCTACCACATCCAAGCTTAATATTCATCCTTAACCTGCTCTGTCAATTATTAGTGGTTGTGGAGTATCTTGTTTAAAATTAAGCTTTTAAGAAGAATTGTAGCTCTATTTTTGGTATGTGTTGATTTTGTTATCTTTATTGATGTTGATCATTCATTTTTATTTAACTTTAATTTTGATACCTTTATTGATGTTGATCATTCAACTTTATTAAACTTAATTTATTTATCAATGAGATATTTACATCTTTATAGTCTACATAAAGTGAAAATGAAAGCTTTGATAGCCGTTGCTAGCTCGTACTGGATACAGAACTTTTAGAGGTTATATGTTTAGCTTCTGTATAAAGAAAAACACAATTCACACTCAGGGTGACCAGGTGTCTGGATTTAGGAGGACATGCACCTTTTTCCTTCTGTTCTCCAGCCAGTTGAATATACCTTATGTCAGAATATTTGGTATTGTGAATTATATGACTGGTGGGAATTTACCTCTTCATAAAACACATTTTTTATTTAAAAAAAAAAGGAAGTTATATACTGTATATTAAAAAAAAAGTAGGCCTTAGGTTGACATGGCATAGCAAACCCAAATTCTCTTATTTTGTGTTGATGATGTGCCTATCATTTTAAACTTCTATTTATACTACATATGCTGGCTAAAAAAGTGAAATGATTTTCAGCACTGCTAAAATTTGTTTAATACTTTATTTGCTTGCTTTGCACCGACTCAAGTAGTGAAAAGGAGCATTCATAGTCAAATAAAAAATAAAAAAAGACTTTTATCTTCTTCTTTGAAGTTGATAACACCTTTTCGATGTATGGAAACCCTAAATCTACTTCTCTTAAAACAAATTGTTAGTTAATTAATTTTGATCCTCCTGTTTTCACCATTTTGTCCTTTGAGGTCATCTCAGCACCTGGTCAACCTGTTCATACTTTACCTTGTGTTTGAACCATTCTAGTCTTGTTTGAGTCCTTAGGGAATTTAGGATTATACACTATTACTCTATTCTCATCTCACTTTGTTATTTTTATAAATCCAAAAATATATATATCAAAAAAAAAAAAAAATATAACGATTTTATAAAGAAGTTTTGTTGTGAAATTCAGTTTTATGTTCCTTGAATGTACCTTTCCTTCAATTGGTAAAAAATATCTGGTATGTATTTATAATGAATATAGTTCGATATTAAGGCATCTACGAGTTTTTTTAAAGAGAATACCGTTTTGATTTATATAAAAAACTAATGCAATTTAAACAAAGAAATTTTTGCATGTAAGCAAACTACCACTCAACATAATTTCCGTGCATATTAAGGCACTTTTATCGTGAAACCAGCCTCATAGAAATCTGCTGATGTGCCAGCCACTACAGCATGTTATTTTTAGATCTTCATCGTTATGGCCCCGAGCTTTTTCAAGTTCAGGAACAAGCTATATGGAAGATAATCAAATTGTTCCCAACCAACTGAAGCGACGAGGTCCTGGGTTCAATTAGCCATGTAAGGTTAGGCATTGTCATGAAGCAAAGGAATCCCCTTTTTGAGCGTACTACACCATTTGTTTTCCATTGCACGACAGAGTTTAAGTAAGGTCTAATATTAAATATCGGCGTTTATTGTGTCATCCCGGTACAAAATATCCACAAGTAACACACCCTGCCTATCCCAAGACTCAGTGCATATGATTTTGCGAGCTGAAATTGTTTGCTTGAACTTCACTTTCTTGGTGATGGGATACAGATATTATGGGATCACCTAACACTTGCAGACCTCTGATCCATGGAAAAAGTGAAAGCAAGGTTTCTTAAAAGAGCTCTCTGTGTTGGAATAAACACCAAGTCGAGACTGGTATAAGAAATGGCCAAAGAGACTTTCTATATTGATGATATATAGGCAAGGTTCTTACTACCATCCACTCAAAATAGTGCCAAGGTACTTGAAGAGAGAAAACAAAAAAGGGAGGATATTTGGCTTGAATTTTATTGTACAGACACCATGTGGGACCAACACTGGACGGAGGCAATTCGAGAATTAAGGCATGTCATCACAACTTCAGCGGTTCATGGATATCACCACAAACAATGTGTGACGACACATTTTCATGAAGTAACAAAGGAGTGTGTACTTTGTGTGGTGAAGGATGTGTTAGTTATTATTGTTTTAAGGGGCGGAACTATGAGGTCATATGCCCCTAAGTGAAGGATGTGAATGCTATCACATCAACCGATGCAAAATTAGGACAAAATCAGTTTTAGAGTATAGTAAAGATCTGTAAAACCAACATGAATTGTCCATTGGGCTGCAATTAAATTTATGCTTATAGACTTTACAAAAGCATTTAACACCATCAATAGAAATGTAGAGATTTGAAGCCATTCTTTTTTCAGTGTTGCCTGTACAAATTGACTTTTTGTAGCTTTTCAGTTGGTCAACACAATTGTGCTCAATGAATGGGCATACACACACATCGAAATCCTGTTCCAGCTATTGCCGGGTCTGGGTGTTTACAAGGCCTCTCCATCTTATTCTATCTTCCCACCACTTCTCTTCCTCCACTTGATGCCAGACTATACAGACTCCCACTCCTGTACTCCAGCGCATTTTTGGACGCTCTCGGGGTCTTCTTCCATCGATCTTCCATTATTTTTGGTAACCTTTGCCCGCTCATCCTCTTAACATGTCCATACCAGCATAGTCTCTTTTTCTCTGCCCCCTCTCTCATACTTTCCTGATTTAGTTCTTTTCTAATTTCTACATTTCTTATTCTGCCCAATCTTGTTTTCCCTTTAACAGCTCTGAGAAACCTCATTTCACCTGCTTGCAGTCTGCTCCAGCCCCTTTCCGTCATTGTCCATGTTTCTGCTCCACACGTGACAATGGGCGAGTAATAAGTCTTATACAGGAGGAGTTTTGCTTTTTCTGGAACTTCTTTATTCCACACCAGATGTTTTATTATTTGATAAAAATTTCCTCCTTTTTTGCAGCCTTGCTTTGTGAGGTACAATCTACAAATATATAAATACACTCCTGGAAAAAATTAGATGTATTAGTTAATATTCACAATTAAATGGGGAAATTTAGGATTTAATTCTGAATATACCTTGGCCCAGTGCCAGTGGCTGGATCAAAACCGTAGTGCTGTAGGGAAGAACTTAACTCGAATGTTACTATCTTGTGACTGTAGCATATCGGGAGTTGGATGCGCTGGATAGTGATCAAGTATAAGGACAGCTCTCTCTTAAAGTTTCTGTGAATGCAAATGTTTCTTTACCTGGAAGAAAATCCTTATGCAATCACTTTGGAAAAATTTCACCAGTTTTCCATGTATTTTTTATATGTCTGTACAAGAACGGTAGTGAAGTGATGTTAAAATGCTTAAAACACCTCGGACTACGACTTTCCCTATGCAGGCAAGTGTAAGTTTATGACTTCCTGATTCATTTACTGAAAGAGGTGAGTCTTTGTTGGTTTTTATTCCTGATTTATTAACAGTGTTTTACACATTCAGAATTTTAGAAGAAAGCAGTCGATAGTATAAGGTGGCAACGATCAAAAGAACCTGCGCAAAGCTCACTTGCCCGCGCATTCACTCCGTGTTGATGTGCGACGTCACAGAGGAGCGGTGGAGGGGGTCACATGCTGTCTGGCTGCCTTACCGAGCCCACCACAGAAGAGCACACTGCGGAGATACGCTGACAAGAGCTTCTTGGCCAATCCATTTTCGCGCTCTTATTATTTTCTCAGTTTTATATACGTTTTCTTTATTGTAGTCCTATAATCCCTTGTCGTGTAGCGTGTACTTTATTTGTAAATGTGTTTATGTGTATAGTGTTGTGTACCATGCTATTCTAGTAATAGTATCATTTGAGTTTCGTTATGGCTTCTACTTCGAAGTATGGTAGCAAATCTGGACGACCATTAAGGGGACAAGGTAGAGAAATAGTCTATAACGTAACTGCTCACCTACAAAAGCAGAAAACCGTTCATAAACTCAATTATAATGTTGTGGCTTCAACAAGTAAAGCAACGGGTGTTTCAAAGTTATTCGTGAAGCGTATATTAGCGGAAGGGAAAACGTCTATGGCCAAGGGTTGTCTGCAGTTTTCTACACCTGATGCATTATTTCGGGTTGTTGATATTATAGCCTCTGTGTGTGTACGCTTATTGGAATAGTATATTTCCTTAATGCATAGTTTACAACTAGGAAATCATAAATACTGTATTTTCATTTAACTCCGCGCTTAATACTTTCGGTCACTTTACATTTACTCTCGTTCTTTTAATTGCATTGCGTTTGCAGAATTAATGAAGGAATAACCTTAATCGAACAGCTGGCTGCAGGTACTTACGCTACGGTATGTGACGGCGATTGACAGCCATCAATCAAAATGATAAAATTGGTCCGGCTAGATCAAACATAAAATGCCAGCGTTTCGCCCCGGTGTGCCTTTGGGCTCGTCAGTTGGTACAGACACACCTCACCAATACGCATGGCTAGCACATACTGAGAAGGCCATCACAAGACACAAAATACAAGTAGTATTGACGCCACGAGTGATGCCAATGTGCTACGGAAGTCAAGCTCCCTTTCATAAAACAAAAACCTTACCTTGGCAATCCAAATAGGTTATGAACATTCCCGGATGGGAATATGATGTTATTTCCGTTTGATCAGATAAATCATCAATCAAAATGATAAAATTGGTCCGGCTAGATCAAACATAAAATGCCAGCGTTTCGCCCCGGTGTGCCTTTGGGCTCGTCAGTTGGTACAGACACACCTCACCAATACGCATGGCTAGCACATACTGAGAAGGCCATCACAAGACACAAAATACAAGTAGTATTGACGCCACGAGTGATGCCAATGTGCTACAGAAGTCAAGCTCCCTTTCATAAAACAAAAACCTTACCTTGGCAATCCAAATAGGTTATGAACATTCCCGGATGGGAATATGATGTTATTTCCGTTTGATCAGATAAATCATCAATCAAAATGATAAAATTGGTCCGGCTAGATCAAACATAAAATGCCAGCGTTTCGCCCCGGTGTGCCTTTGGGCTCGTCAGTTGGTACAGACACACCTCACCAATACGCATGGCTAGCACATACTGAGAAGGCCATCACAAGACACAAAATACAAGTAGTATTGACGCCACGAGTGATGCCAATGTGCTACGGAAGTCAAGCTCCCTTTCATAAAACAAAAACCTTACCTTGGCAATCCAAATAGGTTATGAACATTCCCGGATGGGAATATGATGTTATTTCCGTTTGATCAGATAAATCATCAATCAAAATGATAAAATTGGTCCGGCTAGATCAAACATCAAATGCCAGCGTTTCGCCCCGGTGTGCCTTTGGGCTCGTCAGTTGGTACAGACACACCTCACCAATACGCATGGCTAGCACATACTGAGAAGGCCATCACAAGACACAAAATACAAGTAGTATTGACGCCACGAGTGATGCCAATGTGCTACGGAAGTCAAGCTCCCTTTCATAAAACAAAAACCTTACCTTGGCAATCCAAATAGGTTATGAACATTCCCGGATGGGAATATGATGTTATTTCCGTTTGATCAGATAAATCATCAATCAAAATGATAAAATTGGTCCGGCTAGATCAAACATAAAATGCCAGCGTTTCGCCCCGGTGTGCCTTTGGGCTCGTCAGTTGGTACAGACACACCTCACCAATACGCATGGCTAGCACATACTGAGAAGGCCATCACAAGACACAAAATACAAGTAGTATTGACGCCACGAGTGATGCCAATGTGCTACGGAAGTCAAGCTCCCTTTCATAAAACAAAAACCTTACCTTGGCAATCCAAATAGGTTTTGAACATTCCCGGATGGGAATATGATGTTATTTCCGTTTGATCAGATAAATCATCAATCAAATTTTATCATTTTGATTGATGATTTATCTGATCAAACGGAAATAACATCATATTCCCATCCGGGAATGTTCATAACCTATTTGGATTGCCAAGGTAAGGTTTTTGTTTTATGAAAGGGAGCTTGACTTCCGTAGCACATTGCCATCACTCGTGGCGTCAATACTACTTGTATTTTGTGTCTTGTGATGGCCTTCTCAGTATGTGCTAGCCATGCGTATTGGTGAGGTGTGTCTGTACCAACTGACGAGCCCAAAGGCACACCGGGGCGAAACGCTGGCATTTTATGTTTGATCTAGCCGGACCAATTTTATCATTTTGATTGATTATTTATCTGATCAAACGGAAATAACATCATATTCCCATCCGGGAATGTTCATAACCTATTTGGATTGCCAAGGTAAGGTTTTTGTTTTATGAAAGGGAGCTTGACTTCCGTAGCACATTGGCATCACTCGTGGCGTCAATACTACTTGTATTTTGTGTCTTGTGATGGCCTTCTCAGTATGTGCTAGCCATGCGTATTGGTGAGGTGTGTCTGTACCAACTGACGAGCACAAAGGCACACCGGGGCGAAACGCTGGCATTTTATGTTTGATCTAGCCGGACCAATTTTATCATTTTGATTGATGATTTATCTGATCAAACGGAAATAACATCATATTCCCATCCGGGAATGTTCATAACCTATTTGGATTGCCAAGGTAAGGTTTTTGTTTTATGAAAGGGAGCTTGACTTCCGTAGCACATTGGCATCACTCGTGGCGTCAATACTACTTGTATTTTGTGTCTTGCGATGGCCTTCTCAGTATGTGCTAGCCATGCGTATTGGTGAGGTGTGTCTGTACCAACTGACGAGCCCAAAGGCACACCGGGGCGAAACACTGGCATTTTATGTTTGATCTAGCCGGACCAGTTTTATCATTTTGATTGATGATTTATCTGATCAAACGGAAATAACATCATATTCCCATCCGGGAATGTTCATAACCTGATTGACAGCCAGCCGCGCACTCCTTTATGTGATAAGCGCTTTTGTTTTTTTCGATGTCAATGAACTACGACCTACTGTATATCCGTTTTACTTCTCGGCATGATGGGTTAAAATCACTGACTGGGCTATATATTATATTAATTATATTATCATGGAGCTAGCATGTGCAACGGATTCTTGTCAGACGTAATTTAAGAATGGTGAGGTGCATGAAACACTGTCTCCCACAAGTCCAACCCCTCCTCCACGTGGTGGGAGACGGGCAACGGCATGAAGTAGGGGATTGCCTGTAGGGGTGAAGTACAGTGGGGACTTTGTGTTCCCCGGGACCGCTACGGTAGCTGTGAAGGCTCTATGGGAACCCTGAAAAGTGACGGCTGACGGGGCTCTGGTGAAGCTACGATAGGCCTAGCAAGCCAGTAGTGGATATCATATTTGCTTTCAAACCAGGAACAGGCCTCGGAAAGGACGGATGCAAACGACGACGACCCGGATATGCTAATGGACTACGAGTTGGGACATTAAACATACAGACACTGACAGGAAAAGTAGAGGAGATTGTAGATGTGATGGAGAGAAGAAAACTGGATGTACTGGGCTTGGCAGAAACAAGATGGAAAGGAGAAGGTCGCAGAGAACTGAGGAAAGGGTACCGGTTGTACTGGAGGGGGAACAGTGAAGGAAGGAGCAGCGGAGTAGGAGTTGTTGTGAGAGATGGAATGAAGGAAGAGGTAAAGGGAATAAGTGACAGGATCATGAAGATCAGAGTAACTGTAAAGGGAAGAAGCCTGGAGATAGCCCAGGTATATGCCCCTCAAGTTGGATGTACAGCTCAAGAGAAGGAAGACTTGGAGGAGGAGCTACAACAGCAGTTGAATGGGCAGAGCATCATTGTCATGGGAGATTTGAATGCACATGTAGGAAGTGAAAGGCAAGGTTATGAAAATGTATTGGGAGCAGAAGGATGGGGTAGCAGGAATGAAGAAGGGAGAAAGTTGCTGGATTTTTGCAAGAGAAACGGTTTAGTGGTAGGCAACTCCTGGTTCCGGAAGAAAGAAAGCCACAAGGTAACGTGGTACAGCAGTGGTTTAACAAAGAAATCTTTGGTAGATTACATGCTGTACGACTGGGAAATGAAGAGAAGTGTCAGAGATATAAAGGTAATACCATCAGAGGCCTTAGATAGCGACCACAGAATACTTGTAATGAACCTGGGAGTTGTTAAGGATAGCAAGAGGACAGAGTACCAGGAAAGGAGAATCAAAGTATGGAAACTCAAGGAAAAGGAAGTCAAGGAAGAATTCCAGAAGATAATAAGGGAAAGGATGCCAACAGACAATCCTAAAACAGGGGAAGAGGTATGGAAGCAATTCAAAAACACAATGGTGGAAGCTGCAGTGGCAGTATGTGGAAGAACAAGCAACAGAATGAGGTGTAAAGAGACACCATGGTGGAATGAGAGAGTAAAAGAAGCTGTGGGAAGGAAGAACAAGGCTTTCAGAGTGTGGTTCCAGGAAAGAACTGATCTGACAAGGGAAGATTATAAGATAAAGAAGAAAGAAGCAAACAAGATTGTCGCAGAGGAGAGGAAGAAGTGGATGGTAAAGTGGACAGAGATGATGGAGGAAGACAGTAGAGGAAATAAGAAAGTACTTTATGGGATGGTCAAAAGTAAGAGAAGAGGTCTGCGAGAGGATGTGGTAATGATGGACAAAAACGGAAATGAGGTACACAACAAAGAGACACTCAAGACAGTGTGGAAAGAGTACTTTGAGGATTTGCTGAATCCAAATGGTCATAGAGAGGAAGACAACATATTGGAAGATGGAGAAGACAACACAGGAATGGAAAAGGACCTGACTTGGAGAGAACTGGAAATGGCTATAGACAAGATGAAAGGAGGAAGGCCACCAGGTGTGGATGAAGTGAGTGTTGAACTGGTGAAGGCAGCAGGGGAGGTTGGGAAACAGTGGCTGTACCGTGTGATGAGGGTGATATGGAAGGAGAAAAAGACCCCAGAAGATTGGAAGAAAGGATTAATTGTCCCAATATTTAAGAAAGAGCGCAGAAAGGAGTGCAGAAATTACAGGGGAATCACACTCATACCTCACTGTGCCAAGATATATGAAAAGATATTAGAAAGTAGAATACGAGCCAAAGTGGAGAAAAATTTGAGAGAGGAGCAGTATGGATTCAGACCTGGGAGATCAACAGTGGATCTCATATTTTCAGTGAGACAGCTCCAGGAACACCACTACGAATTTGGAGAGGATCTGTTGATGGCCTTCCTGGACATCGAAAAGGCCTATGATAGTGTGTGTAGGGAGAAGGTTTGGAAAGCAATGGAAAACATGGGAGTGGAAAAAGAGACTGTAGGCAGAGTGAAGGAGATGTATTGTGGAAGTGGGAGTTGTGTGAAAGTTGGAGGGGAAAGAACAGACTGGTTCAGACAAATGAGTGGCCTGAAACAGGGTAGTGCGCTGTCACCCCTTCTCTTTATTGTGGTTATGGACGAGGTAATGACACGGATAGCAGGAAAGATAGGAGAAGATAAGATGAAAGCAATGGTGTTTGCAGATGATCTCATGGTCTGGGGAAACAAGGAGGAGGAAATTCAGGAGCAACTGAAGGCTTGGGAAGAAACAGTGGGAGAGTACGGATGGAAGTTCAACATCAGTAAATGTGTGATCCTGTTAACGACCAGGAAAAAGGACAGACCAATGAGTGGGATAACACTTGGAGGTGGACAGCTGAAGAAGGTGGAAAGTCTCAAGTACTTGGGAAGTATAGTGGAGGAAAATGGGAGAAATGACAAAGAGATTACGGAGCGTGGGAGACAGGCAGAAGTATTTCTGAGAAGCATTAGGAGCTTAGTGTGGAATAAAGATGTCCCACAAAAAAGCAAGGAAGTGTTATACAGAAGCTACTATATCCCGATACTGACCTATGCTTCAGAAACGTGGACAATGAAGAAAAGAGACATAAGCAGAATACAGGCAGGTGAAATGAAGTTCCTGCGAAGTAGGATCGGAGTAACAAGAAGAGACAGGTTGAGGAATGAAAAGGTCAGGGAAATTGTGAAAGAGGAGCCCTTGCAAGGTAGGATTGCGACATCAAGACTGAGGTGGTATGGACACTTAAAGAGAATGGATGAGAAGAAGATTCCCAAGAGGATACATGAGATGCAGATGCAGAAGAAACGACCAAGGGGAAGACCAAGGGATAGATGGCTGAAAGGAGTGGAGGAATGTGTCAAGAAGAGAGGCGAGGACTGGACCAGAGTGACAGCGGAGAGGTGGTGGGAAGAAAGAACTAAGTGGCGAGGCTTATGTTCCAAACAGACCCAGCTTGGGGCTGGAAACTGTACTAGATGATGATGATGAGGTGCATGAAACACTAAGACCACTTCCATCCAGTCTAAAAACGCTTTTAGTGGGCGATGTATTGAAGATAGAGATATGTTCTCGCGGACTTTTGTGTAGAACTTTTCATGCTGAACATTTATTACGCTCATAGAATATTGATATTTTTAACGGTTTGCCCAGCGTAAGCTTAAGAAGAGCACGGACGCCAAGTTTTTTTTTCCGACCTTTTCACTGAAATCGTTACTGCTTGGCTTGCTTTGATCATAAATAAATTATTTTCTACAGAAACTTTCCTCGAGACATCCTTTATAGAATGGTGAAAACCGCATCAAAATCCATCCAGTGGTTCTCGAGATTACCTGTGACATCCAAGAATCGGGGACTTAGTTTTATACTAAGTAGAGATTGTCGGGGGAGATCGGGACGAGCCGATGTGAGATGCGCAAACCGAAGTAGCCGAGGGTTCTTTTGTTTGTTGTACCTTTATAGAGTGCAGTTTAACCTCAGTTGTCATCATACAGAAACTGGCGTTTAGCTGTGCTCTTGACCTTGAGAGCTGAGCGGTAGGAGACGGGTGTGTGGGGAACGCGCCGAATACTTCTCTCCTGAGAACATTGACGTGCGCGACAGTAGGTTCTCACAATCAGACACAGACATGGCAAATGTTTTACGCTGCTGTAGTAGGCTATATCAGGGGAGTGGGATGGGGAAATGCAGAGCTAATTGCCGGTAACTATACAGTGATAATTTGCATTGTTAACAGTCATAAATTTGTTTAATTCCTGAGGAAAGTGTTCTTTAGATTCACTGTCACATGACCAAGCTTATCCCACAATGCTAGTTTGATTTATATCTTGACGAGATTTTCATTGCAAAAACAGCCATCAAATGAAAATCTTAATAAAACTTCACAGCTTGAGCTCTGACGACTGGTCCAGATAATAATCACTGCATAATCACTCGTCAAGATCACTAGCTTTGTGTAATGTAAGTTTCTTTTCTTTGGAGTCCTATTTCAATTTCCATGAAATTTCAAAGTTTATCTTCACCTTAATTACACCTTCAGGGACACTACGCGAGATAAACTTGCTTTAGTTTCCCTGTTTCTTACACGATTGATTATTTTCAGTTTATATCCTACCGAATATGCTTTCCGCTTTTATGACATGAACTCGCGACTTGACACTAAGACTATTGTTTCATGGTTCTAGCTAGGGTCAGTGATGAGCGCGAGTCTGACGTTAAAACTATAGGACTACTACTCTTTGCAGAACTTTTACTAGTTAAACTCAACTTCTAAGAGTAAAAATACCGTATATAAAATAAAGTACTGTGTATTTTTTTATTGGGGAACATGGCTACTTCCCCCCCCGTGTCCATCCAAATCAGTGGTATTTTGAACCAAGTTAATTTGGGCTTCTACTGTATTGACTTTTGTGGCCAAGCAATTTAACTCTAGCAAATCTTCTAGGCTATTTTCTGGTGTTCTTTTTATACATTTTAACACAGTACGTTGAAACTCATACATTTCTATTTTCATTTTCGAAAATATAGGTTTATGACATCACCTTTTGTCCGCATGTGTGTCCTCCTAAGGAAATCTAAACGGCCCAAGCGATTTCAATGAAACTCGGTAAGTACATACTACTACATTGTCCGACCTCGACCGGGCCTTTCAAATTTTGATACGTTTCACCAACCTTACATGGCTGCCGGGCGAAATATTTCACTGGCATTCTATATCTCCACAACAGTAACATATATCACCTTGAAATTTTGTACGGTTATAAAGGGTACTAACTTACTAGAAATTCACCTATGTGATTTTCAGAAACCTATTAAATACAAAACCAACATGGTGGCCAAGCGAAGTTGAAACATTTCAATGGACCTTTCTGGTGACTTAACCATCTGAACGCAGTGAAACTTGGTACGGTATATGGTTAAACAAATATCAATCCACTGGTATCTAATATATGAGGGCTATTCCAAAACCAAGGTCCGGTTAAAAAAAAAAACATCCAAAATCAAAATTGTTTCCAAAACAATTGTTTTATTGACATTCCTTAGGTCTTTCTCTATTTTTTTTAACATAATTTCCATACTTATTTACACATTTGTCACATCGTTCCACAAGCTTTTGAATGCCTAAGTTGTAGAACTCGGCCGCCTGCGAAGCTAACCAGTCTTGAACAGCTTCTTTCACTTCATCATCTGTGTCGAAGCGCTTGCCGCCAAGAAACTCCTTTAGGTAGCGGAACAGGTGGAAATCACTTGGCGCCAAGTCCGGACCGTACGGTGGGTGGTCCATCTGTTCCCATCCAAATGTCTTGATTAGAGTTTGCATGTCATTCGCAGTATGGGGTCTGGCATTGTCATGCAACAACAACACTCCTGACGACAAAAGACCACGTCGCTTATTCTGGATTGCACGTCGAAGTGTTCTAGGACCAGAGGGTTGGGGTGGAAGAAATGAGGAAGGAAAGAGACTGTTGGACTTCTGCCAGAGGAACAGCCTGCTAGTTGGGAACTCCTGGTTTAAGAAAAGAGAGAGCCACACAATCACATGGTACAGTGATGACTTGACCAGGAAGTCGGTGGTCGACTATATACTGTATGAGAAAGAACTAAATAAGAACATCACGGACATCAAGGTTATACCATCAGAGAACCTGGATAGCGACCATCGATTACTGGTAATGAACCTGAGAGGGAGTAAGGAGAAAAAGGGACTGAGAACCAGGAAAGACGTATAAGGATATGGAAACTGAAAGAAGGGGATAGAAGGGTCGAGTACCTCAAAATGGTAAAGGAAGGAATTCCAACAGATGAAGAAAGAGGGGTGGAAGAGGAATGGGCTAGATTTAAGAAGACACTAGTGGGTGCAGCAGAAGCAGTATGTGGGAGGACAAGTAGTAAGAAGAGGTGGAAGGAAACACCATGGTGGAATGAGAAGACAAAAGATATAGTAAGGGAAAAGAATAGAGCCTTTAGGAGGTGGTATCAAAATAGGACGGTAGAGACAAGGGAAGAGTACCAGGAAAGAAAGAAGGAGGCGAAGAGAGTGGTGGCTGAGGAGAGAAGGAAGTGGATGGAAGAGTGGACAAAGATGATGGAGGAGGATAGTGAAGGTACAAAAAAGGTCCTGTATGGGATGGTAAAAAATAAGAGGCGGAAGGATCCTACGGATTATGTTAGAATGGTGAACAAAAGGGGACAAGAGATAGAAAATAGGGAAGAACTGAAGAAAATGTGGAAAGAATATTTTGAAGAACTTCTGAACCCAAATGGAAAAGATGGTGAGGAGGAAGAAATCGGGGAAGAGGAAGATGAACTGCAAACAGAAAAGGACTTAACATGGAAAGAAGTGGAAGATGCAGTGAACAAGATGAAAGGAGGGAAGGCACCGGGTGTGGATGAGTTGAGTGTGGAGATGGTGAGAGCAGCAGGAGAGGTGGGGATACAGTGGCTGTACCGAGTGATGAGGACAGCATGGAAGGAAAGGAAGACCCCAGAGGACTGGAAAAAAGGAATCATTGTCCCGATCTTCAAGAAAGGTAGTAGAACAGATTGCAGAAACTATCGGGGAATAACACTGATGAGTCATTGTGCAAAGATCTTCGAGAAAGTTTTGGAAAAGAGAATTAGGACAAGGATAGAAGGAGGGATGAGGGAAGAACAACATGGCTTCAGAGCAGGAAGGTCCACAGTGGATTTGATTTTTGCTGTAAGGCAGTTACAAGAACAGCACTATGAGTATGGAACAGATCTACTGATGGCCTTCCTGGACATTGAGAAAGCATATGACAGTGTATGCAGAAACAAAGTATGGAAGTCCCTGGAGGATAGAGGAGTAGAGAAATGGACTATAAAGAGGATAAAGGAGATGTACAAGGGAAGCGTGAGCTGTGTGAAAGTGGGAGGAGAGAGATCTGACTGGTTGGAACAAAGAAACGGCCTGAAACAAGGAAGTGCACTGTCACCGTTACTTTTCATTGTGGTGATGGATGACATAATGACCCGAGTGGCACAAGTAATTGGGGACGGAAAGATGAAAGCAATGGTGTTTGCAGATGATTTGATGATTTGGGGAAACAAGGAGGAGGAGGTACAGGAACAGTTGGACGTGTGGGAAGGAATAATACAAGGATATGGGATGAAATTTAGCATAAATAAGAGTGAGATGGTGATCACAACAAGGAAGAAGGAAAGAACCACAACGGGAATAACAATTGGTGGGGAACAGCTGAAGAAAGTGGAGAGTTTCAAGTATCTGGGAAGCCTGATACAAGATAATGGAAGAAACGATATGAGCGGGGGAGGCAGGCAGAAGCATTTCGGAGGAGTGTGAGAAGCATGTTATGGAGCAAGGATGCCCCGCAGAACAGCAAAAAGATCATATATCGGACGTACTATGTCCCTATCCTGACGTATGCCTCGGAGACTTGGGTTATGAAAGGAAGGGAGAAGAGCAAAATACAGGCCAGTGAGATGAGGTTCTTGAGAAGCAGTATTGGAGCTACAAAGATGGACAGAATAAGAAATGAGAGGACCAGAGAATTAATGAAGGAGGAACCATTACAGGATGGTATAGAGAAATCTAGACTTAGATGGTATGGACATGTAAAACGAATGGAGGAGAAGAGGATACCCAGGAGAGTACATGAGACGAAGTGGGAAGGAAAGAGACCGAGGGGAAGACCGAGAGACAGGTGGCTGAAGAGGGTGGAAGAAAGCGTGAAGAAGAGAGGAGAAGACTGGACAAGGGTGGAGGCTGAGAGATGGTGGGAAGACAGAAGACGTTGGAGAGGCTTGTGTTCCAAACAGACCCGGCCAGTGGCTGGAAACTGTGCAAGATGATGATGATGACGTCGAAGTTTAGTCAGGGTAGCGCAATAGGCGGCTTTATTGATCGTTGTCCCTGAAATAGTGAATTGTCGATCTTCACAAATTTTGTCGTCAACCGCATGAACCAACTCGTCTGAAATCACTGATGGTCTGCCAGAGCTGGGTTCATCATGCACATTTTCCCGTCCTTCATTAAAGGCTCGCACCCACTTGCGCACTTTACTGTCACTCATTATGTTAGGACCGTACACTTAAGTAATCTGCCGATGAATTTCTGCCGCAGAAATGTTTCTTGCAGACAGAAACCGTATCACTGCCCTTCACAATCGGCGGGCTGATTAATTGTCTTAAACATTGTGAACTGACACTATCAACAGCACACAGCAACAGTAACAACGCTACTGGCGGCTTTTGCCGCGCAAGGCATGCCAGGAGTCGGCGCGCATGCGTGTTTTGCTCTTGGCGCCGCTTTCAAATATTTACGGCGAATCGGACTTTACTTTTGGAATTACCCTCGTAATTTAATTGTTTTCATAACCTCAAGATGTCGGCAGTACGAAATTTTAAAATTGAGTTCTTATTTCTTGTGTCCTAATCATGCGATCGAAATGAAAGTTTGAATAATGAACTTGTACAATAATCTTCATCTATTGGTACATAACTCTATGACCTATTGTATAAAAATCCAATATGGCAGCTATCCGAAATATTTAGACGGTTCTCAATGTCTACAGTACTAATCTATTACAGCAATCAAACTGTAATTTAGTATGTTGATAAAGGATATTAACATGTATGGGATTTTCAATAACCTAATGAGCACAAATCCAACATGGCAGTGTCACGAAATTTAAATGTTAAAATGAACTTTTCTCGCGATTTAACCGAGCGCGGTGAAACTTTTCACGGTGAATGCTTATACAAATTTTAATCCACTGACATTCAATTTATTTCAATTGTTTTCATAACCTCTAGATGGTGGTTGTGCAAAATTTTAAAATTAAGTTTTTATTTCTTGTCCTAATCATGCAATCGAAATCAACGTTAGCCTACATGGAAAACCCTTTTAATAACCGGGGGAGTTTTAACAGAAGAGGCGAATAGGATATATGAAAATAGGCTATTTAGTTCTTCACGGAACTACTTGTTTATTTTGTAAGGCACTGATTTATTTTTATGAAAGCCATCGTAACCATTCGAGTAGATGATGATAATCTGCTGCGAGTGACAAGATTCAAGTATCTTGGCTTCACAATCGCTTGTTGAAGAGGTCGATGCAAGGATATCCGCAGCCTGGTGAAAAACAACAACCGACTTCACTTGCAACCAAAGGATGCAAGATAATATCAATCAAAAATCTGACCTGTCGCACTGTGTGGTTGCGAATGTTGGCCGATTGTGGCTGAGGCAGAGCGTTGATTGGGCATCATGGAGACTAGGATGCTGAAGTGGACAGCTGGCGTCACTAAACAGGATCGCATCCCCAATGAATCCATCATGGAGAGATTTGGCGTTGACCTGATTCAAGACAAATTGAGCGAGAGTCATTTAGGATGGTTTGGACATGTGCTGAGGACAGCCTCACAACAACAGACGACGATCAGCACATGGCTGCCAACTTTCAAGTTATATTATAAATACCAGTTCCAGTGTTTGCAAGTGATCTGCAAACACGGTGACTTTAAAATCATTCGTGGCAACAATGAATACAGACTTAATATAGAGAAATTCTCTGATTGTGCGAGAAAAAAGAGAATAGCCTTTTATGGTCATATAGTGAGATTACCTCTCACAAGATTGACCAATCGTTTGCTTGGTTTCTGCCACAAAAAGAAGGTTTGTACCGCATGGTTGATGGAAACTGAGAAGGACATTAACGAACTGGAAATATCAGATCTGCATGAAAGACAGGCTGTGAGGCGTGCTTTGAAGGAAGTCCATGGTTTTCAGGAGAAACCTCGGTGGAAAGGTAGCCCCTGGACTACTGAAAGTAAGGAGTTACACCGGCAGAAAATGCGTCAATACCGGGCGAAGATCAAGACCCTCCAGTTGAATAAGCGTGGTCCTAAGTAGGCCAATTCGAGGGAAGAAGAAGAATACAGATAGCCCTGATTCAACCCAACAGCAAGAAATTATAGGTATTCGCTCTCAGTTTCGCCGACAAGTACTGGCATTTTAGGAGCGTCAGTGGCTATCTGACCCAATACCCAGTAAACTGAGAGAGATCAAGGGAACTAGTCGCGTGTGACGAAGCTCTTTCCGGTCACGGAGGGAGTCCGTCATGTTATGTAGACTAAGGATTGGTCATACAAGATCCACCCACTCGTACCTAATGAGAAGGGAAGACCCCCCCCCCCCCCCCACTTTGTACCTGTGGAGCCATATTCACCGTGGCCCACATTTTAACCGATTGTGTGGATCTTGCTGACTTACGAAGAAACCTTGGTTTGCAGATGACACTCAAACTTATATTAGCCGATGACACGGTGGCTGCTGATCTCGCCATCCGCTTTATAAGTGAGAGTGGGTTAGGGCCAGCAATCTAAATTTTCCAGTTTACATTAATTCGATGACTTGTTCGTTTTTGAATGCAGAATTTTTGTTTTTCCAAAATGTTTGTTTATACTATACGGAAATTATTAGTTTTTTTTCTTTTTTATTAATTTTTGGTCTTTTCAAATTTAGGTGTCCACCTCTAAATTTTAAATTCCATTCCAAATTTGTATACTTTAATCTGTGTTAAGAGGGGCAGATGAGCTCGTAGTTCCACCCCTTAAAACAGCAATAACTAACTAATGAAATTATAGGTACTATAAATCACCATACTTGTATTGAGGGGGAACACATTGTAAGGTTACATTGTTAATACTCGTACCTTATTAAAGGTGTGATACGGACTATACGATGCTGACCCCTTTACAAGCTAACTTTTGATATGAACATTATGGTAGCGGCTTTGGTGGCGTAGTTGGTAGCATGGTGAACTCTTGTGTCCAAGAGCGTGTTCAAACCCGGCCGAATTCGTCGGATATTTTAAGAGCGTTAAAATCCTTCAGTATGAATTCCTTCGGAGGGGAAGTAAAGCTGTTGGTCCCATGGCATGTAAAAGAACCTTCCACTAACTAAACTTGTGTGAAGCTAAATTTCTTGGTTAGATTTCGTTGAAACGCTCTATCATAGTTCCAACGTTCTCCACAAGGTGTCAGTGACATCTGGTAGCGAAAGTTGGAACTACTTGAAATTGGACTGAACTTGTAGCTCACCCCATGGGTGTCCGCTTGAAGCAGCTACAGCCTCTGGTGTGCCGAGCATGTCCGCGGACACTCCCGGCACCAAAACTCATACGATAAATAAATAACATTATGGTGTTTGAAGCCATTTTCAGTGTTGCCTTTGTAAACGAAATTTAATGTTTTTCAGTCGGTCAACACGATTGTACCCAATTGTGATGGGTTATTCCCTAATCCTGAAAAAAAAAAAAATACATGAGATTAATAATTAACTAATTTATTAATCTCATGTAGAAATCAAAAGGAGACTTGCCCTCGCTAAACAGGCCTTCAGCAATAAGAGACAGCTTCTGACAAGCAGGCACATTAGCATTAAAACTAGAAAATTGTTTATGTGGAGTGTTTTGTTATACGAATGCGAAACTTGGGTTCTAAGGAAACAGGCCATACAACGCCTGGAAGCAGCGGAAATGTGGATGTGGAGAAGGATGCGGGAAATAAGCTGGACGGAGAAAAAGACTAACGAATGGGTCCTCAAGGAAGTTGACGAAACAAGAAAATTGATCACTACTTTAGAAAAGAGTAAAGCAAAATTCGTTGGCCACACCTTACGTCATAATGAGTTCCTGACCACCACACTGGAAGGAAAAGTTCTGGGAAAGAAAGGAAGAGGAAGACCGCGGAAGGCTCATCTGGATTCTGTGATGCATGGACTTCAATTTAAACAGTTTGCTGACTTAAAACGATCAGTAAGTGAGAGACAAATGTGGTTGCAGCTACAAGATGATGTTGAATCTCGTGTAATATTTTTTCAGGATAATTAATTTATTTATCTCATTTAAATGATTTTCTGGATTAGGGAATAACCTATCACAATTGGGTACAATCGTGTTGATCGACTGAAAAACATCCAATTTCGTTTTGAAACTTTTAAATTATATATTTTTTTAAATGACAAATTTCTGTGTAATTTTAAGAAAAGGGTGATATGTTTTGCAATTTGAAAATCTACTTCAATCTCATTTTTGTAGTTCACAAAGTTTGGCAGCGCCGGAGGAAGCCTAACATCTTCCACTGGCAGAAGTGAGCGTGTCACATGGTTTTTGTGAGTCCCAGTCCCTCCCGAGGTCTGGCTGCGGGGAGGTTCGATTCTTCCTGGAAACTGTGTGTGCACCTGGTCGTCCCAATCACTGTTCGTGGAAGTCATCCCTCTAGTTAAATATTCAAGCGCGGGGGTTACGCTCATAATGCGGGCCAGCTGATGCGCCTGGAGCGAGATGTCTACATTAAACTAAGTTAAGAACATTTTGGACAAATAAGACATATTTTATCTTAAACTAGTAACCCGCCCCGGCTTCGCCCGGGAACAGTAATGAATGCATTACGTGATAAGCGCTTTTTTTTCGATGTCAATGAACTACGTCTTATATCCGTTTTACGTCTCGGCATGATGGGTTAAAATTACTGACTGGACTATTAATTATATTATCATGGAGATGCATGTGCAACGAATTCTTGTCAGACGTAATTTAAGAATGGCGAGGTACATGCAACACAAATCCCCCTTCCGTCGAATCTTAACTTCACTGTGTATTTTGCGGAACAAAAAGTTCACAGGTGAAATGAAGAAAAGCCGACTTGCACTTACAGGGAAACTCCAAACAAAACCACTCTTCTCTGAAGTCTTAACTCAACACGACTCGACAGTTTGCTGCTGGCTGTATGTGGGGTAATTGGTTCGCCCGCTAGCTATGCTGTAACTGGGGTGATAGGGTCACCCCTAGCTAGCTCGTAAACTGTCGCCTCAGTAAGTTAGTTACTGTTGTTTTAAGGGGTGGAACTACGAGGTCATCTGCCTCAGTAATTGAATGGAGATTGATGGAAGAAATGAAAACGTAAAAACACTTATAGTGGGCGATGTATTGAATATAGAGATATGCTCTCGCGGATTTTTTTGTAGAACTTTTCATGCTGAACTTTTCTTACACTCATAGTATATTGATATTTTTAACGGTTTGCCCAGTGTAAGCTTAAAATCGCACGGACGCCAGGTTTAATTTTCGACTTTTTCACTGAAATCGTTACTGCTTGGCTTCCTTTGATCATAAATAAATTATTTTCTACAGAAACCTTCCTCGAGATATCCTTTACAGAATGGTGAAAACCGCATCAAAATCCATCCAGTGGTTCTCGAGATTACCCGTGACATCCAAGAATAAGTACTGATTTTGACCGTGATATGAAAATAACCATCTTCTTCTTTTCGATGGGGGCCGTTCGCATATTACAAACGTAATTAGCTTTTGGTCAATTCTTGACACCCCAACACCATGTACGCGCGTAATCATCGCATCGACCCCCTCCCCTGTTTTACGTAATCACAAAGCATTTTTTTTCTGATTTTGTCACGATTTATCCCTATAAGTAAATGAAACAAGAAACACAGTGTCAGAGACTCAGGGACATTGTGAAAAAAGATACAGTCAGTCTGAGAGTCTAGAATTTATATCATTTCAAATGACGCATGCTACAAATGCTACACATGTTAGAAAGGCTCAGGAGGGCTTCTCGCTTCGCCCGAAGCCCCAGGACTCTTTCAGCAGACTCCATTACCCATTAACTTAGGCTTCCCACGCGGGTAATGGAGAGCGGGAGGTGCACTCTGCTGCATGACGTCACGCACTCGCCGTCTCCGTATTGCATGACGCCAGACCCCAGGAGTAAACTTAGACTCGGTGCATATGCACTGAACAACATGATGACGTCATACACGCCGTAATCGTAACGCATAACGGTAGACCAAAGCATAACGATGAAGTCGACTAGATCATTTGAAATTATTAATATAACGCTGCAGTTTCCTGAGTTGCTTCGGGAGCAAAACAAAATCCTTCTCGGCACGCTGGAAGGCGGAGGTAGATTTCACCGGGCAAAGAAAAACGAATTACGAATTCACTAAACTAAACTTAAAACTTTCTTCGGCTTTTCCCAATTAATTGGGGTCGCCGGAGCCAACCAGGCTCATTTTGGTTTTGGCCGGGGATTTAAGGCCGGATGCCCTTCCTGACGTCAAGTGATTTTTCAGGTGAAAATTCCTCCCCGCTGTCACCGGGATTCGAACCCCGGCCGTCCGGGTGAAAGACGAGCAGTTAAGCCACTGCGCCATCACGCTGACTGGTCAAATAATGTTGTATATTTGACGTGTGTGTTAAGTTTCTTTGCTTTCTATCATGGGCCTAAATGAAGATGATGATGATATAATATATGGGGTGTAGGGGACGTGGAACGCGAAGATAATGTCGAAATTTTCTGGAAGTCGAAACATGGAACCCATTAAGGCTTTTGCTAATTTTATACGTAGTTGGTTGGTTCTCCATTTTAGGGGCTGCGCCAACGCGGTCATGTACCCCGAGTACCTTGGGTTTGTGTAGAATCTGTCTGATAGCCGGTGTTAATTGTGATGGCTGTATTAGTGTGTGTTATCTGGAATTCAGGTGAGGACTGCCGAGATCATTTTTCAAGTATTTCCTATTTTTGCTACCAAATGCTACCGTCAACGACATCTAGCTGCAAACTTGGCTACTAGATGCAACCACAACCGGCACCTGGTGGTGAACGTTGGAATGTAATAGAGCATTAATCAAATCTCACCTACAAATTTAGCTTCACACAATTATTGTAGTTAGTGAAAGGTGAATTCTGACATACTTAGGAAACTTGAAGTGACAACAGTCTGGATTACGCAGGTCCAAATTGATCTCAGAAGTGTCAATATAACACTAAAACACGTCGAGGATTGAATGACATTCAGACATAAGATCCACAGTTGAAAAGTTACACCTGAAAATTGACGAAGGAAATTGGGGAAAGTATGGACGGAGGAACGTTCAGTTCGACAGAGAATCGATGAAAGAGTTTTGCAAGAACGAGAAACATAACAGCAGCAGATCATAATTTGTCCTATGTGATCCTATGGGTCTAAACAACTTAAATAAATAAAAAGATAAGTAATAATAATGAAAAATGGGATCAAGGTAGAAAAGTTTAAGTATTTGGGAGAAATGATTCAAATTAATGGACTATACAAAGGAGCAAGAATACGAAAATTGGAACAAGCTTTTCAACTGACGAAGGATACCTACAATAAGAAAAATCTTTCTATTGCGACTAAAATCCGGCATTACAATACGGTAATTAAGCCGGAAAGTCTCTATGCTTCAAAATGTATGTTTTCCATTAAAAAAGACGAAGAAGAGTTAGAGAAAAAGGAAAGAAGGATACTTAGAAAAATATTGGGACCATTAAAAACAGAAAGTGGAGAGTTCAGATACAGAAAAAATGGCGACCGCGACAAAAGTAAAGAAATTGAAAAAATCTACGATACGATCAGAAAAAGGAGGGTTAATTTCTTTAGACACACAATGAGGATAAATAACACCAGTCTCACAAAACAAATTTTCAGTCATGTATACAAAAGCAAGAATGGTAATCAATGGGTACAAAGTATAAAAAGGGATATGAAAGAGATGGAAGTAACATTATATATTATTCTGGACAGACCACTTTTCAGAAATATGATCAAAATTTCAAGGATTTTCAGGAGAAGGAAAAGAAGAAGCGGGTTAAAATCTGGACTGAAGAGAGAAGAAGGAGACAAAGTGAAGTAATGAAGAACTACTGGAAGGCAAGAAAGGAGAAAGGAAATGAGAGACAGTGAATGCAATGGGTTAGTTTACGCGGTCCAAAGGTCGCCAAAATCGAGGAAAGAAGAAGAAGAAGAAGAATGCGATATTGGCTTTGACGGCAAAGTAATTGAAGTCCAGTAAATATTCTAGTTTTTTTTTTCCAAGTCTGTTGAGGGATTTCGCCTAGGTGTACCACGTTAGGTTCATCAGCAGGCTATTGATACACCCTATCTGGACCCCACTGCGATACTAAACCTTGCACTACGTTCCTTACATGAAACACAACCGGCCGCGGTAGCCGAGAGCGCTAACGCGCTACCTTGTGCCTCGCTGGCATCGGGAGAGCGTGGGTTCGATTCCCACCTCGGCCGTCCTGAAAATGGTTTTCGTGGTTTCCCATTTTCACCACCAGGCAAATGCCGGGACGGTTCCTTTCAAAAGGTCCTCGGCCGATTTCCTTCCAATATCCCTTCCCTGACCCGTCCTGAAAAGAAAAGTACATGGCCATTGGCTGCATTAATAAAATTATTATTATATGAAACACATCGTACTTCTTTACTAGGGGAATTAAGAGCTTCTTCAACATTATCTCTACCCTATAGAGGCACCAAAAGATGGACTATTGGCCTCGTTCTTCCCCGACCGCAATCGTAACGGTGTCCGGCAGGCTCTTTGCCAACACCACTGAATAATTCAAACTGATGATTGGGGTTAATCACAAGATGTGTTGGTCAGCCAGGAAAAGTAGTGAATATTTTGCTGTATAATGTAATGCTAGAAATAGTCCGGTAGCAATTTGAAGTATTACACATAATCCTAATAGCGAACTGAAGTTTCTTCTCAGAACGTGTAGCAAAAACTAGGACGGTGTTAATGCAGCGATGAGAATTGCAAGGAATTAGAAGGAACAACCGGTGAATGAGCCACTCATTCGAAGGCGATCAGCGCGGACCTCCTCTCATTCACAACAATTTCCCATCGTCAAATTGAGCTACACCGGCCAATTAGATCGACATATTTTAAACTTTTACCCGTTTTTTAATTGCTTTTAATCGCAAATAACTTTTTTCATTCACCAATCAGTGACATTTCATCCTCATTTATGTATTTTAATGCGTGTGACCATCACCAACAAGGTGAATATTTTAGACTGTAACTTAACTGAACTAGGCTTGGGAGTCCGAAACATGTACCTGAAGAGGAGTTAGCACCTCACGCAACGTAAGTTGTGCTGTACAGTGGACATAATAAGTATAGTAGATATAAATAATGGAGTCACCTCCGTAGCGTAGCGGTCAGCATGGTTAGCTGCCACCCCGGAGGTCCTGGGTTCGATTCCAGGCTCTGCCACGAAATTTGAAAAGTGGTATGAGGACTAGAACGGGGTCTACTCAGCCTTGGGTGGCCCAAATGAGTAGATGGGGTTCTATTTCCACCTCAGCCATCCTCGAAGTGGTTTTCCATGGTTTCCCACTTCGTGTACTGTAAGGCCACGGCTGCCTCCTTCCCCTCCCTTCCCATCCCTCATGAGGCCCCTGTTCACTTTGCAGGTGAGGCTGCCTGGGCGAGGTGCTGATCATACCTCCTCAGTTGTATCCACTCCGACCAGATGTTCGCAGCTCTAGGACACTGCCTGTCAACATGCAAAATGATTATAAGACATTCGTAATTTTTTCGTTCAAATGATGTTAGTTTTAATCCTAAGTGTTTGTTCCTCCTTCATTATTATTATTAATAATAATGTTATTAGTAGTATTATTAAGTCAGTAGACAGATGAAAGGGAGGAACCACACGTAAGTAATAGATCTGTTCGTGCCTTGATAAACGCGTTCGCCCTGAAGGTAGTTTGGATTTCTGCCAAACGCTAGATAACGACAATTATTCTTAGAATTTCTGTGTGCAATGAGAGCTAAGCCAATTAATGGTGCATTACGACGGGGCTGATGACAGAGATGCCCAAGCTATTAAATGAAAGAGGCTGTCGCCTTGAATGTCCGGATTCGATTCCCAGCTCTGTCAAGAAATTGTATTCTGGTCTGATGGCTGGAACGGGGTACACTTAGCCTCGTGAGGCAAAAATAAGAAGAGGTGGGTTCGATTCTCACACCAGCCATCCTAGAATTGGTATTCCGTGGTTTCCCACGTCTACCCCAGGCAAATACCGGGATAGTTCCTAACTTAAGACCACCGCTGTCTCCTTTCTAATCCTTACCTGAATTACAAATACCCATTACTACAACCAATAATACAGGTTGTTAATATTTGAAAGAAAAATAGCACAGTAGCGCCACCTGGTGAAATAGACATGTACAATAAAGAAGAGAACAAAATACGAGTCAGTGCAAAGTCTGTGCGTGTTCGCGTGACATGTGACAAGCGTCTCAAAAGATGATTTGTATTTTGTATTGTATTTCTCACTTGATAAATAAAGATTTACATTAAAACTAACAGGTTATGGGCCCAGGCCACGTGTAAATGGTATTATCTCGTGAGTGGATCCGAAGCTGAGCGCCAGTGGAACACGTGCTGTATTTTTTTGTGAGTTAAGGATAACCTCAAAATGGCAACCGGCAGTGACTACAAAGTTCAAGTGGATAAACTTGAAGGACCTGAAGACTGGGCAAAGTGGAAATGGCATGTGTTGATGGTTTTGCGGTCGTATGAACTGGAAAATATTGTTGATGGTTCGAAAAAGTGTCTTGTGTTGCCGGCAGATGCAACTGCGCAACAAAAAGCGGCATATAAGCAGTGGTTGAAAGAAGACGCGAAAGCGGCCAGTTTGCTAGCAGGTGCGCTAGGAAAATCTGTTGCCGAGCTCGTGTTGACGTGCACCAATGCCGGTGAAATTTGGACAAAATTGAGCGCACGGTTCGAACGAAGCAGTACGCAGCGACTGAACATGTTGATCGAGTCATTCTTCCGAGTGACACGTGACGACAAGGAGGACACCAGCACCCATGTCGCGAAGTTACAGAAGCTTTATCAGGATCTGAACGACGAACTACAAAAGCACAACGAAAACACGTTATCTGAAACGATTTTGAACGGTCGAATTTTATCCACGCTGGGAAAAGAATATGATAATTTCAAGGATGTGTGGGACAAGATTCCGACGGAAAATCAAACTGTGAACTTGTTGATTGAAAAATTGTGCACGATTGAACTGCGTGACCAAGGAAACGTGGAATCGACTGCGTTTGTGGTACGTAGTGCTCCCAAGAAGCATTCCCAGTATGGCAGTGGCAAAGGCAGCGCTGATGACAAGTCAAAGAAAAATGTTCAACGAGTAAAGCAGAAGTTTCCATGTTTCAAATGTAAGGAATTGGGCCATTGGGCAAGTGAATGTCCAGTGAAGAAGAAAGAGGGTGACACTAGAAACATGCGATGAGTGCGTTAGACGGCGACTTTGTTCAAGCCGACGAGTGGTACTGCGACAGTGGCGCCACAAATCACATCACCGCGAACAAACAGTATTTTACAACATACGTCAAGTTTGCTGCTCCAGAGAGGATTTTGCTAGGAAAACGAGGTGTGAGCATGCTAGCTCACGGCAAAGGAACTGTAAACATTCAAGTGCGGCTGAACAACGCTTGGTTGAGTGCTGAGATGACTGAAGTTTTGTATGTTCCCGATGCAATGGCTCATCTGTTTTCTGTGAAAGCTGCTGCAAGGAAAGGTTTTTGTGCAAGACTTGACGACCTAACTGTTAGAATTGAAGATAAGGTTACTGGAAAGGCGATGATGGCTGGACGTGTGAGTCATGGTCTGTATGTACTTGACATGCGCGTCGTGAAACCGGCGCAACCCATTCAAGTGAATTTAGCTACATCGTCGGACAAACTGCAGATCTACCATGAACGATTTGGTCATCAACACAAAGCGCATGTCAAGAATGTACTGAAGCAGTTGAACATCAATGTAGACATGTGTAAAGAGGATTTCTGCGATGGATGTGCACTGGGAAAAATGCATCGACTGTCATTCAAGACACGAATGAATCGACCAACAGCCACCGGTGAACAAATCCACGCCGATGTGAATGGACCAATGTCTACTGAATCTCTTGGAAAGGCACGCTACTACGTATGTTTCAAGGATGATTTCAGCAAGTTTCGACGAGTTTTCTTTTTAAAGCACAAAAGTGAAGTGTACACCGTTCTGGAATAGTTCCTGAATGAAGCCAAAACAAATGGACACGTCGTGAAGCTGTTCAGGTGTGATGGAGGAAAAGAATTTGATAACAAGAAGGTTTCTGAACTACTCGCAAGCAGAGGCATAGAACACAGCATTACTACGCCGTACACACCACAACAAAACGGAGTTGCGGAACGTGAAAATCGGACGATTGTGGAGTGCGCAAAATCTATGCTGAATCCCAGCAAGTTAACGCAACAACTTTGGGCTGAAGCCTGCAACACTGCGGTGTACCTCCTGAATCGCACTGGGAAGTCATCCATTGAAAACAAATCTCCCTATGAATTGTGGTATGGACGACCAGTGGGAAGTCTCAGTCATCTGAAGATCTTCGGAACAGAATGCTACGTGCATATCGACAAGAATTTTCGCTCAAAGTTCGACGACAAAGCTGTTTTTGGACATTGGTTGGGTACGTGAACGACAGGGATGGATTTAGAGTCTGGATTCCAACTCAGGGAAAGGTTGTTCTAAGCCATGATGTGAAATTCAAACCTGAAGTTGTCTGCAATCTGCGCGCCAACGCCGGAAAGGTTGAAGTCACGCTTGAAGAACGTGTGGAGAGGAATCAGTCTAATTCATCGTCTGATGTAGGCCTACGGAGGAGGTCAGAGTCAGATGAGAACTTAAGCGAAATTGAAGATTTTGCTTCGGCATCCAGTTCCGGAGGAAGCGAAGATGAGGAAGAAGGAGAGACTGAAGAAAGAAGGAAAAGCAAACGTGAAAATAAGAAGCCATCGTGGATGATCAGTGGAAATTACATGTACATGGCTAGACCATCTATCGCTGAAAAGAATCCTGACTCATACTCTGAAGCGCTGCAGTCAGGTGATACAAATCAGTGGCTGAAGGCAATTAATGAAGAATTGGAGTCCTTAAAGGAAAATGATACCTGAGCGTCCAAATGGTGCACGGGTCCTGAAAAATCGGTGGGTTCTTCGACAGAAGACAACGGACAGTGGAGAAGTTCGCTTCAAGGCACGATTGGTAGCCAAAGGCTATGTGCAACAGCAAGGAATCGATTATGAAGAAACATTCAGCCCTGTTGCACGGTATGATACCATTCGAGCTCTGTTGGCAGTAGCTGTTGAAAAGGAGATGAAACATGGTCAATTTGATGTCAAGACGGCCTTCTTGAACGGCGAGCTTGAAGAAGATGTGTTCATGGAACAGCCAGAAGGTCATCAGGACGGTACTGGCCGAGTGTGTCATCTAAAAAGAAGCTTATATGGTTTAAAACAGGCTCCATGCTGCTGGAATAAGCGTTTCAAGAAATTCATGGAGAAAGCTGGATTCAAAAACAGCAAAACTGATCCTTGTCTCTTTTACAGCAACAAAAATGGAAAGTTGTTGGCTGTTGTAATCTTTGTGGATGATGGTCTGGTAATTGGCAACGAAGAAGACATCGAGCAGTTCATGGAAAAACTTCAGCAGGAATTTCACACGACCAGAGGATCTCTCAACAATTTCCTGGGCATGAAGATACAACAAAACCACGATGGATCAATTGCAATCAGTCAAAAGGATTATACGAGGAATATCCTAGAAAAATTTGGGATGGCCGAATCAAATGGAGTATCTACCCCAGTTGGATGCGAAGAAAGTGAAGACGGAGAAAAAGTATCGGCCAGGGTTCCTTATCGTGAGGCGGTGGGATCCTTGATGTACCTGACTACAGCTACTCGTCCAGATATCGCATTCGCGGTCAACAAAGCTGCTCGAGCCATGGAGAATCCTACAGTTCAAGACTGGAGTCAAGTGAAACGGATATTTCGATATTTAAAGAGCACAGTGGACCATGAAATCGTCTATAGGAAAGAGGACGTTTTGAAGGTCTACAGTGATGCTGACTACGCCGGTGACAAGAGGACGAGACGTTCAACGACGGGTGTCATTTCGACCTACAATCATGGAGCTGTATCGTGGAGAAGTCAGTTACAGAAGTCTGTGTCAACATCGACAACTGAAGCTGAAATTGTGTCTGCAAGTGAAGGAGCAAAGGATTTGATTTGGCTGAAAAGACTGTTTTCTGAATTACTGGGAACTGCTGACAAACCTCCTACGCTTTACATCGACAATGCTGGTGCAGTTAAATTGGCTAAAAATCCGGAGTACCATCGAAAATCCAAGCATATTGAGGTACGTCATTTCTATGTGAGGGAAAGATTTTTGGACGGAGACCTTGATCTGGAGCACATCGACGGGACCAATCAATTAGCTGATCTTCTAACTAAACCTCTGGAGAGGGTCAGATTCGAGATGCTGCGTGAGAGGATTGGCGTGCAGAAGATGACATCTTAGAGGCTGAAAAGTGTTCAATAGTTCATCTTGATTATTTTTTATTTGTATTTGATTTTTCTTTGGAGGAAGTGTTAATATTTGAAAGAAAAATAGCACAGTAGCGCCACTTGGTGAAATAGACATGTACAATAAAGAAGAGAACAAAAGACGAGTCAGTGCAAAGTCTGTGCGTGTTCGCGTGACATGTGACAAGCGTCTCAAAAGATGATTTGTATTTTGTATTGTATTTCTCACTTGATAAATAAAGATTTACATTAAAACTAACACAGGTTTTCAGTCATATTTTACACACACCTAAGTAGACGGGGCTAAATGACCACAATATCCAAGCCGCTCAATTGAAACAACAACATAGAAGTATTAGAAAAGAGCTGGTTGGTTGATTCCTCAGTTCAGGGGCTGCGACAACGTGGTCATGTAGCCCCGTGTACTTTGAGTGTGTGTAGAATCTGTCTGATAAAAAGTCAACAACAACAACAAAGTCAACCCCTGGCACTATCCAGCCCATGACGGGCTAAGGCCGACCAAGCGACCGCTGCCCAGCCATTTGGCCTGCAGATATTGGGGTGACGCGTGATCAGCGCGTCGGGTCCCCTCGGCCGTTAATCTTGGTATTCGTGATCGGGGCGCTGTCTCACTGTCAGACAGCTACTCAATTGTCCTCACGAGGCTGAGTGCACCCCGTTCCAACCCTCACGTCAGTTTTAAAATCCCTGACGGAGCCGGGGATCGAACCCGGGGCCTCCGGGTGAGAGGCAGGCGCGCTACCCCAACACCACGGGGCCGGCTAATCTGTCTGATAACTGGTGTTAATTGTGATGGCTGTATTAGTGTGAGTTATCTGTGATTCATTCTCTTATTTAAACCGCCTAATCAAACACTAAAGAAACGTTTAATTACATTAGTAAACGTACATGTTTCGGTATTTCATTGATACCTTCCTCAGCGTGATTGATATTAAATCTTAAACCTAGTTAACAAAGCCAAAAAGAAATGGATATCCTTACAAAAATTGTTTTAAATCAAAAATGAAAAAGCTTGCAAATAATTAAATGCCGTGTGTTAAAAAATGATAGTAAAAAGTTGCTATTAAAATAAGAGATCTACCTTATAAACTGCCTACGTCAATACTCCAATAATTTTGATCGAAAAACTGTAGTGACAGAAGATGTCGCTGTCAGAAGAATGAAGAAGCGCAAAGGATGTAGGTCAAATTGTCGCTTCAAAACGGAACAAAAATTTTGTAATCCAGTCCTCCAACCTAAAACTTCAGTCGATTCCCAACTTAATGGCCCACTCGGTTGTTATAGTTGCTTAATGGGTGACGCAATGTGCAGGCTATTTACCAAATACAGCAATCAAGTATATTACCCAGTGTCGACTTTAGGTGGAATACTGTTACGAGGAACGTAATAGTTTACGGTATTACCTTCTCCTAAACTTCGATGACTCAGTTGGTGTGTATAGGGCAATACAATGTGCAGGTTATTTACCAAACACAGCAATCAAGCATATTACCCAGTGTCGTCTTCAAGTGGAATACTGTTACGAGGAACGTAATAGTTACGGTATTACCTTCTCCTAAACTTCGATGACTCAGTTGGTGTGTATAGGGCAATACAATGTGCAGGTTATTTACCAAACACAGCAATCAAGCATATTACCCAGTGTCGTCTTCAAGTGGAATACTGTTATGAGGAACGTAATAGTTTACGGTATTGCCTTCTCCTAAACTTCAATGACTCAGTTGGTTCTTATTTGTTGGCTCTCTCTGCTATATTATGTGTACTGGGCTTGTAATAAATGTTCTGCACATTGTGTTGCCCAGTTCACATAATATAGCAGAGAGAGCCAACAAATAAGAACCAACTGAGTCATTGAAGTTTAGGAGAAGGTAATACCGTAAACTATTACGTTCCTCATAACAGTATTCCACCTAAAGTCGACACTGGGTAATATACTTGATTGCTGTGTTTGGTAAACAGGCTGCACATTGCGTCACCCATTAAGCAACTATAACAACAGAGTGGGCCATTAAGTTGGGAGTCGACTGAAGTTTTAGGTTGGAGGACTGGATTACAAAATTTTTGTTCCGTTTTGAAGCGACAATTTGACCTACATCCTTTGCGCTTCTTCATTCTTCTGACAGCGACATCTTCTGTCACTACAGTTTTTCGATCAAAATTATTGGAGTATTGACGTAGGCAGTTTATAAGGTAGATCTCATATTTTAATAGCATCTTTTTACTATCATTTTTTAATATATGGCGTTTAATTATATGCAAGCTTTTCCATTTTTGATTTAAAACAATTTTTGTAGGGATATCCATTTCTTTTTGTCTTTGTTAACTAGGTTTAAGATTTAATATCAATCACGCTGAGGAAGGTATCAATGAAATACCGAAACATGTACGTTTAGTAATGTTGGTTGGTTGGTTCCTTAGTTTAGGGGCTGCGACAACGCGGTCATGTAGCCCCGTGTACTTTGGGTGTGTGTAGAATCTGTCTGATAACCGGTGTTAATTGTGATGACTGTATTAGTGTGTGTATCTGTTTTTTTAAATTCAAGTAGGGACTGCAACTTTGTTTTTTTCCCTTCAAATAGTTCCTACTTTTGCCGCCAAACGCTACCGTCAACGACTACTAGGCCTAGTTCAGAGCTAGCTACTAGACGCCACCGCAGTCGGCTCTTGGCAACGAACGTAGCAACCTAAGAGCGTTGTTTACATTCTTAACCTATCCAATTTAGTTTCACACAGGTCGTTTAGTAATGTAATTAAACGTTTCTTTAGTGTTTGACTAGGCGGTTTTAATAAGAGAATACTATCAGTCAACAAGATTATTAATTATTACCATTGCCATAATGGTCAATGTTTACGCATTTTATCTGTGATTCAGGTAAGGACTGCGGACGATCAATTTCAAATAGTTCCTAGTTTTGCTACCAAATGCTACCGCCAACGACACTTAGCAGCAAACTTGGCTACAAGATGCCACCGCAACCGGCACCTGACAGCGAACGCTGGAACTAATTCAAGCTTTGTGATTATGTAATACGTGGAAGGTTGTGTTGTGTGTTGTTATCTGACTATCGATGTGCAGATGGCGAACATGGAATGACGTCACAGAGACAGGTGAAAATCAGCTCACGCTGTCAACTTTCAAGTTACATTATATAAGATCCATTTTCAGTGTCCGCAAATAATCTACAAGCAATGTGACTTTACAACATGAGTGGCAATAGCGAATACAGCCCTCACTCAATCTAAAAGAGAAATCATACTATAAATCGCCATATGTGAAATGGCGGGAGACAAATGGTAAGGTTACATTGATAGTAACTTATTTACGGTGACGTGGATTCTTTAACACTGAGTTTGGAATGGTGGGGGATAAATGGTAAGGTTACATTGATACCGTAGTAACTTATTTAAGGTGATGGGGATTATTTAACACCGTGTTTGAAATGGTGGGAACAAATGGTAAGGTTACATTGATAGCAACTTATTTAAGGTGACGCGGATTAACACCGTGTTTGAAATGGTGGGGGACAAATGGTGAGGTTACATTGATAGTTACTTATTTAAGGTGATGGGGATTGTTTAACACCGTGTTTGAAATGGTGGGAACAAATGGTAAGGTTACATTGATAGCAACTTATTTAAGGTGACGCGGATTATTTAACACTGTGTTTGGAATGGTGGGGATCAAATAGTAAGGTTACATTGATAGTAATTTATTTAAGGTGACGCGGATTATTTAACAATGTGTTTGAAATGGTGGGGGACAAATGGTGAGGTTACATTGATAGTAACTTATTTAAGGTGACGGGGATAATTTAACAACGTGTTTGAAATTGTGGGGGACAAATGGTAAGGTTACATTGATAGCAACTTATTTAAGGTGACGTGGATTAACACCGTGTTTGAAATGGTGGGGGACAAATGGTAAGGTTACATTGATACCGTAGTAACTGATTTAAGGTGACGTGGATTATTTAACACTGCGTTTGGAATGGTGGGGAACAAATGGTAAGGATACATTGGTAGTAACTTATTTAAGGCGACGGGGATTGTTTAACACCGTGTTTGAAATGGTGGGGGACAAATGGTAAGGATACATTGATAGTTACATATTTAAGGTGACGCGGGTTATTTAACACCATGTTACATGTTTGAAATGGTGGGAGACAAATGGCGAGGTTACATTGATAGTAACTTATTTTAGGTGACGGGGATTATTTAACACCGTGTTTGAAATTGTGGGGTACAAATGGTAAGGTTACATTGATAGTTACTTATTTAAGGGGTCAGGGATTGTTTAACACTGTGTTTGAAATTGTGGGGGACAAATGGTAAGGATACATTGATAGTAACTTATTTAAGGTGTCGGGGATTGTTTAACACTATGTTTGAATTTGTGGGGGACAAATGGCGAGGTTACATTGATAGTTACTTATTTAAGGTGTCGGGGATTGTTTAACACTATGTTTGAAATTGTGGGGACAAATGGTAAGGATACATTGATAGTAACCTATTTAAGGTGTCGGGGATTGTTTAACACTGTGTTTGAAATTGTGGGGGACAAATGGCGAGGTTACATTGATAGTAACTTATTTTAGGTGACGGGGATTATTTAACACCGTGTTTGAAATTGTGGGGTACAAATGGTAAGGTTACATTGATAGTTACTTATTTAAGGGGTCAGGGATTTGTTTAACACTGTGTTTGAAATTGTGGGGGACAAATGGTAAGGATACATTGATAGTAACTTATTTAAGGTGTCGGGGATTGTTTAACACTATGTTTGAAATTGTGGGGGACAAATGGTGAGGTTACATTGATAGTAACTTATTTAAGGTGTCGGGGATTATTTAACACTGTGTTTCAAATTGTGGGGGACAAATGGTAAGGTTACATTGATAGTAATTTATTTAAGGTGTCGGGGATTATTTAACACCGTGTTTGAAATTGTGGGGGACAAATGGTAAGGTTACATTGATAGTAATTTATTTAAGGTGTCGGGGATTATTTAACACTGTGTTTGAAATTGTGGGGGACAAATGGTAAGGTTACATTGGGAATAGGGTAACTTATTTAAAGTGACGTGGGCTACGCACTCTGTCTGATTGCGACTAGGGAGAAGAGCAAGGCGGCACGTGCACGTGGGACTCTGGTCCTAGTTTCATTTCTCAACCAGTTCTTGATACTCACTTGAAATTGCTGCTCTGAGTGTTCTAGGAAGACAGGCTCTTATAGTCCAATTGGTTTCGTTTCGACATCTCCTTAATTGCACTCTACGTCTTGTTTGTAGCACGTCCACTCTGTAGGCGTCGCGTCACCCTCTGTTGTTCCTACTCGAACACATTCAGCTGTGGCTCAGTGGTTTGGTGGCCTTGGCTCGAAAGGTTTCATATGAGTAATTCTCCTGGCTTGGGGACTGGATTTTTGTGGCTTAATCATTCATTTCATTCTCACTGAAAATCCACAGCCTGCTTTCAGTCGACCGACCAGGTCAGGGAATGGAATGAATGAAGCCCCCATCTAGCGGCGAGGATATGAACTGTGCCGGCTGCCGAAGCCTGATTAAATGAATGTCAGATGACATGAAATAACAGTGGAGAGTGTTGCTGGAATGCAATTTGTGACAAGGAAAACCGGAGTACCCGGAGAAAAACCTGTCTGCCTCCGCTTTGTCCAGCACAAATCTCACATGGAGTGACCGGAATTTGAACCACGGACCCAGCGGTGAGAGACCGGCGTGCTGCCGCCTAAGCCACGGGGGCTCATTCCATCCTCATTACGAGGCGTAATTTACGTACAGGTGCCAGCTTTAGAGACCTGCACTAACCCTCTGCAGAGGTCACTCAGTAGTGGCTTCGGTGGCGTAGTCGGTAGCATGCTGAGCTTCTATGCCCAAGATCGCGGGTTCAAACCCGGCCGAAGTCATTGGATTTTTCAAGAGCGTCAAAATCCTTCAGTATGCCTTCCTTCGGAGGGGAAGTAAAGCCGGCGGGCCATTGTCATAGATTTATGGCAGGTAAAAGAACCTTTCACTAATTACACCTGTGTGAAGCTAAATTTGCAGGTTAGATTTCGTTGAAACGCTCTATCAAAGTTCCAACGTTCACCACTAGGTGTCAGTGACATCTGGTAGCGAAAGTTGGAACTACTTGAAATTGAACGGAACTTGTAGCTCACCCCACGGGTGTCCACATTGAAGCAGCTACAGCCTCTGGCAAGCCGAACATGTCCTCGGACTCTCCCGGCACTAAAAGCCATACGCTAAATAAATAATAGTAGGGCTCACGATTAAATTATCAGGGTAGACTAATGTCCCAGACTTACGGCAACACAACTTGTTCAAACCTCACAGAACACAAATGATACCATACATTAATATTTATAAACACAAATCACAAAATATGTAACATTTTACATGTAGGTGCATGATTGTCGACGATATGGTGAGGTCGTCTGCATTCGGCAATTATCGTAAGAGACCGGGGAAGACAGGCAGCGTCTGGAAATGCCTGCCCAAGTGTTAACGCATGCGTTGAGTAAGAACGAGACTGGGATGTTTGTTCCTATGCTCATTCAAGGGCCAGACACTTTGTAAGGTCGATTAGGCAAGCTCACAACTTGCCTGCCCTACGAGTGGATATTCGAGAAACGTGTCACTCTCGATTTGGGTTCACTGGATTGGCAGTTTAAAAAAGCGGAGAGCCTACACTAACAGATTTTCTTGAGAGCGGACAATTTGAAACATTCTAAAGATAAATGCCCTTTGAAACACTATAAATAATGTGACATATTTCGTAAATGAATATACTGTATATATATAAACGGTTTAAATAGCAAGAAGGATGTATTCTTTCTGAAAATGTCCAGGTAGGCTGAGCCTATCATGCCTACCCTGTGGCCACACGTCGTCATAATTGCTCTGTGTAATTCTGGTTGGTTGATTGGATGGTTCCTTAGTTTAGGAGCTGCGACAACGCGGTCATGTAGCCCCGTGTACTTTGGGTGTGTAGAATCTGTCTGATAACCGGTGTTAATTGTGATGACTGTATTAGTGTGTGTATCTGTTTTTTTTAAATTCAAGTAGTACTGCAACTTTGAATTTTTCAAATAGTTCCTACTTTTGCCGCCAAACGCCACCGTCAACGGCTACTAGGCCTAGTTCAGAACATAGCTACTAGACGCCACCGCAGTCGGCTCTTGGCAACGAACATAGCAACCTAAGAGCGTTGTTTACGTTCTTAACCTATACAATTTAGTTTCACACAGGTGTAATTAGTGGAAGGTTCTTTATCATGCCATAAATCTATGAAATGGGACCGCCGCGCCGGCTGTACTTCCCCTCCGAAGGAAGGCATACTGAGGGATTTTTAACGCTCTTAAAAAATCCGACGGCTTCGGCCGGGTTTGAACCCGCGATCTTGGGCATAGAAGCTCAGCATGCTACCGACTACGCCACCGAAGCCGCCTGTGTGTAATTCTAAGGTACCTGTTCTATGCCAATTTGCTTGTTTTAATAGTTAGTTGGATATTGTTGTTTTAAGGGGCGGAATAGTAAGACCATCTGCCCCTCTCGTTTTAATAAAGCCATTCGGTGAGTTTCATTTGATCCAGTAGTGGCTTCGGTGGCGTAGTTGCTAGCATGCTGAGCTGCTGTGCCCAAGATAGCGGGTTCAAACCCGGCCGAAGTCGTCGGATTTTTTAAGAGCGTTAAAATCCTTCAGTATGCCTTCCTTTGGAGGGGAAGTAAAGCTAGCGGTCCCATGTCATAAATTTAGGCATGTAAAGGATCCTTCCGCAGACTAAACTTGTGTGAAGCTAAACTTCTAGGTTAGATTTCATTAGAACGCTCTATCAAAGTTCCAATGTTCACCACTAGGTATCACTGACATTTGGTAGCGAAAGTAGGAACTACTTGAAATTGAACAGAACTTGCAGCTCACCCTATGGGTGTCCTCATTGAAGCAGCTACAGCCTCTGGTGAGCCGAACATGTCCTCGGACACTCCTGGTACTAAAAACCATACGATAAAAAAATAAATAAATACATTTGATCCAGTCCACCTCGAGGAGTAGCGGTTGGCATTCTTGGCTGGCGTCCCGGAGGTCCGGTTCGATTCCCGGCACTGCAAAGAAATTCAATTTTGGTCTGAGGGCTGGAACTGGGTACAGTCAGCAAAAAATGAGAAGAGGCGGGTTCGTTTCTTAATTCGAATATCCTTGAAGTGGTTTTCCATGCAGGCAAATGCCGGAATGGCTCCTAACTTAAGGCCACGACCACCTCATCTCCAATCCTCGCCTCAATTTACAAATGCACACACTTAATAAACACACCACAATACTACAGGTTATCAGACAAATTCTATATTAAAATATTAGAAGCCATTTTTCTGTATTGCCTATGTAATCTATTTGTAGTAGCGCCGGAAATCAATTAAGTCTACAAAACCACATTGCCAAATCAGTTAAAATTAATGGTCTGTTCAAATGATCTATAAAACCGTATATAATACGCTAAGGTGTATGTTTCACAAAACTCAAGCTCCTAAACCAGAGGGAGTTAGAAGGCGTGGTTTGTACCAAAATCTTCCAAATCGTCTCAATAGTACAGGAAAAATTTTGCATTTCTTGAAAAGTCAACGGAAATATATTTATTTGTTTATAAAGTGCTTTTAAACAAATAAACAAGACGATAGCCCCTGGCAGAACTGTGTCGCGTACAGCCGCATAGCACTAGGGCCGGGCGGGTAGTCTGTACACATGGGGCGCACACAACCCATTATGCAACCAGCAGCGGTGATGAATTGCTTTCTGATTTCATAAATATCGTCAATTTGTTTAAAAAGCGCGTTTAAACAAATAAATGTAAAACAGTAAAGCCAGACGGGTGGTTTATACACATGCGAGGGTTTCCGCATGGGTCTGCTACTTAACTAATTGCAAAGCTCATGATAAAATACTGAACATAAAAGATAATAATAATAATAATGTTATTGGTTTTACGTCCCTTTTAACTACACTGGCTTTTAGAGACGCCGGGGTGCCGGAATTTTGCCCCGAAGGGGATCTTTAACGTGCCAGTAAATGTACTGACACGGCTCCCTCGCATTTGCGCACCCTCAAATGCCAGCTGACTGGGCCAGGTTTGAACATAAAAGAAAAGTAGTCTCTACTTAGTATGAAACAAAGTCCCCGATTCTTGGATGTTACGGGTGAACTCGAGAACCACTAGATGGATTTTGATGCGGGTTTCACCATTCTGTAAAGGATGTTTCGAGGATGATTTCTGTAGAAAATAATTTATTTATGATCAAAGGAAGCCGAGCAGTAACGATTTCTGTGGAAAAGTCGAAAGAAAAAACTTGGCGTCCGAGCGCTTTTTAAGCTTACGCTGGGCAAACCGTTAAAAATATCTAAATACTATGTGTGTAAGAATTGTTCAGCATGAAAAGTTCAACAAAAATGTCTGCGAGAGCATATGTCTATCTTCAATACATCGCCCACTATAAGTGTTTTTGCGTTTTAATTTCTTCCAACCATGTCCATTCAACTACTGAGGCGACAGTTTACGAGATAGCTGGTCTATCAGCCCTGTTACAGCCTAGCTAGCGGGCGAACCTATTGCCCCAGATACAGCAAGCAGCTAACAGTTGAGTCGTGTTGAGTTAAGACTTCTGAGAAGGGTGGTTGTGTTTGGAGTTTCCCTGGAAGTGCAACTCGGGTTTTCTTCATTTCGCCTGTGAAACACAGTCAAGTTAAGATTGGATGGAAGGGGGATTTGAGTTTCATTCACCTCGCCATTCCCTGGAAGTGCAACTCTCATTTCGCCTGTGAACTTTTTGTTCCGCAAAATTCACAGTCAATTTAAGATTGGATGGAAGGGGGATTTGAGTTTCATTCACCTCGCCATTCCCTGGAAGTGCAACTCTCATTTCGCCTGTGAACTTTTCGTTCCGCAAAATTTAAGTCAATTTAAGATTGGACGGAAGGGGGATTAGCGTATAATCTCTACTTACAATTAGTATAAAACAAAGTCCCAGATTCTTGGATGTCATGGGTAATCTCGAGATACACTGGATGGATTTTGATGTGGTTTTCACCATTCTGTAAAGCATATCTTGAGGTAGGTTTTTGTAGAAAATAATTTATTAATGATCAAGGGAAGCCAATCAGTATAGATTTCAGTGAAAAGGTCGAAAGAAAAACCTGGCGTCTGTGCGCTTTTTATGCTTACGCTGGACAAACCGTTATACATATCAATATACTATGAGGGTAAGAATTGTTCAGCATGAAAAGTTCTAAAAAAATGCCGCGAGGGCATATCTCTATCTTCAATACATCGCCTATTATAAGTGTTTTTAGATTGGACGGAAGGGGTATTTGAGTTTCATGCACCTCGCCATTCTTAAATTACGCCTGACAAGAATTCGTTGCCCATGCATCTCCATGATAATATAATCAATAGTCCAGTCAGTGATTTTAACCCATCATGCCGAGACGTAAAACGGTTTATAGGTCGTAGTTCATTGACATCGAAAACAAAGGCGCTTATCACGTAATGCATTCATAACTGTTCCCGGGCGAAGCCGGGGCGGGTTGCTAGTTATCTAATAAATGCTTGCCACGGTGGTTGAGCGGTTATCGTGTCGGACTGCCAACCCCAAGCTTGCAGGTTCACTCCTGGCCATGGTATGTGATTTTTGAAAGGAGACAAAAATCACTATACGCATGTCATACGATGTTGGCATGTTAAATAACCCATTTAAATTCAGTAGGCCGTATTCATAATGGCAAAATTAATCTCGGGATTTTCCGCAAACACAAAGTTCCTCATTTCTCTACTAGAAAGCGCTATAGTGTCAAGGAGCTTAGATATCTGCCCTCTGGGTGTCAAATTTCAAAGCTTGCACCCGGCACCCGAGGCCATACGATATTATTATTATTACCACAATAATACAGGTTATCAGACAAATTCTATATTGAGATATTAGAGACCACATTTCTGTATTGCCTATGTAATCTATTTGTAGAAGCTTTTCAGTCGGTCAACACCAATCCACAGTGGGGAGAGAAGTGGACGACAGTACAGGGACTTCCCAAAATCAGCTGTCTACAAAACCACATTACCAACTCAGTTATATTTAATGGTCTGTTCAAATTATTAACTAATTACAAAAGCACATGAAAAAAATACTGAAATTAAAAGAAAATTAGTTATCTAATAAATATAGCAGTAAAATGGAGGGATCTCTTTAGCACCTAGATGGACTACCAATGACAAGCAAATTCGACAAATTATTTCCAGTGTCTAAATTCAAATACCTGGGAGAAGTCATCCAACCTTCCGGACTGAATCGTGAAGCATACAAAAAGAAAGGATCTCTAAACTGCAAAAAGGTTACAGACTCACTTGGAACAGATATAATAAAACAAGAATATCCAGAAATGCAATATTACGGCATTACAACACGGTAATCAAGCCTGAAGCACTCATTATATGCTTCTGAAACGCTGAATATTGGGGACAGATCATTAATTAAAGATGTGGAAAACAAGAAAGGAAAATCCTAAGAAAATATTTGGAGCAGTCTGTGCAGGGGAAATCTGGATGACAAGTAAATCCCAAGACTTATACCAGCACTCGTAGAAAATCTCAAACTCATTTAGGAAAGGACGATTGAAATTTTACGGGCATATCCTCAGAAAGGGCAATCAGAGACTGACTAAAATGATTCTTAACCTTGTCCTGTCAATGAAAGTTAAAAACACCTGGCTGCTTGAAGTTGGAAAAGATCTTCAGGAAATAGGCATCAAAGGTGACATTGTACTAGACAGAGCTAAGTTCAGAGAATTAGTCAATAATAACCGCTTTGCAGACCCTCCAAGCACTATCACCAACAAAACCTGGTCAGAAGATCGCAGGAGAAACCACAGCGAGAAGATGAAGAGATTTTGTGAGAAGAGAAAGGCAATGTCATCAGCTAAATAACTTCAATCGCGTTCCTTAGTCGGGCATGGCGAAGAAAGGAAAAGAGCAGTAAAATTCGACTTATAGTACTTGCAAAATTAACGAAAACCGGTAGGTTTAACGCAGAGACTAACAGCGGTTTGAGATTCTATGGAGATAATAGCTCAGTGTAGACGTTGCACACGGCTGACTCAACTACAATAATCGGCGGAAAATTTGAATTACAACCTTCGACTGAGACAAGTTACACTGTAAACATACGTAAATGTTCCAGATAAAGAACAAGTTAGAGTGCAAGGGGTACGTCTTAAGCTTCGAGATATCAAAAAAATTCGATTTATAGAAATTCGACTTAAAGAGAAAAACATCCATGCAAATTATAGGAAGTTTGTTCGGGAAATAATAATTGCTACGAGTTATCGAAAATCCGAGTAATGGAGATAGAGATATCGAGGTTCGACTGTGCTTTACCATTCAAACCCTTGTCCTACTTTAGACGGGAGATAAATGCATACAGCCGGCGTTAAGAGTGATGTTGTTGGTAGTGGTGTAGTTAGCGGTGTTAGTGGTGGTGTTGGTGGTGTTGTTGGTAGTGGTGTAGTTAGCGGTGTTAGTGGTGGTGTTGGTGGTGGTATTGTGTTGGTATTGGTAGTGGTGTTGGTGGTGGTGTTGGTGGTAGTGGTGTTGGTTGTGGTGTTGGTGGTGTAGTTAGGGGTGGTGTTGGTGTTGGTAGCAGTGTTGGTAGTGGTGTTGGTGGTGTTGGTAGTGGTGTTGGTGGTGTAGTTAGGGGTGGTGTTGGTGTTGGTAGCAGTGTTGGTAGTGGTGTTAGTGGTGGTGTTGGTGGTGGTTTTGGTAGTGGTGTTGGTGGTGGTGTTGGTGGTGGTGTTGGTAGTGGTGTAGATAGCGGTGTCAGTGGTGGTGTTGGTAGTGGTGTTGGTGGTGTAGTTAGTGGTGGTGTTGGTAGTGGTGTTGGTAGCGGTGTTAGTGGTGGTGTTGTTGGTGTTGGTAGTGGTGTTGGTGGTATTGTAGTTAGCGGTGTTAGTGGTGGTGTTGTGGTGGTGTTGGTGTTGTTGGTGGTGGTGTTGGTTGCGGTGTTGGTGGTGGCGTTGGTTGTGGAGTTGGTGTAAGTGGTGGTGTTGGGGGTGGTGTTGGTAGTGGTGTAGTTAGCGGTGTTAGTGGTGGTGTTGGTGGTATTGTGGTGGTATTGGTAGTGGTGTTGGTGGTGGTGTTGTTGGTAGTGGTGTTGGTTGCGGTGTTGGTAGTGGCGTTGGTTGTGGAGTTGGTGTAAGTGGTGATGTTGGGGGTGGTGTTGGTAGTGGTGTAGTTAGCGGTGTTAGTGGTGGTGGTGGTGTTGGCGGTGGTGGTGTTGGTGGTGGTGTTGGTGGTGTTGGTAGTGGTGTAGTTAGCGGTGTTAGTGGTGGTGTAGTTAGTGGTGGTGTTGGTGGTATTGTGGTTGTATTGGTAGTGGTGTTGGTGGTGGTGTTGTTGGTAGTGGTGTCTGTTTTGGTGTTGGTGGTGGTGTTGGTGGTGTAGGTAGCGGTGTTTGTGGTGGTGTTGGTAGTGGTGTTGGTGGTGGTGTTGGTAGTGGTGTTGGTTGTGGTGTTGGTGGTGGTGTTGGTGGTGGTGTTGGTAGTGGTGTTGGTGGTGTAGTTAGCGGTGTTAGTGGTGGTGTTGGCGGTGGTGTTGGTAGTGGTGTTGGTGGTGTTGTTGGTAGTGGTGTTGGTAATGGTGTTGGTAGTGTAGTTAGTGGTGGTGTTGGCAGTGGTGTAGTTAGCTGTGTTAGTGGTGTTGGTGGTGGTGTTGGTAGTGGTGTTGGTGGTGTTGTTGGTAGTGGTGTTGGGGGAGGTGTTGGTGGTGGTATAGTTAGCGGTGTTAGTGGTGGTGTTGGTAGTGGTGTTGGTGGTGGTGGTGTTGGTAGTGGTGTTGGTGGTGGTGTTGGTGGTGTTGGTAGTGGTGTAGTTAGCGGTGTTAGTGGTGGTGTTGGTAGTGGTGTTGTTGGTAGTGGTGTTGGTGGTGTAGTTAGTGGTGGTGTTGGTGGTGGGGTTGGTAGTGGTGTTGGTAGTGGTGTAGTTAGCGGTGTTAGTGGTGGTGTTGGTAGTGTTGGTAGTGGTGTTGGTAGTGGTGTTGGTGGTGTAGTTAGTGGTGGTGTTGGTGGCGGTGTTGGAGGTGGTGGTGTTAGTGGTGGTGATGGTGGTTGTGTTGGTAGTGGTGGTGTTGTTGTTGTTGGTGGTGGTGGTGGTGTTGGTAGTGATGCAGGTAGTGGTGTTGGTGGTGGTGTTGGTGGTGGTGGTGTTGGTGGTGTTAGTGGTGGTGTTGGTGGTGTAGTTAGTGGTGTTGGTAGTGGTGTTGGTGGTGGTTTTAGTGGTGTAGTTATTGGTGGTGTTAGTAGTGGTGTTGGTGGTGTAGTTAGTGGTGGTGTTAGTGGGGGTGATGGTAGTGGTGTTGGTGGTGTTGTTGGTAGTGGTGTAGATAGCGGTGTTAGTGGTGGTGTTGGTAGTGGTGTTGTTGGTGGTGTAGTTAGCGGTCTTAGTGGTGGTATTGTGTTGGTGTTGTTGGTAGTGGCGTTGGTTGAGGTGTTGGTTGTGGAGTTGGTGTAAGTGGTGGTGTTGGGGGTGGTGTTGGTAGTGGTGTAGTTAGCGGTGTTAGTGGGGGTGTTGGTGGTATTGAGCTGGTATTGGTAGTGCTGTTGGTGGTGGTGTTGGTGGTGTTGTTGGTAGTGGTGTTCGTTTTGGTGTTGGTGGTGTAGTTAGCGGTGTTTGTGGTGGTGTTGGTAGTGGTGTTGGTAGGGGTGTTGGTGGTGGTGTTGGTAGTGCTGTAGTTAGTGGTGTTAGTGGTGGTGTTGTTAGTTGTGTTGGTGGTGGTGTAGTTAGCGGTGTTAGTGGTGGTGTTGGTAGTGGTGTTGGTGGTGGTATAGTTAGCGGTGTAAGTGGTGGTATTGTTGGTGATATTGGAAGTGGTGTAGGCGGTGGTGTTGGTAGTGGTGTTGGTGGTGGTGGTGGTGGTGTTGTTCGTAGTGGTGTTGGTAGTGGTGTTGGTAGTGGTGTTGGCAGTGATGTTGGTAGTGGTAATGTTGGTGGTGTTGGTAGTGGTGTTGGTGGTGGTGGTGGTGTTGGTGTTGTTCGTAGTGGTGTTGGTAGTGTTGTTGGTAGTGGTGTTGGTGGTGGTGTTGGTAGTGGTGTTGGTGGTGGTGTTGGTAGTGGTGTTGGTAGTGTTGTTGGTAGTGGTGTTGGTAGTGGTGTTGGTGGTGTTGTTGTTGGTGGTGTTGGTAGTGGTTCTGGTAGTGGTGTTGGTGGTAGTGGTGTTGGTGGTGGTAATGGTGTTGGTAGTGTTGTTGGTGGTGTTGGTAGTGGTGTTGGTGTTGGTAGTGGTGTTGGTAGTGGTGTTGGTTGTGTTGGTTGTGGTGTTGGTGGTGCTGTTGTCGGTGGTGGTGTTGGTGGTGGTGTTGGTAGTGGTGTTGGTGGTGGTAGTAGTGTAGTTAGCGGTGTTATTGGAGGTATTGTTGGTGCTGTTGGTAGTGGTGGTGGTGTTGGTAGTGGTGTAGTTAGCGGTGGTAGTGGTGGTATTGTTGGTGGTGTTGGTAGTGGTGTTTGTGTTGGTGGTGGTGTTGGTAGTGGTGTTGTCGGTGGTGTTAGTGGTGGTGTTGGTGTCGGTGTTGGTAGTGGTGTTGTTGGTGGTGTTAGATGTGGTGTTGGTGGTGTTGGTGGTGGTGTTGGTGTCGGTGTTGGTGGTGGTGTTGGTGGTAGTGGTGTTGGTGGTGGTGCTGGTGGTGTTGGTATTGGTGTTGGTAGTGGTGTTGGTGTTGGAGGTAGTGTTGGTGGTGGTGTTGGTAGTAGTGTTGGTGTTGGTAGTGGCGTTGGTGGTGGTGTTGGTGTTGTTGTTGGTAGTGGTGTTGGTATTGGCGTTGGTGGTGGTGTTGGTAGTGGTGTTGGTAGTTGTGTTGGTGGTGGTGTAGTTAGCGGTGTTAGTGGTGGTGTTGGTAGTGGTGTTGGTGGTGGTATAGTTAGCGGTGTAAGTGGTGGTATTGTTGGTGTTATTGGAAGTGGTGTAGGTGGTGGTGTTGGTAGTGGTGTTGGTGGTGGTGGTGTTGGTGTTGTTCGTAGTGGTATTGGTAGTGGTGTTGGTAGTGGTGTTGGCAGTGATATTGGTAGTGGTGATGTTGGTGGTGTTGGTAGTGGTGTTGGTAGTGGTGTTGGTGGTGGTGTTGGTAGAGGTGTTGGTGGTGGTGTTGGTAGTGGTGTTGGTAGTGTTGTTGGTAGTGGTGTTGGTGGTGGTGTTGGTAGTGGTGTTGGTGTTGGTAGTGGTGTTGGTAGTGTTGTTGGTAGTGGAGTTGGTAGTGGTGTTGTTGGTAGTGGTGATGGTAGTGGTGTTGGTGGTAGTGGTGTTGGTGGTGGTAATGGTGTTGGTAGTGTTGCTGGTGGTGTTGGTAGTGGTGTTGGTTGTGTTGGTTGTGGTGTTGGTGGTGCTGTTGTCGGTGTTGGTGTCGGTGTTGGAGGTGGAGGTGGTGGTGGTGTTAGTGGTGTAGTTAGCGGTGTTATTGGAGGTATTGTTGGTGGTGTTGGTAGTGGTGGTGGTGTTGGTAGTGGTGTAGTTAGCGGTGGTAGTGGTGGTATTGTTGGTGGTGTTGGTAGTGGTGTTTGTGTTGGTGGTATTGTTGGTGGTGTTGGTAGTGGTGGTATTGTTGGTGGTGTTGGTAGTGGTGTTTATGTTGGTGGTGGTGTTGGTAGTGGTGTTGGTAGTGGTGTTGTCGGTGGTGTTAGTGGTGGTGTTGGTTGTGGTGTTGGTGGTGTTGGTGTCGGTGTTGGTGTCGGTGTTGGAGGTGGTGGTGGTGGTGTTGGTGTCGGTGTTGGTAGTGGTGTTGTTGGTGGTGTTAGATGTGGTGTTGGTGGTGGTGTTGGTGGTGGTGTTGGTGTTGGTGGTGGTGTTGGTGGTGGTGTTGGTGGTGATGTTGGTAGTGGTGTTGGTTGTGGTGTTGGTGGTGGTGGTGTTGGTAGTGGTGGTGGTGTTGGTAGTGGCGTTGGTGGTGGTGTTGGTGTTGTTCGTAGTGGTGTTGGTTGTGGTGTTGTTGGTGATGTTGTTGGTGTGTTGGTAATGGTGTTGGTAGTGGTGTTGGTGGTGGTGTTGGTGGTTGTGTTGGTAGTGGTGTTGGTGGTGGTATTGGTGGTGTTGGTGGTGTTTTTGGTTGTTGTGTTGGTGGTGGTGCTGGTGGTGTTGGTATTGGTGGTGGTGTTGGTAGTGATGGTGTTGCTGGTGGTGTTGGTAGTGGCGTTGGTAGTGGTGTTTGTGGTGGTGTTGGTAGTGGTGTTGGTGGTGGTGTTGGTGGTGATGTTGTTGGTGGTGTTGGTAGTGGTGTTGGTATTGGTGTTGGTGGTGGTGTTGTTGTCGGTGCTGGTAGTGGTGTTGGTGGTGGTATTGTGGTGGTATTGGTAGTGGTGTAGTTAGCGGTGTTAGTGGTGGTGTTGGTGGTGTTGGTGGTGTTGGTAGTGTGTTGGTGGTGTTGGTAGTGGTGTCGGTGGTGGTGTTGGTAGTGGTGTTGGTGTTGGTAGTGGTGTTGGAGGTGGTGTTGGTAGTGGTGTTGGTGGTGGTGTTGGTAGTGGTGTTGGTGGTGGTGTTGGTGTTGGTGTTGGTAGTGGTGTTGGTAGTGGTGTTGTTGTTGGTGTTGGTAGTGGTGTTGGTTGTGGTGTTGGTAGTGGTGTTAGTGGTGGTGTTGGTTGTGGTGTTGGTAGGGGTGTTGGTTGTGGTGTTGGTAGTGGTGTTGGTGTTAGTTGTGGTGTTGGTGTTTCTAGTGGTGTTGGTGGTGGTGTTGGTGGTGGTGTTGGTGGTGGTGGTGTTGGTGGTGGTGTTGGTAGTGGTGTTGGTGTTGGTGTTGGTAGTGGTGGTAGTGGTGTTGGTAGTGGTGTTGGTGGTGGTGTTAGTAGTGGTGTTGGTGTTGGTGGTGGTGGTGTTGGTATTGCTGTTGGTGGTGGTGTTGGTAGTGGTGTTGGTAGTGGTGTTGGTGGTGGTGTTAGTGGTGGTGTTGGTGGTGGTGTTAGTGGTGGTGTTGGTAGTGGTGTTGGTGGCGGTGTTGGTAGTGGTGTTGGTGTTGGTGCTGGTAGTGGTGTTGGTGGTGGTGTTGGTGGTGGTGTTGGTAGTGGTGTTGGTGGTGGTGTTGGTGGTGGTGTTGGTTTTGGTGTTGGTAGGGATGTTGGTAGTGGTGTTGGTAGTGGTGTTGGTAGTGGAGTTGGTAGAGGTGTTAGTGGTGGTGTTGGTTGTGGTACTGGTGGTGGTGTTGGTAGTGGTGTTGATAGTGGTGTTGTTGGTGGTGTTGGTAGTGGTGTTGGTGGTGGTGTTGGTAGTGGTGTTGGTGGTGGTGTTGGTTGAGGTGTTGGTGGTGTTGTTGGTGGTGGTGTTGGTGGTGTTGGTAGTTGGGTTTGGTAGTGGTGTTGGTGGTGTTGGCGGTGGTGTTGGTAGTGGTGTTGGTGGTGGTTTTGGTTAGTGTTGGTAGTGGTGTTGGTGGTGGTGTTGGTTAGTGTTGGTGGTGGTGTTGGTAGTGGTGTTTGTTTTTAATTCATTTGAGAGGCTAGGGATATCTTGGTCATCTACCCCGTAAACTCTGTCGAATTTATCTGCGCAATTGGGGGTGTTAAGAATTTGTTTGATACCGTTTGGTATCTGTAGACTAGGATTGAGAAGAAGGCGCCCAACTTGGTATATCTCAATAAACTCTGATGAGCCCATTAACCTGTCACAAGCACTACAAATGATCGATGGGAACAATCTCAAACTTGGCAAGTAATTATCCTGTTCTCCACTCAAGAACATCAGAAGAGCGCACAGTAATTTCCCTTCAGGCAGCTCATAGAGACTACTTAGCAACTTCGGTTTCCAAACTGTGGAGCGCGATCCCCAGATTCTCGTGTAGTAAAATCTACATACAGTAAGTAACGTTAACCTCCAACCTGTTTGCAATGGTGTCCGCTCCTGACCGTAGCACATGCCCAAACCATCGCAGACGACCCTCACGCATTTAGTTGTTGATTCCCGCGACACCAAATCGTTCCTTTATTCTTTCATTGGAAATGTGATCCAACCAAGTAATGCCAGCTGTCCATCTAAGCATCTTGGTATGCATGAAACTTAGCCGACGTTCTGCTTCCTTGGCGATCGGCCAACATTCAGTACCATGAAGCACCATGGGTCGAATGACAGTGCGTTAAATCTTCGATTTTAGGTGGTCTTTCATCTGGTGATCGCACATGAGTTGTTCGCCACTTCATCCACGCAGCATTAATTCTTATGTTGACCTTCTCGATGAGACGACCTTCAGCAGTGTACGTAGAGTCAAGGTACTTAAATGTTGTCGTTCGAGGCAGATCATCGTCGTCGACTTGGATTGTTTCGATTTCTCCTGCGTCCGATGTCATATATTCCGTTCTAGCTTTGTTAAGCCGCAGGCTATAATGACTTAACCGATCACTCCACTCCTGTACTTGATGTTAGAGATCCAGCTTGTTTTGAGTGGCCAACATAACGTCATCAGCGTAAAAAATGGTCCAAGGTAACGGTTGTCGTAGATCTGCAGTAACCGTGTCCAAGACCATAATGAACAGCAATGGTGACAGGACCGAAGCTTGATGAACACCAACTGTTACATGGAAGTTTCCCGACGCTCCTGTGGCGGCTTGGACGTAACTTCTTGACTCTGCGTAGAGCAACTGTACCCAGTTGAATTGGTACTCTGGGATGCCATGCTATCGGAGAGTCAACCAGATCAAGTCATGCGGCACACGGTCAAAAGCCTCTTTGAGATCTAAGAAAGTAAGGTGCAGCGGATTATTCTGAAAAATAAAAATCATTATTAGTGTGAAGGCTTACTTTTTGAATTTGAAGAGCGGATATAAAAGTATTTGGCCACTGAAATGTGTCAGATTATGTAATAATTTAGAAGTGTCTCTGCATCAGAAAAGTGGATGTCTGAGCAATAACAGGTAAGTCTCCATATCAGATCTTTCAACTCATTACTAGTAAATAAACGCTGTTTTCTTATGTTGCAGTTTTAACATTTTACCATCATCTCAGTAGAGTACTCGTAGGTCATTACCGCATATTAGTTTACAATTCTCCAGTTGTTTAGGGGTTGGTGGCGTAGTCGGTAGCATGCTGATTTGCTAAAGAAATCGTCTAATTGAAGAGGTCGGAAGGTGAGAGATCTGCAACTTCAAAACTGGGAAATACACTTTTCATGGATTAAGGCTCATGTCGGCACGGAAGGCAACGAAATAGCTGATCATTTGGCAAAACAAGCAGCAGGCAGCACAGACCTAGAAGTGGCTTTCGATAAAATTCCTGATAGTGAAGTGAAAATGGTATTGCGTGAGAGAAGTTTACAATTGTGGGAGGAAGAGTGGAGAGAATCTTCCAATGGATCTGTAACATTTTTATATAGTCCTTCATCGTGGTTGATGACTATTGTGGTTCAATAAACATGACATGATAATAATAAATGATATACACTGTGGTGTGACCTTACCTGTGATAGTGTAATATAATAAGTTGTTGAGCGCCAGATTCCTATTTAAGATAGTGAATCGAAATTTATTGATTTAACCTCGGCTATCAGCAGTAGAGTCGAGAACCACTTACCCGGGCCGTAGTGAGACAAAGTCATCTAACCAATCCAGTATTTAATCAAGGAGTATGATTGCCTTAAAGTACTAACTACAAGAAAAGTTACAGTCATGAAGTTAAAGAAAATGAATTTATTATATGCAAAACAAAATACTAATAGTTACAAAAAAAGAATTTAATTTACCAACTGCGGTTTAATTATTTAAAAGAAAATGAATATTAAAATGAATTGAAAGTTAATTGAAGTTAAATTATAATAGAGACGATCGTTTTATTGAATTGTTTGCTCACCCAGTCGAAGATTCGTCATATTTAAGAAATGATCGATGATCTCGATGTTACGTCGCTTATGTTTAAAAAAATGATGTGATATCTCAATTACTATGAAATATCCTCATTAAGTACGTTGCCATCTGTAGAAAGACTCTTGATCAGGGATATAACCCATTATGTATTGATATAGATGTCGGCAAGACATCGTTCAGTGTCGACTCTCGGTGCTCAGTCCATTAGGACCCAGAAAGCAAGGTTACAACTTCCTTCCTTCATTGATAGCTATAGATCAATGCGTCTTTTGTCCGATGTCGCAGGTACAAATACTAATGACTTCCTTGTCACGTGGTGTCACAGCTTCCCTCTCTTATTAGCCTTCTCCATTCTTGACTCATAACTTGCAATATATATTGACGCGTATATACCGTAGAAAATGGCGTGTTGGTTACACCATAGTGGGTTTCTAAGCATCTCAGGAAAATGACGCAGTTTGCCGTGGTGAAATTCTTACTACGTCGTTCAGTTTGTGACGCACAGGGTTAGTCCATATCGCCAGTCTTGTTGCAATATATAATACTTCGTCTCTTTACAAGTAATTGTTAATAAAAATCTAATTGAATATAATAATCAAAACCGCTTACAATTATCTGATATAAAAATCATCTCATGGATGTACTAGTTAATAATAATAATAATAACATGATAATAAATGAATAACCCTTTAAATATAACAGCTATGGGATCGAATCGTTACAATCGCCCCTGATATAAATAATTTAAAATAAAATGTAACATTATTTATATCACTACACATCCTACACAAATGAATACAAATTTAAATATTAATACCCCCATAACGACAACATACAAATAATACCCTTCAACAATACATTAAAAAAATATACAAGAAATATACTCTTCACAAAATACACGTAGAGACAAAATATGCTCTCTCAAGTGTTCATAATTACATACATTCTTCTTTATGTATTAAACGAGCTGTAAAAAATATACATATAAAATGCCCTTCACTTTTATTTTTGACATATATGTCAACGCTGCACTCGTTTATATTTCGGTGATCGTATGCATGACATACAATTTTGGCTTCATCTCTTTTGAACGTAGTTTTTGTATATCAGTCTGGCGTAGAAGTACATTGTTGTAATACCAGCTGATTAACCCATAATAACTATTACAGCACACGATAATAGGATGCAAACAATACAATATTCCTTTCGTCTTTATAAAGGGATTACTCAAATGCAGTAAAATTTCAATAATTGAAGAAAAAAATAACTTAGCAAGATACCTAAGGCAATTCCTATTTCAGTGCATATGTCATACATGTAAATATTTCCCCAAATACATAATGACATCGAAATACCTCAAAGCAGTTATTAAACAGTTCATTTAAATATCCAAGTTACTACTCACCTGCCTTCGTGGCTTAATTCTTTCTTAGGCCACGGCCGCCTCCTTCCAAATTAATACTTCCTAAGTCTCCACGACTTCTTAACTTCTCATAAAACCATAATTCCTCTTTACTACTTCTCAAAAACAATAACTTGAATTTTCAAAATCACAAATAAACATAAAATCTGATTTCTTGTTCATCTTATAAAATTTAACTTAGCGTCAAGATATCTTCACTGTTTCGCCATTCCTTACCTACCATAACAAAATGATTAAGACTTGGACAAAATACTACTCAATACCTGAATTACGTATATCACTAAACTATTTCACAAAAACACATGACAAACTCCTCGGAATAAATATTTCGTTCCACAAAATATTAATGCTCTTATACTTTGAACTTAGTCTAATTATGATTTGACTTTTTGCTGAATACCTAAAAACCCCCCTTAGTTTTCTCTCAAAACTCTTAATTAAGTACCGTGTCCTCCAAACACCACTTCCTACTTGTTCTGACCGCCTGGACTATAGCTCACTCTTGCTATACCAGAATCTCTCAAAACTCATCGTGACTTCACACGTCACATACAAAAAACCTCCCCTATTCGTGGTATAATCCCACTTCTTCTTACTGTTACAGGTCACCTCTTACTGACCAATAACACATTAAATTTCAGCTAAAAAAAAATCTTACATGCTTCGACTAACTCCTTGGAATAATAACATCACCCTTTGCTTTCCTAACTATTGTCTTCCTCAAATAATGACAGTGTTCCAGTTGACAGTCAATAACACTGACACTCATAATTAGCAAATATTCTCCCATAATCACTTCATAAAGCAAGTTCTGAGTTCTAACACAGTTCAGATACTTTCTTCTCTATCAAATTAAATGCGTAACTTACACCTGCCTTTAATTGTAACTTCATTATTACCCCTTAGGTATACACTTATCTTACCAACTTATTCTTCCTTCAAAATATTAACTTATCTTTACTAACTCCGTATGACATAAATAAAACTTTAATTTCCTGTCTACTAAAAAAAAAGATTTATCTTTAAATCCTCAAACGTCGAATTATAACAAATTCCTTTCAATATTAGTAAATATTATGTCAACCTTTTAATTATAATTATTATCTTTACTTTTACCTGTGTAGGACAACAATCTACCACATCATTAATTCGTTATTAATCATCAGTAACTTTTTACTACAAAGTGGTTTAGCTCAATAACAAGCCTTGTAATATCTTTAAAACCTGCGTAACTGTAACTCAAACTTGGACCATATTACCTTTGTAATCTCTTATTACCTTGTGTGCATACATCCATATATACTTAAAAAAAAACTCCCAACATTAACTTCACGTAGTCCCGTAGACACCATAAAAAATCTCATTGCTCAACGGAATATACCTTGCTGACCTACTTCATCCTCCAAAAACTTCCTCCAACCTACTTCATTTGGCATCTTACCAAAAACTTAAAACCACTTTGCTTAACGGCATTACCTTCGTTGGCCTACTTCTTCAAACTCACGTCCATTTACGTGAAAATACACACATACACACACATATATCTGTCACCAAGTAAGTTACCAGATGTCCTAATTAGTTACTACTCACCTTATTTCAACCCGATGTTGGTTAATTCATACAACGCATTACCATTAACAATTCTAAACCACTTATAAATTTCTCAAAATATATCCACTGATAATCTCGCTGTCCTCAAAATGAAACTTCTTTATTAAATCAATACCTAATTCTTCAACTCACTTTTGAATTAAATCTTTATTACCATTATATTCATAATTATGGCTGCCATAATAATTATTACTACTTTCTTTCGATTACTTACCTATGTAATAACCTTCCTACTTTTTTTAAATTTAATCCTCACTTCCTCCAACTTACCTGCAGCTTAAGGACCCACATTCAACTTACCTGAATTGCTCAATAGCACGACAACCTCTGTCTTCCAAATTAAATGATTTTAGACCACCTAAATCAATAAGCGTAGGCACTACGCGCCCCTTACCATCCTAACTTCACGACTGAATTAAAATTACACACAGCAGGTTCCTTATCTACCTCTGTTAAATCCTATAACACTTCATTACTTAATATGTAAGTCATACGGAACAGTAACTATCGGTAATATAAATTTGCATCACTACTTTCTCTGGCATATCACAGTTCTTACCATCTACTATTCTGATATTGGCCCCTGCCATTATAATTCTGCTGATTATTATCATAATAATTATTTTCAGGATTATTCTGTAATATGGGCATATCGTATGAATCTTCGAGTGCATCGAATCTGCTTAACAATCCCTCTAATTCCTGTATTGTAGTGATCATTTGCATACAAGCAGCCACGTTTACCTTGGGTGGGAAATGCCTGAGGAGAAGCCTTATCACATCCCCATCTTGATTCATCCCGTCAAGATGTTTACATATGAGTACATACTCTAGAAAGTAATCAGTCATATTACTCCCTTCCCCAGATTGATACCTGCCAGAATTAATAATCTGTCTCATTTGTGATTGGATATCCTCATTCCAATATTTTTCAATAAATTTACTTTTGAAATCTTCAAAATTTATCAAGGTATGCTTGTACACTAAGTACCATCCCTTAGTATCTCCTATAAAAGCCTGGTCCAATAGCTCTACTACCATCTTCCATTCAATTTGACCATCCTTTAGCCTTTCTTTAAATCTATCCTCCACCTGATTCATGAACTGCATAGGACACCCCTGTTTGTTTGAAAACTTAGGCAGTTCAGTCTCTCTCATACTACTTAAATACTTCATTCTATCCTTATTTCCTTCCTCCCTTATCTGCTTCTTTAATCTCGCCTCCATTTCTTGAAAATTACTCTCTTTATCCATTAATTCATTTCTCAATACCTTAATCTTATCCCCAAAATCTTCTCTCATCTGCCTAGTTTCCGCTTCTATCAATTTGCTAAAACCTTTACCTAAAATTTCCTCGGACTCAGATCTACTTTCATCTAAAATCTCCTGAAAGGCTGTCTTTACTGATTCTACTTTCTTATTAACTTCTATCTCAACTTCCTTAATTTGATTTTCTACTGCTTCTAATTGTTTATCTATTTTTTCAACCATATCTTTAGCCTTCTTCTCTACCACTTCCTTAATTTCACCTCTGATCTCCTGTTTTACCCCCTGAATACTTTCCTGTAGCATATCATACTTCTTACTCAATCCTTCATTTACCTTAACCACACTGTCTAGCTTTTTACTATTTTCTTCCAGCTTTTGGTTGATCGTTTTACTATTTCTATGCAATTGTTCAAACTTCTCATTAAATTCCTTCCTACTTTCCTGATTTTGTCTACCCATCTCTTCTCTCATTTCCTGACTATTCTTATCAAGCTTCAAATTCAACTCCTGACAATTCTTTTCTAATTTCTCAAATTTAACATTGAACTCCTGACTATGCTTATTTAATTTTTCACTCATATCTTGATTTAGCCTACCCATCTCTTCTCTCATCTCCTTACTATTTTTATTCATATCTTTATCTAATTTCTCAAATTTACCATTGAATTCCAAATAATTTCTTTTATTCTCTTCACTATTTTTATTCATACTTTCAACAAATTTCGCACTTAAATCTCTACTCATCTGCCTTATGAGCGCAGTTAATGGATCTTCAGGAATCTCTATAGACTTTTCTTTCTCTAGACTACCACTAGTCTCAGGATGTACCTCTGTATCCGTCTCAAGATTTATCTCTGTATTCATGTCAGGGCTAACCTCAGGATTATTTTCAGGATTACTCTCAGGATTATTCTCAAGATTTACCTCCGACATCTTGGTATTATTATCTACGCTCTCAACATCGCTACCGCTATCAACCTCCTTATAATTAACTTTCTTGACTGCATCCCTACTTCTCAACTGCCTCTGTTCCTCCTCCGACATCTTGAAGTACACCGTATAACAATTGCCCGTCCAAAATTTCACTTCACTTCACTGTCCCCCAAAAGCACTGACAATTTGCACTGAAATTATACACTCCTCTGACTAAATACCGAATGGTTTTCGTGTCCTACTTTGTGGCGCCAAATGTAACATTTTTAATGAGTCGTTGAACGTGGTGATGACTATTGTGGTTCAATAAAACAAACATGATATGAATAAATAATATACACTGTGGTGTGACCTTACCTGTGATAGTGTAATATAATAAGTTGTTGAGCGCCAGATTCCTATTTAAGATAGTGAATCGAAATTTATTGATTTAACCTCGGCTATCAGCAGTAGAGTCGAGAACCACTTACCCGGGCCGTAGTGAGACAAAGTCATCTAACCAATCCAGTATTTAATCAAGGAGTATGATTGCCTTAAAGTACTAACTACAAGAAAAGTTACAGTCATGAAGTTAAAGAAAATGAATTTATTATATGCAAAACAAAATACTAATAGTTACAAAAAAAGAATTTAATTTACCAACTGCGGTTTAATTATTTAAAAGAAAATGAATATTAAAATGAATTGAAAGTTAATTGAAGTTAAATTATAATAGAGACGATCGTTTTATTGAATTGTTTGCTCACCCAGTCGAAGATTCGTCATATTTAAGAAATGATCGATGATCTCGATGTTACGTCGCTTATGTTTAAAAAAATGATGTGATATCTCAATTACTATGAAATATCCTCATTAAGTACGTTGCCATCTGTAGAAAGACTCTTGATCAGGGATATAACCCATTATGTATTGATATAGATGTCGGCAAGACATCGTTCAGTGTCGACTCTCGGTGCTCAGTCCATTAGGACCCAGAAAGCAAGGTTACAACTTCCTTCCTTCATTGATAGCTATAGATCAATGCGTCTTTTGTCCGATGTCGCAGGTACAAATACTAATGACTTCCTTGTCACGTGGTGTCACAGCTTCCCTCTCTTATTAGCCTTCTCCATTCTTGACTCATAACTTGCAATATATATTGACGCGTATATACCGTAGAAAATGGCGTGTTGGTTACACCATAGTGGGTTTCTAAGCATCTCAGGAAAATGACGCAGTTTGCCGTGGTGAAATTCTTACTACGTCGTTCAGTTTGTGACGCACAGGGTTAGTCCATATCGCCAGTCTTGTTGCAATATATAATACTTCGTCTCTTTACAAGTAATTGTTAATAAAAATCTAATTGAATATAATAATCAAAACCGCTTACAATTATCTGATATAAAAATCATCTCATGGATGTACTAGTTAATAATAATAATAATAACATGATAATAAATGAATACCCCTTTAAATATAACAGCTATGGGATCGAATCGTTACAGATCCATGACAAAACAAGTAGTTCCGTGAATAACTCGACAGCCTATTTTCATGTATCCTACTCATGTTAATTGCCTCTATCAACATACAAAATTTCAGTTTGATTGTTGTGATAGATTCGTAGACATGGAGAATCGTCTAAATATTTCAGATGGTCGCTAGGTTGGATTTTTATTTATGTGCTATTACATGAACATTACTGTGTACGTGTGGTATTCAAACTTCAATCGCATAATTAGGACACAAGAAGTAAAAACGAGGTTTTAAAATTTCGCACAGCTGCCATCTTGTAGTTATGAAAACAATTGTAATAAATTAGATGCCAGTAGATTAACATTTGTATAAGCATTTAACGTGCAAAGTTTCACTGCACTCGGATGGTTAAATCGCGAGAAACGTCCATTTAAATATTTGTAATTCGCGTCGCCGCATGTTGGATTTGTGCTCACCAGGTTACTGAAAGTCCTATAGGTGAACTTATGTTCATAGCCTCTATGAACATAAAACATATAAGTTTGATTGATGTAAATTCGTGGATATTGAGAACCGTCAAAATATTTCGGATGCTCGACATTTTGGATTGTTATATGTATAGGCCATAGTTATGTACCACTAAGGGAAAATTATTGCGTAGCTTCATTATTCAAACTTTCACTTCGATCGCATGATTACGACACAAGAAATAAAAACTTAATTTTAAAATTTCGCACAGCCTCCATCTTGAGGTTATGTAAACAATTGAACTAAATTAGATGCCAGTGCATTACAATATGTATAATCATTTACTCTACCACATTTCACTGCGCTGAGATGGTTAAATCACCGAACGAAATTTCAGGGTGATATCTGTAATAGTTTGGGAGATATAGAATGCCAGTGAAATATTTCGCACAGCCGCCATTTTGAGGTTATGTAAACAATTGAACTAAATTAGACGCCAATGCATTACAATGTGTATAAACATTTGCTGTACCAAGTTTCATTACGTTTGGATCGTTAAATCGCGAGAAAAGTATATTTAAATGTCTCAACTTCGCTTGGCAGCCATGTTGGTTTTGTAATTTACAGCTGGTTGAAAGTTACATAGATAAACTTGTAGTAGTGCCCTTTATCACCGTACAAAATTTCAGGGTGATATCTGTAATAGTTTCGGAGATACTGAATGCTGGTGAAATATTTCGCACATCCACCATCTTGGATTGGTGAGACACAATAAAATTTGAAGGGCACGGTCGGTGTCGGCCAGAATGGTGCTAGGATCTTACCGAGTTTCATTGAAATAGCTCCAGCCGTTTAGAAGTTACTAGAGGAGACATACACACGAATCACACACACACAGGCACACGGACAAAAGGTTATCTCATAAGACTATTTTTTTTTTCATAAAATGAAAATAGGCTAAAAATACTTTCCTGGTGTTAACGTTTCGCACAGCTGCCATCTTGTGGTTACGGAAACAATGGAAATAAATTAGATGCCAGTGGATTAACATTCGTATAAGGATTTACTGTACCATGTTTCACTGCACTCGGATGGTTAAATTGCGAGAAACGTCCATGTGAATATTTATACTTCGCGTCGCCGCCATGTTGGATTTGTGATCATCAGGTTATTTAAATTCCTATAGGTGAACTTAAGTTCATAGCCCCTATGAACATAAAAAAATTCATTTTGTTTGCTATAATAGATTCGAAGATATTCAGAGCCGTCCAAATAATTCGGATGGTCGCCATGTTGGATTGTTAAATGTACAGGCCATAGAGTCATGTACCGTTAAAGGAAAATTATTGCGTAGTTTCATTATTCAAACTTTCACTTCGATCGCATGATTACGACACAAGAAATAAAAACTTAATTTTAAATTTCGCACAGCCGCCATCTTGAGGTTATGTAAACAATTGAACTAAATTAGATACCAGTGTATTACAATGTGTATAAACATTTCCTGTACCAGATTTCATGCGTTTGGAACATTAAACCGCGAGAAAGGTCTATTTAAAATTTTCAACTTCGCATGGCCGCCATGTTCGTTTTGTAGTTAACCGGTTTTTGAAAGTCTTATAGATGAACTTCCAGTAGTGTCCTTTATCTCCGTACGAAATGTCAGGGTGATACCGCTAATACTTTCAGAGATATAGAATGCTGGTGAAATATTTCGCACATCCGCCATCTTGTGGTTATGTAAACAATTGAACGAAGTTAGATGTCTGTGCATTACAATGTGTATAAACATATACTGTACCAAGTTTTATTGTATTTGGTTGGTTAAATCGCGAAAAACGTATATTTAAAAGTCGCAAATTCGCGTGGCCGCCATGTTGGTTTTGTAGTTACCAGTTTTTCAATAGTCACATATGAGAACTTCTAGTGGTTCCCTTTATCACCGCAAAAATTCCAGGGTGATATCGGGAATAGTTTCGGAGATATTGAATTCTGGTGAAATATTTCGCACAGCAGCCATGTTGGATCGGTCAGACGTAACAAAATTTGAAGGACACGGTCAGGGTCGTCCGGAATAGTGCTATGAACTTACCGAGTTTCATTGAAATCGCTCCAGCCGTTTAGAATTTATTGGGGGGGGGGGGGGGCACAAACACACACACACGGACAAAAGGTGATCTCATAAGTCTATTTTTTCAAAATTGAAAATAGGCTAAAAAATTAAGACAAATGTAATGAAATCAGGAGGCCACTGGCTTGCAAGGATGAATGAACTTGTTGATATATATGTCAAATTCTTTAACCTACGAAGCACGTCCAGAAAGTAAGTGCCGTTTGGTAATAACATTAAATTGTGTACAGATACAGAAAAAATATTTATTGCACAACATTCTACACCTCTTAAACTACTTTTCCACATAACTGCCGAACTTTTGCAGGCATTTGTCATAGCGTGGCACAAGTTTTTGGATACCTTCTTCATAGAAGTTTGCCGCCTGAGTCTTCAACCAGTTAGAAACATCTTCTTTCAGCTCGTCGTCATTGTTGAAGTGTTGACCGCCAAGGAAAGACTTGAGATGTGTGAACAGATGAAAGTCGCGAGGAGCGAGGTCAGGGCTGTACGGAGGATGATCAAACACGTCCCAGCCAAATCCCTGTAGGAGGTTTTTCGTCACATTTGCAGTGTGTGGTCGTGCGTTGTCGTGAAGAAAAACAACACATTTTGACAGCAACCCTCGGCGCTTATTCTGTATTTCGCGGCGCAATTTCCTAAGTGTCTCGCAGTAAGCATCTGCGTTGATTGTTTGACCACGCGATAAGAAATCAATGAGTAAGATGCCTTTCCAGTCCCAGAACACTGTGCACATAATTTTCTAAGGTGTCAAGATTTGTTTCGGCTTAACCTTTGCTGGAGATGAAGTGTGCCTCCATTCCATTGATTGCCGCTTACTTTCAGGGGTGTCGTAATAAACCCAAGTTTCATCTCCTGTGACTATCTGTGTCAGAAATTCTTCGCCGCCTTCATTGTATCGGGTCAAAAAACTGAAGTGCACTACCCATCCGTTTTGTTTTGTGTTGCTCCGTAAGAATCTTTGGTACCCAACGTCGGCAAAGTTTACGAAAGTTCAGTTTTTCGGTAACAATTTCATGAATTAGTGATCGTGAGATTTGGGGACATTCCATAGCGAGAGCACTAATTGTAAGCCTGCGGTTTTCCAGGATCTTGTCATCAATCGCGTGAACCAGTTCTTCTGTAACCAAAGATGGACGCCCACTTCGTTCTTCATCGTGCTCTTCACTACGTCCTTCATTGAACTGTCGGACCCATCTTCTCACCATTGAATCACTCATCGCATTTTGTCCATACACTTCGCAAATTTGCCGATAAATTTCAATTGGATTCACTTTCCTAGCATTCAGAAAACGAATCAGAGATCTGATTTCACAAGCGGTGGGATTTTCAATCAACACCGACATTGTAGGAGTAAACATGACAACGACGCGTACGTGGCTGACAGCGCTCTCCAAATGGCGCACGTTTCTTCTACCGCGCATATGCGGAACTGCGCTGCAGCGGAACGTACAACTAGTTGAAGACACAGGCGGCACACGTCTATGAAGAAGGTATACAAAAACTCGTGCCACGCTACGACAAATGCCTGCAACATTTCGGCAGTTATGTGGAAAAGTAGTTTAAGGGTTGTAGAATTTTGTGCAATAAATAATTTTTCTGTATCTGTACACAATTTAATGTTATTACCAAACGGAACTTACTTTCTGGACGTACTTCGTACTTGTGCAGAGCATGAATTTTGATAACCTGATGTTGGACATAATTATGCCAAGAAAGAAAACTATCGCTTAAATAACTGAAACATATTATATCTAGGCTAGACACATTACAATCGACCATGTAGATATAGGGTACATAATATAAAGAAAAGTTATATCATACTTTCATATAAGATCACCAATGCATGTAGTATTACCATAATTGTAATGGAGCATGCAGTTAATAAATATGTTAAAAAATAAAAACCGCTTAAGTCGTCGGATTTTTAAGAGCATTAAAATCCTTCAGTATGCCTTCCTTCGGAGGGGAAGTAAAGCCGGCGGTCCTATGTCATAGATTTATGGCTAACTAAACTTGTGTGAAGCTAAATTTCTAGGTTAGATTTCGATGAAACGCTCTATCAAAGTTCCAACGTTCAACACTAGATGACAGTGACATCTGGTAGCGAAAGTTGGAACTACTTGAAATTGAACGGAACTTGTAGCACTGAAGTAGTTACAGGCTCTGGCGAGCCGAACATGTCCTCGGACACTCCCGGCACTAAAAGCCATACGATAAATAAATAAATAAATAAATAAATAAATAAATACATAAATAGGGTTTATTGCTTAAGTGCATCACAGCAATAGTAGAGTAGTTGGGGGAGGAAGACTGGTTGATGGGGTCGTCATTTCTCAGTTTTGCAACATTAAAATAAATAGTTATTTTTTCGGGTGCTTAATGCTTTAATATTTGAATCGGTCATTGTTAGAAGGCACTTAGTCATTTTTGTAAGAATTGAGATAATTGGCAAAAACGGTTTCTCTCACTTAATTGTTAAGCATAGTTGCTGTCAAGTGTAAGTATCATTGCCCGCAATAATACTGTTCTAGAGAGGTCTATTAGAATGGATTTATCCTTTTAAAAAGGGAGAAAATAGAAAAGTAAATGTATGAATTAGTTTCCTTTAACAATGAATCAGATCTTTAAAAAGTAGTTAGTTCACTTTTATGACAAATATACAGATTTATAGATTACCAGTATAGCATATTACTATATTTTCAATGCTAGCAATACAGTAGTGGCAAATAGAAGCAAAAAAGTCTGGAACTAAGTAATGACTTAGTTCTCTTTAACACTGAATGTTAAATTCAGTTAGTAGTGATACAGCATACTGAACGGGTAGACTTAGTTCCTTTCAACATAGCTAGATGAGTCGACATTCATACTATACGTATCCATGGAAATCGCAATTTCGACAAGAATTGACTTGTGTATATTAGGCTTTCACGGCCCGGATTATATAAATAATTCATGTTTTTTGGGCTAATGCCGCGTGTATTTAGATTAGAACCATACGTTTCGGAGAAACCTTGCCTCCTTTTTCAATGGAAATCAATCAATGTGGCCAAAGAAAGTATTGTGCCCATTTAGCAAGAAATATGCCAATCACAGTATACCAGCGTAGCTCAATTCGGGATTTCGGGGCAGCGGTAAGTTCCCCCACTCTGTGACTCACATATTTTGGATTAATTAGAGGATACACTTGCAAAAATAACAACAAAATCAACTCCTATTTAAACATATTTAATTAATAAAATTAATGGCGCTACAAACATTTTAACACTTTAATTACTGACCCAAATATCAACTGCTTGTTCCAAATGAACAAGGGATCACAAAATAAAATAAACAAATATTATATTCAAAACCTGTGGTTTCCACATAAACCATCAATTCTTACTTAGTCTCACTTCCATAAAGCACTAACATTAAGTTTACATAACTCCGAGCTCTTGGGCTCCATGCATTTACATTATTACGGTGTCATTCTTGTACACCTCAAACACTAGCTTTTATATTTTCTTATTTCTCAAGAACAAATATATAATTATATTTAAAATCTATGTTAATTATCTAACTCAATATTCTGGGCATGTCCACACATTCAGTTGTTATCATCTCTCTTTATTCCACAAATATATTAAGGTAATCAGAAAATCAATTGTGTACTCCAGAGCGTGAAGGTACTTGACACAGTCAAAAAACTATAGTTACTCCCGAACTCAGTTGCCTTCAATCAACTCGTGGAATCCCACGTCCATACATTATTACCATAGGGATTGTTATTTATCTCTTATGTCTTAATAGACCATTATCATATAAGAAACTACGATCTGAACCGGCAAACGAAATATCCATCTTTAAGGACCTCGGTTCAACGCCCGGGTCGTTACCAACTTTAAACACTCCTGGTGTATTCATTTCTCTTTACAACAGCTTACGAGACGGTCTCTGTTCCCCCTCGCTTTAAAAGAGCTAGACTCTACTACATGGGGTGCGATTTATGACACGTTAGGGTGGCGGCGACATCCCGTCTGACCCAACATTTAGTAGCTTATTTTCAAGGCTTTCAAAACAAACCTTTCCATTCTATCCAGTTCTGGGGAGACCGGGCTTTACAGTACCGTAACATTCAAACAACTATTCTTTGGTTCAAAGACCATTTCTGTATCCTTGGCATTTATTAATTATGAGAGGGTCCTCATTGATTGGGAAGATTAAATACACATACGACGACGGAGAATTTCAGGGGCTTTTATCATAAGAAGATCCTGCATTCGAATCTCTTCAGGTGCCTCGGGAACCAATCCCGTACAGAGGGCTTATTACAAAATGCGATTTAGAGTCGGCCGTGGCCCATATGACATACGCTCAATAATAACATATATTAGCTCCCTTTTTAAATACATACACAATGCCTCGTGATACTAATGTCACAAATAGAGGACTTACACAATTATCAATTCACTGCAATCAACTACCCTCCATAAGTAATGTACCAAGTATTTCAACCACTACGCGTTCCTAGCGTGACACTTTAATATTATATTTGCGCTCATTATGCGCTAATGCATTATTTTAAGCCGAAAATGTCTTCCCAAGAACTGATAAGATCTCTTTAGTAACAATTCATATTATTTTAATTCACATATTAATCTTTCCATGGTCGATAAATCGCTCCCTGTTTTAAAATATTCCATTGAACCTCATTTCTACACATACGTTAAGGCTTAACGTTCTTATGTTCATATCAATTTATTTGATTTTTTTATTTAACATTTCCACATTTAATTATTATTATTATCTTTATTCTTTATACAAGCTCAAAAGCTATTTCTTTCATATCTCAACTTTACTTTATTTCAATGTCTTTCATGATAATATTAATGATATTTCGCTTGCTCTTATGACATTTGTTAAATACTTTAACCCTTTATTCACTTATTTCCTCTACGGGAATTATTCTTTACATAATTATTTCAAATTTCTCAATTTATTTTATATTATTGTTCAGACCGTATTCTTGATTATTCAGCATTTATTTATTAAAACACATCCCTTTCACTCCAAACTCCGGTGAGTCTGTACACAATCAATTTCTGACACCAAAATAAAAATGAATTTTGTACTCACATATTTTTCAGATCATCCCATGATCTTAAATCTGGTGTGGTGTTTCATTTTTGGGCCCACTTCGAACTTTTTACACCATATTGAAGGTATTCATCTTACGTAAAAACACTTTTTGACCTATATCTAGAACACTTAATATTGACGACATTTTTATATATTGGTGTGTCCCTTTTGAACACATAATAACACTAAAAATATTATCTAACACACAATCTTGATTATTTTACACTTCACAATTACTCGATCACTAGGCCGTACTTCTGAGCCTATCACACGTGATCTTCTTAAATTCCCGTTTCCAAGGGTGAAATTTATCCGATGTCGGCTTCCTATTCTGAAGAATGCGAAAGTCCCGAAACATCTACTGTTCCCTGGAGTTCAATTCTGCTATTCCTATCCTGGATAACCGGCTATTTATCTAGCTTGAACGGCTTGTCTGTAGATCTGTCTATCGATCCTAACGAAAGTCTATATGGATCGAGGTCTCCTCTAAGACCTATAGATTCAGTTTATAGCAGCTAGCACTTCTCGATTCTAGTACTATTAGAATTGTTCGCCTGCTTTCTGGAGCTAATGTTTATAGTCTCCTATCCTCTTTGTTTGAACTGTTTTAACACTCCTACGTTCGAACCTTATTCTGTTCTTCCCTTTAGGTTGCTTCAATTCAAATAACAATTTATATGTCTGGTACGATACTTCCGTACGTTATGATCTGTTCGTTCGAACATTTAACGACCTATCGCCTTTAAGTCCGACGTTCGCAGCCTGCTCTGACTATATCTTGCGAATTTTCACTTTAACTTGTATACAGTCGGGCCTAAATCCTATAATTAGGATTTTCCTAATATTTCACTCCGGCGATACTTTAAAATTTCGTCTTGACTGCTCCTTATGTAGGCAAGCAAGTCGTTACTACTGTGACGCCTGTGGCTATTGGATCTTACTTCGGTGATGTAAAACAGCGTTTCTCCCCTCAAGGAGTACTGGTAGCTGTTATCGATGTAACGCAGAGTTACGTCCCCTCACGGACTGTCGGAATGATTACTTCTACGTCGTGGAGCAGCACTTCCCCTCACGGAATGCTCGTAGGACTGCATGCGATGTGACACAGCGACGTGCCCTCTGGCTGTCTGAATACTGCATGATTGGCTTGGAAACGCCCGAAGCTTTATACTGTTTTACTACAAAAAAATAAGACTCAAGCCTTTTCTGTGGTCAACTTCTAAAATAATGGTGCCACAAATATAAAATTTATACCTTCCGAAAGCTCGTCTTCTCAATGTCTAATGATCTTATTGCACCTAAGAATCGATCGTGCAATTCGGAGATATTAATTAATTTCTCGTCCTCAATTGTGTGGGTGTTGCATTCTTTTTGCTCTCTCCCCTCCACAGAGGCTTAGGTAATTCCCCAATGACGTCGTCTTACGTCGGCAGTTTATTTCTGCACAATTATTACATGGTTTCTCTATACTGAAAAATCTCTCATTCAAAATGATTCACTGTACTGTGCTTGTTTACTCATTATTATGCTCGTAAACGTGTTAATTTTAATTATTCCTCTTCTGGTGCATATGCGGCGTTGTCAAATTCCAGCAACGTCAGCTCGAATTCCGATTCAGGCTTCTCTTTCTATCACGGTGGAAAATTCCACTCAGTTATTAATACTCGTGACCGGCCCTCTCTGAAATGTCGAGTGGGGTGATCTCATCTAAGGAGCATCTGTCCCTAGTCGCTTGCACAATGTTAAGCTATATTCCTGGCTTAAAATCTCTCTCCGTTCCTTTAAGAAACTATACTTTTCTTTCATTTCTTCCTTAAGGACATGGATTCGACCGTCATGGACCCGATGGCCCAAGGGTTCATCTCTTCCCTCCTTAGGTAAATAAATTTTCGATAATTTTGAGGAAATTTATTTCAATTTTATTTGTATTTCTTTATTCGTCGAAGCCATCATAACGTCATCCGTATTTACTGTTGTTTTTACTTCTTTTAAGTTGTATCCGGTAATTGTGTAAGTCGGGTATGCTCTGTCCCTACCCTTTCTTTCTTTCTTTATTCGTCTGGACTTTAAGTTCCCAGAACCTCATTCTCCCTTACGGGTTTGGTCTATCCCTACCCGTTTCCTTATTTCATCATTTTCTTTTCTTAAATTGGAATTTTCTTCTTCAATAAATTCAATTATTTCTTTAATTTCCCAATATACTTTCTCCAATTCGCATTCACACTCGAATGCTTGAGCTCTATTTTCTATTTCTTCCTTATTCTTGTCTATGTCAAAAGCGGATTCATCTCTAAATGTTTCCATGACCAGAGCTTGTTCATTTTCTTCATCAAAATCTTCGGGAGGGTAATATAATTTCAAATTTGCCGAATTCATGGTCACTTCGTGATCCGTTTCACAGTGCCGAATTCTATATGCGTTATTCCTCAAATCTCTGATTATCTGATATGGTCCGTGGTACATTTTCTGGAACTTCTTGTACACACGGTTCCCTGGATCCGAAATGGCTGGTCTTTTCACTAACACCATTTCTCCTGCTAATAATGGTCGATGATACCTCTTATGCCTATTTCTTCTCTGCCTCCTGTCGGCTTGAGCTTTTAGATGCTCAAAGGCTCTCCTAATTCGTACATCTCTTCCCGGCTGAGCGTCTGCTGGCCTAGGAATTACCAGATTCCAAGGTCTTTCCGGTTGCTCATTCCGATGTAACGTTATGGGTATCTCTCCTGTGGATTCATGGATTGTATTATTTATACAAAATTCGATAATATCCAAAATATCTATCCACTTCCAATTTTCTTCGGCACAGTATATTCTACAATACTTGGCCGTTTCTCTCATAACTCTCTCTACAGGGTTTGCCTCAGGATGGCGAATACTTGACAAAATTTGACGTATTCCAAGTCTTTCTAATTCTCGTCTGAACTCTACACTGGTGAAACAACTGCCGTGATCCGACAACAAATTCTCAGGTTTCCCCAGAATCGGTATCACTTTTTCTTTAAGTCGTTTTAACACCTGTTTGGTACTAGTCTTCTGTATGGGAGCAAGGACAACCATTTTAGTGAAGACATCCATAGCCACCATTATGTGTCGATTTCCTCTTCTTGCCTTTGGCAAAGGTCCAAAATTATCAATAGATATGATTTGGCCGGGCCTTTCGGGCAACAATGGTATAGGCTTCTGTCTCATCAAAAATGCATTAGGTTTAATCCTTTGACATAGATCACATGTCTTTAGCGTGTCCCTTACAGTTTCTCTCAGTCTCGGCCATATAAATGCTTCTTTCAGCATCGAGACTGTTTTGTCGACTCCCATATGTCCGAACGATCTATGGGCTAACCATACTATTTTCCTCTGCAAAATTGCAGGTACAACAATCCTTAATTTCGTATGGTCAGAGTCCACAAACTTATATAATAACCCATTATAAAACGTGTAGTCTTGTGCTATCTTCTCAGCTTCCGTGTACGCTGGTGTTCCTCTTATCAAGCTTCCCCCAAGGAATGATATGAGCATGTTCATCCATGGATCCTCCCGTTGTCTTTGACTAATGCTTCTTAACTCATTAAGAGTACGCTGATCCCTGTCTTCCAAATCTATAGCCATTACTTCCTCTTCTATGGACTCTGGCTGTCTACTTAAGTAGTCTGGAACTATGTTTTCCTTTCCTGGGCAGTACTCTATCTTGACATCAAATTGTTGAATATATAAAGCCCAACGCATCAACCTTTGACTGGATAAATCAGTCTTCATCAAAAAGGTTAAGGCTTTATGATCCGTCCTTAGAATGACCTGAAACCCATATACGATCTTCCGCCAATATTGCAACGCGTGCAATATCGCTAACAGCTCGATCTCGCTGATCGTATATTTTTTCTCGTGTGGTTTCAGTCTCCTACTTGTGAAAGCTAGATAATTCTTCTTATCAGGGTTTTCCGGGTTCTCCTGATATAGCATTGCCCCTATTCCAATCTGGGATGCGTCTGTCTGAATGATAAATCTCTGATTAAAATCAGGATATCCTAGCTTCACGTAATTTAAGAGCATTTCCTTGGCTTCCACGAATGCTTTTTCTGCTTCCTCCGTCCATTTCCACTTGCCCCCCTTCTTCAAAAGGTCCTGTAGTGGTGCCACAGTTTTGGTGTATGATGGACAATGTCCTGAGAAGAACCCAATCAATCCCAAAAACTGGCGAACGTTCTTCACTTTCAAAGGCCTTGGAAAATCCCTTATCGATTCCAATTTGCATGGATTTGGTTTAACACCATCCTTGTCAATCACATGCCCTAAAAATGTCACTTGCCTTTGACAAAAGTTCGACTTCTTTAAATTTATCTTAAAATTTGCCCTTCTTAGGTCTTCTAATAATTTCTTCAACTTTTCTAAATGTTCCTCAATGTTCTCCGAGGTAAGCAAAATGTCATCTACGTATCGGATAGTGCACTCTTTTACTTCCTCTGACAGGTTTCGATCCAGCGCTCTTATTAATGCCGATCCTGCAGTCTTTAATCCAAACGGACATCTTCTAAAGCAGTATGTTTGTTGATCGAACTGAAATCCAGTCAACAAGCTGGTTTTCTCTTCCAGTTCGAGATGATGATACGAAGAAGTCATGTCAATATTTGTAAAAATCTTCTTGCCTTTAAACTTCCTCAGTATTTCTTTTATGGGTGGTGCCGAATCATTTTCTGGTATGATTTTTGCATTTAGATTTCTGGCATCTAAACACACCCTTACTGAGCCATCCGGTTTACTCACAATCACTAATGGACTAACATATGGTGTCGCCATCTTTTCTATAACACCTGCATTCATCATCTCCTGCAGTGTCTTCTTGGTTTGTGGGTAATGTTTTTCCGCAACCGGGTATGGTTTTTGTTTGAACGGTGCCCAATCGTTGACTTGGAACGCGTATTTAAAATTTTCAATCTTCCCTGGCTTGGAATCAAATACGTCCCTATAATCCAATAATAATTTCTTTAACTGTTCCTTAATTTCGAGGCTGACTTTAGCTTCCTCCACTTTTCCTGACAGGTTGGTCTCGAACTCATTTTCCACATTATCTTCGAGTTCTATGTTGAGGACTTCAAATATCTTTTCTATGTCCTTATAATCTTCCTCAATCACTTCTTCCATATGCCATACCTGTTCTGTTATTTTCGCCTCCTGATCCTGTAGGTTAATGTTTTGCTCATCCACATCCTCTCTTTGAATTCTAATGCAATTTTGCGCTAGGTCTATAATGACCTTGTTCTCACGGATAAAATCAATACCTAATATGACATTATACGGTAATTGATTTACATACAAAAAGCACTGCGAAATTTCAGCGTTACCCATGATTAAATCAATGTATACCTGAAATTTACATGTCAAAGATTTTTCAGGGATAATTCCCTTAATCTTTACACTTGATGTGGGAATCTTTAGTACTCGGCCCCTTGTTTCCAATTCATTTAAAAGGGTTTGTGTAATTAAACTTATTGTGGATCCAGTATCAATCAATGCTCTGACCAGTAATCCTTCTATCCTAAGCATAATTATAGGTAGTTCTCTTTTAACAGGTGGGATTCCTTCCACATCCTCGTTAATTAATTCATCTGGTCTGGCTATCCAATTTACAATTTCTACCTCCTCCCAGCTCCTGGTATGTTTCCACTTTTGACAATTTAAATTTGGAGTTTTTTTTTATCCTGAGGGCTCCCTTTTCCCTCATTCTTTAGCTGAGCTTGTAGTTCCAAGCTTTGAGCTCCGTCTAGTCGGTCGGGTGATTTCCGGTTCTTGATTGCCTCACTCCAACGGACTTTTTGCCTATCAGGTTCATCTGGTCTTTCGTTCATATAACGAAGACTCTCCTGATATCTTTCTTCTATTTCGGCCCGATATTCATCATCTCTATCGTCTGGCCTTACATTCCTCCTGGGATAGTTCTCCCATTTCTTTCTATTGTCCGACCTTTGCTGGTTATTGTTATAGGGTCGGCTTTCCTGTTGCCTATAACCTGTAGTTCTGGGATTTCTTCCTCGATATCCTCCCCTCGAGGTTTTCTACTTTCTTTTCCATCCCTCCAAACCTGTTTCCTAACGCCTCAATACTACTTTTTATCTCTCCCTGGGATTTTTCACAAATACTTTTGTTCGATTCTATTTGAGCTTCTAAAATTTTCTGCACACCTTGGATCTGGGTTACAAGTTCCTTTTTACATTCGTCCCCATTTTGTTTACAAGTTGTTTCCATAGAACCAATTTTATCCTCGATCATTTTAAAATGATTTTGACATTCATTTATGGATTTTACCGTACTATCGTTCAAGGTATTTATTTGGACTTGCAATCCTGAATGAAATCCTTTATTTTCATCTTTTAACTCACTTAACTTGTCCCCAAACATGGTGTCAAAACCTTGGAACTTGTTATTTATTTTATCTATCTCAGCCTTTACTTCATTGTTCATTGTTACACAGTTAGCCTCGATAGCTTCTAACTTAGTTTCCATGGTATTACTTTTTACCTCGATATTCTCTAATTTAGTGCCCATATTATCACTGTTAGTTTTTAGTGACTCTAAACTTACATTTATGGATTCGAACACTATGTTATTTTCCTCCTTTTGGAGGCCCAATGTCTTGTTTATCGCCTCTAACTTCTCATTACTATCGGCTTTTATCGCCTCCAAAAGCCCCTGCAATTCCTCACTCAATACCATCTTATGAGAATACAGTGGGCCACAAATGCCACCACACTAGTACATGCTTGAGAGATGATACTCTGAATCCGTGTGTCCCAATTTCTTTTAAAATATTACCTTGGTACGGGTATTCACTTACAACGTACCCTTTTACTACTTTTATTCAATTTCATAAAAACTTTATGGAAGTATTTAAAATTCAAAATTTCGAAAAACCATTTTTCTCAAAAAAATGAAAATTTTGATTTTTCGAGAAAACTCGGGTTTTCCCTAGGAAAACTCATCCCTGCGTACTGGGCGCCAAAAAGTTAAGGAAGTGGTTTGCTTGGGGGTTAATAATATAATATATATTCAGGGCTGCTCGGTATGAGTTTCCAGGGACCCATGCGGTCAGTTAATATTTTACGTTGTAGCTTTTCCTATCATTACTTTAATTTTACATGATATGACCGACTTAAGTGTTCCTCTAGTTATTAATCCAGCACAGTATTTATATATCCCCCTGTGCCCATTTAGCAAGAAATATGCCAATCACAGTATACCAGCGTAGCTCAATTCGGGATTTCGGGGCAGCGGTAAGTTCCCCCACTCTGTGACTCACATATTTTGGATTAATTAGAGGATACACTTGCAAAAATAACAACAAAATCAACTCCTATTTAAACATATTTAATTAATAAAATTAATGGCGCTACAAACATTTTAACACTTTAATTACTGACCCAAATATCAACTGCTTGTTCCAAATGAACAAGGGATCACAAAATAAAATAAACAAATATTATATTCAAAACCTGTGGTTTCCACATAAACCATCAATTCTTACTTAGTCTCACTTCCATAAAGCACTAACATTAAGTTTACATAACTCCGAGCTCTTGGGCTCCATGCATTTACATTATTACGGTGTCATTCTTGTACACCTCAAACACTAGCTTTTATATTTTCTTATTTCTCAAGAACAAATATATAATTATATTTAAAATCTATGTTAATTATCTAACTCAATATTCTGGGCATGTCCACACATTCAGTTGTTATCATCTCTCTTTATTCCACAAATATATTAAGGTAATCAGAAAATCAATTGTGTACTCCAGAGCGTGAAGGTACTTGACACAGTCAAAAAACTATAGTTACTCCCGAACTCAGTTGCCTTCAATCAACTCGTGGAATCCCACGTCCATACATTATTACCATAGGGATTGTTATTTATCTCTTATGTCTTAATAGACCATTATCATATAAGAAACTACGATCTGAACCGGCAAACGAAATATCCATCTTTAAGGACCTCGGTTCAACGCCCGGGTCATTACCAACTTTAAACACTCCTGGTGTATTCATTTCTCTTTACAACAGCTTACGAGACGGTCTCTGTTCCCCCTCGCTTTAAAAGAGCTAGACTCTACTACATGGGGTGCGATTTATGACACGTTAGGGTGGCGGCGACATCCCGTCTGACCCAACATTTAGTAGCTTATTTTCAAGGCTTTCAAAACAAACCTTTCCATTCTATCCAGTTCTGGGGAGACCGGGCTTTACAGTACCGTAACATTCAAACAACTATTCTTTGGTTCAAAGACCATTTCTGTATCCTTGGCATTTATTAATTATGAGAGGGTCCTCATTGATTGGGAAGATTAAATACACATACGACGACGGAGAATTTCAGGGGCTTTTATCATAAGAAGATCCTGCATTCGAATCTCTTCAGGTGCCTCGGGAACCAATCCCGTACAGAGGGCTTATTACAAAATGCGATTTAGAGTCGGCCGTGGCCCATATGACATACGCTCAATAATAACATATATTAGCTCCCTTTTTAAATACATACACAATGCCTCGTGATACTAATGTCACAAATAGAGGACTTACACAATTATCAATTCACTGCAATCAACTACCCTCCATAAGTAATGTACCAAGTATTTCAACCACTACGCGTTCCTAGCGTGACACTTTAATATTATATTTGCGCTCATTATGCGCTAATGCATTATTTTAAGCCGAAAATGTCTTCCCAAGAACTGATAAGATCTCTTTAGTAACAATTCATATTATTTTAATTCACATATTAATCTTTCCATGGTCGATAAATCGCTCCCTGTTTTAAAATATTCCATTGAACCTCATTTCTACACATACGTTAAGGCTTAACGTTCTTATGTTCATATCAATTTATTTGATTTTTTTATTTAACATTTCCACATTTAATTATTATTATTATCTTTATTCTTTATACAAGCTCAAAAGCTATTTCTTTCATATCTCAACTTTACTTTATTTCAATGTCTTTCATGATAATATTAATGATATTTCGCTTGCTCTTATGACATTTGTTAAATACTTTAACCCTTTATTCACTTATTTCCTCTACGGGAATTATTCTTTACATAATTATTTCTAATTTCTCAATTTATTTTATATTATTGTTCAGACCGTATTCTTGATTATTCAGCATTTATTTATTAAAACACATCCCTTTCACTCCAAACTCCGGTGAGTCTGTACACAATCAATTTCTGACACCAAAATAAAAATGAATTTTGTACTCACATATTTTTCAGATCATCCCATGATCTTAAATCTGGTGTGGTGTTTCATTTTTGGGCCCACTTCGAACTTTTTACACCATATTGAAGGTATTCATCTTACGTAAAAACACTTTTTGACCTATATCTAGAACACTTAATATTGACGACATTTTTATATATTGGTGTGTCCCTTTTGAACACATAATAACACTAAAAATATTATCTAACACACAATCTTGATTATTTTACACTTCACAATTACTCGATCACTAGGCCGTACTTCTGAGCCTATCACACGTGATCTTCTTAAATTCCCGTTTCCAAGGGTGAAATTTATCCGATGTCGGCTTCCTATTCTGAAGAATGCGAAAGTCCCGAAACATCTACTGTTCCCTGGAGTTCAATTCTGCTATTCCTATCCTGGATAACCGGCTATTTATCTAGCTTGAACGGCTTGTCTGTAGATCTGTCTATCGATCCTAACGAAAGTCTATATGGATCGAGGTCTCCTCTAAGACCTATAGATTCAGTTTATAGCAGCTAGCACTTCTCGATTCTAGTACTATTAGAATTGTTCGCCTGCTTTCTGGAGCTAATGTTTATAGTCTCCTATCCTCTTTGTTTGAACTGTTTTAACACTCCTACGTTCGAACCTTATTCTGTTCTTCCCTTTAGGTTGCTTCAATTCAAATAACAATTTATATGTCTGGTACGATACTTCCGTACGTTATGATCTGTTCGTTCGAACATTTAACGACCTATCGCCTTTAAGTCCGACGTTCGCAGCCTGCTCTGACTATATCTTGCGAATTTTCACTTTAACTTGTATACAGTCGGGCCTAAATCCTATAATTAGGATTTTCCTAATATTTCACTCCGGCGATACTTTAAAATTTCGTCTTGACTGCTCCTTATGTAGGCAAGCAAGTCGTTACTACTGTGACGCCTGTGGCTATTGGATCTTACTTCGGTGATGTAAAACAGCGTTTCTCCCCTCAAGGAGTACTGGTAGCTGTTATCGATGTAACGCAGAGTTACGTCCCCTCACGGACTGTCGGAATGATTACTTCTACGTCGTGGAGCAGCACTTCCCCTCACGGAATGCTCGTAGGACTGCATGCGATGTGACACAGCGACGTGCCCTCTGGCTGTCTGAATACTGCATGATTGGCTTGGAAACGCCCGAAGCTTTATACTGTTTTACTACAAAAAAATAAGACTCAAGCCTTTTCTGTGGTCAACTTCTAAAATAATGGTGCCACAAATATAAAATTTATACCTTCCGAAAGCTCGTCTTCTCAATGTCTAATGATCTTATTGCACCTAAGAATCGATCGTGCAATTCGGAGATATTAATTAATTTCTCGTCCTCAATTGTGTGGGTGTTGCATTCTTTTTGCTCTCTCCCCTCCACAGAGGCTTAGGTAATTCCCCAATGACGTCGTCTTACGTCGGCAGTTTATTTCTGCACAATTATTACATGGTTTCTCTATACTGAAAAATCTCTCATTCAAAATTATTCACTGTACTGTGCTTGTTTACTCATTATTATGCTCGTAAACGTGTTAATTTTAATTATTCCTCTTCTGGTGCATATGCGGCGTTGTCAAATTCCAGCAACGTCAGCTCGAATTCCGATTCAGGCTTCTCTTTCTATCACGGTGGAAAATTCCACTCAGTTATTAATACTCGTGACCGGCCCTCTCTGAAATGTCGAGTGGGGTGATCTCATCTAAGGAGCATCTGTCCCTAGTCGCTTGCACAATGTTAAGCTATATTCCTGGCTTAAAATCTCTCTCCGTTCCTTTAAGAAACTATACTTTTCTTTCATTTCTTCCTTAAGGACATGGATTCGACCGTCATGGACCCGATGGCCCAAGGGTTCAGTATATCCATTCTAATCTAAATACACACGGCATTAGCCCAAAAAACATGAATTATTTATAAGAATTGACTTAGTGCCTTCTGACAATGACCGATTAATTTATCTGTATAATAATTACCACATATTTTTCTAAGTTTTCTGAAAGTGGTTTTCCGTGGTTTCATATTTTCACCACCAGGCAAATGCAGGGACAGTTACTTTCAACAGGTCCACGACCGACTTCCTTCCAAGATCCCTTCCCTGGCCCGTCCTTAATTAAACCCAAGTTAGCGGTCACCTGTCACCATCCCCAGTTGTATCTGCTGACAAAGTGTTTTGAGTTCCAAGGCACTGTCCTTGTAACGGTAGAGGAATGATCCCTCACAGAGGCCGTGGGTGAAGCTGAGTTGGGAGATAAGCGATTAAAACAAATAACCACAGAGGTGTGCAAATTACTAGACTGAACGCGAGTCATCCAAAATGCCATTTAGACTTGTCACGACTTAATGCACTAAATATGTTTGAGAGGTGCTGAAATTATTTCACAAAAAATAACCAATGTTCTTAATCATATATATTATTTCAGTAGTATAGATTACTCCTGCGGCGCTCACAAGCGACCGATCGTGAAAAATGAGCATTCAAATGAAAGAGAATAGACATTACCAGTGACGCATTGCACTCTAATTTCATAAATACCTATAATTTCTTTAAAAAATGACTTTTAAAAAACTGTACGAAGTGTGCGATTTGCAGATACCGTTGCTGCAGGAAGATACGCTCCATAATTACTGTCCACTTCACATTATGGCCGCTGTGACGCCATTTTAACATTCTGCGGTCTTTCCTTTATCATTTTGCATGGATTTCAGAAACAGTAATTTGAAGGAATGACTAGACTACGGTACTCAAATCGTATAATTTCATAAATATCGAATAACCGGTGAGTGTTACAGCTAAGCTGTAAATCAATAGACTCAGCACACCAAAGACATCGACAGTGACGAATTGCATTCTAATTTCATGAATATAAATTTTTGTAAGAAGTGTGTGATTAGCAAATACTGTTGCTGTAGGAAAATACGCGACATCATTGCTGTTCAGTTCGCATTTTGGCCGTAGGGACGCCTGAAACGTAAATAGTGTTCTATAATCATTCGGTTCAAATAAAAACATAACAACCTTAAGTCTCTCATTATAAACCTATTGGTGAAAGTGCGGCTTATGAACATGCGAGATTTCTCGCACGGGTCCGCTTGTTATATGCATTTAATTTTAACAAACTCATAGTAAAATGTTTGTTTTTGGAATTTGCGCTAAAAAGAGGCCTTGCTCATGCAAAATACCACACGTATCGTTTTGATTCCTTTATTCAACTTTTCGTGTGAATTTAGAGCAGAAGGATTAGAAGTCATTGATGGTCAGCTCTTAAACTATTCATAGATTCGTGGACCAGGGATTGAAATGATCTTATTTACAAGGTACTTTCCAAAGTCAATGAAAACAGACAAAACAGACCCACCTCAATTATCACTCGGAATCCAGAATTTATACAAAATTCCAGACGCAATTCTTTAAGGAAAAATTTGTTATCCATAGGGGAGAACACACTACTAAGTAGGTAATACAATATTTCAGCAGTTGGTCAGTAAAATGATTTTGAATAAAACATTGAGAGTGATTTACATTCTTTATTTGAGTCCAATAATTTGCACACCTCTGTAAGTTGGTCGGATTGCAAGTCCAGTGTCGCAGTTTCTCGTCGTGCAGGCGCCAGGGCCCAGGATCGGGCTATTCTTGAAATAACATAAACCAGAGTAAATATTAGCGAGTGAGCCACATGTTCCCGACCCTTGCCAAGGACTGCATTAGCAGTACGCTTGTTTATCACAGCCTGCTTCCTTTGTTCACTCCGAGTACAAGTTCCGCGATGCGGGATCAAATGGGGTGGTCATTAGATTGGGCGGGGAGTTAATTTCCCAGTGCCTGAAATAATACATAGTACCGGTGGCGTAACCGCGGACTGTGATCAGAGCTAAATGACGAAAACCAGAAATTTGATGAGGTTATTAATTTTGAATAAAACCAATCTTCAGATTGATGACATAGGATTCGATTGTTTTTTTTGTGGGGGGAGGGGGGGGGGAGGGTATAGGAGTAATGCGGCGAGAGCTAATGGAAACACACATTTTATACCATCGTCCCCTTCACCACCTTTATTCTCCCTTTTCTTTTTTTTGATCAACATCTGAATACAAAAAGCCTCCGTAACTTAAACGGCAGCACGCCGGCCTCTCATCACTGGATCCGTGGTTCAAATCCCGGTCACTCCATGTGAGATTTGTGCTGGACAAAGCGGTGGCAGACAGGTTTTTCTCCGCATACTCCGGATTTTCCCTGTCACAATTTCATTCCAGCAACACTCTCCACCATCATTTCATTTCATCTGTCATTCATTTAATCATTGCCCCAGGGGACTGCGACAGGCTTCGGTAGCCGGCACAGTTCATATCCTCGCCGCTAGATGGGGGCTTCATTCATTCCATTCCTTGACCCGGTCAGTCGACTGGAAGCAGGCTGTGGATTTTCATTTTCTTCTAAATACAAACAATCATAAATTAATTAACTAGGAGTTCGAGTAGATGGCTCCCCTCCCTCCACATCCTCCCCACCGTGGTCTCCAGAGGGATGACCAGCTGGATAGGTCTGGTGATCTGCGTGCCGCAGGTGGTCCTCAGGAGCACCGTCTGCATTACGGCGTTTCTGCCTGGTCGAAGTTCTTCTACTCGCGCTAACTTCCACATATGACGTCGCACAAGGTCCTCCTGCAGAAGTACATCATCTCCTATCTTGAGCACCGCTGACTTGCTGCGTGTATTTCGGACGGTATGGAAGGATCTCAATTACAAAAGGTAGTCCTTTGTCAAATGTCTCCAAAAATCGTCGGCTGCAATTTTTTGTTTCAGTCTGTACATCTTGGTTAAGTTAGCATCTATTGTTGCTGTTCATTATGGCCATGGGCACGGTTACTGCAGATCTACAACAACCGTTACCTTGGACCATTATTTACGCTGATGACGTTATGTTGGCCACTCAAAACAAGCTGGATCTCCAACATCAAGTCCAGGAATGGAGTGATCGGTTAAGTCAATATGGCCTGCGGCTTAACAAAGCTAGAACGGAATATATGACATCGGATGCAGAATAAATCGGAACAATCCAAGTCGACGGCGATGATCTTCCCCGAACGACAAAATTTAAGTATTTTAGCTCTACGATAACTGCTGAAGGTCAACTCACCGAGCAAGTCAACGTAAGAATTAATGCTGTGTGTATGAAGTGGCGAACAACCCATGTGCGATCACCAGATGTAAACCGGGTGAGTTAGCCGTGGTCGTTACGGCATGACTGCTGGCAGTCGCTCACATCCGGGAGGCGAGGAGGTTCGAATCCCCCCCCCCCCCGGCAACCTTGAAGATGGTCTTCTGTGGTTTTCCATCTTCCTTCCAGGCAAATGCCGGGGTTGGTCCCTAACTATAGGCCATAGCCGCTACCTTCCAACTCCTCGTCCTTACATTCCAACTTCCCTCCCCAACGGTACTTGTAGCTCACCCATTGGCTGTCCGTCTCGAAGCAGCCACAAAACTGGCGAGCCGAAAATGTCCTTGAACACTCCCGGCACTAAACGCCATACGCTAAAAAAAAAAGATATAAAACAGATGAAAGACCACCTAAAATCGAAGATTTACCGCACTGTTATTCGACCCGTGGTGCTTTATGGTACTGAATGTTGGCCGATCACCAAGGAAGCAGAACGTCGGCTAAGAGCTTAGATGGACAGCTGGCATTACTAGGTTGGGCGTCTGTGATGGCTTGGGCATGTGCTACGGTCAGGAGTGGACACCATTGCAAAACAGTGCTACACACTAGAGATCGCCGGGATCGCGACCGAGATAATGTTGGGCCGATAGACTGCACAGGGATCTGAAAAGCGTCAACCTACATCCGGACATGGCCCATGACCGAGTAAAGTGGAGACAGGCGGACCCTGCCACGAGGCGGGACAAACGCTAAAGCAAAAGAAGAAGTTGGTTGTCTGGACGGTATTGCTGTTAGTTTTTCTCCATTCAAGAAGTGACCGGGTGTTAGTACGTCTTGATCATCTGCCTTGGTGACTGGTCTCGAGTTAAGGGCGGCTTCAATACTGATGAGCAGGATATTAGTTTGCTCCTCGTCAATCTGCAGTTTCCCAAGAGTCTTCCGTATACAGCGCTTGACAGAGCCCACCATTCTCTCCCACCATCCTCCGTAACAAAGCCAGCCTTGACCTAAAGGTCCCTGGTTCGTTCCCGGGTTTCGGCACCAATATTTGGGGTATAGAAGTATTGCGGCGAGAGCTAATGGAAACACACATTTTATACTATCGTCTTACCGTCGCCACCTTTATTATCCATTTTTTTGTTCAACATCTACTGTAAATACAAACAATCATAAATTAGTTAAATAGAAGTACCAGTAGATGGCTCCCGCTCCTCCACAGGTTTGAAAGCTCGTGTAACATTTTTAGCGGCTCCGGTGGCGTAGTTGGTAGCATGATGAACTGATTAGCCCAAGATTGCGGGTTCAAACCCGGACGAAGTCGTCGGATTTTTTTAAAGCGTTAAAATCCTTCAGTATGCCTTCCTTCGGAGGGAAAGTAAAGCCAGCGGTCCCATGTCATAGATTTATGGCATGTAAAAGATCCTTCCCTTAACTAAACTTGTGTGAAGCTAAATTTCTCGGTTAGATTTGTTGAAACGCTCTATCAAAAGTTCCAACGTTCACCACTAGGTGTCAGTGACATCTGGTGGCGAAGGTTGGAACTACTTGAAATTGAACGGAACTTGTAGCTCACCTCATGGGTGTCCGCTTGAAGCAGATACAGCCTCTGGCGAGCCGAACATGTCCTCGGACACTCCCGGCACTAGAAGTCATACGCTTCTTCTTCTTCTCTAGCATGATTAATCCCACTTATGTGGGGTCGCTGATGCGGATATTCCTCCTCCACGTTGTTCTATCTCGGACCATTCCTCCACAAGCCCCCGCTGTTTCATGCGTTCTTGAATGCTGTCCATCCATCGCCTCCTGGGTCGTCCTCGACCCTATTTCCCTGGTGGAAGAATTTCCATCATCCTATTCCCCACATAATCTTGATCTCTTCTCTTAACATGGCCATACCATCAGAGCCCAGCTTCTCTGAGTTTCTCAGAAACTTGCACCACGCTAAGTCATATCCTAATCACTTCATTTCTCACTTTGTCTAACCTTGTATGTCCGCTTGCCCATCTCAGCATTCGCATTTCTGCCACGTTCTGTTTTTCTGCCCATCTCCTTGTTATCTACCAGGTTTCTGCTGGTCTCACCACGGCCTGGTGTACCTTCCCTTTTAATTATACTGGTACCTTCTTGTCGCACAGCCATATTTAAATAAATAAATAAAATAACTCCTTCCAAAGAAAAAAGAAACTGCACTACACCTCGCTGTTCCTTTTTCCCGGCCTCCATAGTAACGTCGGACGCACATACGACTCACTGACCTCCCATCGAGCTCGACCAACAGACAAATGGCACAGCGGTGAACGTTCGCGCGGTTCCTTCCTGATTCCCCATAGAGGGCACTACTATACTCTGAATTACCAATAATGGCCGCTGACAGCTGTCAACGCTCAAGGTTTGTAGAATACAGGTTGGCTCATAACTCTCGGCCAATGGGAGAGCGCGCGGGAATACGTCACGGGCCTGCTGCGTTTGAATCAGTCGTTAGTCCGTAGTGCATTGCGAGCTCAGTAAATAATATTTTTAAGGGCAGCAGCCATTTCAGAGTGTCAACTAATGATATGTTGTGAATAATAGATGATGCTGAACGCTTAATTACATGACTAATTTAATTATACACCTCCTTCAACATAATAAAACTGATATATATAAACATACTCACACCCGACTATATCTCCAACAGGCGCAGATCCACCTATCCCCATTGCTTCACTAAGCACTGCATTATTATTTATAATGCTGTCATTGCTGTCCATTGGTGCCTGCACGTTCGTCTTCATTTCCGCCACTCTCGGAGTCAGCAAAACTGTCACTGATAACAGCACCACGATGTTGGTGACCCCGCGGAATGTCATTCTCACTTTCGCCAACCACATTACGAATTAATTGAAGCAGGTGAGGTGCTTCTGCGAAAAAAGTAGATTTTTTTCCTGTGTCATCAGATGCATGTAATGTGTAGTTTCAATGGTAATACCGAGTTCTTTCCACAGTGCCATATTCCCCCCGCCACAGTCCGAAACAACATCGTATTCAATATTATGTAGTGACATAACCGCTTCATTTATAATGTCTTTCGACATTTTCTTGTCGAAATTAATGTACACAGGTTGCTTCCAGTTCTGAGCCATTACAACTTGCATGTATGTATGTATGTGGGCTCACGACTTCGTCTGCTTTAGCATCATATTCATAGAGTGATGACACTTTCATTTCGTCGAAAGAAAGAACAGTGACTCTCTCTCGACCATTCTTCTTTCGTCCACTAATTTTCATTACTTCTATTACGTTTTTTCAATAAACCGTTTCGTAATTCAACTTTGCCGGCCCAGCGCTTCAAAGTTGATAATCCAGGTAATGGATATTTCAGTGTGACTCTGGTATACATGTATGCTCGGAAGCTTAAATATCTTAAGGTAAATGCCTTCGCTATTTCCTCGTTTGTCCATCTTGCCTTTGTTTTCTGTTTCCTAACAATGTCGACTTGATTTGGTGTCAATAAATCTTTGAACGTATCTTTAATTTTCTTGTCAAAATCACATTCATACTGCTGAATAGAATTCTCTAATTCCACGTTTCTTGATTGCAAACAGTTTGCTCTAGTCTCTAAGTGTTGCATGTTTTCCTTAAGTTTTTTTTGTCCCTTCAAGTAATGCGTTGTATTTAATGAGAAGATCGTCATATTTTGTGTCAGTATCATTGACATTGGCGTCATTGACGACGGCATCATTGTCACTGGAAAATGTCTAATCCAATATTTCGTTCAGTAATTGTTTGTTTTCTTTTTTCTGGGAGCGTTCCGTACGTGAAGTTGTGTCTCTGTGTTTGAGGCAGTAAATTTAAAGAAGGTATTGACGTATTTTTTAATATTCTAGGGTGAGTATGTGTCAGTCGAGCTCGAATTTCGTCTTCAAAATCACTTGGTATGAAATGTTTCCTGCAAATCCGTTTGTTATTCGGATCGAATTTATCTTTCCTATGGCATTTCTATACCCACGTTTTCCTACGATTAGCATCCTTTGGAAATCTGAAGAAAGATATTTTTTCTCCCGTTTTCTTAACAATTTCCGAATTACTTTTGCAGATTGCAACACTGCAAATTTTTCAGGCATCTTAAACAACTGAAAGAAAAGAAAACCCAACGTAAAGAAACAACTTACCCATGGGCTAGAATATGCAAAGATAGATTCCATAGTAATCTGATGTAGGCTAATTAATTTACATAATATACACCTGTTTATTAATGTATAATACACCACGTAACATAATTCATATCTTGAACAAAATAAATACTGTATTAACAAACATGTAAATAACACACGTAGTTTCCTCTGTCCACTCTGTAAATGGAGATTGGGGTGCCTCTCGCAGGCCCGATGACGCGTTACCCCCACCCTACTGCCAGCAGAAGGCAAGTTACGAGCCAACCTCTCTTCTACTAACCTTGGTCAAAGCTAGCATGTGGGGAAATGCTGCGTTGCCACTGAGGCAGATCATGACTCATATCATTCCAAGAGGCTTGCAGGAAGACACAAATACTGGGGAAGTCAATCCCCCTGCCTGACGGTCTAATGACCATGACGAGTAAAGGAGCAGCAGAGCGTTAAAAATCCCTCAGTACGCCTTCCTTCGGAGGGGAAGTAAAGCCGGCGGTCCCATGTCATAGATTTATGGCATGTTAAAGAACCTTCCACTAATTACACCTGTGTGAAGCTAAATTGGATAGGTTAAGATTGTAAACAACGCTCTTAGGTTTCTACGTTCGTTGCCAAGAGCCGACTGCGGTGGTGTCTAGTAGCTAAGTTCTGAACTTGGCCAAGTAGTCATTGGCGGTGGCGCTTGGCGGCAAAAGTAGGAACTATTTGAAAAATTCTATGTTGCAGTCTGTACTTAAATTAAACAGATAACACACACTAATACAGTCATCACAATTAACACCGGTTATCAGACAGATTCTACACTCACCCAAAGTACACGGGGCTACATGACCGCGATGTCGCAGCTCCTAAACTTAAGAACCAACCACCAACCAACACTGAGTCAAACCATGTTCTCACTGCTGTGTTGGCATACATTGCAACATTGCTGGCTGTTGCTATGGAGACCGTTACCCCGCTCGTCTCCACTCCTCACCTCACCCTTCAAGCGGATTACAGCTTTCACCGACCATCTTTCGTAAATCAGAGTATATACACACACCTTCCTTCGTTGCCACCATCCGCCCCATGCTATAGAGCATCCAGCGTTTAGAAAAGACTGTGGAGCCTTATGGCGACAGTGTTGCTAACTAGGCAGAGGTAGTGCTGACGTCATACGTTATGTTCACCCGCTTCGGGTACTGCGCTTTCATAAGTTAGCGAGACAACCACAACCCCAGCAGCTACCTGAAATAGAACACGCCCAGGAAGGAGCAGTTTTGCAGGTGTTAACGGATTGGACCAGTATTAAGGATACTGTATGCGAAGAGAACCAATAACGACATTCATTTTGTTGTGATATGACGCATTACTGATTGACAGATGTCGAGAGCACAACCCTTCCTTCCTCCCTTCTCGGATGTATGCAGGGGCGGTTCGAGTGGGGGGGTTGGGGGGGGGGGGGGGGTGTCTCACCCCCCTCAGGTATTTTCTCAGTCGGCAAATACGACATCAGTCGGCAGTCGGCAAATCCTGAAGAATCCGTAACATTTCCCAAAACAGCATTTAAAAAGCAAAACGGGGCATGGCCATATACGATTTGGTCCAATTTAAAAATAAATAAAAAATACTGACAGTCGGCATTTACCGACAGTCGGCACAAACCGACGCTGCAATAATTCCATACAGCCAGGCAATAGCCCAGTGCGGCAAGGGAAAGAGTCGGCAAAATAACCATTTTAAAAGTTTCACTTCTAGTCCTCGGTGCACCGGCTGCCACTTGCCATTTCGTTTCTTTGTATGGAAACTGAAGAAAGAATGACATATGAGCAATATGGGACCAAAGACAAGCGATGAACTCATCGGTACGTTCCTGGGTGGGTGTAACGTCCCGCGTTCATTATGCAGAGCGACTCAGCTACACTGCGAAGCGAGCCCAGCATCTGTGCCATGTGGCTAGACAAAAGGTGTTGGTGAGCGCATTGATAACTTCTGGTCAAACCAACTCTTGAGAGGTTCTCGGAGGAATGTTATGACCTGCTACCGCTTGTCTCGGCGCGTCCTCAGATATCCGCGATATTGTGACAAAATTGATAGGATTATGGTTCCAAGGTTCCACGAGGGGTGGGGTGCTCACTAAGGTCAGTGCAGTGGTCACCGAGAATGAGAGAAAGCAGTCGTTCCTGAACCAGCAACTTTTACAGTGATAACTAGGTGCAAATACAGTGGCAGTGGGACGTGAGTTTCCGCCGACATGGAACATTTTCACGGAGCATCGCGTACCAATCAAACGTAAGGAATAATAATACAATAGATACATGCGTATTTTCAGCAATGTTTATGTTTAATGGTGTTACCAAGAAAAAAGTGAAGAATGATCGCACCATGGAATACGTCAGTGGCACAAATTGAAAAGTCGCGGAAAGATGAAAAAGGGCAAATTGCAAGAACACTTCACTTCAGAAGCTCATCAAGCAGCGATGGCAGATTTGTGCCACTTTGTTAATGGAAAAGGCCACGTAGATGTTCGTTCTCCTTGATCAACTTTTACGGACGATCAGAATTGAGGAAGAACAAGAAAAGGAGCTCCACAAAAAAGTTATCCATATACTTATTAACACATTAAGAACCCTTTGTCGGCAAGGTTCGACTTTCCGAGGTCACGAGGATGGAATCACTCAAGATAATGGAAACTTTACGCAAATTGTGAAGTTACTTTCACGCCATAGTCCGGTCATGAATAGGTGGTTGGACGAAGTGAATACGCGGAAGCACAACGTTACGTATATGAGCAAAGACTCTCAAAATGAATTCATCCATCGACTTGGAGAGAAAACTCGTGAAATAATTGCAAAAGAGAGTATGTTCTCCGTTATAGCAGATACTACCCCCGATGTCACATAAAGACCGCCTCACGTTGAATATCTGGTACGTCGTCGAAAAAGATGAAGAGCTCGTTCCTGTGGAGCGTCTTTTAAAAATAGGCGCTGTTTTAACAACAACAACAAATGGAGAGGAGTTGGCTGAAAAAATATTTTTAATTCAGAAGAACTTACTTCCACTCGATAAACTAGCTTTTCAATCGTACGACTTTGCTAGTAACATGTCTGGTATATACAACGGCACTCAAAAAAGCTATCAGAGAAGTGCAAAATAGATATTCCGTACGTTCCATGCCAAGTTCACAGGTTAAACATTTTCGTAGAGACAGCTTGTAATGCTAGCGCGCTTATCCGAGAGTTTTTTTTGACACTCTTGAAGCATATTACGTTTTTTTCGGGTAGCACGAAACGACATTAAGCTTCCAGAAAGAGCTGGATAAAATTGAAAATTGACTTCAACTTAAGAATTTATCAAAAGCAAGGTGGACTGCACGCGCCGAATCGGTGAGAGCTGTTTCTTCGTCTTATGAATAGATAGTCACATCATTGGAAACATTGAAAACCTCATTCGATTCTGAATTTGACAGTAAAACCCGAACTTTTGCGTCAGGTTTGCAGAAAAAGCTTCTAGACTTTGATTGTATCTGCGGCATATACTTTACTAAAAACATCATGTTTAAAGTTACGAACGTAACCGAGCTTTTAGAAGCGGAGGAGCTGAATGTTGTAGACGCGATGCAGCTGATTCAGAGCGCTTTGAAGTCTTTTGAAGATATCAACGACGATGGTAAGATGAACGCTTTGATAAAGAGTGCATCGTTATTTGCGAAAAGTATGCAAGTAAATGCGGAGGAAGACTTCTTAAAGCACCGCAGGACCCGGCGACTTGCAAAGTAGTATGACGTCCACGCTGAAACAACAGCAGAAATTTCTTTCCGTACATTCTACAGAAATTAGTTCCGAATACTTGTGGATGTATATACTACAAGCGTGCAAGACAATCTCGCAAAACTAATTTCTTTGCTAGAGTCATTCCACATAATTTTCAAGATACCCGTGACGGAAAGAACTGCTTCATCGAGCGCGTCCGATCTATAAAGCAATAGAAAAATCATCCTTCAAGATGAAGAACTTGTGCTGGCTGAGCTTGAAATCCTGCTTGAAGCCAGTAAACTCTCATCTCCTAAATAGATCGCAAAAGTTGCTGTTAAATTAAAGAGGATTATCCAGTGTGGTTATCAAGTAGTTCGACTGATTTTAACATCACCAGTGTCTTCTGCATCTTCCGAACGGTCCTTCAGCAAGTTGAAGCTCATTTTTAATCATTTGTGGACATCGATGGGTGACGACAGCTTAGACTCACTCATGATGTTGTTTTCAACGATAGATAAGGTCGACGACATTGAAATTACGGAGATAGTGGAGAAGTGGTCCTTGTTAAAACATCGTAGAGTAGGGATTTAGAAAGAATAACTAGATTTTTTTAATTCTTGTATTATTTGAACACTTATTTTGTTCATTTATAAAAAATTCCTGCGATTCAAAATTCTGGAACTAATAAAAAAAATGAACGCCGTTAATTAAGTATATTTGCCTTGTGTATTGTTTGCCGCCACTGCCGCCCCCGACAGTAGTGGCTACGCTGGCTAAAGCGCAGCGTTAGGTCATGGGGCCAAGCTCTCTGCTGACTCGGTAGACGCGTGGGTTCGAGCCCGACCGTCGGCCTTCCTTGAAATGGTTTTCCGTTGGTTCCCATTTTTAACACCAGGCAAATGTTGGGACGGTACCTTCTGATAGGCCACGGCCGCTTCCTTCCACATCCTTGCAAGTTTCATTCATCCATTCCATGTCTCATCCCGACGCGCAGGTCGCCCACGGGCGTCGAATAGAAAGACCTGCACTCGGCCTCCGAGGATGCCACACGACAAAGTACCCCCCTCCCTCCTCCTCACCAACACCCCCACCCCCGCCCTCTCCCTCCTGTTGCTCAGTTTGCAAGCGAATAGTCGGCAATGTTAAACAGCCAGTCGGCATTTTTTAAATGCTCACCCCCCCCCTAGATGTACAAGGTCGAACCGCCCCTGGATGTATGCAGACGATGTTAACAATTATTATGTCAGCAATACTGTTGATCATCACCTCTTTAGTTATTAGTTAGGCTGTAATTTAGTTTCTTTCAATTTTTTTCTTGTTGTTTTGTTTAGATTAATATTTGTAATATTGTAGTGAGTTAGCCGTGCGGTTAGGGGCGCGCAGCTGTAAGCTTGCATTCGGAGATAGTGGGTTGGAACCCAACTGTCGGCAGCCAGGATTCGATCGAACAGAAATTAAAACAGACACACAACAGTAACAGCAATGACGGATAGTGCTTCAGAACTTCTGTTGCCGGCGGAACTGAGCATGTGCTCCACTCCGGGCGAGCATGCAGCACAGGACAAAGCTCTTCTTTCCAGCGTGCTAACCTCGATTTTTTTATTACTAAGACATAATATAAGCGATACTTGTACGCAATAACAAAGGTAATCAGTTGGCAGATAATTGTAGGAAGCTATTATGACGAAACATATATATGTTCAGAGTTCCTTCATGATAAAAGGTGAGGCAACAAAACCAGTGTAGGGGGGTTTCCGTTAAAAGTAAAAGCCCATAAGACCCACAGTCTTTTGTAAACGCTGCTCTATAGTTATATCATCTGTCTCCTTTTCATTTGACTGCCCCTTATATCTTGTTAGTAACCGTTACTATTAAAATTTCATACAACATTTCCTAACAATTTACCTCCAATATTTGGGGCAGATGATCTCGTAGTTCCGCCCCTTTAAACCTCAATAACTAACTAACTAACTAACCTCCAAGATGCTAGGCCAGGCATTCCTTGCAGAGTTTACGGGCAGTATTTGGTAAAGCCTTTTTCTGGTCATCCTGTGAATTCCCGTTGATTTTAGAAACACGTAGTTTATGTTAGTCTGCGCCTACTTTTACGCAGAATGTTCGTGTTGACAGACATACTCCGTGGAATATTATATTTCATGGTCATAATTCTTCGGACAAGGCTGAATATTATATATGCTCCGCGCGCTGCATTAAAATATAATATACGCTTCAAGTAACTGCACCGCCACTGTTGTAAATCACGACACTTCTCGGAAACATTAACTGCAAGTGAACGAGTGTGAGATACAGAGCCCTCTAGCAACTAGACCGGAACTCAAGGAAAGGCGGAGGACTAACCAGAAGACATCTAAAGCCGCTACAGATGCGAGGAAATCGCACAACATTCTGCTGCCCAAGTATTTTAAGGTCTTAAATATTTAAATTTTTGAGTTTCGGTATTTCACGACCATTTTCTTTTATACATCAAGTTGGTGACAACGGCCTGGCCATGTTGAAATACCGGATCCCATGAGAACTCCGCAGTTAAGCAACATTGGGCGTGGTCGGAACTTGGATGGTATACTGGTTTTAGGTACTGCGCGCTGTTGGCCAACAGAAGGAGGAGCGGAAAGTCCCTGGCCACCCTACCGCACGTAAACTCCGGCTGAGGATAGCTTCTTCGGAGGCTCGGACCTGCTTTCGGGCAGAATACCAATTTTATTACATTTTTACATCGAGTTGAGCCTCTATGGACTGCGTGGTAACAACCAACGTCACTTTAGTGTCAAGGTCTTGTTCTTGTTCCGGCTTTGACTTCCTGCCAGTATCTTCTGACCCCAGCGACCAGTGCCTGTTTTTGTTCTTCAGACAAAGGTCCTCTCCGTCTTCCGGAAGTTGATACCATTTTAAAAACTTGGTAGTTGTTCACCAATCTTCTAAATATGTTCCTGTCAGGAATTTCTCGATCTAGAGTACGAATTTGCCCGATACCTTTTTCGCATTCCTCGAACCATCTCGGTCTTCTTGCCTTGTTGCCTTAGACTTAATGAAACTCCATATTATTTTCGTTAATCGATCATCAGTCATCCTCAAGAGGTGACCGTAAAATACAAGCCGTCTCTTCTTAATTGATGCTGTGATAGGGTCTATGTTGTTGTACAAATCCTCATTCGCTCTCATCCGCCACTGTCCATCAACCCATCTATTACCAATGATTTTTAGCCTACTTTTCGCATTTTGCAAAAATGAGGAAAAAGTAGTCTTATGAGATCGATCCGGGAAAATGTGTGTCTGTCTGTCTGTCTGTCTGTCTGGCTGGCTGTGTGTGTGTGTGTGTCCCCCCCCCCCCCCCTATCAACTCCTAAACGGCTGCAGCAATCAAAACCAAATTTAGTATGAGTAAAGATGTGCACCGGAATAGCTCACGTCCATATTTGAAAATGATGTCAGTGCTACCAACTGCTGAAATTACGCACTAGAAATTTGAGCTCCATGTTGGATATCTTGCAAGGTATGCATGGGAGCTATTCCAATATTGGCACACATGTATATAATACTATTTCAGTTTCATTTCCAGGAGGCCAACCATGACAGTGTTGCCAAAAATAATTTTAAGCCTTCTGATAGGTCCAATGTTTAAATGCATATAACTTCTACACTATCAATTGGATTTCAACCAAATTTTGTATGTAATATCTGTACATAAACAGATATGACTGAGCGTATTCTTAAGAGCCACCAGGGCTGCCAACTGTTAATAATTGCTCTCTCTATTTTTTAAATCCAAATACCAATATATCAGAAAGTATGCAAGCCAACAGCTTTAAACTATGCACACGTATATTCTGACATTTTAGATTAATTTCGAGTAACTTATATACGTCAGTTCTACCAACATGATTATAAGCCTGCTGATAATACCAATTTTTAAATACATCTAACTTCTATAATATCAGTTGGATTTCAACCAAATTTCGTATGTGCTATGTGTACCATAACAGATATGACTATAAGTATTGTTAAGAGCAATCAGGGCTGCCAACTGTTAATAAATGCTGTCTATATTTTTTTTACCCTAATATCAATATATCAGAAAGTATACAAGCCAACAGCTCTATACTTTGCACACGTATAGCACCTGACATTCTAGATTAATTTGGAGTAATTAATACAAGGCAGTGCTGCCAACATGATTCTATGCCTGCAGATATGCCCAATTTTAAAATACATATAACTTCTATACTAACAAATGGATTTCATCCAAAATTGGCACAACAATATATCATAATATTTCAGATTATTTCTGACCAGCACACGCATGGTATTGTTGGCAACATGCTTTTACGCGTGCGGATAGATCCAGTGTCTAACTGCATGTAACGTCCATTGGATTTCAACCTAATTTTGTATTCTGTACCTTAAGAGATGGAACTAAGAATATATTCAGTCACCAGGGCTGCCAACTGTAGTGCCCTATTAGGCTACATTATACCAGGTATATTTTGAACTAATTTGATATTTCGATATTACCAACTTAATTTTGTCATTATTCTAGATAGGTTCATATTCTGTAGAATAATCATTGGCATGAAAGGTAGGCTGTTTAGTTCTTCACGGAACTTCTTGTTTTAAATATTCTGCGCTCTCTTTTTGCCAGTTGGTCAGCTTGACCTTTACTATTCATGGTCAACGTTTCGGACGCGTATAATCCATATTATTGGCCAGTTCCATTTTAATTTTTCCTATTTTCATCATAAAGAATATATTCTTATGTGATCAGTTTTTGTGTTTGTGTCTGTGTGTACCTCACTTATAAAGTTTGATTGGTTGGAACAATTTCAACAAAACTTTGTTAAGACTTACAACTACGCCGCCCGACCCCAACCACGCCTCTCAACTTCTGATAAGTGTCACCAATCCAACATGGTGGCCACGCGAAATACTTCTCCGAAACTATTGCAGCAATCAATATGAAGTTTTGTACGATCAAAGAGCGAGAACGATAAAATAAGTTCATAAGTTATATGTGTCATTGAAATGCAACGGAATGGAATACCAGAAAAACTTATCAGTATGGCAAAACTGTGCACAGAAGGGTCCAATTGCAAAATTAGAATCAATAATGAATATACCGAAGAATTAAAGTCAACACTGGAGTAAGACAGGGAGATGGACTCTCGCCTTTATTATTCAATTTAGCTTTAGAAGAAACATTGAAACGAGTAAACCAGCTCCACTCAGGCCTGGAAGTGGGAAACAAAATAAACATATTAGCTTATGCTGATGACATAACACTCATGGCAGAAAGCGAATACGATCTAAAAATACTCACAGAAACAAAAAAACAAAATATCTAGTTGTAGGAAGGAATGCAGGACAAATACAAAACCCCTTAACAGTTGCTTCATACGCTTTTCACAGATGTACTGAGTTCAAATATCTGGGGATTATCATAGACCAGAATAATATGGAAGAAACAGAAATAAAATCAAGAATTCTCAGTGGCAACAAAAGCTATTGGTCTCTGCAATATCTTAAAAAGTAAAATTATATCTAGAAAAACTAAAGTGAGAATGTATAAAAGCATTATACATCCTGTTGTCAGGTATGGCTCAGAAACCTGGGTATTGTCCAAGCAAACTGAAAGGAAATTAGTAACTTTTGAAAATAGAATACTACGACGCATTTTCGGACCGATAGTAGAAAATGGCCAGTGGAGAATTAGAACAAATAAGGAATTGCGGGATCTCTACAAAGAACCGGATATCGTGGCCCGTGCCAAAAGCCAAAGACTGCGCTGGGCCGGTCATGTACATAGAAGAAGTAGATAATTGAACTTAAGGGCAGTTTTGGAAGGTGTACCCAGAGGAAGGCGACCATTGGGACGACCTAGACTTCGCTGGTTGGACCAAGTCCAAAAAGATATGAGAAAAATCGGAGTAACGGAGGACATAATGGATGATCGAGAAAGATGGCGCCGTGCTGTTGACGAGGCCAAAAACCTACTTAGGTTTGAGTGGCCATCTAGGTAAGGTAAGGTAAGGTATTGAAATACAATGCAAAATATTAATATTTGAATTGAATTTTGTGCCGACCTGAGTTGGCACACTGATCTTTATTTATATCTAAATATACTGGCTTCTGATGTAATACAATTGCTTGAAATTCAAGATGGTGGCTGTACGAAACCTGAATAACATGTTTTTCTAAATTTCCTGCATTCAAGCGATTTGGAAGATTTTGACACAAACCACAACTTTTAACTCCCTCTGGTTTAAGAGCGGATATCCGCAAAATTTTTCGCCTTGCGGATATAGTTTGCATGACTGTGTGGATAGCGGATAATGTATAGAGTAAATTTGAGGATAGGTTTTAGAATACAATGTTGAACTGGATTTAAAAAATAATAATTTTATTTTTTACTGAGATCTGCGTCTTTCACGTTTCTTGTTAATTCCCTATTTACTTTCGCTTGGATTGTATGAGAATATTAGAGAAGTGAGAGAAGCCAGTCCTGGAAATACACTCAATTAGTGTTGACTTTTGCCAGAAAAAAAATCCTTTATACTTGCGCTTGCCTGCGATGACTAAGTAAGTGCTATAAATAGCCAACCGCTGTTCCACTTGCCGTTACTCAGAGGGACTAAACTCAGTCAACATTGTCTCGCGACAAACACAGCCTGGGGGAACGAATTTCTCCTCAAATGTCTAAAGGTGTTGCTTTAGTACTTTGTCTAGTAAATTAAAATATAATTGTAATGTCAGCGGATGTGGATAACTGTCGTGCGGATGTGGGGTGGATGTGGATAACTGTCGTGCGGATGCGGGGCGGATGTGGATAACTGTCGTGCGGATGTGGGGTGGATGTGGATAACTGTCGTGCGGATGCGGGGCGGATGTGGATAACTGTCGTGCGGATGCGGGGCGGATGTGGATAACTGTCGTGCGGATGTGGGGTGGATGTGGATAACTGTCGTGCGGATGTGGGGTGGATGTGGATAACTGTCGTGCGGATGCGGGGTGGATGTGGATAACTGTCGTGCGGATGTGGGGTGGATGTGGATAACTGTCGTGCGGATGCGGGGTGGATGTGGATAACTGTCGTGCGGATGTGGGGTGGATGTGGATAACTGTCGTGCGGATGCGGGGTGGATGTGGATAACTGTCGTGCGGATGTGGGGTGGATGTGGATAACTGTCGTGCGGATGCGGGGCGGATGTGGATAACTGTCGTGCGGATGTGGGGTGGATGTGGATAACTGTCGTGCGGATGCGGGGTGGATGTGGATAACTGTCGTGCGGATGCGGGGTGGATGTGGATAACTGTCGTGCGGATGTGGGGTGGATGTGGATAACTGTCGTGCGGATGCGGGGTGGATGTGGATAACTGTCGTGCGGATGTGGGGTGGATGTGGATAACTGTCGTGCGGATGCGGGGTGGATGTGGATAACTGTCGTGCGGATGTGGGGTGGATGTGGATAACTGTCGTGCGGATGCGGGGCGGATGTGGATAACTGTCGTGCGGATGTGGGGTGGATGTGGATAACTGTCGTGCGGATGCGGGGTGGATGTGGATAACTGTCGTGCGGATGTGGGGTGGATGTGGATAACTGTCGTGCGGATGCGGGGTGGATGTGGATAACTGTCGTGCGGATGCGGGGTTGATGTGGATAACTGTCGTGCGGATGCGGGGCTGATGTGGATAACTGTCGTGCGGATGCGGGGCGGATGTGGATAACTGTCGTGCGGATGCGGGGCGGATGTGGATAACAGTCGTGCGGATGCGGGGCGGATGTGGATAACAGTCGTGCGGATGCGGGGTGGATGTGGATAACTGTCGTGCGGATGCGGGGCGGATGTGGATAACAGTCGTGCGGATGCGGGGTGGATGTGGATAACTGTCGTGCGGATGCGGGGCGGATGTGGATAACAGTCGTGCGGATGCGGGGCGGATGTGGATAACTGTCGTTCGGATGCGGGGCGAATGTGGATAACTGTCGTGCGGATGCGGGGCGGATGTGGATAACTGTCGTGCGGATGCGGGGCGGATGTGGATAACTGTCGTGCGGATGCGGGGCGAATGCGGATAACGTTTTGATGATCCGCGCAGGGCTCTATGCAGGACATACGAGTGCGACTGAGAGGCAAATTCTACATACTGTCTGTTAAGGTTGGTTGGTTCCTCAGTTTAGGGGCTGCGACAACTCCATCATGTAGCCCTGTGTACTTGAGGTGTGTGTAGAATCTGTCTGATAACCGGTGATAATTGTGGTGGCTGTATTATTGTGTGTTATCTGTGATTCATGTTAATTTCAAGTAGTTCCTACTTTTGCTACCAAATGCTACCGTCAACGACACCTAGGTGTGAACTTGGCTACTAGATGCCACCACAACCGGCATCTTGAGGCGAACGTTGGAACTTTAATAGAGCGTTAACAAAATCTAACCTACAAATTTATCTTCACACTATTGTAGTTAGTGAAAGGTTCTTTTACAAGGCATACATCTATGACATGGGCCCGCCAGATTTACTTCCCCTCCGAATGAAGGATACTGAGGGATTTTTAACGCTCTTAAAACATCCGACGACTTCGACTAAGATTGACCCCGCGATCTTGGGCATAGAAACTCAGCCACCGATGCCTCATTCTGTTAAGGTAGAGATGCCGTATAGTGTATGGGTGTTGGAGAGTGGGACACGCATGTGATAAAGTGATCTGTCAATCACAGGGACACCCATGCTGGTATCTAAATGAGTCTGACCCTAGAGGCCAGCCAGACACTTCATCATCCAGCTTAGACACTTGTACACATACTGGTTCTAACAACACTCCTCGCAACTGACAAGAGCGTGATGGAGGTAGGGGTGTCTGCACAGAATCGTATTACATGAAAAATACTCTTTTGGCTGAACGCTGCCCATTGACGGTCTTGGCCACTGAGCTATATGAGAAGCTTATTTCCCAGTGGTCTGTCTGTTAGGTAGTCAGCCCGAAGGCTGGTTGGATCCTCAAAAAGTACCGCCGTTAGGTTATGTGGGTAGAAACCCACATAAACCCAAGGCAGCGTTATAGGCTATTGAGACGTACTAGGCAAGAAGAGGAGTGAGATAGTTTGTCATTGCTTTCCTCACTGAGTCAGAACAGCAGTAAGTTACTAACCCTATCAGTAGAACCCTTCAAAGCATCCACAGGCACTGACTGTGCCCTGAATCTTATTACTAAGCACCACCCATACCTCAGTAGCTTCCTTATAATCACAGCCATGAGTGAGACTGAGACATCGGTGAAAAGCCACGTTTTACTCTAGCCTGTGCCAACAGACAAATGCAAATGTACTGCATTCATCAAGAGATGGCAAACAGGCCTTTCCCAAAGGTACCAAATCCAAAGACAAAAGTAACATTTTACAGGAGCGAGAATAAAATAATATTCATTGTGTGAGATTGTACTTTGTATTATGAGAAAGAAAGAACATTAATATACGGGGTATTTCTGTTTAAACTCAAAATTCACCGCATATGCCTTGATTCCATTCCCGGCCTGCCAATAAAGTTAATTCTGGTCTAAAGGTTGCAACGGGGTACACTGAGCCTCGTGAGGCAAAACTGAGAAGAGGCAGGTTCGATTCCCACCTCAGCCAACTTGGAAGTATTGTCAGTTATTTTCACGTCTACTCCAGGTACCTAACTTAAGGCTACGGTCCCTTCCTACCCAAATCCTAGCCCTAATTACGTACACACACACAATGGTGCAGCTTTCACAACGACAGTGGTTATCAGACAGATTCCACACAACAGTACATGACCACGACAGTAGTGGAGTGGTGGCGCTTCTGCCCCACTTCAGAACATACATGTCGTTACTACTAAGCCTCAGCCATGTAATATTTGTTGATATCTCGCGAACCCATGGTCGGATGTTGACATATGAGGTGTCGTTGAACTCGAGCTGACGTCCTCTTTCCTATTGACCATGTATTATATTTTTCAAAAATTCTTTGAATTTTTTTGTTTTCGAAAGTTGGTGATAGTTTGAAAACCAAAAAATGATAGAACGTTGTGCCATAGCTCAAACGAATGGTCTTTATGCCCTTTATTTTCTATAATGAAACTTTTTTACTTTTATGTTTTTTTTCAAAACACTCGAATTTTGAAAATCCTATATTTTGGAAACTAGGAACTCTACAAAAACGTTTATTTGACATAAATGAAAGGTCCCTATGCCCTCTACCCCCAAAATAAATTTCAAGTCGCTAGAGCAAAAATTTGTGTTTTGTAAGTAGTGTGGTAAGGGGAAAGCTGGACCACTTTTTATTGAGCCACCCTCGTATTTGCCCCGAACTTGATATCTCGCTAACCAAACATGGGATTAGAACATACAGGGTGTCCTAGCACTCGTAGTGATGTCCCCTACTTTCCTATAGCCTCTTTATGTGATTAAGACCAAAACTAAAAGGTCATGTGCTTTTAATATCTCGCGAACCAATCATGCTAGAGGCATGTACGACGGGTCCAAGGACTCGGGCTGACGTCCTCTCTGCTATGGACCACTCGTTATAATTAAAAAAAATTGGGAAACGCGATTTTGGGGTAAACACGTGTTTTTTGCGTTTTTTGCCGATATCTCATGAACCAATAACACTAGAGACGTGTACGAGGTGTCCTAGGACTCGGGATAACGCCCCCTTTCGAGTGTGGTAGATATATTTTCAAAAAAATAATTCACAAAGGGCCTAACGCCATACATGTTGAGAAAACCCTGGTTTTTTTCTTTACCTGTTTATAATGTTTATGAAGCGTGGTGGTTGAGAGAGACGATACGGCTGGGTGTGTGTGTGTTTCAACAAACCTGTCGCTGACCATGGTGGGTGTGTTCAATAGATTAATCGCTATTTCGGCGGGTCGGTGTATGAAAGAGCGAGCGTGCGTTTTCTGATATTTTACCTTTAACGTGTAAATGGTGATGAGAACTTGGTTCTATGTTGGTCAAAGCGAGTACAGAAAACAAACTTACAGGAGGTGAAGGTCATTTGAGCTTATTGGAAGGCGTTGATCCGACTTGACAACAGGTGCAATGGAAAAATGACCATGACGCTTCAAGGTGAAATAATCTGACCATTGTGGTGGCAGGGAAGAGCGAAATGCAAGTGAACACATGTGAAACCACATGAGGGCTAAACCAGTGACATTCTGTCTTGCTTCGTACGTGACAAAATGCAAGTTCATGTGAAATTTGATCTACCGCAGGTGTTCGCTTGGGACGTTATCTATCTACATGCGCGATAACTGTTAACAAGTCACATCCTGTCTTGCTTCGTACGTGACAAAATGCAAGTTGACGTGAAATTTGATCTACCGCAGGTGTTCGCTTGGGTGTTATCTGTCCACGTGCACGATAAGAGAATGTTCAAAGCGTGGGAATCGCTGAATCAGTAAAAAGTATGATGCAACTTGTCGGAATGATGTCACAACCAATAGAGAGGCAAGAGCTGCAAACAGCAGTGGTGGGGGGGGGGGTGAAGGGAGGGAGAGGGGAGGGGGTGATGTATGAGAGAACACAGGAGGAAAGGGAAAGACAAACATGTATGAACATGCATGAAGCGCGGAGCGCTGTATACATAGAGCTATAGGTGGTGTACAACATGTGTGAATAAATAAAAAGTACACAGGTTCACACAACATGTAGTTTATTGATCCAAGAATTAAACGTAGAGTTAATCCCTAACCATTTGACGTAGAGTTTATTTCCTTTTTGTTTCAACACTTTTTCCACAAGATAATGCTGAGGAAATGCTGTTTTCTGAAGTTCATGGAGATAAAATCTACCTTTTATGGGTTGATGGTTGAGGTCCTCGAGTAAATAGGTGACTGGACTGTCCAAGTAGACTCGACGAATTCGAAATAGTTCAGTCCCCCACTGAGGCGTGTAGCCCTTATTGAAGGCAGACTTAAATTTGCTCACACGAACAAAATCCCCAATGTTCAGTCGGTGACGTTTAGGATCGGCTGTTTTTATGGGGTTAAACAGTTTATCCAATCGCTGAATATTTTTAGTCACGAGACGTGGCTTGGTCCCAATCGTTCTATGTTTGGTGTCATTGTAACGTGACACTAGCTCAGGTAACATGTCCAACCAGCGATAACTGCCCTGAGCGGTAAACGCTTTCCACATATGGGTTTTCAATGTTCGGTTGAACCGCTCGACCACACTGGCTTTGAGATTGCTGTACGTGGTGTAATGGTGAATATCCTTAGATTTGAGAAAACTGGAGAAATCCTTGTTGAAAAATTCTTTCCCCTGGTCGGTTTGTAGCAGCTGAGGTTGACGTTGGGAGTGTTGAATAATATGTTGAAAGGCCTTGGTAACTAGTGGACCAGACTTGCGACGCACAGGTTCAACAAAGGCCATTTTGGAATAGACATCAATGACGGTCAACATATAGCGTACACCGTCGTTAACGCCAGCATAGGGTATCATTTCAACCAAGTCAGCCTGCCAAAGTTCATCCACACCTCGTGAAATCACCTTGAGTCGTGGATAATGACGCCTAGCTGGGCGATGCAACTCGTGAGCAATACCCATTTTAATGGGTGAGGGCTTAAACAATAATTTTGGCATTTCGAAGTTCTTGTTCAATTTCTTGAATTTCCCAATCGTGACCGGTATGGCCAGCTTGACGTGAAGCATGCAACAACTGTAGCCGCTGGACGAGCTTATTGGGATTGTGCCAGTAGGCAACATCCACAAGGGGTTTTCATGGTTTAAATGTCACTCCCGAAGCGGACACTTTACGACGAGTACTTTGACTAGTGGGAAACATTTTTGCAATGATGGTTTTATATTTTTGAGATATATTGGCATTCACTTGTTGCGTGGGATTATACTGTCTTTTGTGAGCATGGGTATCCAATAAAATGGATTTATATTTGTCAAGGTCCTCTGACGTATAATCATGGGAAGAGGGGGTCCGAGAAAAGAGCAGCTTTAACAGTCCTGGCGTTAATTTATAGTTGATATTTTTAATGACAGCTTTAGTACGAGCAAATTTAATGGATGAATCGCCAATTTTAAAACTATCATCCTCATAGCGAACACCATACGTGGTATCTGTGTTTCCAATAAATAGATCGGTGAAATAGGGTTCCAATGTTGATCCATAATATTTTATTAAAATGGTTTTCAGTTGAGCTTTATGTTGAGGGGTGGCCAAGAGTTGTGAAAACGGAGACGCCCTGGAAGGGCAAGGTGTTTCGACCATGGCCAAGGATTTCTTTTTTCTCAAAAACTCTGCAAGGGGTGCGGCCTTTTTTTGAGGCGTAAACACTTGTTCCTCCTCATCCTCAACTTCACTAACACTAGTCAAATCTTCCACTTCCTCTTCCTCAGGGTCCTCGTGCAGCGTCTGCGTGGCTTGTGAAACGGTGGGTAGCGTTTCAGATGGCTTGAAAGAGGGTTTCAACATGGCTTTTAGCGGAGGTGCTAAATGTTGTTGAATAACCAAAGCATGATTGGCACGTGATTGTTTCAATTGACGAAACTTTTGGCGAATAGTATTTTTTGCTCTAATAATATGCTTTTTCAATTGACTCTCTGCTAACGCCATGGTGTCTTGACAAATGACTTGATGGGGAATGAGACAAGGCCTTAAATAGCAATAAAATGATCAAACCCTAAGCGATACCGTCCTTGGTTGAGTTCACTTTGTTTGTCAATCACTAAACAGGCATGACGTTGAGTGTTCCAGCACTTGGCACACAATTCTGTAAACATTTGAAAGGTCATATCCGGATTCACATGTTCATTATAAATGTGACGACTGTTCCTCTCGTCCTGACGAAATAAAACAATGACATTGGCATTGTCACGAATCAACTGTTTGGACATTTTAGAATACGTTTGCCCAAGATAGAAGCAATCGATATGTTTGTGTCGACCCATGCTGAAATAGCTTTGAATGATGCCTTGACGTTCAGTGGATACATCATCGAAAATCATGAGTGAATCAGGCTTTACTTCATCCGGTGAAATCACATTTTCTTGCATGGAAAATGTAAAATAACCCATATTCTCTTTTTGTAATCCAGACATGACTTGATCCAGAAACACGTAGAGGGGTTGGTAGAGAGATTTTGCAAAAATATAAATATTTTGAAAACGCAGACCATTGGGCGCTGTAATGAGCGTTAGCAAAAGATTAGTCTTTCCACAGCCGGAAGGCCCCACAATGATGCAGCGAATGGAAGATGGAAACAGTGAACCATGGCGTTGTTCACGTGATGTGGGACAGAGATGGGAAACCATGTCCCCCACGGGGAATGACTCTTGCTGCTTAATAATCTTCATGTCAACTAAGGCTTAGACAGGCTAGCCGGCTGTCTATATACAGGACACCGAACCTTGTCATAGAAACAGTAGACTGCTACTACAGGTTGACGATGGATGTCTTTGGACGTGCGTTGATGGCCAAAGATAGACCTGTCCTCATACATGATCCTAAACAGGAAACAGATCCTGCTAATAAACACTATGTGGATAGGTCAGTAGTGCCACGCACAAAACAGGGAGATTATGACTTTAAGGGAAAGCGGTTAACCCATGTAAAACATCCTCAAGTGTCTACAGACGTTACTACGAAAAAGTATGTGGATAACAAAGTGTATGAGTTTTATGACAAAGTGCCCCAGCTTACGGTGAATGGCTATAGCGCTAATCACCATCGGATTATTCACGTGGAAGACCCGCAAGACGAAGACGATGTTTGTACCAAGCGTTACGTGACCCATGAAATGAAAAGGCTTTATAAATTTATCCCATCTGTATTTTTAGTGTATCTGACAAATGAAAAATCTGTGAATGACAGAAACCATTTACCGCTAGTCCATGATCAGCACTTGACCTATGTGCTTGCTTCGGGTTTAAGCCACTATCGATTACACTATGATGGAACCATTCACATCAAATATGCCATACCTGATGAGAACCATTTACAAATAAAGATAAATGGTCATAGGATGTTGGTCCATGACCATGAAATGGTCAATGCAGGTGACGAATTATCCTTTTATCTCATGTTGACATGGGATGAAAAGCAAGCGGGGAAAACCATAAACGATTTCCCACTTTATGTGGAATTGGAATATACAGCCATGAAATAACCATCTGACGTTAGTTGTGATTTAAACTTTCGTGTGAAAGGTTGTTGGTCATTATCATCATGGTGAAACAAAGGTATGCAGTGAGAAAGACTAAAAAAAGGACTTTGTCCTTGGCAAAGCCAGGGTTTTCAACATTCGAGGACAAGCCCTTGCGAAAGAAAAAAAGAAAAAATAATGTATTGACCATAAGGAAAGCCCTTCGAGCAGCACAGAGACAGGTTATTCCAAAACGTCGGCGACAGGTTTCAAACCAAGGGCGAGTGATTCCAGTCCCCAAACGAGCGGGATTTTTACCTGCATTATTTGCCGGGTTGGCTGCTCTGGGCTCACTTTTGGGCGGTGCCAGTGCAGTGGCGAAAACCATTAAAGCCGCGCAGCAGGGCAAGCAACAACTCAAAGAAAGTCAGCGACACAATGAAACGATGGAAGCGATTGCCATGGGGGCTAGAAATGCCAATTTAAAGCCAGCCTTTTATCAACAAGGATTTGGGATTTCACCATTTCGAAATATTAAAAAAAAAAAAAAAATTTAACCTCTGCCATAGCGAGACATGCCCTGACGCATCAACAAGTGGAAAGCTATGCTAAACAACTAAAGCTTTCTCATTTTCGAGGTGTGTTTATGCGAAACCAATTACCCCCACGACCTTGGAAACAGGAATGTGCTGTTGTCAATTTGGATGATCACCGAGGACCAGGAACGCATTATGTAGCTTATGTCAAAGAGGGATCCACGGTATGGTACTTTGACAGTTTTGGGAATTTGCCCCCGCCCATGGAACTAGTGACCTATTTTGGAAACAGGATCAAGATATATTATAATGTGAAACGAGAGCAAACGTTTAACAGCCAACAGTGTGGACGTTTGTGTTTAATTTTTTTATATAAGACGCAGCATAAGCAAAAACGCCACCAGTATGTCGGCAGAAAGTAAAACGTTTACAGTGCATGGACGTGGACCTGAAGTCAGCCTAGACTTCTACCCGCCTATCGAATTGAGTGAAAAACCCTATGGTTTAGGACTTGTTTCTCTTGAAACGTACAATCGAATATACAACATACGTGAAAATGTGAACAACAAGTTTTACTATGACGATTCTGTGCTCACCTTGAACTCTGGTGGATACACGATCGATGATATTTATGAACACATTTATGTGGTGTTGATCAATCAATATGGTTTAAAGTCATTTCTCGACGGAACGCACAAGTTTGAACTTGTAGGAAATACCAACACTCATCGCTGCAGTATTTTCTCCTCATTCAACATTGACTTTAAAACACACCCCGATTCCATTGGTCCATTACTAGGATTTAAACCACGTGTGTTGGAGCCCAACAAAAAACATGAATCAGACCATGAAGTGAAATTCATTGAGGACCATCATGTGTCGGTGACGTGTAATATTATTAGCCAAGTGTACACCAATCAAGAACCATCGCATTCACTTTATGACTTTATTGTGACATCGCCCAATGGCTATATTATTCGTGAAAACCCTCCAGTGGTGCTTTTTCATGCTGTGGCTGTTGATAGTATTAGTAATATAACATTAAGACTGATCAATAGAGATCAACAACTCATTGATCTAGATTCTACCACACCAGTGACTTACAAGTTGGTGCTAAAGCCACTATGAAGTTTGTGTATAAAGCAACAACACCGTCTAGGAATGGTGTTAGTTGTTTGCCACGTGAATACACGTTAACATCTCAGAACAAGCAGATTTTACAGCATTTGGGTTACCACGTCAACCCTCATAATGAATTCTATCCTAGAGATAGCGAACCACATCGAAGAGCAACCAGGAGTGGTAAGAATTGATCTCCATTCCTATCAAGCTCAAACACCTGGACTCAATAACAATGATGAAATTCAATTTGTTATCAACAACCAAGATATTTACACCCTACCGCATGAAAGTGTCATTCAAATTGAAGGTCGGCTCACCAAAGCCGATGGCTCTACACCTACCACATCCAAGTTGGCCAACCATGGTTTAGCCTTTCTGTTTTCTGAAGTGCGATATGTCATTAACGATATCGTGGTGGATAGCACTCGAAATGTGGGCATTTCCAGTGTCATGAAACTATACCCCTCTTATAGTGAGGAAGAAGGTAAAACACTTTGCATGGCAGGTTGGTGTCCTGACTCGACCAATGACTGGATGGTACACACCGATGGAACCTTTACTGGATATTTACCTCTTAAACTGATTTTAGGCTTTGCTGAAGATCACCAACGCATTGTGGTCAACGCAAGGCAAGTGCTTTATTTGGTGAGAGACAGGAGTGATAATAATGCACTCAAGGGAGCTGACAATGCCCCCATCGATTCAAAAGTTCAACTACAACGCTTGCTATGGAAAGTGCCTCATGTGACCCTTGAAGATAACAAAAAACTGGACATACTCAAAATGGTAAAGAGAGATATGCCTCTACCCATGGAATTTAGAAGCTGGGCACTCCATGAGTATCCGCTATTGCCCACCACCAACACACACAGTTGGTCTGTAAAAACAGCTCGCTATACAGAGAGACCTCTCTACCTGATCGTGGGTTTTCAAACGAATCGCAAGTATCAACAAACCAAAGATGCCACGCAATTTGATCACCTGCAACTGAGAAATGCACGTCTTTTCCTCAACGGAGCTGTGTTTCCCTATGAAGGACTGGATTTGGATTTTTCAAAAAATAAGTTTGGCCCCCTGTACGACTTGTTTTCTAAATTTCGATGGTCGTATTATCAAAAAGAGAACGGCCCCATGCTACTACCCCAAGCGTTTAAGGCAAGAGCACCACTGATTGTTTTTGACTGTTCTTACCTGGAAGAGTCTGTCAAGCCATCCAATATCGACATTCGACTAGATTTTGAAACGCATGACAATGTACCAGCCAATACGACGGCCTACTGTCTGATTATTCATCACAAACAAGTCAACTATTATCCACTGTCCAACCAAGTGACAAGTGTATAAATAACAGCTCAACCCACGTTAAGTCGCTCAGTCATGTCTTGCTTTAAAGCCTCAAGAGACGTTACATCCATGAATTTAAACTCTGAGGAACAACGTTTCAAGACTTTTGCCACATGGCCAGTGCCTTTCATAAACCCTCAAGCCTTGGCGGCTGCTGGATTCTACTATTTAAAAACAAGAGATGAAGTGAAATGTGCCTTTTGTCCCATCATCATAGACCAATGGCAGGAGGGCGATGAACCCATGCAGGAACATCAGCGCTGGTCACCCACCTGCCCCTACCTGTACAGAATGAAAGTGGGAAATATACCCTGTCATTCAAGCTATCCCTCACTTGTGTCTCTGGGTGATGAAAAAAAAACAAGTTACGATACATGTGGGCCGTATGGTATCCATGGTGCTTCGGTGAGCAGCTCACCATCAAAAACACCTAGTTTAGAGACATTGGGACATCATCGGTGTTATGGACGTTACAAACACAAGAGACTATATTGTTGTATCAGTTGCTATCGTCCTTATCCTAAAATGAGAAAAGCCTGTAAGACGTGTTATGATAATAAAATGATGATGTAATTCTTATATTCTTATTTTTGCATGTCCCCCTGTCCTACCCTAACCTCAATTTGAAACTAGCATGGAAGGTAAGTCCATGCCATGATCACACGTGATCGTCAGTCAGTCGTCAGTTGAACTTGGTCCAGGCAAGCGTCAACATGTTGCGCACACTCATTGTGGATTGCCAAGGGTTTAAAATTGGTGACAACAAATTTATATTTAAACAAGTGGCCATAATCGATTGTACCACGTTTTGGATATCGCAAGCTACGCATTTGCTATTTAAACCACCCCATGCTTTTGATTTGTTGTGTGAAAAAGACCGTAAACAAACCCAGTGGATTGAAAATCATAGGCAACTAGACTGGAGTCAGGGAACCATTTCCTATAAATATTTGGACGTGGTCATGAAAGCACACTTGTCCTCGGCCAATGTGGTATTTGTGAAAGGTAGTGAAAAACGTCAATGGTTGCAACCATTTTTGGCGTCTTACTGCCAATGTATCGACCTCATGGAGTTGGGCTGCCCCTCCCTGCAAACGCTCATGGATACTTGTTCCTATGGCAACATTACCCATACAGCCCTATCACATGCGTGGCATCTCTTTCATTGGTTAACCACTCATGCCTGCTGGGAGTTGTTGAACAAAATTATAACTCAAGATTTACCTGTGAATGACGTCAGTGAGATTTCTACAAGCGACGTGTAAACATCTACAGCACGTGATACCATGGAGAAAGGCAATGCTACGGACAAAGCCATCGGCAAGTTCTTTGTGTGCAAAAAGAAACTAGACAGTTTTACCAAAGAGGAACTCTTGGCGCTGCCCAAGTCGTTCATTTATTATGTGGCCGCCAATGCAGTGAAAGAAATCTGGCAACATGTACCAAAATCATGGACTCAAGACCCTGTGTTGAGTGAATTGCAACCCTGTACGGATTACGATCACCATAAGCAAGTGGCCATGGCAAAAATACCGTCTATGCGTCAGTGTGCGACTTGCCAGCTAGTGAAACTGTATCACGGTCATAAAAGTCCATGTAAAGACTTTGTTGAATCATTCCACGAGTGTCATGGCGAGAAAAAGCAACAACAACAACAAACACAAACATCGTCCACAGAGGAGGAGGAAGACCAAACCTTTTTACCATCGATGGAAAAGGATATGCCAGACCTGTACTGGCAATGGCGTCATTGACAAAGTGATTCAATACTTACCTTTCGAAATCCATCTTCCAGGTTATCGTTTTTGCGGCCCTGGAACTCGTCTCGAAAAACGTTTACAACGTGGTGATGTACCCATTAATCTTTTGGATCAAGCATGCAAGGAACATGACCTTTCTTATCGCCATAGTCATCCTGGTTTAAGACATGTGGCAGATAAATTGTTATTGAAGAAAGCTAAACAACGTTTCACATCCAATGATGCCTCAGTGGGTGAAAGAATGGCAGCCCTGATTGTCATGAGTGCTATGAAAGGAAAGTTGATGATGCATGGACATAAACATTGAGGAGTGAGGAATTGGGATTTGTTTGTATTCTATTTTTCTTTTGTCAATTCACTATGACTATGAAATAAAAAACAAAGGTATACCAGAGCACGATGATTTGTGTTTTTATTATTTTTAAAAATCGTGATGTTGATGGCTGATTTTTTCATTTTACATATTTCACACATGATGAATTCCACACACAGCCATTTGTCATTTTGCAATTTACAGTTTTTGAAAACGTTCGTTTCAAGTTTAACGTTTTTGATGAGATGGATTTTTTCCAGTTTGTTGATGACACATTTTAAACAATGTCCGTTTGAAGTTTTTGAATTGTCAAATTTCACACATGCCCATTTCCAGTTTTTAAAAATGTCCGTTTTAAGTTTTGCTGTTTTGGTGATATGGAAACATGGAATTTCCATTTTGCTGTTTTCACATTTTTCCATTTGGTGTATGTCGAAAGTTGAGATTTGACAATGATGTTGATGCGAGTGCTTGACCTTGATAATACTGCAATGTGTTGATGTGTGTTTGGAGAAACGTCGAGGTCTACGACTACTGCAGGTAAGACTGTTTTTACAAAAATAATGTCTATTGTCTGCCACATTTCAATGAAAAAACGAAACTATTTAAAACAAAATGAGTATATAAGTGACCATTTACCCCCTCCCCACCCACCCACCCTACTTCATCGTGTTTGCTCTGGTCAATCATACACACCAGTTTTCTCTCTCTCCACTCATACATTCACACCTGTCTTTGGGAACAAACACAACCACTTTATTTATTCCCAAAAGCACATTCTTGACATGTACACTCATCCCAAAAGTACTTTTTTAGTTTATCATTTTACTATTTCAAAAAATAATTAAATACTAGTTATTAAAGTTACTAAAAATACTATTACTCATTACATATTTACAACAAAAAAACTCAATTTTGTACAGCGTTAAAAGAATCATACTATTTACCAATCAAAAAATTTTTAAAAAATAAGGTTGCACACAACTTTTTTAAAGAGCAAAAGGTCCAAGTGGGTTGCCACTATTTACAAAATCTATTATTTACAATGACAAGAAAACAATATTTACAAAATTCTAAATCTACAAGTTACAAAAAGCCATGTCCCATAAACGATTAAACAATGAAATCACACCTCCTCTTCCTTGCGATCATAACCCCAGGGCAGGCTGGTGAGCAGGTCATCAGCCCACACACGCTTGTTATCCATGGAAGCTAGGGTGCGTTTTCTCTGTTCCACAAGATACAAATGATGGTTGCTGGATTGTATCCTGCACTGTGTATGAGACATAGCTTTGCCAGTGCTTAAAACCGCTAGGTAATCGTCTACACGTAGCGATTTTACCACTGCCCTACCTACACCTTTTGCTCTCTTGGCTTCCTTACAGTCGAGTGTGCGATAAGCATACATTTTCGAAGCCAAACCTACGAATTCCGTCATAATGGAATCACCGCATTCATCTTTTAAAACGCCCATTTTCTTTTTGTTTTTTATGGGCAGCTGAAACACGTTGTCAGCACTATAGCAAGAGGTGTCGAACCAGTCACTATGTTGCCTCATGACGTCATAGGGATTGCAGTGGCGAATGTGGTAAATGAATGAGTCCGTGTCCATATACAAAAGAGAGACGTCCTCAAAATGGCGTTTGGCAAACTCATAGTGGAATCGATACATGACCGATTTAGAAAAGTCTAAAATGACTTGACCCAAGTAAATGGGTTTATCCATGGTCACGCTGGTCTTACTCATTTCAATAGTAGCCAAATCCTCATCGATAATTTTGATCGATTTGAAATTTGGCTTGGCAATGTACCGCCGGGCACCCCACTGCCCCTCCCAGACATTCACCAATTTAATGTCACGGTATTTGCGGACATTCTCCATAGACTTGCCATAGATGCAGTTGTTCATTAATTAAAAAAAATTAATTTCAAACTGCTGTGTTGCCATTTGTCGGTGCTCTGTGTTGAGTCGCATGTATGGCTCAAGCCATGCTTTTTGAGCAAAAGAAATACCCCTGTGGACTTTCTTCAACACCAAGCCTTGGGCGAGGCATTGCACCAACATTTGGATATGTAGCACATACCGATTTTTGTTGTAAAGTGTGCCCATGAGTTTTTCAGTTTTCACTTTACTGTCAGGGGGAACCATTTGCTCAAGGCAGAATGGGAAATCGGCATGTTCATCATACAAGGATGAGGGATATTCAATATCCACTTCTAGCACATATCCACGGCCTGTTTCTTGGCTAGCCATGTTCACATCAAATTCTGACACTTGTTTGTCTGTCAGCCAAGCAAACTTCCCATAAGGCAAAGGCTGACTCATGGCGTAACCGTACAAATTATTCACGTCATAGTACATTAAGTACGATTCTGGTTTGTCTAGTGAATAATCAGGCATGTAGACATTGTTCGCTTCGGCATGGCGCTGGTTAAGTGACACAAAGCCGCCACGAATGCCCTTTTCAAAAAATAGAACCATGTCTACGTCAGTGAGTAAATCCAATTCCACTTGAGTGTATTTCAAAGCGGCATCAAATGAGAGTCCAGGACTCGTATAATAGTGAGCCGGGTCAAGACCGTAAATGTGTTGACACAACTCACGGAATTTTTCAAACACATCAGTGAGCAGCAATACATCCAGTTTTAGGTAATGCAAGGCATATTCACTTAGCGTGTTCATGCCAAACACTCGCCAAACTTGACATGCATGTGCATAGTCTTCATCGGAAACGGTACTGCGTGTTAGTTTGGAGTAAAATTTCTCTTGTGGTGGGAGTTTTCTTTGCTTTAACACGTCCCAGCTGTTGCAGAAATCATACGGGAATATACCTTTCCGAATGCACAATTGAAATTGCTCAGGATCATTAAAATGCATTCTAGTATTTTTTAATTCCTCCTCATTCAAGCCATTCACAAGGCTGTCTAGCGAGGATGCCATAAACTTAAAGGAATCCAAAAATCGAATGCTAAAGTTGCTCAACCTCCATGTCAGGGCTGTAAAACGCTCATGGTTTTGGGGGATAATGGTAAACGAGCCCTTGTTGACATGACCCAATTCACGAATCAAAAACTGAATGTCATAATTTGCCAGATTGTGGAAAAAGACACTGATGAAACGAGGAGCCGGAAAGTTCAAGTTACATTTACTATGCGCAGCTCCACGAAACTCCCCTGTAAAATGCGAGTGGTCTCTGACTTTTTCCTCTCCACTTAAAATAGGCCTTTCACAAATATGGCATGTCATGGCATGCTCAAACTGCTGCTGCTGTTCTGGAGATAGGCTCATGGGTACTGGGTGGTCCAGTAATTCCTGTACATGGTCGGCCAACTTGACAAGTTCATCCAAGAACCATTTGGCACAATCTGGCCCCTCACGGTATTTGTATACGGATTGTGTGGGGTCATAGGCACACACCACATTAAATCCTATGGCAAAGGGTTCATGTTTTTGAATGGGTGTGGTTGAGCTCATGGAGGGATCTGGTTCACATCCCGCCATGGGTGTAGTGAGAGCTTCAAAATCTGCATATACCACATAGGGAACAGTGTCACGCTTATGAATGTCCTTATACTTTAACACAGCCTTGTCCCCTTGTGGCAATATCAATCTCACCGCTTCCTGAGAAACACAATCTACCCTATGACGTTCTAAGAGCATGGGGGTTGTAAAATATTGCAAGCAACGGTCGCAAATATGTGTTTTATGTCCATGCTTAGACGTTTGACTGCTTAGCAATCTACTCAGGCTTTTAATGAGGCAATAGTGATTCACCTCTCCTACAGATAAATATAAAAGATGAATGTGGTGTCGTTTCGGTTCTTTTGTGGCATAAAGAGGACCCACAATCACATTACCATCAAGGCCATAGACCATGAACGAAAAGTCTTGGTTATCTTGTTCAAACCTATGGATCTCGGTTAAGTCCATAGGGAACGATACTCGAGTTAAATTTAAAGTATGTTTCAATTCATTAAACTTGGCCTTGTACTTTCCCGGTCTGTAACAATGCTGTTGTACTGGCTGCAAATACGCAGCCACAGACCACAGAAAGCAATCATTGTCACGATTCTTTATATTGACCACAGCATTTTTCGAAGCTATGGCTGGTGGTGTTTTAATGTAGCTAGACCCAGCATTCAGCGGGTTGAATTGACAAATGTTGATTTGTAAATAATGAATTTTGTCTAAGGCAAGGCCACTCGGTCCTTGTTGCAGTTTATCAAATTTTGATAGCAAGGCATTCACCACGTGGGTTTCATACCACTGTTCCAAATTATGGGCTATGAATAGCTCTTGCATTTTACTGCAAATATAAAATGTCTCTTTATGCTCTACGTCCTTCTTTTTATATATGAAATCGCAAACCAGTTCTGCATTCACCTTTAAAGCCATATGCAACCTTTGCGCTGTACAAATTTCAATATTAAAAATTTCAAAACAAGATTCTAAAAATTCTTTGGGAATCAAACTTTTTCTAACATTGACCACGCGTCCAGAGCACACACGCGATTTGAAACAACTATTTAGGCGTTCCCAAGTTAGGCTATCGGTAGCAGTGGCAAAAGACATTATTTTGAAAGAACACTCTCACCTGAGTTTTCAGCTGTAGACTGCTTGACAATGATTCCACTCTAAAGCCACTTGGTTTTCAACTGTATTTGCAATAGCAGTGAACCTTTTGTTTTCCAAATATCTAAAAAGAAATAAAATAAACCACCATAAGTATATCCATTCCATATAGTTTATGCATTTCATAAACAAAACAAAATCAAACAGGTTATATATATATAAAAAACAAATCTCACCTTGACGTGTAATGCTTTGCTATATTCCCGTCTCGTGGGCTAGTGTGGAAATGGTTTCCTCTTCTATCGGTCTGTCTTTCTCTTTCTTTAATATATTTCCCACAGACACACGACAAGTAGGCTATACACGTTATCTGCAAACAAATAAATAAATAAATAAAATCATTAATTACCTAATCAATAAATAATTGCATGTATTTATATAAAATCAATAAATATATAAATGAATAAATATATACCTACCCCACAACAAGGTTAAGTATTTTCCACCAACACCAAAACTGATAAACAAGACCAAGGGTATCATGCAACGCAGTGTGTTCAAAGGTAGTCACCTAAGTGAGCGTGGAAATGATAACAACATATCTTTATATATGCTACGTTGCATGTATAATCTTTTTTCCCACGCTTAGAACATTCTCTTATCGTGCACGTGGACAGCTAACGTCCCAGGCGAACACCTGTGGCGAATCAAATTTCACATGAACTTGCATTTTGTCACGTACGAAGCAAAACAGGATGTAACTTGTTAACAGTTATCGCGCACGTGGACAGATAACGTCCCAAGCGAACACCTGCGGTAGATCAAATTTCACGTCAACTTGCATTTTGTCACGTACGAAGCAAGACAGAATGTCACTGGTTTAGCATGCCTGTGGTTTCACACATGTGTGCACGCCTTTCGCACTTCCCTGCCACCACGATGGTCAGATTATTTCACCTTCAAGCGTCACCTGTTGTCAAGTCAGATCAACGCCATCCAATAAGCTCAAATGGCATTCACCTCCTGCTCGTTTGTTTTCGGTACTCGCTTCGACCAACATAGAACCAAGTTCTCATCACCGTTTACACGTTAAAGGTGTGAAAAAACGTACCCTCGCTCTTTCATACACCGACCCGTCGAAATATCAATTGATCTATTGAACACAGCCACCGTGGTCAGCGACAGGTTCGTTGAAACACACACATACCCAGCCGTATCGTCTCTCTCAACCACCACGCTTTATAAACATTATAAACAGGTAACGGTAAAGAATTTTTTTTCAACATGTATGGCGTTAGGCCCTTTGTGAATTATTTTTTGGAAACAATATCTACCACATTTGAAAGGGGGCGTTAGCCCGAGTCCTAGGACACCTCGTACACATCTCTAGCGTTATTGGTTCGTGAGATATCGGCAAAAATCACAAAAAACACGTGTTTACCCCAAAATCGCGTTTCCAAAATTTTAAAAAATTACAACGAGTGGTCTATAGCAAAGAGGACGTCTGCCCGAATCCTTGGACCCATCGTACATGTCTCTAGCGTTATTGCTTCGTGAGATATCGGCAAAATCACAAAAACACGTGTTTACCCCAAAACCGAGTTTCCAATTTTATTAAAAATTATAACGAGTAGTCCATAGCAGAGAGGACGTTACCCCGAGTCCTTGGACCTGTCGAACACGCCTCTAGCGTTATTGGTTCGTGAGATATAGCAAAAAGTCTAAAATCACGTTTTTACCCCAAAAAGACTGTGTTTCCAGATTTTCACCTTTTCAACACCGACATTCCCGTAAAGAGCACGACGAGACGAAAAAAACGAATCCAAGCACGCCCTCCTAGCATCACTCCTTCCATTCCAAGGTCGCAGGGGCTCACCACTTGCTTTTGGAAGCAGCTTTGTCACTACCACACTACTGCAGGTTTTCATCCTAGAGACTTGAAATTTATTTTGGGGGTAGAGGGGGTAGGGACCATTGATTTACGTTAAACAATTTTTTTTGTAGAGTTCCTAGTTTCCAAAATATAGGATTTTCAAAATTCGAGTGTTTTCAAAAAAATATAAAAAATAAAAAAGTTTTATTGCAAAAAATAAAGGTCATAAAGACCATTCGTTTGAGCCATGGCACAACGTTCTATCTTGTTTGGTTTTCAAGCTATAGCCTATTTTCGAAAACGAAAAATTTAAAAAAAAAATTGAAAAATATAATACATGGTCCATAGGAAAGAGGACGTCAGCCCGAGTCCTAGGACACCTCATTTCTCAACATCCGACCATGCGTTTGAGAGATATTTAACATGGCTGAGGCTTAGTAGTGGTAATAAGGGGGTTCTAGAGTGGCTTGGAATCGGCATCACCCCCCTACTCACGACGTCGCAAAGCCTCTAGAATGAATCAACAACAAAAACAACAACAACAACAACAACAACAACAACAACAACGTTTCCTCCTGAAGTGTTAAGGGCAGATGCCCTCGTAGTTCCGCCCCTTAAATCAACAATAACTAACTCCACCTGAAGTGTTGCGCCTCAGCTCTTTCCTTGTTTAGAGACAAACTTTAGAGCAGACATGAGCAATCTTTTTAGGGTCAGCCGCAGATGCAATGGAAAATAAATTAACACATGTTTACAAACAGATTATAAACTTTTTACTTCTGAATGTTAAATCAAACAAAACTTATAGGCTATAATGGTAGAAAGGAAAAAATATAACACACCTTCATTATTTGTTAGAAGAGGAAGGAGTATGTGATAAGTGAAACTGTGACTGTGCTTCTAAAAAATGTTAGCCTACTTTTCACATTTTGCAAAAATGAGGAAAAAGTAGACTTATGAGATCGGGCAAATGTCTGTCTGTCTGTCTGTCTGGCTGGCTGGCTGTATGTGTGTATGTGTGTGCCCCCCTATCAACTCCTAAACGGCTGCAGCAATCGAAACAAAATTTGGTAGGAGTAAAGATCTATACCTGAATATCTCACGACCATATTTGAAAATGATGTCAGTGCTACCAACTGCTGAAGAATCGCAATTGAAATTTTAGCTCCATGTTGGATATCTTGGAATGTATGAATGGGAGCTAATTTCAAAATTGACACACGTATAGATAATTATATTTCAGTTTGATTTTCAGGAGTGTTGCCAAAATGATTCTAAGCCTGCTGATAGGTCCAATATTTAAATGCATATAACTTCTATACTATCAATTGGATTTCAACGACATTTTGTATGCAATATGTGTACATAAACAGATATGACTGAGCGTATTCTTAAGAGCCACCAGAGCTGCCAACTGTTAATAATTTTTCTCTCTATTCTTTTATCCAAATACCAATATATCAGAAAGTATGCAAGCCGAGAGCTCTAAACTATGCACACGTATAGTACCTGACATTCTAGATTAATTTGGAGTAACTTATGTACGTCAGTGCTACCAACATGATTCTAAGCCTGCTGATAGGACCAATTTTTAAATACATGTAACTTCTATACTATCAATTGGATTTCAACCAAATTTCGTATGTGCTATGTATACCATAACAGATATCACTATGCTTATTATTAATAGCAACCAGGGCTGCCAACTGTTAATAAATGCTGTCTTTATTTTTTTAGCCAAATATTAATATATCAGAAAGTATATAAGCCAACAGCTTTAAACTTTGCACACGTATAGCACCTGACATTTTAGATTAATAAGGAGAAACTAATATACGTCAGTGCTGCCAACATGACTCTAAGCCTGCTGATAGGTCCAATTTTTAAATACATGTAACTTCTATACTAACAAATGGATTTCATCCAAAATTGGCACAACAACATATCATAATATTTCAGATTATTTCTGACCAACGCATGCATGACATTGTTGCCAACATGATTTTACGCGCGCTGATAGATCCAATGTCTAACTGCATGTAACGTCCATGCTATCCATTGGACTTCAACCAAATATTGTATTCTGCACCTTAAGAGATGGAACTTACAATATATTCAGTCACCAGGGCTGCCAACTGTAGTGTTCTATTAGGCTACAGGTATATTTCGAACTAATTAGAAATTTCGATATTACCAACTTAATTTCGCTACTTTCCTAGCTAGATCTATATAGATTGGCAAGAATCTTAAATTTTTAGAAAAGTAGGCTCTTTAGTTCGTCACGGAACTTCTTGTTCATAACCTGGTTGAAACTGGGATGAGCTGATTCTTAGTAGCGCAGCTAAAGGGTGGTCTGTTAATCTATTTCTGACGCTATTTTTGCGAAGCTTCGTTGTAGATAACACCTGTTCACAGATATAGGAAGATGCGAACATGGCAGTTATCTTTTGTGCATGAGATTTCAAGATTGGGAAGCTTGATTTTGGTAGGGCTCAATTTTTGAAACGTTGAGGAATAGTTGCTTCAATTCATTGTTACATTGTAACTCAATCAGTTCTAGCTGCAACTCTATTACACAATAGTACATTATGCAACGAGCCTATAATGGCAATAATTAAGACACGAGCCTATGCTAGTTCTATAATTTCCATACGAGTGTCTTAATTACCATTATAGGCGAGTTGCATAAGACTGTTTATGTTCGACGATAATTATTACAACTTTTTTGTGTTCGAACATAAATATTCATAAATATCTGTCGAGATTTCGCCAGTTTTATGTACTGAACAGAGCGCATGGGACGCAGACAATGCCTTGTATTTGACCATGGCCTCGTCGATTACCCTACTATGGCACTAGGCCAAGCAGTGAAATTTAAATTAGAAGGCCTTGGGACTCAACGCAGGTGCGATGCTATCGTTATCTAATTGGTCAAACAACTGTTTCTTGAGCTCTGATTGGAGGGAGAAACTGTTAATGAGCCTCATTATAGTACAGGTTTCTGACATATAATAGTCAGGTTCGAACATAAAACACATCAACACAATGAGATTGAAATAGGTTTTCACTTCTAGGTTCACAGAACAGTAAATATGACCTATGTGTAATTGTAGGTAGCATAATTCGAAACAATGTCGCGAGCCGGATTAGATTAGCTCAAGGGCCGCACTTTGCCAATGAATGGTCTACTTATTGAATTGATATCCGAGCTAAATAATCTATTCCAGGACATTCTCCACGTAATTGAAAATACTCCACGGAGTCACTTCCCAGAATGCCCCGGCCTACGGGTAAATAAACTTAACTTATCTTGGAATTTAAATTCTCTTCTCATTTGACATGCGAAACTGATAACCTAGTGTTGCACGAGCTAACATAGATGCTGAATGTATATTTCAGGATATTCTGAGAATAGTGTATCTAATAATATTGATAGTGCAGTGTTATGAAAAGTTCAAAGATGAACTTCACAGTGAACAAACATACAGTATACGTCATCTTGGGTTACAGAATGGCATGTGGTGTACTTTATACGATCAATTATCAAACATAGAATTACAAAAACTACAGTAACGTTGGTAGAGAATATGTTGTTGCTTATTTTAGGGACTGTGAATCGAAGTCATATAGCACTGTGTACAGTGAAACCTCTATTAAGAGACCAGTGACAGTTCCATGGAAAACTGGTCTTTTAGAGGGGTGGTCTCTTGATAGGGGTGGGCATTAAAAATAATTTTATACTGCATTATTATTAAAGTACAGTTGTAACACAAACTTGATTACAATTTATCTGCATTGGTTCACATTTAGTACAACTAATAACAATTAGTCATTTTCTGAGCTCTGTCATTCAAAAAAATCACGAATTGCTCTCTGTTTCAGATTAGCACATCTTTTTTTTTTAACAATTTCACTTCCCAGAATACCTCTGAGTGAGTTCGAAAGACCATTAATTTGTTCTGGGTTCGAACAATCTTCTAGGAGTCCATTTTTTGTATTTTTATACGTTACATTACACTTTTTCTAATGACATTGTATACTGATGCAGTTCTGTGCCAACAGAACCATTGTTTACATCATCACCCTCATCACCATCTCCAATGGGAAGGCAGACGAGAAGTGGTCTTTTGAAAGAGGTCAGACTGAGAAAATGCCTGGTCTTTGGTCGGGGAGAGGGGTGGTCCTTAAATAGCGGTAACAAATACATTGACCTTATGAGGTTTTAAATCGGTTCCAAGAAAAATGGTCTTTAAGAGGGGTGGTATTTTAGGGAGGTTTCACTGTATTTGGATGTGTGTGGAATGTGTGTTATTGTGGTAGCAGTATTAGTGTGTGTATTTGCAATTCAGGCGAGGATTGGGAAGGAGGTGGCCGTGGTTTTACCGTAGGAACTATCCCGGCATTCGCATGGAGTAGAAGTGGGAAACTAGCTCAAGGACCGTACTTGGCCCGCGGACCGTACTTTATCCATGACTGTTTTAAGGACTCCCGGGTTTGAGTATCGACACGTATAAGCCGAACTAATTCCCTGTTTCTAATACCTTGCCAGTTCTTTGACCTAGAAAGGATTAAATCGACTTCATGAATTGAGTCGTTTATTTATGACGGTAAGTGGAAGCATAAATATGCCAAGTGGATGATTCTCAGAGGAGGCTGGAGATAATTTAGAATTAAATAAGTTATGGAGTGGAATGTGCTCTCCTGGTTGGTATTCATATATTTAAATTAGTCTCCTTGTGAGGCAGCCGATTGTGGCAGTACCAGGAACAGATCTCACTGGACAAGCGTATCTTGTTCAGGCTGCTTATTCATAATTCTCCATTCATCACTGCTGCGATCTCAAGGATCGTACAGTAATTACACGGACTATCCATCATCTCATGCGGGCGAACACTATCATATCTGTCCGTATGCCAAGTCCGTATGGGTCGTCCATACTTGGAGATAACAATTAAATTAAATCGTTAAAATCGGTACAACAACAATTAAATTCGTCTTGGTGCACCAAGTCAGGTTCATCAGCGGGATCTTGGTCCACCCTGCCATGAATGCTAACATGTCCTCTTTTTGGAACCTCTCTCTCTATATATATATATTTCCACAAGGACATCCGCCCGGCATTCCGGGAGACCATACATATCCAGAATAATACACAGTGTAGGTACATTGTTGACTCTAGAGTACATAATACACATTACGATACACCATATAAATGGTTATGTAGCATGTGGATTGAAGCTCTCAATATGCCCAAGCAGATCTTCTCAAGATCATCCTCGATGATACCAAGCTTCTTGAGGATATCCACGACGAACTTGTAAGATGTTCCACGAGCTCCGAATAGAAGGCCATCCACTTTCCATGCATTTTTAGGTAAGTTATATCTCTCACTCAAGTGAGGTATGCATGGTCGGTAAATAGCCTCTTTTTCCTCGTTGACTCGTACGGCTTGCGGAATGTCCACTTCCATTCGTACCGTGGGGTCCAGGACCAAACCCCTTCCGTTCTTCCTGTCAATGGCAACGACATCTGCTCTACAAAACGTTATCCGCATCCGTTCCGCATCCGCATGACTGGTATCCGTATCCGCACGTTTCTTATCTTAATCTACTGGCATTACAATACCATTTTAAATAGGTAAGATATTAAAGTAACACATTTAGATATTTGGGGAGAAAATCGTTCCCTTATGCTATGTAGGCCACCGTATGTCATGTGCTATGTTTAAAATGAATGTTATACAACTAGAATTGCAACCCTTTTTAGTTAATGTTGGTGTTCTTTGTGCTTAAAGTCATTTTTTTTAGCGTATGGCTTTTTTTTTAAGTGCTGGGAGTGTCCGAGGACATGTTCGGCTCGCCAGAGTTAGTAGCTGCTTCTATGCGGACACCCATGGGATGAGCTACAAGTACCGTCGCGTGTGGAGTGTTCTCTGGGGAGGAAAGTGTGAATGTAAGGGTTAGGAATTGGAAGGTAGAGGCTGTGGCTTATAGTTAGGGACCAACCCCGGCATTTGCCTGGAAGGAAGATGGGAAACCACAGAAAACCATCTTCAAGGTTGCCGGCGGGGGGATTCGAACCTCCTCGCCTCCCGGATGTGAGTGACTCCCTGCAGCCACGCCGTAACGACCACGGCCAACTCACCCGGTATAATTTGAATGAGATTAACGTAAATCATCATCTTACATTCGCCATGAGAAAACCATATTGGAAAAGTATGATATGTCATAAACATCCGGGTCATAGTAATGATATTCTACAAGTTCGGATTGTTTTCTAAAAACTATCCACAAATTTACTCTAAACGTTATCCGCAGCTTATCCGCTATCCGCACAGCCATTCATGGCGAAAAACTTTGCGGATATCCACATCCACGCAGGGCATTATCTATAGGTAAATACAAGTTGTGGGAGGTCTTGGTTCCCAAAGCAAAATTGCACAACAATGTGCTACAAGTATGGGATATAGTGCAAGATGCAGTACCCCAGCAGTGGTCCGGGCAAGGTATCCTAACACCCCACTGAAGAACCTCGCGCAGGGAGCCTTTCCCTCTACTTAATAGTCATCACCAACATTATCAAAATCCCACTCGAGTCACCCTGGTGTGGTTTACAAGCCTCCTCTACTCCTTTCAATTTTTCCTGTTCCATCACTTCTGCCACATCCAATCCAGTTTCTCCAATGTCCTTCAAAAATTTTACCAACCACCTTCTTCTCGGTCTTCCAACTGGTCTCTATCCCTTGACTTCTCTTTCTAATTCCCTTCTTGCTACTCTTTCTTTACCCATTCTTTTTACATGTCCGAACCAACGTAACCTTGCTTTCTGTATCTTCTGATTTAACAGTTCCATATTAAACTCTTCTCTGATTTTAGTATTTTGAATTCTATCCCTCCTTGTCTTTTTAGCTGAAGTTCTTAAAAATTTCATTTCTACTGCTTGTATCTTACTATTTTGCCAGTGTTTCCAGTCCAAATGTTACAATTCGTATGAAATACTGTTTATATAATATTCATTTCGTTCTCTTGGGTACTTTGTCATCCCATAAAAGTTCTCTGACTTGGGGATAAAATGTGGTACCTTTACTTAGTCTGTTATTATTTTCAATGTTGATGTCATTACTTCCATTTATTGACGTCCGAAACGGGGGAGGAGCTTACGGTCAGCTGTTTGCAATATGGCGGCGATATAGTGACGTGAAGTAATTGGGTGTGCGTTGGTTATGGCTTCAAATTTATGATGGCAAAATACTACATATTTCCTTTCATTGATAGAAATATTTTTATAATCAATTTAAATGCAGTGCCTAATTACTACCAGTTAAAAATATTACCCACATGTAGATAGTTAATTTACTGTCTGCTGTTACATATATGAAGCCTGTACTTGGGAGCCTAGCGGTATCGATGTTTTTATTAATTTCACAATATATATACCTCACATAACACAAAGGACGACTCCCTGATAATAAATTGAATCAAGCAACCCTGAATTTGCATGAATGTTTTGGGTTAAAAGAAGCGTTACTTGGGATGCTCAAATCATACTTCAATATTGCTAATATTGACCTACATACTTGCTGTTCAAAGGCAAGAATGTTAATGTGTTAATCTCTTGCCACAGGCAAGTTAAAATGGAGACATCCTCTTTATCAATATATTTAATTAAATATTTAAAATACAGATATTTAACAAAGCTGGAGTCTCCATTTGAACTTGCCATAAGCAAACGGAACAGATCAAAAACAACACTTTAAGCCAAACCAAATTCACTCCTCAGCTCGACATAAACCATAATACCAATTAAAACCTATACAAAACATACTCTCCTTACTGTTGTACAACTTTCAAACCAACTATTCGCACTCAAAACTATAAAACCCTGAAATGGGACCTAATTAAAGTTAGAATAGCCTAGGCCGATCCGGTCTCCTGCTACATTACCACATAGCCTATGTATACTTAAGATCACTATAACTTGAAAATTACGGCTAAGTGACCTATCTGCCTGAGTAGTATAGGTGTTGCCGGCATGCCTGGGATGATGGGTCACCAAACCGGTACTTAAAACTAAGATTTTACATTTTAATTAACTAAATTCAACAGTGGGGAGATCATAGCCAAAAAACACAATTTAAGACAAATCGTACTTCAATGACCTACATACTTGCTGTTCAAAGGCAAGAATATAAATTCTCTGGCAAATTAAGGCTAAGAACAGCATTTTTCTTAAGTTTTCTAACCATTCGGCTATTGTCAATCGGAAGAACCCCTAAAATAAGTTTACGAAGAGCGGATTACATTCTTTGTACGCCACAGAAGTAATAGGCTATAAGTTTATCAGTATTTTTGATGTAGCTAAATCCATGTGAATACAAATTAGAGACAATAACTATCAATAATCAACAGTACCGGTGGAAGGAAGTCGTCTTCACAAAAATGCAGACTGCACACTGTCATGTAACATGTAATATAACACGTTTTCCAATTGACAGCGCCGAAGCCCATCTTTCTCTCTGAAATTTTTGTACAGGATAGTAGTGAAGATATTTCGTAGCCGTTTTATACGATTTGCAACCGTATACAGAGCAGTACCTCCTCAAATTTGACAAATTTCTTTCTGTTTCCATCACGACGTCAATGCTTCACCATCTAAATAAATCTCACCAGTCACAATGTTACAGCTTCAACATTCTGCCGCGTGGCGGCGCCATCCAACTTTTCTGACGTCTAGATATGTAAACTGTTCTACATTCTCTAACCGTACCCTATCTATGTTCACTTAACTTTTCTTTTTCTCTTTTCCACAGTACATGATCACAGTTTTCTTTTTACTAATTACCATTCCAAACTCCTTCAAATTTTCATTCCAAATGTCCAGTCTCTTTTGTACTTCTTTTTCTCCCTTTCCCCAAATCACCACATCGTCTGCAAATACCAACGCATTCACTTCATCATTACTGATACTCTGTTTTACACGTTTTATAATTTCATCCATCAGTGATGGTGATAATGCTTGAGGCCTTTTTTTGTATAGAATGTTTCAGAGTAGAGGGTGATTTTTGTAATGGTCGACGGGTTTCACACATGACCGTTCGTTGTCCGAGCTAGGTGTCACGTATTGCCGGCTTTTCACTCAAAGTAAATGTAACGACAAGTAACCGTAACTGTACCGTAGTTACGTTCAGGGGCGAAGCTACATTCATGCAACTGGGTGTTCTGAAGTATTTTGTATTTTGTAGATAAACTCCAGTCGTCGTGTTTTTCACTCACAAGGGGAGGATACGATGCATGGGTCACCGATTCGAACCATCTTTAGTACACGTGTAGGGCATGACCAGGCGTATACCAGGTGCAAGTAGTAAGGTGAGCTTCTCAGCCGTTTCCGAGAAATTAATTAATTGCAATTACAGTGCGGCGTCTAATGATCGAGTCCAAGCTCTATGAACTTGCGGAGTGAGGAGAAAGAGCAGGAAAGGGTCGGGCGTGAAGAGAAGGATCTGTCAACAGCCCACCGTGATATATGATATTCCTTTCTATTCCAATACTGCTAACATTCGGCCATTGCTCAAACCACTGTGGTGTTAGGAATGACTGAGTGAGTCACCGACCAATGTATTTGGTTCTGTACTATGCATGGACCGAGAAACTTCACCACTCGTCAACACCACTACTAATAGTCCGCGATGCACATTCCTCTCAGGTTCACGCAGCTTAGACTCGAGCAGTATGTGCTTTCTACGCTAGTAAAAATCCAACGAGCGCGTGGTGCAGCGGTAAGAGCCCTGCTTCGTAAGCACGGGATCTCTGGTTCGAATCCATCGGTGAGCTTTTCCAGTGAGTCTTTTTTTTGTAACCATTGTCAATTTCCAACCAATACCCATTGCAAGAGTCACAGCTTACGGGGTGGTCTGATGGTTTACTGACGTGCAATGAACGGAACAGACTGGGCCTTCAACGTATAAATGTATACATATGATAGAATACAGCTGACCGTGTATAATACCAATGTATTTGCAATGCCGATACTGTACAGTATGTAATGTCACTTTCAGAATCCCTTTTCCCGGTCACAAAACACGTTATTACAATTGACTGCAAAATGAACATTATTCACGACACCTACAGTTGCACGAATTGCCTATGTAAAAAAAAAATAGGGGCTCACCGGTGGGATTCGAACCAGTAATCCCACGGTTACGAAGCAGGGCTCTTACAGCTGCACCAGGCGCTCCTTGGCTTTGTGTTAACGTACAACACACATAAACGCCGTACAGCAATTACGAATAATTTATAATTAATTTCTCGGAATCGACTGAGAAGCGCACCTTACTACTTGCACCTGGTATACGCCTAGTCATGCCCTACAAGTGTACTAAAGATGGTTCGAATCGGTGACCCATACATCGTATCCTCCCCTTGTAAGTAGAGATATTGTTATACCCTGGGGTTCCCACAGGGTATGGCAACCCCCTATCGACCCCCTGCAGTACACTTCACCCCCATATCACACCACAACCCAAGAGGAACCAACAACAGCAAACGACCAGCCATTACAAACAAACCCAGCTTGGCAAGCCAGCCACACATTTAAGGAGCAATCCTTACAATATTATCACAACATGAAATCTAAACAGTTAGCACCTACTAAGTAGCACAAGGAATTTGCTGACTTAGTTACACAACAACAACAACAACAACGATTCCCTAAAATACAGCTCACACCAGGAACCGGGGGCTCTCTCTCCGCCGCCTCTCTTTCGTCTCATCCACGTCGAGGTGCCGTTCGTCATCAGTTCGAGTTGCAGATCGGTAAGTGTGTACTCTGAAGGTTGTCCTTAGCGAATCCTTCCTAAGTTCAAACCTAGCACTTGTATTCATTCATTCTTTCACACTTATAATAATTAAAACTCTAATTATTCTTTTAAAGTTGCTTTAGTGTATTTCTCTAACGCCTATTTTGAACTCCGGTCATCAGCCAGCAAAGCTTTGTTCCACTCCACCGCTGTGAACGTCACCTTGCCTGTCTCTTTAACCTTGTAAACACAGGTTAGCAATCACTGCGTAAGCACGACTCGTTCGCTCCTTGCTCACTCCCATTCATTAGCAACAACACTTGCACACTTCACTACACACACGTATTTGTCCTGCGCCCAGGTATTACATCGTCCTTCAGACGACACCACCCTTAATCGAGCTAACAACCCCTCCAGGACAATACAATATTAATGATGCGTACTTGGAAGATGCCATCCCTGGAATGATAGTTCACCAAACTCTTCTCAATAGCCAGAGTACTCAAATTGCTCCTTCTAGAATCTGACATGGAGTTCCTTAAAAATGCCTTTACTCTCTTCAATGCACTCACACTTCGTTCACTCGAAGCAGTGGAAACAGGAAAGGTAAGAATCAGCCCTATGAGGTGCACTGTCTCTTGATATATTTTTTCTAGGCCGTTGTTCAAAAAATATCCTCTTCATAGGACAACGAAGAAAATGGTCTTGATTTTAAATGCACTATTAAATCACTACACTGATCCATGTTTTAAAACTCACAAACGAACATGCAGGCGCTGAGATACCGCCCGCCTCACAAATGCACTGTTTGGAGCCTAGGCTCTCTTCTGACGCATTCAGATATCGATCTTCCGCTTGGCGCATGCGCTATTGCCTTCTCTACCCACAGAGACTTGAGCCTGTTTCAAAGGAGACTCACTGGCTGCTCAGTCCCGCGCTGACAAGAACCGGTGTTCAGGTGCCCATCGCCACACTGGATGCAAGACGCCACGGTACGCGCCGGTGAGTGCCAACTGCAAGGGGGCCCATCCGGCTTCCCACCGCAGTTGCCCCGTCTACCGAGCCATGGCAAAGGCAGAGAGGAAGGCGGCCTGTTGCTGTGGAACGGTGAGACCAGGCCCCTGCTCCGGCAGGCGTGACCTTCCTCCCCAACCCACTCAGCGAATGGAGACTCGGCACCAGGGACCCCATGGAGACCGGGTTATGACGCGAGTGTTTGCACTTGACGTTTTAGACAGCTAGGCACAGGGCTGCGAGTAGCGTAGAAAGCCGAAGTTATACGATTGACTTCACGTCACCACATGGTAGCTTTACGATTGCTTACGTAGTGAGAAGCTTATTATCCTCTCTGTTTCAAAATAAATCAAGTGATTGTGCCAGAGCTTATCTATATTTACGACACTTTACTAAATGTAAAATACTGTAGTGTAACCCAGCACCTCTCACACACGAAGCAGGAATCATACCCCTAGACCAAGAGGCCGACGTGCAAGGAACAGAAAATGGAGGTACTTCAATGAAATGTATTCTGAGAATATGATATGTTTAAAATTACACTACAATATTTTATATTTAGTAAAGTGTCGTAAATATAGATAAGCTCTGGCACAATCACATGATTTATTTTGAAACAGAGAGGATATAAGCGTCTCACTACGTAAGCAATCGTAAAGCTACCATGTGGTGACGCGAAGTCAATCGTATAACTTCGGCTTTCTACGCTACTCGCAGCCCTGTGCCTAGCTGTCTGTAACGTCAAGTGTGTTTATTGAGGCACTTGCGTCCATGCTCGTTAGCCGGCAAGGCCCGCGCTAGACCCAGCAGTGCCTGAGAAACTGATTTCCCGTTGTTGGACTGGTACGAGCACTGGACATGAATGGTGCATGATACCATCTCGCTCTAACAACTATACCTACCTGATTTCTCCACCTTTTCCTTGCATGTGGCTATCACCATTTCGCCAAGTCTTTTACTCAAAGACGCTCTTTCCTTCTGTCTGTGTCTTTCTTTTTCCTGGCCCTTCTACCGCAACCTAACCGCATTCCTGTTTAGTGTTCTAAAAGATGACGCCTGGTGGATGGAGTCCATAGCCTAGTACTGGGACGGGCACAAGGTCTCGCAGGACCATCCCTCGCCCCTAGATTCATTCTGTTCCTCTTACTATCATAGATTAACAGCATGTCGGAGGCAGCAGTAGATAAGGTCGGCTGCCACGCTGAGGGTGCGGATCTTTCCCCCCCCCCACCCCCCGAAAAAAAGTGACAGTCGGTCTGAAAGACTAGACTTTGTATCATTTCCAAAGACTCTTGACATGTTAGAAAATTATCTGCATAATACTTATCTTGCTTATCTTGTTTCAAATTACTCGCGAACGCCAAGTGCAAACCAAGGGCAAAGCAATGTGAAGCGCGCGCGATGCCGCACGCTCACCAGAGCGCGCGGGGACGTGCCCCTTCCATCCAGTCTAAAAACACTTATAGTGGGCGATGTATTGAAGATAGAAATATGCTCTCATGGACTTTTTTGTAGAACTTTTCATGCTGACCAATTCTTACGCTCATAGTATATTGATATTTTTAACGGTTTGCCCAGCGTAAGCTTAAGAAGCGCACGGACGCCAAGTTTGTTTTCGACTTTTTCACTGAAATCGTTACTGCTTGGCTTCCTTTGATCATACATAAATTATTTTCAACAGAATCTTTCCTCGAGATATCCTTTACAGAATAGTAATCTCGAGATTACCCGTGACATCCAAGAATCAGGGATTTTTGTTTTATACTAACGAAGTAGAGATTGTCGGGGTACACACGCACCAAGCGGTACTATGACGTCACACACCTCAGTGCATCTGGGTACATTTCGTCCCGTCACCATAACGCCAGACCCCAGCGTAACAACGAAGTCGACAAGATCATTTAAAATGATAAAAAAAAGTCAATCCTACCGTGGTTACAGAGAATAATACCGAAAACTAGAAATTTAATTTGCCTATGCCAATGAGAAATAGGCAAATTTAAATGTGCATATTCCTTGAGAATGAAATGGGTATTCTAAGGCTCTCCTCCAGCTTCGCCACTGGTTACTTTTAAGAACGCTGTTTAGAAGCTGAGCAAGGTGTGTCGAGCTAAGAGGAGACGATGTCAAAACATAAGTTGAATGTTTGTCAGAGAAAAATAATCAAAGTAATTGCCGTTTCAAACCACCCACCTTCGATGAATATGGAGATTGTGATTGCCAGAGATTAGCCGTGGTCTTGCTTGCCTTGGTCGCATTTTAATAGCTTGCTGATAACAAATACGGTAGCTACTCCCTTGGGGATAATTGGCTGCCATTATCTGATGTGTTCTTTATATGCATAGCGTTAAGTAAACAAACTCTCTCGTTTGAATTTATAAACTAGCTTGTTAGAGGTAATGATCCTTCTTGGAAGCTCTCTCAATAACCCTTTCCATATCGTACAAACTCTATAGGAAGTTGCGTTGTGAGGCTTCTATTAAGGTACGGTACTCACATACATTCAGAAAAGTTCCATAATTTTAAACCGAACGTTAAGAATCCTTTTGGAGTGGTTAACTAGAATGTAAACAAAGGCAGTTAGGCCTATGCCTTCAGAATGGTTAATTTACAATTTAAGGGGTATCTAAAAATGTTTAAACAAATTGTCATTTTTTGAGATCACTTAGAAATTTAGTTAGTTATTTTTGTTTTAAGGGGAGGAACTACGAGGTCATCTGCCCCTCTCACCTAGAAACTACCACAATGAATTTATTTCAGATTTACTTTCACATAACTATTACCATTAGTGTTTTTGATGTCTCCTATTAAATGTATTAGTTTATCACTATTGTGCAAAGAAATATAATATATTCTTTCAAAATGCAAAAATCAAAAATATTTCTTTCTTTGTTTCTTATTCAGTGTTTAAATGGGGACATATTTTTCCTCAGCTTTAGCACAGGGCATTCCTAACCTAATGATCTTGAATTTGAGCAGGTTGATAGGCAAAATTGAAACTTGCCTTATTGATGTTTAAACCTGTAAAAAAGAAAACAAGATGTTCAGTAAAGAACATATAGCATACTTTCTCCTAAATGTACGAGTATAGTTACAACTCGTTGTTTTTATCAAAGAGTATAATAGAATCATTTCTTGGTTGAAGACCTTAGAAACTATTTACCTCTACCAAACGCCACAACCTAGATAAAAAACTGCTACCATCATTGATGAAAGAAAGAAAGAAAGAAAGAAAGAAAGAAAGAAAGAAAGATAAGAAGTATCTCAAGAATGTTATGGATCTGGAGACATAATCGACCGGACTGGCTGCGTGGCTCGGCGGTAACGTACTCGCTTTCTGGGCCCTAGGTTGCAGGTTCGTATCCTGGCGCAGTCAGCTGGCATTTGAGGGTGCACAAATGCGAGGGAGCCGTGTCAGTAGATTTTCTGGCACGTTAAAGATCCCCTTCGGGGCAAAATTCCGGCACCCCGGCTTCTCTAAAAGCAACAGTAGTTAAAAGGGACGTAAAACCAATAACATTATTATTATTATTACATAATCGACCTGACGTGGGCAACATCCAACTTTGAGTTGAGGCATGTCTTAACACGTCTGGCTGTGCATGGCTTTCACAACCCTAATTGAATTAACAAATCTTTCCATGATCCTACAGAGACGTGTGAATACCAACTAAGTGGATATTTTCGATTGCTATTTGGCTGCAATAAAAGTATTAATTAATATCCTGAACTAGCACCAACGGCTAGATTTCAGGTACTATGTAAAATCGTTTTGTTCTTTACTTCAAATAACATTTTCAAATAACGCACAATAGGCTGTTATAAACCCTTTAAAATAAAATGTAAAAATGTATCGTAGTATCATCTTGTCATTCTTCAAATTTGATGCGCATAGAATGCCAAAGGTATACTAATCAATGGAGTCCCACGTAGACCAGTCTTGACATCTAGTGGAGAAGTATCGAACAAGATAATCCTAACAAGGCGAGTGCATTCTAGCGGCCATAAAAATAAACGTTTCAATAAAATCTGTAAGTTAATCTGTAGGCCAGCGTGCAGTTGGCCATGATAATTCATTTTTTTGCTGCTGGATGTCTCGTGCAAATCTGCTGGCGAATTTTGTTTTTATTAAATATTTATTTTCCATCGTAATATGCACAATATAACGCTTAATTTTAAAACTTCTGAGTCATTACAAAACAGTACATATAAAAAAATTCAAGCAAAAAAAAAAACCAACTCTGATGGGGTTTGAATCATAGCCATAAGAGTGATAGGCCAACGCTTTACCATGGAGCCCAACGTGTCAACGAACATTGTCCGATATATAGAACGTGTTAGCAAATAATGATTTAGACTAAACGATTTCATCAGTGGAGTATATTATTTATATATAAAGCATTTCATACAAAGTTTATTTTTTTGTATCAGTACGCTATATTGCATGCAATACTCAAATTAGTGAAATATAAGTCAGGCACAAGATATCTGCTGCCATCTTGCCATCTGAGACGGCTCAGCTTTTTAAAATCACTTCTGCACTATTATAGTACACAATAAACATTTAATTTCGAACGTGCCTCTTCCTTTAGAACAGTTAAAACGATTCTCGGCTCGATAATCGGAACTTGTGGGTCCCATGATATGGATTATAAAGTTTGCATAATTCGCACGGCCGCCATCCTGAAGTGGTACGGCGGATGACCTTGTAGTTTGGTTACAATACGCGTCCTGTATGAAGGTATGTCGATACCAAATTTGGTAGAGATCGGATGATTTAGTTACTCGTTATTTGATTTTACGTTTTTAACGTTTGAGTGGCCGCCATTCAGTTTTGGTAAAGATGGCGGCGATATAAAACATGACACTGAGGTGCCCTTTGCTAGTTCTACCTCTGTACCAAATTTCGTCCAATTCGGTTTCACCGTGTTTGAATTGATAGGGGGGGGGGGGGATAGACATTCAGAGTACACACACTCACATACACACACACAGACAGACACACAATTTTTGTCCCTGTGTTGATCTCATAAGTCTACTTTCATTTTTTTCAAAAATCGAAAGTAGGTTAAAAATAATTCTTAGTTATTGAGTAGGGGACCGTCTGATAAAATGGGATAGTCTGACATAACGGGGTACCACCAAGTTTCTGGCCGTAGGCATCTGCCATCTAGCGGAAAACTGTACTACTACTTGCACATATTGCTTGTAGCGCTACTCACGGAGTTTGAGCTCTGGCAGGTGTACGTTAGTCTTTTGTCAGCAGTTGTTTGTAACGGGTCTCGTTTAAGGTTAGCTAACAAGGATTTCCTCATAGATTTCTCAGTGTTGTGTGTCCTCTTCTGTTCTAAACAGATTAATAGTAAGTACATACATAGATTCTATACCTATTTAGCAATAATTTCATATATCATTGTTATTGATAACTTTACTAGTTTATGAATATCGTCTGAAATTCAAAACAATGGCGTGGTTGGATAAAACAGGGCAGTGAAATGTTCTACAAAATGGGGTACCCCATTTTGTCCAACTGTGACATTTATCAACTTCTATTTCTGAAATATTTCTTTGGATTGGGAAGGTTGTTAATTAGTTGTTAGTTTTAATAATTAATTTATTACTCTTAGGTATTTTTGACCCACCAAACAAAATGTCATGCTCCAAGTATACTAGAAAAACAAACCGACAGTCATGGGATCAAGATGCAATGCACACTGCTGTGGGGGAAGTAATTGCAGGCGCACTGGGATATTATAAGGCTGCTAAGCTATACAATGTCCCACAAACTACATTGGAAAATCGAGTGAAGAAAGTAAAGGAAGGAAGGTCAATTCTAGAGGCCACTCAAAAAGGTAGGTGTTCGTTCACTTTTAATATAGGCTATTTAATTTTTATAATTTACAATTATTTATTTTATATATTTCATATATTAATTTGCATGTAGGTTATGAAAGAAAATAGATTGAATTATTTATTTTTATTTTATTTTTTTGCTTTTTATAGGTCTTGGAAGATATAAACCAGTCTTCACTCAAGAACAAGAATCTGAACTAGTAGACCATATCCTTGAAATGGAAAGAAGATTTTTTGGATTCACAATCAATGACCTCCGTTCACTTGCATTTGAATTGGCAGAGAGAAATGATTTGAGCCACGCATTCAACAAGGAGAAGAGAAAAGCGGGAAAGTGTTGGTACTATTCATTCCTAAAACGAAATCAACAGCTGTCTTTAAGAACTCCCGAGGCCACTTCATTAGCAAGAGCTATGGGATTCAACAGAATATCAGTTGGAGCCTTCTTCAAATTGCTACTAGGAGAGTACGAAAAACACAACTTTACAGCAGATCGCATTTGGAACGTCGACGAAACTGGTGTTTCTACTGTGCCAAAGAAGAAATCAAGAGTGATAGCTTTGAAGGGAAAAAGACAGGTAGGAAAGATATCATCAGCAGAAAGGGGAACTCTAACTACAGCCACTATTTGTATGAGTGCTTCAGGTAACTTCATGCCCTTGATGTTCATTTTCCCAAAGAAACGTACCAACATGGAGCTTCTTGACCATACGCCCCCAGGAAGCTTTGCTGAGTTCCATGAAAGTGGTTGGATGCAGAAGGAATTATTTGTTAGGTGGTTCCGGAAATTCGTGGAATTTACTAATCCTTCCCCCGAGAAGCCAGTGTTGCTTCTCCTGGATGGCCACTCAACGCATACGAAGAGCTTGGATTTAGTTCTTCTAGCACGTGAGAGTAATGTTGTTCTAATATGTTTCCCTCCCCACTGCACCCACAGAATGCAGCCACTTGATGTGGGACTTATGGCACCTATTAGCACATTCTATGCCCAACAAGTGGATAAATGGCTGTTACACCACCCAGGTCGTTGTGTTACTGAGAGACAAGTAGGAGAACTCTACGGTAAGGCATTCCTAGAAGCTGCTACTATGAAGACAGCTGTTAATGCATTTAAAACCACGGGAGTGTTTCCTTTGGACCCCAATGCATTCCCAGATCATTATTTTGCACCATCTCAAACCACGGAGAGAGCAGCCTCAGAGCAGCACCCACATCATGACAATAACTTGGAAATTCACACACCTGAGAGACGAAACTCGAGTTTCAATGAAATCTCTCCAGCAGACATAATAAAGTTACCTATAGCTGAGAGAAAGGAATCAAACAACCGCAGAAGAGGACGAACAGCAGTCCTTACTTCATCCCCCTACAAGGAAGAACTGGTTGCTGCTGCCACAGCTACTGCTGCCAAGCAAACAAAACAAAAAACACAGAAGAGTGCAAAGCCAAATTGCTCGAAGGATGGTTCTGGTTCTGCATCACGTAAACTGTTTGCGACCATTTCCAGAGGAAAGAGGAAGTTGGATATTGAAAATGATTCATCATCGGAAGAAGAACTGGATGATACATCCTGTCTGTATTGCGATGAACTATATTCAAACTCCGCTCGCAATGAAGGTTGGATTCGATGTAACAAATGCAAGAACTGGGCACATGAGTTATGCAGTGGAGCCGACGAGGAGGATGACGCTTTCACTTGTGATTTTTGTCAATAATGGTTTTCAGTTGCTTTTTCCTTCCATAATTGTGCCACAAGTAAGCTATGTTTCTGTTGTTCAACTTAGAACTGTTGGAAATCGTTTTCCAATTGAGAGAGACAAGATTTCAGTGTGTATGTGATATTTACAATCAATAATATAAATAAGAAAATGACCACCCCGTTTTATAAAACCGGTTTGACAAAATGGGGAAAAATACATTTTTGCCTATTAAACATTTTTGTGTGCAAATGTAATGCAAGAGTGAATATTTAGTTATGGTACATTGTAAACAATGCATATGAGATAATTTTAGAAAATAAAGGAGTGTTCTATTGCATTTTGTTTTCTCGAAAATAGCAAAGAAATTTCAACCACCCCGTTTTGGCCAACTCTCCCCTACATTATGTTTAACCGTTTATTAGGCAGACTATTTTTTTTTCTTCTAATTTTCACTTTATTTTTTTTATTTACATTTTCATTTCAGCTCTAATATTTATTTTGATTTTTAATATTCTTTTTTTTAATAAAATAAAATTTAAAAATTGTCAATTTATTAATTATTTTTATTTTAACTTTTGAATTTTATGATGTCGCCTCCGTAGCGTAGCGGTCAGCATGGTTAGCTGCCGCCCGGAAGGTCCTGGGTTTGATTCCCGGCTCTGCCACGAAATTTGAAAAGTGGTATGAGGACTGGAACGGGGTCTACTCAGCCTCGGGTGGTCCAATTGAGTAGAGGGGGTTCGATTCCCACCTCAGCCATCCTCGAAGTGGTTTTCCGTGGTTTCCCACTTCGTCTTCGGGCAAATGCCGGGATGGTACCTTTTTTTTAAGGCCACGGCCGCCTCCTTCCCTCTTCCTAGCCTATCCATCCCAGTCTTCCATCCCTTCCCATCCCTCATGGGGCCCCTGTTCGCTTTGCAGGTGAGGCCGCCTGGGCGAAGTACTGGTCACAACTCCCCAGTTGTATCCATCCCGACCAGATGTTCCAAGCTCCAGGACACTGCCCATAGAGGCGGTAGTGGTGAGTTCCCTCGCTGAGTCCGTGGGAACCACCAACCTTGAGGGCAAATTGACTAAATTAAAAAAAAAATTATAATCCTAATTTAATTTTAATTTTTAGTGCCCTTTATGTTTTATTTTAATTTTTAGTGTGTTTTATTTTAATTTGTATATTTACAGTATGTTATATTTTATTGTTTAGCCTAATTTTAATATTTTTGATTATAAGCTATTTACTAGTTGAAATTTTATCCAGCACCATAAAACTAGACAGATATACTCGTAATATGTGCTTATCTGAAATATTACATCTACAATGCATTTTGTAGTAATTAGGCTGAACGTTTCAACTATTAGCACCCTTGATAATAGCCTACAAACTCGTTTTATAGTCGGTGGTTAATATATACACCACTATCCTTTAAAGTATAACGGGTTAAAGTTTTGCGCAGTTTCAACCTTTACTTCGTCGAGACGCGGAAGCGCATTCTAGTTGCCCTAATGCAGGGCCATCCACACAGCGCTCTAGCCGCGCTGCAAGTCAGTGCTCCGAGCGCTTTGGTGGAAGGTAGGGGTAGGAGGAGCTAGGCTGGCTAAGCCACGGCCGACTGAATACGAGCTGCGCTCTATACGCGCATTCAGTCGGCCGTGGCTAAGCGCGCGGTCTGCCCGTTACGCCGAAGTGAGCAACCAATCCCGCAGTCACTGGTCTAGTCCAATGCGCTTTGTTGACAGCGTGTAAGTAAATCAGTTTCGCAGTGGTCATGGCTGAACATCATACAAAAAGGGAAGACTGGTGAAGCAATAGCCTTTAGAGAAGAATGGGAATTTTCATTTTTCTGTACAGCTTATAAAGGGCATTCCAAATGTTTATTGTGCAACAGAGATTTAATGTGTTAAAAAGAACACAATTTGTTGTTGAATTTTCCTCTCTAATATGTTCACATTTCAGTTTGGAATATATCACAATATTCTTTGATTAACACTTGTGTTCGTTTCCTACACATTCCATACATCGGAGTACCATTCGATTTGTATATGTGGTATATTTGTTATGGCAAAACAGCCCTATTAATATGTCAACAATCCCACAAGAGCCGTCGGCTGCAGCGTGGTCTGTCTCCTCGCTGCCACAGTGTAGTGGTGGTAGGGGAAGGAGTGCTAGTCTGACTGCCCAGTTATGGTACACACAGCACCCACGAAATTTGGTTGAAATCCAAATGATAGTATAGAAGTTACATGTACTTAAATTTGGACCTCTCAGCAGGATTAGAATCATGTTGGTAGCGCTGACGTATATAAGTTACTCCAAATTAATATAGAATGTCAGGTACTATACGTGTGCATAGTTTAAAGCTGTCGGCTTGCATATATGAGTATTTGGATAAAAATAATTGAGAGCATTTATTAACAGTTGGCAGACCTGGTGGCTCTTAAGAATACGCTCAGTCTTATCTGTTTATGTACACATGCCACATACGAAATGTGGTTGAAATCCAATTGATAGTGTAAAAGTTATATGCATTTAATTTTTGGACCTATCAGCAGGCTTATAATCATTTTGGCAACACTGCCGTGTATGGCCTCCTGGGAATTAATCTACGGTATTATTATCTATACGAGTGCCAATTTTGAAATAGCTCGCATTCATACCTTCCAAGATATCCAACATGGAGCTCAAATTTCAATTGCGATTTATCAGCAGTTGGTAGCATTGACATAATTTTCAAATATGGCCGTCAGATATTCAGGTATAGATCTTTACTCCTACCAAATTTTGTTTCGATTGCTGCAGCTGTTTAGGAGTTGATAGGGGGGACACACACACACATCCAGACAGACAGACAGACAGACTGACAGACAGGACAGGCAGACAGACAGACAGACAGACAGACAGACAGACAGAAGGACAGACAGACAGACACACATTTGCCCGATCTCATAAGTCTACTTTTTCCTCATTTTTGCAAAATGTGAAAAGTAGGCTAAAAATAATTAAAAAAACAAGATGTTCAGTAAAGAACATATAGCCTACTTTCTCCTAAATGCATGGGTACTGTTATAACTCTTTGTCCTTTTCAAGGATTATAATTGAATGTTGGTTGTAATAGCTTGTTGAAATACAACGAGCTATGCGGATATTAAACATGAATAGCAGGTGCCCTTTGCTAGTGATACCTCTGTAAAAAATATTATTCAATTTGGTTTCTCCGTGTTTGAATTGATATGGGGAATCGATTTGCACACATGCATGACCGCTATCTGCAAACTATTGGACTGATGACCTTGTAGTTTGGTTAAAAGACACTCGCCATATAAATATAAGTTGTCGCAAAATTTGGTAGAGATCGGATGATTAGGTTAGTCGTAATTTGATTTAAGCTTTGAACATTTGGGTGGCCGCCATTACGTTTCCGTCAAGATGGCGGCGATATAAAACATGACACTGAGTTGCCCTTTGCTAGTTCTACCTCTGTACCAATTTCGTTCAATTAGGTTTCACCGTGTTCGAATTGGTAGGGGGGGACAGACATTCGGAGTACACACACACATATACAGACACAATTTCTGGCCCTGTGTAGATCTCATAAGTCTACTTTCATTTTTTGCAAAAATCGAAAGTAGGCTAAAAAGAATAAGAAACCTGTTTAACTTTCTGATTACCCCCCCCCCCCCCGAAAAATAATTGTATATACGCCGCTGATTACAGTAATAGGAACTAATCGAATTTTTTCACGAGTTTCAGCATATCATTAATATCTTCTTCGGCGTTTAACATTCGAAACATGTACAACAATTGGATGGATGATTCATAATTTGTGTTGATTGGCGTAGCCTAGTATTTTTAAGAGTTTGGCCTATTGTTAAGCGATCAAACGTTGCTTGCTTCAACAATTTAAAGGTAATGATGTCGATACAGAAAAATAGTCAAGATAACTGTAATAGTTACTTCCCAAGTCAGCAGGCTTGATATACGCCCCTGAAGGCCAGGTTATTTATTTATTTATTTATTATCATTTTAAATGATCTTGCCGACTTCGTCGTTACGCTGAGGTCTGGCGTTATGTTACGGTGACGGGACGAAATGTACCTAGAATGCACTGAAGTGTGTGACGTCATAGTACGATGTAGCAGCCGTGTACCAAGAAGGCAGTGCGAGAACAGAGTTTCAAGAAGGCAGTGCGAGAACAATCAAGTAGGCAGTGAAGAAACAAAATAGAATCTTGAAACTCTGTTCACGCACTGCCTTCTTGGTACTCGGCTGCTAGCATTTAAAATTATATCAAGTCCAGTCTTTCAGACTGACTATCCGTGTCTTTTTATTGAAGTTTTAAGGAGCGGAACTACGAGGTCTTCTGTCCCTTAAAGGCTAGGTACACCTTATTTAGCACAAACTTCCATATATTAAAAAATCTAGATATTAATCTAAGTATTGTACTCAACCAACAACAAATAGACAGCACCGATGAACAACCTCTTGGTATGACAATGGAAACAGATCTATATTGGATAAAACACATAATTAAACTACAATCTAAATTAAACAGTGCAATATTTTTATTAAAACAGCCAAGACAAGTAACAGATGAAGTTTTAAGCAATATTTTCATCCTGCAGAAGAGAGCAATCCGTATTTATGTTTGGTTTACACCCTCTAACATTTGCAGGGGCTATTTAAAAAAAATCCGAATAATGACATGACATTGTACTGCACCCGAAATTTGAATGTTTCATGATGAACATTCTTCTAGCCCCATGATAAAATTTAACATTGCAATATAAATCCTGGAAGTTGGCTCAAGAGAGCTTTGTTAGCGAACGCAGACAGTGGGAGAAACCAGACACGTGATCAGAGACGGCCCAGAATATTCTTCATTGGAAAGTGCCTAGCAACAAGGCATTACCACGCAATATTACCAGTTAATTGTTATAAAATATATCATTGGATATATGCCCACAGCCAATGAGAGGAACGTTTATGGAAGCAGATATGGATTTTTACCTAGTTAATGTGATTTACTATTCAATTTAAGCCCTATGTAACAATTTTATTCCATTGAAATTATCAAGGAAATTAAAAGAAGATATTAGTACAACTTTTAATGTCGCAATAATAAGTAATAAGCTTTATTGCAAGTGCGCGCCAATAACTACGCGCGACTAACAATGGCGCCGAATTTCGGGCAAGGAAGAGAGGGGACGGCTTGTAGAAGCGTGCTTCTCTCGACTGACTTGGAAGGTACAAGACGTGTTACCCGGGGTAGTTCATTCCCGTAGACACGATACCAAGTGCGGTCTTACGCTACTCGAGAGACGGTGCCGAGAGCGGCCAATAGTTAGTCACAGCCTCGCTAAAACTAGGTGAAGTTTAGCGAAGGATTATAAGTCAATAGCGAACAAGTGTTCGACTTTTCTAAAAGCAAATTGTATACAGTATATTCATTCAGTTATAAGGCTTCAATATGAGAAGATTCTAAGAAAATTCATCGAGAAATTCGACAGTTATAGACAATTTGTTTGCAAAAGAAAGTTGCTTATCTCAACGCAGGGAGAAGCATTTTAATGCAGCGAGACTTCACCATAGTCCAGTCCACGCTGCAGAAATAAGTGAGTAAAGTGATATTGTATGAACATTAAGACTTTGTTTTATTGGAACACTATGATGGCTACAAACATTTATAAAGTGGAATTGGTTTATAACATTTTGAGTATGAGTGAGATGATGGATTAAAACTATTACGCGATTGGGATATGTCGATTCAGAGTTGTGATTAGCAACATGGAACAATGTTAATGAACAACGAGAATATGTATAACATCTAGAATTATAGAATGGCGAGACGACATAAGACACTATGTACACTTCCATCCAGTACATGCACATTCATGTACATTAATTCTCGACTATGAGCAGATATAATCTTTCATTGACCAACCAAATGAACACTAACTTCTACGACAGTGATTCGATGTACAACTTACAAAATTATTTGTAACGATGGAACTATTACGATTATATTGATCGATAATGATGGAGGACTTTCGAGAGATGTCGGCGATTAAAGAATCATCAACGGGAAGACGGAAGATAGAAGATACTAGGCCCGATGATTGTTCGAGATGGAATCCCTGTTCGAGGAACGAGGTTCCACGTCCGGAGGAGACGAATATGCCGGGAAGGAAATCTTTCTGTTCCCGAGGTCGCAGTTCTTGTCCACTGGCGTTGAGCGGATTTGGTTTCAACAATTCATGCCTGGGAAATGATCCAGCCAGGTGTTTTCGAATACCTGATGATGGACTTCAGTTGTCTACAATACTAAGGTAGAAATGTTTTGCATTATCTAGTAGTTTGAGTATTTATGACGGCATTTGTGAACAACAATTCTCCATATTTAATGCATGTAATTTCTCTTCGATATTTATTGAGTTTTATTCTACAATATCGTATAAGATGATGTTCATTGGTCATCTATACTTGGAATATTTTATGATTCAGTTTCTGAACTGAAGTCAGCTGTTTGAGAAATTTATTTTCCATTGGGAAAATCTTTAAAAAAGTTATTATTTGACGATTTTCGATTTTTATTCAAGTTTCAGACATTTTGCCTTTGATATTTTTAGTAAATTCATTTTGTTTAAAATGTATTTTTGTTTAAATGAATTGGGCAATCTTTTTGTAAGAATAATTCATAGTTAGGAGAAGAGATCTACGCGTGATATATTGTGGGATATCACCAAACACTATAAACATTTCGTCGATCTGGCAAGTTATATTCGTTATGATTACGACGTGAAGTTAAACATTTATGAATATTCTTTGTGTAGAATGAAGTGTCATTCAGTCGATGACAAACCGAATTTGAGTTGAAGGAAGGCTTCGCCCTTCATTAAATATGAATTATTTGAGATATATCTTTTGAAAGATAATTCATCCGACTATAGGAAAGTTAGATAAAATCTCATCCGGTCGTGATTGATCCTTATTGAACGATGAAATAACACGAGTTGTTATAAATAAACAAATGTAACACTACGTTATTTGTCAATGTAGTATTGCAGCCGTGTATATTTATAGAAATGACCAATATGAAGAAACATGTAATTATTTTTACTAAATGTATAAAGACATTGTATTTTGTACCGAAGTAACTTCGTTTAGTAAACCTCAGAGATCTAATAATAATATAATCGTTTGGGAACGATAAGTTGTAGTAGTAGAACAGATATTGCTGTTCTTGTGTAAGCAATGGATTGTAACAACATTAGAATCAATGCTAGTAGGAAGTTATGCAAGTACTGTGGAACAATTGTTGAGAACAATTGTGTTGATGTCATTTAAGTTATCTAATGTGATATACGAAGGTTTCTTGCCGTATATGGAAGTTTGTGAAATACGAGGGTGATTCCGTATTCATTGTATTGAAGTACTGCAGTAGGAGTAATGAAAGCATTGTTGTATATTAGCAGAGTTTCGGAGACTCCTAAATGTGATTAGATCTGCGACACGAAAGTCGTTAGAAGGCGGAAATTCGTTGGGAAAAGATATACTATCCTTGTCTATTATACCATTATTAAATTTCTATTAAACCTGGAATTGTAACAACATTATGAACTAATCTTAGCTGATCGGTCATATTTATACCGATGATGACTATTAACATGATTTTGACATTAATTGGTATAGCATTTGTAAATGAAAAAGTATAGCAGAAGATAACTATACTGGAGAAAGAGTTAATAATTATATTAACGAGGTCATATCGTTAAATAATGATACTTTTGAAACGATAGACGTGTAAATAGTGTATACAAATATTCAATTTGTTTAAATTGAGGGTTTTCATTATTTATAAAATTTAATATTTTAAATGTTTTTGAGATAGATAATAGTTTGGAAGAGCGAATGATTTTTGATGTGAGTGTATGAAGTTAGCTATGATTGTTGTATGTATGGAAGCTTCGTCGATCATGAACGACGGGAGCAAGTGTTAGCAAGAATGTTTTGAAGTATGGATGTGTTTAATTGAGAAATGGCCTTAATAGAGGAAGTTTTGTAAATATTATTGTTTGAAATACGAGATGCTTTAACGCATTTCACTTTTACGTATTCTGCATGTCAAGAGGGTAGTCCATGCCAGGTGGCAAACAAGCTCGCCCCGTTATAAGCAAGGCCGTGAAACAAATGAGCCGAGATATTGCAGGTGTGTGTGTAGAGGAATCTGACAGCTGAGTCACAGCTATTATTTAATAACCAGTTCAGATATGCGGAAGGCACACGCCTGAGAAATGTAAAAACATTTGAAACGGAATGCCTGGCTCAATGCAGAGCCAGTAGAATGTTTAGATTATTTTATAATTTTGTAGAAGGCAGAATTTTTTTATTTTTTAACCAGTTATGTTAGCATGTGTGTAAGGAGTTTTGCCAGCAGCAGTGGCGTGAATGAATGACTATATTAGGGTGTTATTTTGTTAGTAAGTGTTATTTAGTTTTTATTAATAAATTTATATTTTTCTACGCCTTGTCTCGTGTACCTTGATTATTCTATAAATGGGGACGTGTTATGGAACAGCCTAAAATATATAGAATGTCTATTTCTTTCCAACATAGCCCTGAGATATTAAGGTAAGTGTGCACTCTACTGTATAAGGCTAGTTTGTTTTTATCCATAACATGTTCCAAGCCTACTGTGTATAATCCTGATGAACTCGTTGGCGTTACTGCGATAGTTCATTAACCAGGACTTTCACCTTTTATAATCCAGCTTTGCTTTGGATTGACCAGTGAGTTACCTTCTCGATTTTTTCGGGTACAGTACTTACTAAATTGTTCTATATATATATTACTAGCAACCCGACCTGGCTTCGCTCGGGAACAGTTATGAATGCTTTACGTGATAAGCGCTTTTTTTTCCAATGTCAATGAACAACGACCAATATCCGTGTTACGTCTCGGCATGATGGGTTAAAATCACTGACTGGACTATTAGTTATATTATCATGGAGATGCATGTGCAACACATTCTTGTCAGACGTAATTTAGAATGGCGAGGTGCATGAAACACAAATCCCCCTTCCGTTCAATCTTAACTTGACTGTGAATTTTGCGGAACGAAAAGTCCACAGGCGAAATGAAGAAAAGCCGAGTTGCACTTCCAGGGAAACTCCAAACACAACCACTCTTCTTTAAAATTTTTAACTCAACACGACTCGACAGTTTGCTGCTGGCTGTATCTGGGGCAATAAGCTCGTCCGCTAGCTGTAACTGGGGCGATAAACTCGCCCCTAGCAAGCTCGTAAACTGTCGCCTCAGTAACTGAATGGAGATTGTTGGAAGAAATGAAAACGTAAAAACACTTATAGTAGGCGATGTATTGAAGATAGAGATATGCTCTCCCAGGCTTTTTTGTGGAACTTTTCATGCTGAACAATTCTTACACTCATAGTATACAGATATTTTTAACTGTTTGCCCAGCATAAGCTTACAAAGGGCTTGGACGCCAGTTTTTTTTCGACTTTTCCACTGAAATTGTTACTGCTCGGCTTCCTTTGAAAATGAAAATCCAAAACCTGCTTCCAGTCTCCGACCGGGTCAGGAATGGAATGAATGAAGCCCCCCATCTAGCGGCGAGGATATGGACTGTGCCGGCTGCCGAGGCCTGACGCACTCCTCTGGGGCAATGACAGATGAAATGAAATGATAGTGGAGAGTGTTGCTGGAATGAAATTTTGACAGGGAAAACCGGAGTACCCGGAGAAAAACCTGTCTGCCTCCGTTTTGTCCAGCACAGATCTCACATGGAGTGACTGGGATTTGAACCACAGACCCAGCGGTGAGAGGCCGGCGTGCTGCCGCCTAAGCCACGGGGGCTCTCGGCTTCCTTTGATCATAAATAGGACGCATCGCGCAAAACCTTTATGCAAATATACCTACATTTCAATATGGATTCACTCCAGGCAGATCAACACTGCACGCGGTGCAAGAAATTATTCAGGAAATAACTCTATCTCTAGCTCATCGCAACTCCCCGATATATGTAATCTTCATAGACTACTCCAAAGCTTTTGACAGCATCAGCAGATCAACATTGGTAAACAAATTGGAGAGCATATTAGACAAATCAAATCAGGAGCTCCAAACCATCAAGTCTATCCTTGATGCAAACCATATAGCGGTGTATGATGGCATAACTACATCGAATGACATCATACAAACACGAGGGGTCTTGCAAGGAGACCCGATGAGTCCGGTCTTATTCAACGTCATGACAGCGGATATCGGCAACGCTATAAACGTCAATGTAAAACTACTGATGTACGCGGATGACATGGCCATTCTCTCCAAAAGCCCTAAACATTTACAAACGGCATTAGACGACATCAGGAACTGGGCAACATACAACTCTATGGAAATAAATGGCTCGAAAACCAAAGCAATGAAATTCAGGAGAGGAGGCAAACTTGCAAAGGGGGATCATTTCACTTGTGGCAACTCTCCCTTAGAATTCGTAACAAATTTCAAATACTTGGGGGTCACCCTCCAAACTACGGGAATTACGTTTTCACTACACATACAAGAACGAACAGCAGCTGCAGCAAAAGCAATATATGACATACCCAAATTACAACTACTGTCAGTTTCAACAGCAATGGCACTATTCAAGATCAAAGTCATGCCGACGGCCACCTATGGAATACAACTAATCTGGAACTACCTGACGGTCGGAAATCTAAGAAAGCTGGAAAGCGTTAAATCTAGCTTCCTCAAAAGAGTGTTATCCATCTCAAAATTCACAAGAAATAGTTATGCTTATATCCTTGCACAGGAATCTCTCTTCGTGGATGACATAAAACACTGCTTTAGTTTATCGGAGACACAAGCATATGCAACCTTCATCGAAGAGAGGAGCAGCAAAGCAAGGCAGATACCGGAGGGGATTAGAGAAACAGACGCAATGACATCAGACTGCTGGAAAGGACCAAACTTCCAACTCCGACACCTGTACACACGATTTGCAGTACACGGCTTTCATGGTAAGATTTGCACAGAAAGCACCTACCATGATCCTAAGGACAGCTGCATCTGTAAGCTATGTAATGAACGGTGGCCGAAATATCACCTGCAGGAGTGTAAAAATAGGACTGTTTCACTATTTGAGCTATCTAAAGATTGGTGAAATCACGACAATGTAACTTTTCATTTTTATTTTATTTTTTCTCTCAGTACACATTGTGTTTAATAAATATAATATAAATAAATTATTTTCTTCAGAAATCATTCTCGAGATATCCTTTACAGAATGGTGACAATCACATCAAAATCCATCCAGTGGTTCTCGAGTTTACCCGTAACATCCATGAATCGGGGACTTTTTTATACTAAGTAGAGGAGAGACAAATTCTAACTGGAAATGCTAATATTGTAAAAAATTCTGATCTACATTCGTACAACACTAGAAACAGAATGGATGTTCACTGTCAATATTATAAAGGAGCTTTCAGAAAAAAGGATCCCTTGTATACTGTACCCGATACCCAGTTGAGGCAATCGGCTACGCCAGCTGACATTAAGCCGTAGTTGAGATTTATGGAAAAGAGTTGTAAAGATAGCGCTCACATCGAGTAGAGGAGAATATTAGGAAATGACGTAGAATGCCAAGGATCAAGAAGGCACTGCCAGTCAAGTAGATGGAATTATGGGAGGAATATTAAAGTTTTATTAAGATCTTTATGGAACAGTATATTTAATAATCTCAGAAGAGAAGAAATAACAAGCATTATATATGATAATAACTTGAAGAAAGACAGATAATCCCTTAAGTTATTGTATAACTTAATAGCCGAGATGAAGGTGGTCGAGATTATTTGTGACGCACGACCGTAGATGGTGGGAGAGAATCACGTGACCGCGCCAGGCAGGAGCTGGTCAATGCAGTTTAGAGAAGTCAGTCGAGTTCAGCCAGGGAGCTGAGTGGTACACATGCGCAGAGCGTACGGTAAAGTCGAGCGGTGAACAGCACTGGTTACGTAAAGCGAAGGCGACAGTATTACTTAACCAAGCAGAGAGCAGGAAGTAGGTCATTGCGCCAAGGCGAGCAACGCAGGGCAGACGGCGAGAGGACCGGTTCCGATGCAAGCTATACGGGCCGTGTACGGAGGAGAAAAGCCGGGGTTCAGAACAGCATTGTAATACGAGTTTGAGAACTTTATTTTGAGCTGCATTTTATAATGCAGAACAGTATAGCAAAGTGGCATGGCGAGGCCGGCTTTAAGCATAGTTCATTCTGGAACAGTGCAGTAGATCCGAGCGGGCTAGTTCCGACTTTTATACGCAGGCAACATTAAAGAAGCTGAACTTCATTTCAACATTCAGTTACAACATTGAGTTGGGACTTGTATTCGGTAATAGAATTGTGCAGGCAGATAGTTACAATATACTGCAATTATGAACTTAGACATTCAAATTACATTACGACTATGCATTTCATAACGGAATATGTAGAGCGACCATGGGGTCCAAACAACATTAACGCTTTTAAGCAAACGAACTGTTACAATTATATGCACTTATGAACATTGGGCACGTGCATTAATAGAATTCGTTTTCATGAATTATCATAAAATATCGAGTACGAACACAGTACGAGATAAGTTTCAAAAACTTATACACTCTCATAAATAAAATTTATTTTCTACAAGTGAGACTTAACCGCTGTGGAGATTGAACTTTTAACAAGCAAACCGAACATTATATGGGACAGTGGCGTAACATAAAAGAAGAATATGGGGTACGCTGCTTTTATGAACATTTACGTAAGAATTTGGACAGTATCCGCTATGGATAACATGCAGTTCATCATGTCGGAGTAAACGAAGACAGAGACGCGATGGCACCACGGGGCGATGGATTCGATTCCTGAAGAAGAGGAGGTCTAACAGCTGATTCACTTGGGATATGGAGGCGATCGTTATTGCGTGGGTGATACAATATTCACGTCGATCTTTCGAGAAATTTATTACACATGAGAATAATCGACGATCTTTGAAATATAATAACAGCTGATATGAGAAGGTACTGTAAGAGTTATGACTTTCTAATATGATATTTTCATGAACACTGGGCATACATGTATATATTTTTCTAGTAGGAGTTATACGATTATTTAGACATGGCTTAAACATTATTTGCTCCAAATTTTGCTAGAATATGGCGTTACCATATGATATGGCAGGCACCATTATACGAAATTCTCACCATTGGTTGGCTTTATTAAGCAGATGTTTGGTCTTTTAGACATTTTCCAGTAAGGATAGTTTTCCTGGATAGTTATTTTTTTGTGGCGAGTATTTCGAACTCGTGATCTGCAATTGGATTATTTAAATCACTTCGTCTGTTCATTGCATACTAGCGAGTGTGTATTATTCATCAGTAGGGATTTTTTCCATTGGATTGTTTGGAGATATTAAGATGTTATTCACTCAAGTGAATGAATATCGCTTTTATATGACAACTAGAGACTTGTTGATTCCAATCTGGTACATTCACTCATGAGACGACGAGATGGGGCCTTTCGTATTTATACGATTGCGCGGTGGTACACATCTTTACCCATCGTTCAGGGCATTATCATGTTAGACGACGGGGCAAGGCCTTTCGTATTTATACGATCGTGTGGTGGTTACTCATCTTACTTGCCATTGAGGGACTCATTTTTATCATCCGAGTGTACTTGAGATTGTAAGAGGATCAAACAAGGAACTACTAGTCACATATCAGTCGAATTTTGTTAAATAAATTAAAAATACATGTCAGCAGGGTTAAATTTCGTAATTCTTGTTTGCCAATCCAATATTTTGTTGCTATACTCATTTGAGAGTACTTTCAATTTAACAGCTGATGCTTTTGATAATTTTTTGATTGAATTTGATACCTTTGAGAAGGATTTAAAGTAATTGAATCTTGTAAGATGAATCATTAATGGTCAGATTTATTTTAAGGCAGATCAGTATTGCATATTTCGATGTGAGAGATTATAGCACATTTGTGTTTTTCTGTGAAGTGAATTATGAGAATTTTAAGAGAATTTATGCTATTTGAAAGCAGATCTTGAATTTGATTACGATTACTAAGGTAATAGTTTTCCTAATAGTTTAAGAAGTTGTCTAGATGTGATCAGATTAATTACAGTTATTGGAGATTGTGTGCGTTGATAATTTGAAGCCAGTTATGTATTTTTGTAGATCATGCAACGTGATTAAGTTAAGTTTGTGATAGGCATTTTGTGGAAGTTGCCAAGTGGAAGTTGCAATATTGCTAATGTATTTTGAAGCAGACATGAGGTTGTCGAACCCAGTCTAGCATTATTTTTGAGATTCATGCTGTGCGCTGAATATTTATGGAGTTTGTGGAATAATTGTGGTATTCAAATGTGATATTTGATAAAGTGAAAATATAATGTAGTTGTGGATAGTGAGATCCAACGTGAATTTGTGAAGGCAATAATATTTTTTGGCATGATAATTAAATACGAGATATAACTTGGAAGTGATAAAACTGTAAGACAACGTTCTATAAACCATATTAAACAATTTGTTAGGAAATTAAACAAATAAATAATGTTGATAATACGAGATTTTCTGATAATAATAATTAATGAAATAATAATCTGAAAATTAAGCATATTAATGATCTGACCTAATGAAATAAAAATCAGAATAACTAGATGAAATAATAAAAATCTAAATAACCAGATGAATAAAATTTAAATAAGTTGATAAATTAAATTTTGGAATAGATCAATGAATTAAATAAATGGATGAATTAAAGATTGAATAAATAAGCTGACTTAAATAAATTAATAGATGATTGAATAGATGATGAATAACTGAATTGGAAGGTGATAATTAAATAAAGAAGCTGATGATTAATAAATTTAAATGAATTTAAATAAATTTATTTGAGATATGATTTGAAGAATTGCAACTTGTGTTGATGAATTAAACAATTAATTTTGATGATGATGATAATGATAACCAATGAATAGTGGATTTTCTGTGATTCACAAACAGCAATGATTAATGACAGTGTAAATAGTGTAAATTAGTTATTCGATGTTTAGGAGCATTTTACTAACATATTCAGCATTTGAATAATGCCATGCAAGCCATAAATTATGTGATATTTAAATATGTGTTTATAATATGTGTGTTTAGACAGATTAATAATATTTTTTACATCCACATTCATGATGTTAATTTAAAGAGAAGTTAGGTCTCAGTTATCACGAATGTCAGTGACGCAAAGACATAGTGCTACGGTGATCCTGAGAACCCAAGAGAACTTTAGAAATTTTTCCTATTTTATGTGGATTAAATACACTTTGAGTAGAATGGAGATGGTTCGATTTTCTGGACAATGACAATTTAACATTGGCATTCGACCATGCTCTCAGGTAGGATGAGTGTTTAATATGTCTGTCTGACTATCAAAGTTGAATAAATTTGTTTTTATCTTAGTTGTGATCTGATGGTGATGTGATTTTCCTATTTTCTTTCCTTGTCTTAATTAAGGCTTAACCAGGGAAGGATGTGGTTTGCTAGGGATTCAGTTGATGGCGCCCATTTATATTTGTATTTTTTTTTAAATTAAATTTAAACCCGTAACGACCCTGGAGATACTTTATCTCGTGTTACCCTCTGCTTTTGAGATATTTCAACTGAATTTCCGACACATTCCTTATTTGACTAGAGGTTCATTTAACTCCGCTCTGTCCTGGAAATCCAGGAATGCGACGTAATAGCAGATGGGTCATCGCATCCCCAGGACGAACGGGTACAATACTTCCCCTAACTCTAAGAAATGTCAGAACCATTTCCACATTTAAATTAAAATTTTAAAAATCTCTGACAGAGAAGAATTCAAGACAGAGATATGAGTGTTTGTTTTCGTATATTGATCATTGTACAGGCACATTATCTTTATGCGCTCCGGTAAATACGGGAAGGTAAGCCGGCATTGACTGACACTGATCGCGGGCATGCGTACACGGTTCAGTCGGTGGTTAGCGCGCACTTTTACACTTTCACCAAACATTTTCAGTAATGTGTAATTACAGTGCTCATAGTCGATGCTGAAAATGTCCTCCCTCTCTTGTAACACACACCTGAGATCTTCTGATGAAAGAATGGACGACAATCTCATCTAATTTTTGCTGTCTGTTAACTTTTTTAAAATTATTTACGGAGCCAGTTTTCTTGAGTCGTTTAGCGAGCCTCCTAATTGTACTGGCATTAGGCATGATTTGTCGACTCCCACATGTATATTAACATATAACCATGGAGATATAAAGTAATGAATGAATGAATCTGATGAGAGTTGAAATTAATTTGGTTCCGTGCACACATACATTTATCTTTCCTTGGTTTCTAGCGATATGCAGGCACGCGGCCTACATAACTCACAGCGTGGAGTTCAGATACGCGTTATCTCACAATAACAGAAACACTTTCTGGAAACTGAGAATGACGACATTTTCCGAACAATTCATAACGAGTTTTCTAGGTAATGTCAACACCTCACTAATTGGCCGACAATTCCCAGAACGGCTATCGCAACTAGTGACCCACGTGAAGAAAACAAATAAATAACCGACAGTTTATTTCTCTGTTTTGTTTGAAGAAAATTCAAGTGTCCACTTTTCTGATAAGCAGGTTTGTATTGCGCCGCGCAGAGAGGATAATAGCTCGTCATTACCCTTCCCCTTTGTCAAAATTTCCATCTAGAGGCAACAGCCAAACAATCTGATTTGATTTTTCTCCAAAAAATCTTTCAAGAGTTCCATTAATATCGCCCCCCTTTGCCGACTGTCATTGGCATATCGCTCAGCTCGGAGAGGGCGAGGTGTAACTCTCGTTCCGCAATTCGTTCGTAGCAATGCTTACCAGTCAGGTTTCTTCGGCCGCTCTGCGCGGTTATGGAACGCGCTGCCAGGGGATGTCAAGATCTTGCCTCTTCGGAAATTCAGGCCGTACATAAAATAGTACATTGTATAAATAAACTTCTGTATGAGTGATTGAAGCCTCCGTGGCTTAGACGGCAGCACGCCGGCCTCTCACCGCTGGGTCCGTGGCTCAAATCCCGGTCACTCCATGTGAGATCTATGCTGAACAAAACGGACGCAGTCAGGTTTTTCTCCGGGTACTCCGGTTTTCCCTGTCATAATTTCATTCCAGCATCACACTCCACTATCATTTCATTTCATCTGTCATTCATTTAAGCATTGCCCCAGAGGAGTGCGACAGGCTTCGGCAGCTGGCACAGTTCATATCCTCGCCGCTAGATGGGGGGCTTCATTCCATTCCTGACCCGGTCGGAGACTGGAAGCAGGCTGTGGATTTTCATTTTCATGAGTGATTGATTGTCTCGCTGATTGAATGGATGTATGGGGTGATTGAGGTGATGAAAGTGCGTGCGTGGGAGAGTGAGTGAACTAGGTTAATATTCTAAATACGAGGGCTGTTTTTTAAGTAAGGGCCGTTATTTAAAAAAAAATAACCGAACAATTTATTTTGAAACCACATTTATTTTTAGGTTTTACACACTTTCCTGTATTTTTCTACATAGTTGCCTTGTTTATTTAGGCACTTGTCATACCTTAAAACTAAGTTCTGAAAGCGGCTTCAGTGGCGTCGTTGGTAGCATGCTGAGCATCTATACCCAAGATAGCGGGTTCAAATCTGGCCGAAGTCGTCGGATTTTTTAAGAGCGATAAAATTCCCTCAGTATGCCTTCCTTCGGAGAGGAAGTAAAGCCGGCAGTCCCATGTCATAGATTTATGGCATGTTAAAGAACATTGGTCTTGTAGCTAAGTTCTGAACTAGTAGTCGTTGACAGTGGCGTTTGGCGGCAGAAGTAGGAACTACTTGAAAATTCAATGTCGGCAGTCTTACTTGAATTAAAAACAGATAACACACACTAATACAGCCATCACAATTAACACCGGTTATCAGACAGATTCTACACTCACCCAAAGTACACGGGGCTACATGACCGCGTTGTCGCAGCCCCTAAACTGAGGAACCAACCAACTAAGTTCTGAAATCCCTCCGCATAAAAGTTTGCCGCCTGCTCTGACAGCCAAGAATTCACGGCTATTTTCACTTCTTCATCGTCTGCGAAGCGCTTCCCACCAAGATGACGTTTCAGCTGCGAAAAGTGGTGGAAATCGCTCGGAGCAAGGTGAGGGCCATGTTTCATCTCCTGTGATGATTCGACTCAACATGTCATCCCCTTATTGGGCATAACGAGTCAAAAAATTGAGGGAAGTGGAAAATCTCGTTCGTTTGTGGTCTTCTGTGAGGAGTCTGGGCACCCATCGAGAGCATCGCCGACGAGGAAGAAATGAATACAGCCGAGAATTCTTGGTTGTCAGAGCAGGTAATGCAAATATCTTTGTAAACCATGTAAATATTGCAAAACCAAATGAAGATGTAAATCGTGCCAGTGAAGCATATAATATGCCCTTTTTCACTAAGCCCACCATACTTCTGTTTGATTTATGGTAAATAAATAAATAAATAAATAAAAAATAAATAAAAAATAATAAAAATAATAATAAAAATAATAATAATAATAATAATAATAATAATAATAATAATAATAATAATAATAATAATAATAATAATAATATTTTTCATCTGGCCTCGGGTGACAGGTGCAAGCTTTGTTATTTGACACCCAGAGGGCAGCTTGCATGTCGAATTTCGTTGTTCCTTGAAGCACTATGAAAGTCAAGGGGGTTAGATATCTAAGCTCTTTGACTTTATAGCGCTTTCTAGTAGAGAAATGAGGAACTTTGTGTTGGCGGAAAATCACGAGATTAATTTTGTCATTATGAACATGACCTACTGAATTCAAATGGGTTCTTTAACTTGCCAACATCGTATGGCATGCGTGTCGTCATTTTTGCCGCCTTTCAAAAAAATCACTTACCACAGCCAGGAGCGAACCTGCAAGCTTGGGGGTTAGTAATCCGACACGATAACCACTCACCCACCGTGGCAGCATAATAATAATAATAATAATAATAATAGATGAATGGAAGACATCCCATTCCCAGAGGATGAAGGCGTTTGGGCCTACAAGAAACAAAGAAAGAAAAAAAAAAGAATCCAGTTGAGATATCGCGGTCCCTAGTGATCACAACGATAAAAGTAAGTAAGTAATAATAAGGAGCTCAACTCCAGAGACTGTCGTCTTCAGACCGCCTGATGATGTAGTGGCTGGCCAGGTTCGATTCCCGACTCTACCAAGAAATTTTAATTTTGGTCTGAGAGCTGGAACGGGACGCACTCAGCCTCGTGAGGCAAAACTGAGAAGGGGTGGCTCCGATTCCCACCTCAGTGATCCTGGAAGTGGTTTTCCGTGGTTTACCACTTCTACTCCTGGCAAATGCCGGGATGGTTTCTAACTTAAGGCCACGGCCGCTTCCTTCACAATCCACACCAGGATCACAAATACACACACTATAAAATTACACAGGTTATCAGACAAAATCAACACACTCACCCAAGTACACGGGGTTTTATGACTACGATGTGGCAAAGCCCCTTAATGAATCAACTCACTATCGTTTGTTATGTTCTTTAGAAGCTTTCAATTATAACTGCCGTCTAACATGACCACCGGCACCGCCCCCTCAGACAAAAATAGGATTGCGTGACCTTCCACTGAATGTCTTTCTTATGTTATTACTAGGGACCGGACTTTTAGCCTCTTACATTTTGTAAACATGAGGAAAAAGTAGATTTATGAGATCGATCCGGGCAAATGTGAGTCTGTCTGTCTGTCTGTCTGTCCTATCAACTCCTAAACAGCTGAAGCGATCGAAACCAAATTTGGTATGAGTAAAGACCTATGGCTGAATATCTCACTGCCATATTTTAAAATGACGTCAGTGCTACCAACTGCTGAAAAATCACAATTGAAAATTGAGGTCTATGTTGGATATCTTGGAAGATATGCATGGGAATTGTTCCAAAATTGACACACATATAGATAATATTACATCAGACTAATTTACAGGAGCCTATATATGAGAGTGTAGCCAGCATCATTCTATGCCTGCTGATAGGTCCAATCTTTAAATGCATGTAACTGCCATACTATTGTTACGTGCCACCCCCCTAGTAATTTCTTATTACTTCGGTGGCGTAGTCGGTAGCATGCTGAACTGCTATGCCCAAGATAGCGGGTTCAAACCTGGCCGAAGTCGTCGGATTTTTTAAGAGCGTAAAAAATCTTCAGTATGCCTTCCTTCGGAGGGGAAGTAAAGCCGGCGGTCCCATGTCATAGATTTATGGCATGTAAAAGATCCTTTCACAGACTAAACTTGTGTAAAGCAAAATTTGTTAGGTTAGATTTCGTCAGAACGCTCTATCAAAGTTCCAACGTTCGCCACTAGGTATCATTGATATCTGGTGGCGAAAGTTGGAACTACTTGAAATTGAACGGAACTTGTAGCTCACCCTTTAGGGTGTCCGCTGGAAGCAGCTGCAGACTCAGGCGAGCCGAACATGTCCTCGGGCACTCCCGGCACTAAAAGCCATACGATAAATAAATAAATAAATAAATAAATAAACCCCCCTAGTGGCACTTTTGTTAACTGGATTACGGTGGGTTGAAGCACAACACAGCTTGTTCCTTTAAATGAAATAATTAACTTTATTGCGGCCAGAACATACACCACTCATCAGCAAATACAAGCAATTATTACCTTACTCCAGTTTCCTCAAGTCTCTTCCTTATGGAGAGCTCTTGACCTCTTTCACTCGTCAACAGTTAATCTTCTCGCTAATGAGTCTGGTGCCCTTGACAGAACTACATGCAACTCTCCCCTATGTACACAAACTACAGTTACTTACGAAAACCTGCTACACGCTGCTTCGCTGTTCACGAGCTGGGAAACAATGTCACTGGGTTTCGTAACTCACCACACTTCTGTCGCTCAGGATAAACGCTCGCACTCGCTCGTAAAACACAACAACTGCTGCTTGACAGGTCGCTCTTATATAGCAGGCCGGTGACTCAATAAATGCTTCTAGACCCATCCAGGGTTCACGGCTTCTCGAGGTTTCCATCGCTGGCTCAGTCACGAATATTCTGGACCATCCCCTTTGTCCTAGTAGTCCTGTTGCATAAGGCGCACGCAATACACTGAGGCCGAGCAGCCCAGCCCTGGGGCAGTTGTGACTCATGCGGCGAGCGATGAAACAAACTCACAGCCGTAACACTATCAATTGGATTTCAACCAAATTTGGTATGTGATTTGCGCACTGGAGCAGATATGAATATGCATTCTTTTAGTGTCAACAGGGCTGCTAATTGTTGAAAAATGCTCTCTATACATTTTTATCCTAATCTCAATATATCAGAAAGTATGCAGGCCAACAGTTCTAAACTTTGCATACTGTACATACAGTACCTTCTAACGCAGGTTAATTTTCAGTGATTGATATACGACAGTGCTGCCAACGTGATTCTAAGCGTGCTGATAGGTTCAATGTTGAATCACATGTAACTTCCATACTACTACATGATGTTCTTTCAAAATTGGCACATATACAGGGTGTCCCACCTAACTCTGCGACCTCAAATATTATCGAAATGAAACAAGATGTGGAAAATCTACTTGCACAGGAATGTAGCCACGTCAGGGGGTCACACAATGGGAGGATATGCAAAATCCAGGAAATTATAACAATACCACTATTAACGCAAAGTTACCTTTTTTAAATGGAACAACATGTTTTTTCTAACAAAATCAATATTAAACATACAATTATTGATAACAGAATTGGTTTCACTTCTCTAAACCTCGTACCTTCTGAAATAACTAACGTTGTAGGTTACTAACCAACGACAGTGGAGTATCAATGTTGGTGCGGTATCACTGGCAACCGTATTGTAGGTCCCTATTTTTTTTTATCAGGGAACACCAAACGAACAACGATATGCATCATTTCTTCAAGACACGTTACCCCTTCTCATGGAGAACGTGGGATTGGAAACTCGTGTATCAATGTGGTTCCAGCATGATGGGTTCCCTGCACATTTCGCACGTGTTGCCACAGATGTAATGGATGAGAAGTTTCCAAATTGGTGGATAGGACGTGGTGGTCCTGTGAGATGACCAGCACGGTCCCTCGACTTAACGCCATTAGACTACTTTCTCTGGAGCGCATTGCAAGATAGTCTATCAGGAAGTCCCAACTACAATAGCGAATATGCAACAACGTATTACTGCGGTGTGTGCGGAAATGTCTGTGGAAACACTGAGATCAGTACAACGCTCTGTTGTTCACCGTCTACAGAAGTGCATTGATGCAAACGGTGGTCACATTGAACATCCGCTGAAGTGACACAGTTTCATCAGTTAAGATGTTACTGCTTACTTGTGAATGTCTCTTCCGAGATGGATGTAATTTAAAAACATGACGTTCCTTTAAGCTATAGGCCACAAGTTTGTTTAGGAAATCGGTAATTGTACATTTTGAACTATGTGTACAGTTCTACACATTTGTTAAACTTGACAAACAGTGTCTCCATTGCCATCCTCTACAACGTTAGTTATTTCAGAAGTTACGGGGTTTAGAGATGTGAAACCAATTCTTTTATCATTAATTGTATGTTTACTCTTGATTTTGCTAGATAAAACATGTATGTTCCTTTTTAAAAAAGGTAACTTTGCGTTGAAAGTGGTATTGTTATAATTTCCTGGATTGTGCATATCCTCCCATTGTGTGACCCCCTGACGTGGCTACATTCCTGTGCAAGTAGATTTTTCAAATCTTGTTTCATTTCGATAATATTTGAGGTCGCAAAGTTAGGTGGGACACCCTGTATAAATCATAATATTTCATTTAAGTTTGAGCATCCCATTTATGGCAGTGTCACCAACCTAATTTTACGCATGCTGATAAATTCAATATTTAAATACATGTAACGTGCATACTGTCTTTTAGACCTCAACCAAATTGTGCATGTGCATTATGTATCTTAAAAGATGGGACTAAGAATTAATTTAGAGCGCCAGGTCTGTCAATTGTTGGTATATGGTGTAGGCTCTTTAGTTCATCACGGAACTACTTGTTTCAAAATACATATTTTGTGGGTTTATTGGATTTATTACCGACAGTAGTGGCTACGCGGGCTAAAGCGCAGCATTAGGCTATGTGGCCAAGCTCTCTGCTGACTCGGTGGACGCGTGGCTTCGAGCCCCACCGTCGGCCGTCCTTGAAATGGTTTTCCGTGGTTTCCCATTTTCAACACCAGGCAACCGACAGTAGTGGCTACGCGGGCTAAAGCTCCGCGTTAGGTCAAGGGGCCAAGCTCTCTGCTGACTCGGTAGACGCGTGAGTTCGAGCCCCACGGTCGGCTGTCCTTGAAATGTTTTTCCGTGGTTTCCCCATTTTCAACACCAGGCAAATGCTGGGACAGTACCTTCTGTCAGGCCACGGCCGCTTCCTTCCACATCCTTGCCCAGTTTCATTCATCTTCATCCTTTCCATCTCTCATCCCGACGCGCAGGTCGCCCACGGGCGTCGACTAGAAAGACCTGCACTCGGCCTCTCAGGAGGCTACACGAAAAAAAAAAAACACCAGGTAAATGCTGGGACGGTACCTACTGACAGGCCACGGGCGCTTCCTCCCACATCCTTTATTGGATTTATTGCATATTCTGAACATAACAGCATATTTTAGCATACACTGTTGAAATTAAGTACAATTTAAAACATCTTGAACAAAATAGGTTTCGCCTGCGAGTTAGACAACCCTTGTAAGCAACTTTATGAGCAACAGATTAATACTAATATTTTGCACTAGCAAGCTGTCTGGCTATTTGAAGAAGGGAATGGGGTGGGACATTCCTTGCACCATCTGGGCAGTATTCCTTGTAAGAAACTTTATGAGAAACAGATAACGAGTTTTTTTTTTGGTCTTGTGGCCTCCTGAGAGGCCGAGTGCAGGTCTTTCTAGTCGACGCCCGTGGGTGACCTGCGCGTCGGGATGAGAGATGGAATGGATGAAGATGGATGCAAATGGGCAAGGATGTGGAAGGAAGTGGCCGTGGCCTGTCAGAAGGTACCGTCCCAGCATTTGCCTGGTGTTGAAAATGGGAAACCACGGAAAACCATTTTAAGGACGGCCGACGGTGGGGCTCGAACCCACGCGTCTATCGAGTCTGCAGAGAGCTTGGCCCCATGGCCTAACGCTGCGCTTTAGCCAGCGGAGCCACTGCTGTAGGTAGATAACGAGATGACAGTAGGCTACTCGTACTTTACGCAATGCTGCCTGGCTATTTGAAGAAGGGAATGGAGTGGAACATTCCTTTCACCATCTGGCCAGCTTCATCGTTAAAAATAAAGCTTATTGCACGATCCGTTTTGGATTGGAATGCCACGCAAATCGACCGTCAGCCGTTAATTGTTTTAGACACAGCAATTAGTTTTAATAGCTCATTAGGAATGGTAATGGATTGTTATAGTTTGGTGAACCAGGATATTTCGATAATTGTCTCTTAACGGTCTTGAATGGTTTGTTAATATTTTGAGGAACTATGGTGCAGTCCATGTGACATGTGCAGGTGATTTCGCTGAACGCTGTACGATGATAAGAAAGCCCACTGACCGATATAATAGCAAGCAATTCACGGAAACCCATTCACGACCGACCTGACCTTGGCACAACTCACACACGCGTGGACACAATCGATATAATGTTTAACCGAGTCACATGCAAGCCATGTGGAGGTATTTTCCAACCAGCTTCTATTAGAGTCGTACACCGGAAGCTGGTCGGCTCCTTAGCCTGGCCTAATTTCATCCCAGCAGAGCTTCGGATCCTTTTCTCTGCTTAATTAAATGTGTATCATCTCTCGTTGCAGTCGATCTCGTGGTGTTGGGGGTAGCGCGTCTCCCTCAGACCCAGCTCCGTCAGTTGTCGGCTTCGGTGGCGTAGTTGGTAGCATGATGAGCTTCTATGCCCAAGATCGCGGGCTCAAACCCGGCCGAAGCCGTCGGATTTTTTAACAGCGTTAACAATCCCTCAGTATGCCTTCCTTCGGAGGGGAAGTAAAGCCGGCGGTCCCATGTAATAGAGTTATGACATGTAAAAGAACCTTCCACTAACTACAACTGTGTGAAGCTAAATTTGTAGGTGAGATTTGATTAAGGCTCTATTAAGTTCCAACGTTCACTGCCAGGTGCCGGTTGCGGTGGCATCTAGTAGCCAGTTCACGTATTTATTTATCGTATGGCTTTTAGTGCCGGGAGTGTCCGAGGACATGTTTGGCTCGCCAGAGGCTGTAGATGCTTCAAGCGGACACCCATAGAGTGAGCTACAAGTTCCGTTCAATTTCAAGTAGTACCAACTTTCGCTACCAGATGTCAATGATACCAAGTGGTGAACGTTGGAACTTTGATAGAGCGTTCCTACGAAATATAACCTGGAAATTTAGCTTCACACAAGTTTAGTCTGTGAAAGGATCTTTTTCATGCCATAAATCTATGACATGGGACCGCCGGCTTTACTTCCCCTCCGAAGGAAGGCATACTGAAGGATTTTAACACTCTTAAATATTCAGACTACTTCGGTCGGGCTTGAACCCGTTATCTTGGGCACAGCAGTTCAGCATGCTACCAACTACGCCACCGACGCCGCTAAATGTCGTCGACGGTAGCATTTGGTAGCAAAAGTAGAAACTACTTGAAACTGATCTTCTGCAGTCCTTACCTGAATTACTAATAACACACACTAATACAGCCATCACAATTAACACTGGTTATCAGACAGATTCTACACACATCCAAAGTACACGGGGCGACATGACCGCGTTACCGCAGCCCCTAAACTGAGGAACCAACCAACATCGCGTATTACCAGCTCCACTTCTGACAATTAGTTACCATGGCAACAAGGAAAAGCACAACTAGTTCACACTTATAATACGAACTAGCTGAAGTACCCGTGCTTCGCTACGCGTCATAAATAAATTAAAATGTGACGGTGACAGTTAAAACAGGGGATAGGCGAGGGGCTGCGCAGAGGGATATTAAGGATGGAACATTTTGTCCAACTACAACGCTCGGCGTTGACCGTGATTTATAGCACAAATTTAGGTTTTACTCGCTAACCGTTGGAGATATCTTTCGGATAGAAAATGTAATTTTAAACCTCGTATATGCCATCAAATGTTTGCTATTTCTTAGCGTTCTCTTTTTATTTGAAATGAAAATATGAAAGTTTGAAACCAAAGTGTGTAGTGACGTCACTAAAATGGTCGCCATCTTTAAATAGTGCAACGTATTAAAATCAAAAGTAACCTATATGTTAACCAGGTAAATCAGCTACTTCCATGTAATATTCATGTAAATTGGACCAGTGGTACTTGCGTGATTGAGTAATACACAGACACACACCATCTCATTTTTAGCCTCGCTTCGCTCGCGTCATAGTCGTGTCATCTTGTTATTCAATGAAATGCAGGTTTAACCCCGTTAACACCCCTTTAGAACCTGAATACTCATAAGTCCCTCCTTAGTAGACGTTTTCGACACACAACAAACATATCCCCAAAATATCATTCTTCTAACATTAATAGTTTTGGTTGGTCCATGAGAGTGAACATCCAAAAATCCTTCCTTAGTGGATGTTTTTCTTCCATAATTTCACCCCTCCCCATAGACCCCTTAAATTGCATTTATGAAAAAACGGCCAAACACCTATTTATTTTATTTATTTATTTTTAAGCTGATTGATTTCCTCCGAGTTTCAAACTCCTCGCCTATGTCGTTTAAGAGATATACGCTCCGTTAGGAATCTTTCTACCCCCACTTTTCATCCCTTTCACCTCATAATATACACTATATCGAAAAACCATTAGACATGTGTCAGCTTATTTTCAATGATTAGTATATGTGCCAAGTATCACATCTCCACAGGAAACCACTCGTGAGATATTGTTATTCAATGAAATGCACGTTTACCCCCTTAACCCCTCTTTAGAACCAGAATATCCAAAACTCTTTCCTTAGTGGACGTTTTCGACTTACAAAGAACATATCATCAAAATTTCATGTTTCTAACTTCAATAATTTTGGCTGGGCGATGAAGAGTGAGTGAGTGAGTCAGGACATTTTCTTTCATTTATTTTTGATAATTTCACCCCTCCCCATGAACCCCTTAAATTGAATTTATGAAACAAACGGTCAAACACCTATTTACTTATTTAAAGCTGTTTTCCCCCAGAGTTTGATGAGTGAGTAAGTGAGTCAATCAGTTAGGACACTTTCTTTCCTGTTCCCCCCCCCAGAATTTCAACCCTTTCCAAGGGCCCCTTAAATTGGATTTATGAAAAAACGGTCGAACACCTATTTACTTTTATTTTAAGCTTTTTTTTCCCGCCGAATTTCAAACTTCTCGCCTATGTCGTTTCAGAGATACACGCTCCGGTAAGAATCCCTCGACCCCCAATTTTCACCCCTTTCACCTCATAATATACACCTCATCGATAAACCCTTAGACATATTGAACCCTTATCATTGTGTCCAATAATAATGTTTCATATTAATAAAAACGATGGAAATACTAAATACATGAAATGCTGGATATTTGAGTAAAATTGATGTAGCAAGAAATCTGGACTTGGTAAGACATGCTACGTGCTGGCTGGAAATGACCAATAGTTTCACAACCAATGTTATTCTTGGATTTCTGAGAAAATCAGATATGACGCTGTGGCGTACGTGACCATAAAAGGGCAAAATGCTGCGTACAAGGCAAGGAGTGAGAGAGAGGAGAATAGTCGTGACGTCAATATAAGGGCGGGATTTGTAAGGTCAGAACTCCGAAGCCAACTTATCTGACCAATAAGAAAACATGACGCCAGAACATAGCGTCAGTGTGTTTTGCGCGGCAATCGGATATAAAAAGATCTAGCGATCGGTTTGCTTGTTCGACGGCAGATTCGCGACCTGTGAGAAAATACAAGATTTTTGAGAGGTCACACATAATTATAGGCCCATTACTTAAAATATTGAGGAGCTGTTTTACTCCCACCATTGAAACTTTAGGCTTTCTGTATATATACAAATGTCTGAGATGAACCGAGGCACTCCTAATTATTCTTCGACAGTCATTTTAAGACGTCCTTAAGACGATATGGTTTTAAAATTATAGTTGTGTGTCGGCAACGAAGTTGGAAATTTTCATAAATTGTGAGATGGCAATTAGCCATAGAATAGGGAAAGTCGACGATTCTGCATAGGACGATCTGAGGAAATAAAATACTTAGAACGCAGATAGAACAGTTTAAAAACTTTGATTTAATTGTGTTTTAACAGCAGCAAAATGTCGACCATGGAGAGAAGACAGCAAGCTTCATCCTCCATTACCATCAGTGTTATGGGCTAACGGCCTAATGATGGGAATTGACGAGGCGGGAGGCCTCTGGAAAGCAGTTTAAGTGATGAGTATTAAAAAATTGATTTATTGATTTTGGACGAGGGGAATCGCGAGAGATGTGTGGAACTTTGTATAGATTTTATTTGTGTGGTTTAATTTAAATTTCAGGGTTTGATTTCTTAACTGACATGCGTGTAGTAAATTTTGGCATTGCGTGACAAGTATGTTGTACAGTAAATTTTGTAATTTAAATGTTTTCCTTATGTATACGTAATTCTTATTGCGAATTGGCCGCATCGATTAACGTATCTATAAAAAGTGTAGCCATGAATGAGAACCTAGGAACGACAATGATAAATGGACTGATTTAATGATATGTTAAACTAATTACTACGTGGGGGGAATATTTGCATTTTGTTGCTTTGATAACTCGGGCTAGGACTGATCCTGTTATTTATTCTTTATTGTCATTTGGACATGTTGTGTGTCATTATCTGAGGGGTGTGCTGATTAATGCTACGACGTGATCTTCGAGAAATGTGCCACGTATTTTTGGGTGTAAGTGATGATGATGAGGAGAGGTAAAGCCTGTCCATGACTGCGATATCATTCCGGCAAACTAGTTATCCGTGGGGATAAGTTTGACCTGGGAATGTATTCTTAAAAATCCCTGAGAGGATGTTTTGAGATAATGTGTTATTTATTTGTACGCGTTTAACAGGTGGCGATTAGCAAAGGTGCTGTACGCTGGCTATGGGCCAGAATCTATATTTAGCATGGCACTAATTACTACTTGGGGGAAGAAATCAGCCACTCTCTCGGTGATGCGATAACAGGCCCGGTTGTCTCCAGCTTGTTATGACACGTTTTGTTTGCTTTAAAGCCTAATGAGTTAAGGTTATTTTATTTGGTTTAATTTGGGAAGTTGCCATGTTGTCGATCCAAGTTTCTTTTATCATTACTACGACTTATTTGTTCATTGTTTTAAAACGCCAAACTTTCCGGCGTGAAAATTAAAAGTTATATTTTGTTGTTGTTGGCTCTTATTTTCAAGGCCATTGTATTCATATAAATATAATTTGGCAACCGGCCAAACCTGTTCATGTCATGTTATGCCTTCCTAGTGTTTAAGGTATAAGTCGGTAATTCCGCAGCCCTTATTTTAAATAATACACACGTGTATTTGGTTGTGGTAATCTAAGGTTAGAGCATGTCAGTAGTGTATATAAATATGTAATTGTTGTTCCCACATTTCCGTAATTCGTCCTTCGCAGTACGGAGTCCGTTCCCGAACCAACTGTTTTGGTCGGAAACGAGCGCCCGTCAAAATGCTCATTACTTGAACTAGTCTTAAAACCCGTGTCGCTCATAAATATTGAATTTTTGTACTATTTTATTTGTTTGTTATATTTGGATCTTGTGATCTGTTTTCTTTTGTTACTTTGACTTAAGTGACATTGCAGTCACAATGCTTGTTGACAGCTGTCATGCCATGTCATCATGGTACGTCAGGCTGGTCAGTGTTAGATCTGTTCACGCGAGTGAACAATAAAAGGGTGGTTATAGTTTTTTTTAATGTTTGATTCAGTTAATAAATTTCATTTGTTAGTAGATCCTGTTGTTTTTCTTGGCTTTATAATAATAATAAGTTAACCTTGTGAACCCTGGAAGTTATGTTGATAGCAAAACCTCTAAATCACATTCACAAGAATCCATTACGACCCCGAAATTTTGAATCTTGTCTACATGCTATTTTCCAAAGGGTTTATAAGAGTTACTTTGGCTTCCGAACGTGTGGCATTTGTGTTTTAGAGTAAAAAAAATAGATCACCGGCATGTGATAAGTTTATTAACGTAAGTTAGGCGAAGATAGTACCGCCAAAAGTTTGAAAATATAAAGTCATGGAGTTTGCAATAAAGTAAATGTGGAACAAGTTAAGTGTTTGAACTTTGATTAAAATTAGAACAAACTGTTCCAGGCGCCCAATAAAATTAAATTAGCTTTGTGTAGAAAAGCCAAACTCAAAGAATTATTTGACAGGAAGGTTAGACCTTAAAAACTAATTAATACTCTATTAATTGGTTAAAATTTGTAAGTAAAGTAAAGTCAGGAAGATTATAACTGAATCAAAGGGTTAAAATTAAATGGAATAATAAGTAAATTATACTCAGTGATGCTATAGTTTGTGGGAGTAATTTAAAGTAAATGAACAGAGTATGTAAGGGGTTAATGTGTGTATATTTAATATATGTGAGCGCGCGTATCCAGGGCTCCGCCCTTATGTCATTTCCCTATGTCTCAAATATATTATTGTTGTGATGGCAACTCTGGGAGAAATTCGCGAAGTGATTGAACTAGCATCCGCTCGTACGCGAGAACAACTTAGTGAGATGAGAAAGGACATAACCAATGAAATACAGACACAGTTAGCGGCAAATAGTGAAGAAACGCAGACACAGTTAGCGGCAAATAGTGTAGAAACGCAGACACAGTTAGCGGCAAATAGTGTAGAAACGCAGACACAGTTAACGGCTATAAATAAACAATCGGCAGAAACGCAGACACAGTTAGCGGCAAATAATGTAGAAATGCAGAAACAGTTAGCGGCAAATAGTGTAGAAATACAGACACAGTTAAACACAAAACTATCTGAAGTTAACGAGAATATAAATCAGAAAATCGCTACACAAAACATTCTGGTTAGTGAACAATTACATAGGCAGTCTGAGAAAAACAATGAAATGTTAAACGCACAAGACGAAAGGAACACTCAAAATCTAGCTGCGCTAACGGTAGAAATCAAAGAGCACACAAAAGAACAGCTAATCCAATTAGCAAAGGACGTTAGCACTAACAATACCAAACAATTAGGAATAATAAAAGGTATCGAAGATTCGTTTAAAAAGGAAATAAAAGGAATGGATGAGACTGTTATGGCAAAACTAGCACAAATCGAGCAAGCGTGTTTGACCAGCTCATCTGAAATTAAAGAAGCACACACAAACTTAGAAAAAAGGTTTGAGATGATCGAACGAGGGACACAGGGTATGCAAGATCAGATAATTATAGTAGATAACAATATCACGGGCTTAGTGACGGAACTCAACAAATTAGAAATACAATCAATTAAGAAATGGAAAAAGTTAGAAATTGACCAGGAAGAAATTAAACAAACATTAGAACAGAACAACGTTTCTCTGGGAGAAAGGATAGATAAACTTGAAGATAATCAGGAGGCTAATCAACAGGAAGTCGAAAAACGCTTTGTTAAATTGAAGGATACTATTAGGAAAGATTGGACCAAGATGAGCGCTGATTCGAAAGATGAACGGCTCGCAGTAAGCAAGAAGCTAGGGGAAAATAACGCGAAAATACAGGCGTTAGAAGAAAATATGAAGTTAAGGTTTCAAATTCAAGAGGACCGCATGATAAAATCGGAGTTGCAGTCACTTGGACATAATACGATGTTTGCGACACTAATGGAAAAGGGGAAAGGGGAGAATGCGGAAAGAGAGCACACAATAGACAGCCACGAGCTTGGGCAAAGTCCAAGAACGGTAGACACGCAAGCATTCCAGAATTATGAGGGTCGTAGCTCGACACCTCAAAACACACAACTTCCCACGCAAGTTATACAAGTCATCCGTGGAAACGAATTTAAACCGAATAAGTTTTTACCAGAGAGCGGAGGGACACCTAAAGCTTTCTTAAGGGAACTGACAGAATATTTTTCGGACCAAAATGTTAGCTCAACGCGACAATTAAGAATGGTTGAAAAATTTTTGGCGGGCTCAGCACTTACCTGGTATCTTGGATTTAAGAACACATTTAAATCAATGGAAGGTTTCCACAAGGCCTTCCTAAGCAAATACTGGAGTGGGTCGTATCAACAAAGCTTGCGAATGGATTTATACTCGCGCAAATACCATTCCACGCATCAGACGAAATATGCAGATTTTTTCGCCATGCAACTTGTCAAATTGCAGGATCTTGATAATCCCCCGAGCGAAATGGAGCTAATAACTACTATAGGAAAGCAGATGCCTATTAGCGTTCAGCAATTCTTGGTGGCGGCAAATATTACGACCGTGGTCCAGGCAGAAGAGGTATTAAGGAAGATAGATGAAACCACTAATTACATCAACCCGAGAGAGAAGAGACAGATAGAGTTAGTTAATGCAGTCGAAGTAGTCAAGACACCGAACAAAAACACGAGGTCGCAAGCTACAAACACTGGGGATAACCAAAGACGGCAGAGCACCGAAGAATATGAGCCGAGATCTCAACCGAGATACGAAAATAGGGACAGAAACCATAACAATCAGGAAGAAACTAACCGCTACCGGAACACAAACAATCAGCAGTGGCGAGATAATAGGAGATACCAAACGTCATACAATAGGAATAATAATAATAACGCACCTTATAATCGCGGATGGCGTGGAGGACACTATAATCAACAATATAGGCCCAGAGACAATAGGCGTTACAACCAGCAACATAACGCACAAGATAACCAGCGGTTTAACGAGCAATCGGATCCAAGGGATGATCAGAGAAATTGGAACGAGAGACACGCTGACCCGCAACAGTACCTGGAGGAGCCACGTAACATGGAAGGAAATAATGATAAATGGGAAAGAGCGATAGATCGGCGGAAGAATCCCGACAACCACGAGGAGGAAAACGGAACACATCAAATGTTGGAGGCCATGCATGTAGAAACCCAGAGATATTTGGAGGAGCTGCATGGAGAAGAAGAAAATAGAGCAGCCGACAATAGGAAACAGAAGAATAGCAGGAGAGATTCGCAGGCCGCGTCAGGCAAGGGTCTCGAAATATGGTAAAAAAAAGTTATTGTACGGGAATTGGAGAAGAAGAAGGGAGAAGGAAGAAGATGGCAACGCGGGGGAGAAGAAGGAGATGACATCACGGTAAAATGGAGAAGAGACAGGAGCGGCTTAAGGAAGTTCAACTAGGGGTTACGAACTTAGGTAACAACGCCTACAGAGTCCGAGAGGTGAGCACAGGAAACATGGCAGTATATAATATCTCAAATTTAAAATTGTATCATCAGAGAGAGCCATACGAACCGAGAAATAATGTTACTACAGCAAATTAAACATTCGCGTGATAACATACAACAAAAGATACGGGGGTACTCGAGTGGTGAAAGCGCTCGAAAGACGGCTCTGACGTGTTTACAAATTCAGGCGGAAGTCGTTAATGAATATGTTGATGTTTTGAAAGAGTGAGAGGGGAGACGAGTAGCAAGGAAAGAGGCCGGAGGGCATAAGTATACAGGAATTTCCTAATGAGTTTGGAACGAGACGGCTACTGAAACAGACAGAGGCGGACAGTCATTATATTTGAGGGTGACCAGCAACTTCAAATTTGAGCCAGAAAAGTAGGGGATGTGAAATTCGACTTCATTTGAGTTCGAATTTCATCAACTAGGGGTCAGATGAACCCTTATCATTGTGTCCAATAATAATGTTTCATATTAATAAAAACGATGGAAATACTAAATACATGAAATGCTGGATATTTGAGTAAAATTGATGTAGCAAGAAATCTGGACTTGGTAAGACATGCTACGTGCTGGCTGGAAATGACCAATAGTTTCACAACCAATGTTATTCTTGGATTTCTGAGAAAATCAGATATGACGCTGTGGCGTACGTGACCATAAAAGGGCAAAATGCTGCGTACAAGGCAAGGAGTGAGAGAGAGGAGAATAGTCGTGACGTCAATATAAGGGCGGGATTTGTAAGGTCAGAACTCCGAAGCCAACTTATCTGACCAATAAGAAAACATGACGCCAGAACATAGCGTCAGTGTGTTTTGCGCGGCAATCGGATATAAAAAGATCTAGCGATCGGTTTGCTTGTTCGACGGCAGATTCGCGACCTGTGAGAAAATACAAGATTTTTGAGAGGTCACACATAATTATAGGCCCATTACTTAAAATATTGAGGAGCTGTTTTACTCCCACCATTGAAACTTTAGGCTTTCTGTATATATACAAATGTCTGAGATGAACCGAGGCACTCCTAATTATTCTTCGACAGTCATTTTAAGACGTCCTTAAGACGATATGGTTTTAAAATTATAGTTGTGTGTCGGCAACGAAGTTGGAAATTTTCATAAATTGTGAGATGGCAATTAGCCATAGAATAGGGAAAGTCGACGATTCTGCATAGGACGATCTGAGGAAATAAAATACTTAGAACGCAGATAGAACAGTTTAAAAACTTTGATTTAATTGTGTTTTAACAGCAGCAAAATGTCGACCATGGAGAGAAGACAGCAAGCTTCATCCTCCATTACCATCAGTGTTATGGGCTAACGGCCTAATGATGGGAATTGACGAGGCGGGAGGCCTCTGGAAAGCAGTTTAAGTGATGAGTATTAAAAAATTGATTTATTGATTTTGGACGAGGGGAATCGCGAGAGATGTGTGGAACTTTGTATAGATTTTATTTGTGTGGTTTAATTTAAATTTCAGGGTTTGATTTCTTAACTGACATGCGTGTAGTAAATTTTGGCATTGCGTGACAAGTATGTTGTACAGTAAATTTTGTAATTTAAATGTTTTCCTTATGTATACGTAATTCTTATTGCGAATTGGCCGCATCGATTAACGTATCTATAAAAAGTGTAGCCATGAATGAGAACCTAGGAACGACAATGATAAATGGACTGATTTAATGATATGTTAAACTAATTACTACGTGGGGGGAATATTTGCATTTTGTTGCTTTGATAACTCGGGCTAGGACTGATCCTGTTATTTATTCTTTATTGTCATTTGGACATGTTGTGTGTCATTATCTGAGGGGTGTGCTGATTAATGCTACGACGTGATCTTCGAGAAATGTGCCACGTATTTTTGGGTGTAAGTGATGATGATGAGGAGAGGTAAAGCCTGTCCATGACTGCGATATCATTCCGGCAAACTAGTTATCCGTGGGGATAAGTTTGACCTGGGAATGTATTCTTAAAAATCCCTGAGAGGATGTTTTGAGATAATGTGTTATTTATTTGTACGCGTTTAACAGGTGGCGATTAGCAAAGGTGCTGTACGCTGGCTATGGGCCAGAATCTATATTTAGCATGGCACTAATTACTACTTGGGGGAAGAAATCAGCCACTCTCTCGGTGATGCGATAACAGGCCCGGTTGTCTCCAGCTTGTTATGACACGTTTTGTTTGCTTTAAAGCCTAATGAGTTAAGGTTATTTTATTTGGTTTAATTTGGGAAGTTGCCATGTTGTCGATCCAAGTTTCTTTTATCATTACTACGACTTATTTGTTCATTGTTTTAAAACGCCAAACTTTCCGGCGTGAAAATTAAAAGTTATATTTTGTTGTTGTTGGCTCTTATTTTCAAGGCCATTGTATTCATATAAATATAATTTGGCAACCGGCCAAACCTGTTCATGTCATGTTATGCCTTCCTAGTGTTTAAGGTATAAGTCGGTAATTCCGCAGCCCTTATTTTAAATAATACACACGTGTATTTGGTTGTGGTAATCTAAGGTTAGAGCATGTCAGTAGTGTATATAAATATGTAATTGTTGTTCCCACATTTCCGTAATTCGTCCTTCGCAGTACGGAGTCCGTTCCCGAACCAACTGTTTTGGTCGGAAACGAGCGCCCGTCAAAATGCTCATTACTTGAACTAGTCTTAAAACTCGTGTCGCTCATAAATATTGAATTTTTGTACTATTTTATTTGTTTGTTATATTTGGATCTTGTGATCTGTTTTCTTTTGTTACTTTGACTTAAGTGACATTGCAGTCACAATGCTTGTTGACAGCTGTCATGCCATGTCATCATGGTACGTCAGGCTGGTCAGTGTTAGATCTGTTCACGCGAGTGAACAATAAAAGGGTGGTTATAGTTTTTTTATGTTTGATTCAGTTAATAAATTTCATTTGTTAGTAGATCCTGTTGTTTTTCTTGGCTTTATAATAATAATAAGTTAACCTTGTGAACCCTGGAAGTTATGTTGATAGCAAAACCTCTAAATCACATTCACAAGAATCCATTACGACCCCGAAATTTTGAATCTTGTCTACATGCTATTTTCCAAAGGGTTTAATATGTCTGATTATTTTTAATGATTAGTTTATATACCGAATATCACATCCCCAAAGAAACAACTCATGAGATATCGTTATTCAATGAAATGCACGTTTACCCCCTTAACATATCTTTAAAACCCGAATAAACAAAAATCATTCCTTAGTTGACATTTTCGACACACAGCGAACATATTCCAAAATTTCATGTTTCTAACTTTAATAGTCTTCGCTGGGCGTGATGAGTGAGTGAGTCAGACAGGACATTTTCTTTCAATTATTTTTACCAGAATTTCACCCCTTCCCATGGGGTCCTTAAATTGGATTGATGAAAAAACGCTTGAACACCTATTAACTTATTTTAAGCTGTCTTTTTTTCCCTGAGTTTGATGAGTGAGTGAGTTAGTCAGTCAGTTAGGACACTTTCTCTCCTTTTTCTCCCCAGAATTTCACCCCACCCCATTGGCCCCTTAAATTAATTTTTGAAAAAAAAAAAACCAGTCGAACACCTATTTACTTACTTTTTAAGCTGATTTTTGTCGCTGAGTTTCAAATTTCTCGCCTATGTCGTTTAAAGATAGGCCTACACGCTTCGTTAGGAATCCTTCAACCCCCACTTTTCACCCCTTTCACCTCATAATAATACACCACATCGAAAAACCCTTAGACACATGTCTGTTTATTTTTAATGATTAGTTTATATGCCGAGTATCACATCCACAAATGAAACCACTCGTGAGATATTGTTATTCAATGAAATGCAGGTTTAACCCCCTTAAGACCCCTTTAGAACCTGAATATCCAAAATACCTCCCTTAGTGTACGGTTTTGACATGCAACGAACATATCCCCGAAATGTTATGTTTCCAACTTCAATATTTTTGGCTGGGCGATGATAAGTGAGTGAATGAGTCAGGACATTTTCTTTCAATGTTTTATTCTTCAGAATTTCACCCCTCCCGATGAACTCCTTCAATTTGATTGAAAAAAAAACTGTCGAAAAGCTATTTACTTACTTTAAAGCAGTTTTTCCCCCTGAGTTTGATGAGTGAGTCAGTCAGTCAATCAGTTAGGACACTTTCTTTCCTGTTCCCCCCCCCCCCTGAATTTCACCCCTCCCCATGGGCCCCTTAAATTGGATTTATGAAAAAACGGTGAAACACATATTTACTATTTTATGCTGATTTTTTTCCGCTGCGTTTCAAACTCCTCGCCGATGTCGTTTAAGAAATACTCGCTCCGTTAAGAATCTTTCAATCCCCACTTTTCACCCCTTTCACCTCATAATATACACCACATTGAAAAACCCTCAGACACGTGTCTTCTTACTTTTTAATGATGAGTTTATATGCCGAGTATCACATCCCCCAATGAAACCAATCGGGAGTTATTGCTATTCAATGAAATGCAGGTCTACCCCCTTAACACCCCTTTAGAACCTGAATATCCAAAAAATCCTCTCTTAGTGGGCATTTGCGGTCCTTGGGGAAGCTGCATACCAGATTTCATTCCAATCCGTTCGGTGGTTTCTGAGATTTCGTGATGAATAAATGAATGAATGAGTGAGTGAGAGAGTGAGTGAGTGGTATTTGACAAAGAAAGAAGATAGTGTCAAGTCTTTGTTATGCTAAACTCGGTTGACAGTGCTGTGTGAGAAGTTGAGTAACTAACGTGATTTCAAGTAAAGATCCTCATTTTCTATACCGGTAGTGCAGAGCAGAACTGGCATCCAGTCGGCCGTGTCTCGACTTGAGCTATGTTGCCATGGAAACTATCCGCCTTGCCATTCCTTCATGAGTATATTTTATGATTTGATTAGCATGTGCTGGAGTGCAAAAGGGTCGAAATCCGAAGAATGAGAAAGACTAACGAAAATTCATGTAGCCAGCGGTTCCTTCTGGGTCCTAAACTATGTGTATGCAAAATTCGGTTGAGATTGGTGTAACGGTGTAGATTTGTATACGGAACAGACCCACCCACATACCCACATACATACAGACTTTCACTTTTATATATAAGATAAAGGATTATAAACATAAGTTGTCTGTGATTCTATGATTTAATTCTGTAACTAAAATACATTTTATACTTTTTATTTGTCTTGTAATATTATTTACAACTGCTATAGTTCTCTCACTGTGCTCGTTAACGAGCGGCGACTCAAACCGACAATAACCATTGTTCTCAGCTAACCATTAGCCGATTTTCCTTGACCAATAGGAAGCTTTCTCTATCTCACCACGTGGACTCCAGAGTCCAGTCTTGGCGGTCTGCTCGCGTGTCAGGTGTCCAGTCTCGCTGCTTGCTCTCAGTGGCTACGGTGGAGAGTTGACAACGCTGTGCTTCGCGCTGGGAATGTAAACATACCCGCCCAGCTAGGTTTCGATAACGAGGAAACTATGCAGAAATTTCAATATTGTTACGGCTGCGCGGTTAGTTCATCACCTCGCTGCGTGATTCACAGACCGCCTCGGGCTACCCCCTGCCTCTGTGTTAACCAGCGATTTGCGCAACAAGAAGAGAGGCAGTAACAAAGAGACCGTCTCGAATGTTCGTGGCCCAACTAGTGCTGGAATTCTCGAGAAGGTGTGAAGCCTGGTCTAATCTAGAAACATCTAGAGTCATCAGCCCCGCTATAAGCGACCTGGCCAGCGAGGGATGGACTGAGTTTTTGAGGAGTGTGTGTTTATACCAGTGCGACAGAGGTAATGCGGTGACGTGTGAATTGCGAAACAGTGTGTAGTACGGTATTCAAGAACAGTGAGTGACAGACTGTGGCTGGACATGGGTCTACCTAACTAGTGAAGGCTTAACTGAATGCGGAAGTGAAAGGGTGAGTGTCCTCCACAAGGGAGCAAACACGAAGAAAGACAACTAATTGTTTCCATTTGCTTATTGTGTGGTGTAACTTTCTGACCTGCAATAAAGCTAATATTTCTTTAAAGGACCATTTGTGTTGTGCTTTACCAACTTTGATCCAATTAACGAACTTGCTACTAGGGGTAACACGTATCAATATTACTTGAACCACCAACAAAATTGGTCATCCACCGCCAATGACCTCGTGTCAAGTGACCTTTCCCCCAGCAGGTTTGGTAGCTGTTTGTGCCAGGGGCATAAAGCATGGGGAGGGCAGAGGGGGCATTGAACCCCTCAAGTTTTAGGTGCAAGACAACATTTTTAAGTATCCTTAAAAAAATAAAATAAAATAACCCGAAAATCTTCTATAAATTATTTACCGGTAATTCGGTACTAGACTAATTTAGGCGGAAAATCGGAAAAGCCATCTTGTTGCATTTTTATTCTACCGAACAAACAGTCTGTTTTTCCCCCTTTTCCGTTTCCCGCCAAGGAGCCAACTGAGCCGAAAGCCGAGGCGCTTTGAATTTTGTCCCCAACCACGACGATCAGAAAAGGTGCATTTTCGAACTATTATTATTTCTGAGGCTCAATTTAAAACGGAGGTAAGATACTGTGTCTCACAACACACAACATCATTACAGCTGTCGGGAAAAACTGTGCGTGCGCCTTTACATTTTTTCTTTCTTTTTCGAGCTTGACATTTGGTGCTACGTTTGTGTTGTGTTAACCCAAATCGGTGGAGCATTTCATCATTTTATATTTTATATTCATATTCTGATTGTATTTTATATTTTAACTCTTTCACTTTCAAGCTCACATCTGATGGATGTGTGAAAACTGTCAGCCATATTTAGCAGGCTGTGCACACACTTCTTTTAAAATGAGATGGAGGAGAGACCAACAAAGATATTAAAATGAAATATTATAAACCAAGAGTGAATAAATCACTTGTTATTACTGAAAATACTGAGCCATATGATTTCAATGAAAAATAAAATAAAAAATAAAATAACAATGTGAAAAATTGCAAATTTTGGATTTAAAAATTTTGTAGTAATTTTGGGAAATGGAATTCACTCGTCAAGTCTACTATTCATGTTAAAATAAACTCTATATATTTATTAGCGTGGCAAATGTCAAAATTCCAAAATTACCAACAAAAACAGAGAAAAATACACGCAATTTTGCCACCAACGACGACGAAAACAAGACACTCTATAAGCACATGTTTCAGAATATAAACGTGAGTTAAAATTGCTTTCTTCATATTCCCTGAAAATTGCTGCTATGAAGCGTAAAAATAACGAAATAATTAATAATTATAACGATGGATCGTTACTCCGACAGTTATAGTACGAACACGGCGTAACGATGAAAGTCAAAGGGTTCATTAGAAATAATGAATAAAATTAATCTTTGCTTTATTAAATATAGTGTTAGGCCTATATTACCGTGTTATTTCAAGCTTTAAAACCTTAAACTTAAAAAAAAAAAAATCCGTGGTACGTAGGCAATCGCTGTTTACAAATTTCACCCCCTCCCTACCCCCTCGTTTGCGAGGAGTTTTACGCCCCTGGTTTGTGCCACCGTTTCTGAGAACTGTGGATCGAGAGAGAAATATTTTCTCAGAAAATCCGCTGTGTCACATCTGAGCGCTGAAGGGGTTACCTCGAATGTCGTTAGAAAGGATGTGCGCTACCAGGAAACGTTCCTCCTAGGAGAGCTATAAGTTGCTTATCAAATGTCACCTTAAATTTCAGCTCGTTGAAAATTGGATACTACAAATATTTTGGGGCGAAAAAAATATTCTTCTGCAAGCTGGTGTCATTTCTTCATCATGGGGCTTTACAGGGACGTATCGGGGAGAGGCGATGGGGTCGCAGCCCATACTGAGAGAGTTTTAACGCTCTTAAAAAATCTGACATCTCGGCCGGGTTAGAATCCGCGAACTTGAGCATAGAAGCTCAGAATGCTACCAACTACGCCACCAAAGCCGCGATGTTCGGTTTAATCGAATACATTGAATTTAATCGAAAACAATTAATCGACTAACCGAATAATAGATTAATCGACTAACCGAATAATAGATTAATCGACTAACCGAATAATAGATTAATCGGCTAACTGAATAACAGATTAATCGGCTAACCGGATAATAGATTAATCGGCTAACCGGATAATAGATCAATCGACTAACCGAATAACAGATTAATCGGCTAACCGGATAATAGATCAATCGGCTAACCGGATAATAGATCAATCGACTAACCGAATATTAGATTAATCGGCTAACCGGATAATAGATTAATCGGCTAACCGGATAATAGATCAATCGGCTAACCGAATAATAGATTAATCGGCTAACCGAATAATAGATCAATCGGCTAACCGGATAATAGATTAATCGACTAACCGAATAATAGATTAATCGCTAACCGAATAATAGATTAATCGACTAACAAATAATAGATTAATCGGCTAACCGGATAATAGATTAATCGGCTAACCGAATAACAGATCAATCGACTAACCGAATAATAGATCAATCGATTAACCGAATAATGGATTAATCGGCGAACCGAATAATAGATTAATCGGCTAACCGGATACTAGATTAATCGGCTAACCGAATAATAGATTAATCGGCTAACCGAATAATAGATTAATTGACTAACCGGATAATAGATCAATCGACTAACCGAATAACAGATTAATCGGCTAACCAGAAATATAGATTAATCGGTTAACCGAAAAATAGGTTAATCAACTAACCGGATAATAGATTAATCGGCTAACCGAATAATAGATTAATCGATTAGTAGACACGAGGTGAGAACAGAAGTTATTATGAAAGGTACGCTCCTTTTCGGAATGATGTATAGAAATCTATAAAAGTTACTTTCTGCCTGAATATACAAAGTGTCCTTCCTTGTTTATGTTAACAATAACTAAATAAGAGCAGTGACAGTGGAGGACAAACATCTATCAAATTGGGAAGGGTTTCGAATAAATAAACGAAGAGTTTTCAGCAAATATTTTGAATTCATGTTCAATGTTTACAATTAGGACACATGGAACTGACTGACTGTGTGGAGCATCGGTAACGTTTGGGTAGAATATTAGCTTGGGAATGACCTAACCCCCAAGGGAAGATGATGAAGAAAAAGAAGTGGGTTTCAGACTGGAGAAAAAGGATGGAAAAATAGGACGAGAGTCCAAAAGAAGTTATAATTAAGAGTTCTTGCTCAAATGCAACAAGTGGTGAAAACCCTATCAATAGATTTAATTTTATTAAATAGGAAGAATCAAGGAAGACAGGATCTTGCCTAACCGTTATGTTAGAGAAATGATAAAGCATAAAACAAATCTTTAATTTATTTATCAATGTAAAAATAAGTAGTTTTTGGAACAAATATATAATTTTGATTTTTTATAAACAATTGGGGTCGCAGACCTCCGAAAACATCTAAAGCTTGCGCCAGGCAATTGATAATTCTTTTGGTTTTAAACCTGTTATATGCTTTAAAATCTTTGTAAGATTTTGAAATGGCTAAGATGAATAAAGGAAAAATTTAAAGATAACTGACGTAATTAAAGTTAAACAATAAATCAAGTACAAGGTGTGTACTTGAAGGATTTAGAAATAATTACAACTTCGAAAGCAACAACAACAAAAACAGGAAGAAATGAAATAGAAGATTCTATAACCTCTTGTACTCGGACGAGCGCGACGCGGATGAAAAGTTGAACAGGCACTGTTTTCACTTTAGTCTGTTGATAAAGTTGAAGAGTTCACTGTAGTAGCGCAAAACGTTGATAGCAAAGAAAGTTATTGCAATGGTGGAAAATAACTAGTTACACTAGATTTGCGAGAGTCTATTGCTTGAAAAACTTGTAGGTTATAGTTGAATGTACCAGAAAAATCCCAACGGAGGAAGAAAAATTAGATATTGATTATCTAATTCCCATATGTGAGTGGAAAGTACATGACAGTATAACTGGTAGATAGAGTGCAGATTCTGGATGGCTCCAGAGCAATGATGACTTGTTTAAATTGGGTAGAGAATCCCTCGGCGGAAAGCTAGATTATATAGACAGTGGGTATTTTGGAAATATCCCTCGATGTGAGATAGCATCTCAGAAAATGTTTCATATTGAAAGTTAGACTTGATAGTTTAAGTTTGATCAAGAAGATCTCTGGAAAGCAGTTATTTTTACATAGCAACTTTCACTGTCTATAAAATCCAAATAAAAGCATTGAGCCTTTTAAAATCGATGAGAATGAAGTTAAAACATGAAGTCGGTACTTATCTTTGCTTCATGAAGAAGGCGATGTTGCTGTTGACGGTTGGTTCTAAAATTCTAACATGGCGTAGAATTTAAAAGTTTGCCTCTAGAGTTGAGGAGGCGAGCTTTAGTTAAGCTCTAACTGACTGGTTTGGCTTCCGACGTACAAGTGAGGGCTGCTAGACGCAGCGAAAGTACACTAGCCTAGACGGCATGTCCAACAAGAAGTTGAGTGCACTTAAGAGAGTGAGCGGTTGCTACGACACGGAGACAAGCCGAGAAGAGTAGAAGTGACTGAGCGAACGGGCTGCGCGCGCGGAGAAGAGAGCAGTAGGAGGCGAGAAGAGGGGGAAACGGGCGAGTAAGGGGAGGAAACAAAGAGGTTACACATAAACATGAGAAAACTTTACAAAAACAAAATTCTTCTTGGAGCGGTGTCTTCATGGAGTAGTTGGTTGGTGAAGAACACGACGCCCTGCGGATTAATGTAGAAGTCTTCATGGCTTGAAGCAATGGAAGTTCGGAAGGCAGCGATGGGACGCTGTCAGGCTTGTTTAGCGGAGTATGCATTTCTGTAAAAAAAGTGACAGAAAAAATGAACGAATGCACGGGGCAAACAGGAGGTAACAGTTCGATGTTGGTGTGTGCGGGAAAGAAATGTAAATAAATGGATTGATATAAAGTAATGAAGAACAGCAAAAGCTAATTCTTTCTTTCCGTGTATTTCCAAAAAATACACCATGTTGGGGGACAACAGCAAACACCAGCAAAGAACAAGAACACAATATGAAAGAGGTCTTATAATAAACACAATGGTAGTAGAGATCATTCTTTGCCTGACTCTTCCCTTCCCTCCTGGGTAACAATCGGTCATTTCGCCAAAGATCTATGCTAGAGGGAGAAAGGGAAAAGGGGGTGGCATTTATGAGGAACTGACCAGGTGTAAGTGGAAGCAAGTTATCAGGGTTATTAGAATGCGGGGGCGACGGGCACGAATTAACAACGCTGTCAATCACAAAGTAGCTAGAATCTGCGAGAAATAAAGCTCTAGTGAAGATCGCGACAAGATGCGAAAGGAGAGTTAACAAATTTAAACAAAGCGTATAAAAACAAGTACATCGATTAAGGATAAGAATATACCAAATAAACAAAGGAACTATGCGAGTAGAAGGAAAGAACGCCATAGGTGACAACAATCTAGTAGCCATAAACAATGACCTTAAGTTATAATAAGCATCAAAAGTGTTAATCAGAAAAATAGGTACTTAAGTCAAGAAACGTGACGTAACAAGCATAGATGCAAAAACACATCGAATGTAACGACGAGGAAAAACAAGTTTGTTTAACAATGAACAATAAAAGTCCAAAATATGTAAGCAGGGTGAAATACATGAGCGCGTAAAAAATATGAAACGATGTTATGAAACAAGGATCGAAACAGCTATAGGATACGAGTGTGAGCAAGTGGGAGAGATAGGTAAACACGACCTTGACCCACATAGTACAGCGAGATAACGAATAGCTGAAAGAGTCCTTGACCAGAACAAGTTTATTTTGGTAAGGAGGTGAACAGCTTCTGAAATTACGGGAGCAACTCGCAAGACAATGGTTGGCAGTCAGCCAAAGTTGAGATAAGGAAAACTTGCTCTGACCTTTGTCAAGCATAGAGGAAGTAAACGGCAGCTTGGCCTTACCCGCGCTTGTATACAAATGAGATTGACAAACAAGCAGTTCAAAATAAACAAACAAAGCGAGTGCAATCAGCTGAGAGTTAAAGCGGAACTTCAAGTAACACGTCATGCAGTCATCCGTAGCTTGGGCGTGAAAAACCAATTTAAAGACATATGAAATAAAGCAAGTAATCAATTTCGCATAATTTTGAGGATCACGGAATCCGACAATTTTCAACAGAAAAAAGCTTAATTCTTCTGAACGAAGAAGAGAAGGACATTGAGAAGGAGTTTATGCGTAAGAATAGTTATTCTAGATGCTAGAGAACTCAAATTTTCAAGCGGCTTCAAAAGCGGCTTCCAAGTGTGAGGAAGAGGGAAGGAGGCGGCCATGGCCATCCTACTAAATAGCGAGGAAGTGAAACATAGCTTACAGCGAAATGATGGTGACTGATAGCCATGGTTTTACACAAGGGGAAGATAGTTTTCGACATAAAGTTTAAACAATTACCTGCTGCAAAAAATGACATGAGAAGGTAAACCAAGTGACCCAAGGCGAGGCGAACTTGAATTGCCATTTTGTGCGGAAATAAGGCAAAACCATTTAAACAACTTACAAAGGTGACGTAGCTGTTTACAATGAGACATCGTTTCGGCAAGTGTTTTTCAAATGTATTGAGATCGGAAACATAAGTGTTCTCTTTTTCAGAAAAGGGATTTATATCAGCGTTCACGAAATGACATTGCTATTTGGTTTGAAGACTGGGATGTTGTATTTGACCAGTGACAACCCAACCAAAATCGATGTCTCTGGTGACCACGTTTGAAGATAGCCTATGGGTTTGTTTACGAAGGCAATTCCAGAAAATATTGGCACTGAAAAGTATATCAATGGGGCCTTGAGCCGTAAACTGAGGATCAGGTAACCTTAAATGCGAAGGAATCTTTAAACCGGAAGTATTAATAGAGCTGCTAGGAGTGTCCTTGCCAATACTGGTAAGAATGAGACAGCTTAAGTTAAGATTGGTGTTTCTTTGGCAAATGTCTCTGATTTTCAATTTTGAAGATTGCAAGGCTTGAGTTTTCAAATTGTCAATGCCGGATACATTGATGGAAGTAGGCAGAGGCGTAGCGCTATAATACGCCGATACGCCGGGCGTTCCCTGATTTAAAATGTGTATTCATCAGAGAGTAAAATATAACATTGTTTTTATTTGATATAAATGCGGCGTTAACATATTACATGGCGCTTAGTTATTTTATATCCGTACCCCCCATATAACTAGTCTTATTAGCCCGGCCGCGGTCTACTGCTGTGCGTTGCTCTTCTTGTCTGTACGCCAGACCTTCTTGGCGTCAAGAGCTATGTACCACTCTGGCCAGGCCACGCTGCAGCGCATGCGCCAGTTCATACTTGTTTCTCGGAAGGGAAGCGCTACCATACGCTGGCGTTTGAATTGTATGATCACTGTTCTGTTAACTCAATAGTCCAATCGCTGCGCTAGTGCTATAGTTCGAACTGTAGAAGTGTAGTTTCTTTTAATTGTGCGTGTGTATGTTTAATGCTGCCAATATGACTGAAGTAAGTTCACCTGACTCTAATGTTATTAATTTTTTAAAGGCAACTCCTTTGAGCACTTTATCATATGAACAGCGATGTGAATTAAAAACAAAAATACCAAAGCCAAATTTATAAATTAAAGAAGTCGGTAAAAATCGCACACGGAGTTTTCAGCTTTCTTGGTATGACAGGTTTTCCTGGCTAACTGGGTGTGTTGAAAAAAAAAGTTTTGTTACGTTTGCCTTATGTTTGGAGCGAAAGATACTGAATGGTGCACGGAAGGAATTTCGGACCTGAGTAATTTAATTAAAAAGGCTGTAAAACACCAGTCTTCAAAACACCACTTGTTACATTGTGAAGCATTTCATCTGCTAGGTAAAACTCGCTTTGAGCATGCATTATCTGAAGCTGCTCGACTACAAGCAGTAAAACATAATGAGATCGTGTCTTCGAACAGGCAGTATGTGCGAAGACTCATTCAATCAGTAGTATTTCTCTGTACACAAGAACTAGCCTTCCGTGGCCATAGAGAAGATGAAAGTTCTATTAACAAGGGGAATTATTTGCAATTGTTGAACCTGCTCGCTCAAAATGAATCTCTAGTTAGAGACCATTTACAGTCATCATCATTATTAAAAGGAACATCTCCAGACATTCAAAATGACTTGATAGAAGTTACAACAATTGCATTAAATGAAAAAATCAAATCAGAAATAAATGAAGCCCCCTTTCTCTCCATACAAGCGGATGAGACATTAGACGTATCGTGTAAGAGCCAGATGAGCATAATATTTAGATATTGTGTGGATGATAGAATAGAGGAGAGATTCGTCGGCTTTTATGACTTTTCCAAGAATAAAACAGCTGCGGGATTATCAGAAATCGTGCACAAAGTTTTACTTGACTGGGAAGTAAATGGAGAAAAAGTTGTAAGCCAGACATACGATGGCGCAGCTGTAATGGCAGGCAGACAAGGAGGAGTTCAAAATCTAGTGAAACAGTTTTGCCCATATGCTCTTTTCGTCCATTGTTACGCCCACCAATTAAATTTGGTACTTCTGTATGGCTCAAAAACAATAAAACAGGTTCGTTTGTTTGTCTGTGCCTTGACTGCTTTTCATAGTTTTTTCAGCAAGTCTTCTAAAAGGTCGGTTTTGTTGACTGAAAGAGGATTTAAGCTTCCACAAGCTAGCAATACGAGATGGAATTTTCATTCGAGGACAGTTTTCACCATTATGAAACATTTCCAAGAATTGTATAGTACTTTTGATGAAATTATTGATGATGAAAATAGTGAATGGGACGACGACTCTGTGAACTGTGTCATTGGTCTCAATAGACATATGGATGACCCTACCTTTGTATATTTTCTGGGTGAATTCGAAGCTTGTTTCATTTACACTGATCATCTTTTCAAATTGTTACAACCATCGACAGTGAGTATTGTAACTTGCCATAATGAGATAGAGGCTGTCGTCGAAAGAATAGAAAACTTAAGAAATGAAGATTTCACTGACAGATGCGTTCAAAAAAGCATCCAGTTGAATGAAAACGTAATGTATGATGGCAATAAAAAGAACACTTTGAGAGTGCTAACTTTTGAAATAGTAGATTCACTAACAGCTCAAATGAAAAGTAGATTTGAAGAACTTAATCATCTAAATTTCATTGAGTTAGTACAAGAAAAGAAGTTTAATGAATACACTGAAACATTCCCCCAGGGAAAATTAGATATTTTGGTAAAACAGTATCCATTCTTTAATGTTAACCAATTACTAAATGAACTTCACATTGTTTATGGAGATCAGACAAAGCATTTAGCTCCAAAAGAGCTTTTAAAATATTTTTTTGCCAACGGTCTCGACTCCATCTATCAGGAAGTAACTAAACTACTACGCTTAGTACTGACTATTCCAAATACTACAGCTAGTAGTGAACGCAGCATGAGCACGCTGAAAAGAATTAAAGCATACCTTAGAAATTCTATGAGCAATAGTCGCTTGTCGTGTTTAAATTCACTGGCCATTGAAAAACAGTTATTAGGTGAGCTATCATCAGAGCCGGCATTTCTTGAACACATCATTGACATTTTCGAAGAAAAGAAGAAAAGACGAATGGAGCTGATGTACAAGACTGTGTGAGGTATGTGACTGTATCTTTCATATTAGCTGTTTGAGTTTTTCCTTAGTTTGTCGTTATAAACTTTGGCGTCCCCAGCTCAAAAGTTCACGCTACGCCACTGGAAGTAGGTGATGAAGAAAGACCTAGTTTTTTAACTAACGATTGCGAAACAAAGTTGTGAGTTGAAACGGAGTCAAGAAGACCGCGGGTTCGAAACCAATTTCCAAATTTATCTTGGATTTCGAATTGTACAGTGGACGAAAGGACTTGCGCACTGTGAGAAGTTTTGGCGTTAGAAATGCAGGAAAAAGCATTAGTTTGTTCGGAGCTGCTCTGCATGGAGTTTGAAGAAGTAGGCACTAGTGACCTCGATTGATCATGAAAGTGCAATAAAGAATGATGCGATCATTTGCAATGAAAACAGAGGTTGGAAGACGTACAATTAGAAGCAGAATGCTTAGGTGACAGGCAGTTATGGCAATATTTATTATTGAAGACAAACTTCCTTCTGTCTTCAACAGGCAATTCTTTAAAGGATTTGCACGAGTACAAAGTGTGAAACTTTTTACAGAGCGTGCATTTTAAAGATTTGTTGAGCGGCCTAATATGTTCACTTGGATGGTTGAAAGAGGCAGAACGAGTTTGCTTGTTCTTGACAAACGGGTGCTGATGACCATTTGAAGAGACAAGTTTTTTTTTATCCAGGATGTCACACAGAGGACTAGTTTCGACTCTTTCGCACTGGCATGAGAGTGCTGTAAGGACTTGGCATCGGCTGTTCAGAAAGGAGATGAGATGCTCTAAAGAATGCTCATCCTTGCGAGTGAGTTCGATTTCCCAAGCCTTTAATGTTGAAAAGTCGAATCTGGATGTAGCTAGATGAATAAGGACGGTGTCCCAAGTTTAGACCGGTTGCTTAAGTTGATATAACGCTCTAACATGTAATTGCATGGAGTCTAACAGGTCTCTTAAAGAGGTGACGTCATTAGGTTTTACGACTGACAAGTTGAAAAGGCAGCGAATGTGGCGAGCAACACACAAACGTACATTACCATATCTCTCTTTAAGGAGATTAAAGGCGATGTGGTAGTTATCTGCGCTTAAAGGCAGTGACTAAACCAAGGCCAAGGCCTGGCCTTCCAAGGTCGAACGCAAGAAATAGAACTTGTGGATATCGAGAATGTCTGTGTTTTCATGAATAAGGGAGCAGTAAAGTTCTTAAAAGGAATACCATTCACCTTCCTGGCCTGAGAAGTGAGGTAGAGTTATCTTAGGAAGTAAAGGTTTCGGTTTGTCCTTATGAACTGAAGCGGGTGCGAACTGGGCCGGATTGATGACCCTAGTGTCCGGTTCTGAGATACTGCGGATCAGTTGGTGGGCCTTGGCGATCCATTCAAAATACAAGGGTTCAACCTCGTCCCGATCCTATTGACGTTCTGTGCAAGCGGATTCAATGTCGGTTTGAATTTGATCATAGTAATCGTAAGACCGTTCGTACACTTAAGGCGTTGTGTCAAGACGTCTAGATCACAATCGGCGGGGTTTATTTTATTAATGAAATTTCTAAATCTGGTGAGTTGCCCTTTGTAGGAAGAACGTCTGGCAATGAGAGTTTCATCCTTTTCAGTTGGCATAATGAAATGGGTAAATTGAAGTGTAACTTACGAAACTGTAGCGAGATTTTGAAAATGCTGTCTGGTTGGCAGCAGAAGACAGGTTGCAAGTAAGACAGGCTGAAGAAGACAGGAACGACCTCTATCACCTTCAAGCTTTGCACTGCGAAGTTATAGCTTAAAAATTCAAAGAAGATATTAATGATTTGCAAAATAACCCCACCAACCTCGGCCCAATGTTTGGGAAGCCAGGCTCTGCCTGTCACAAGTCAGGACTAAGGGCGAGTGATAGAGGAGTAACACCTCTTTAAAAAACCTTGGACCAGCTGGCCCGGCTGGTAGTACCATGTGAGGGTCCCTTGCCAAGGTTACGGTGAAGATCTCAACGGCATAGACAGTGGAGTAGATGTACTATGGAACCGTGTCGATGGCGGAAGAGGCATCCCAGTGCTCGGGAGAATAAGAGTAAAAGGTATATGGCAAGCATTTATCAATTTAAGGAGACGACGGTTCCATATGTTAATGGCGGTACCCCGACAGCGTCTGTATCACATGTTAATGACGGCTGATTTTATAACACTCAGAAGTGGAACTCTGAGTTTATCCGACTGACTGGTCAGTCAAAATTTCAAAACCTCAATTAAATCAACATGGACAGTGCACCTTCTAAAGCAAATATTTACCCCAGGGGTTTCAGTCCCCAAGTGGCCTATTCGGATTCTGGGGAGACCACTGATGAGCGCATGGAAGTAAGTCGGAGTACTTCAAATCCCCATAGAAACAAGGTTAAAGCAAGATCTCGGATTTGGCTCATGGCATTTAATGTCAATTCTCATTTGAAAGTGGGAAAACTTAAACATAGCCTGAATAAATCTAAAGAACGCAACATTAAAATAATTGCATTCCAAGAATCACGCTATACTGATGAATACCCTTTTGATTCTGAAAACTATAGGATATTCAAAGGAAAACTGGGTGAACGAGTTATGGATCACTGTCCGCAGTTTGGGACGGGCTTTATAGTGGATAAGTCAATACTTGGCTCAGTTGTGACATTCGAGTCTTATTCAGGACGTCTTTCAACCTTAACGATAAAATCGGGAAACAAAATTTATTCTGTAGTGAATGGTCATGCTCCAACTAACATTACGAATAAAGAAGCACCTGACAAAGCAGAGCAGTTCTGGAACCAGCTAGACAGTGTTTTACAAAGAATTCCAAGTCATCATGTCAAAATCCTTATGGGCGACTTGAATGCCCAAATAGGAAAGGAGAAGAAATATCGATACTGGGTTGGGAAATGGTCCGGCCATGCACTAACCAATAAGAACGGCATACGACTCATTGAGTTATGCATCAGCCATGACTTGTTTTTTAAATCTACCTTTTTTCAAGGAAAGCCCTTCTAAAACTAAGACTTGGGTCGCACCTAATCCCTTATTAGGTGAATATCAACTGGATCATGTGCTGATTTCCCGCCTGCATACATCTGAAATAATGAAACTCAAAGTTCTGAAAGGACTGGATTTAGACTCTGATCATTATCCAACAAAAATTTCCCTGGATATGATCCCTGAAAAGAGAAACTTTATGAAGCGAGCTCCACAACGAAAGTACGACACAGGAGGTATTAAAAGCAATGAAGACTTTAAGAAAGGTACTGAACCCTTATTGATCTTCGATAAATAAGTATTCATATTTATTATTATTATTACTACGGCCCAGGCAGCACATAAGGAAGTCGACTTGGATATTAGGGAGGCCAGTATTTCGTAATGGTTGCAACAGAAGCTGAGTTGGTAGCTATTCCTGGGGACGGCCAGAATTAGTCGAGTTCAAGGCCAAATTGTGCAACTACTGTACCAAAATTGGAGACATAAAGGGAGAATCACGAGGTCCTCTCAACGAACATACGATTGAATCAGCCAATCGCAAGAGACCAAGCCGTGACCACGAGGTGGACGGCGTCAGTAGTAAAAAGCGCGCGGAAGTGTGTATCTAAGGAACCGCCGAACGGATTAATCTCCGCTCGAGTAATTTGAGACGTTGGATTCATTTGGAGAAGAATGACACTAGCCCCATCTTTGTGAGACATAAACTCTGGAAGTTTTTATCCGACTCCGCCCCACTCCACCGCCCTTGTCAGTTTCTCATAAATAGTCTGACCTGACGCCTATCTGAGTACTTATCTTGTGGAGCCTTCAGAGGCATACTCCACGCCAGTTTGTAGTGTGATTTTGACGCTCGAATTTATCTGAGTACTTATCTTGTGGAGCCTTCAGAGGCATACTCCACGCCAGTTTGAAGTGTGATTTTGACGCTCGAATTTATCTGAGTACTATTCTTGTGGAGCCTTCAGAGGCATACTCCACGCCAGTTTGAAAATGTGATTTTTACGCTCTAAAATCAGTGAAGCTAATTTTATTTTCTGAGCTCTGGGGAGCTAAAGTCGCAGCGTAGGCAGTACCGAATTTTATAAGCTATAATACATTTTGTTCTAAAATCAACTAAGTTGTGTGATCTAAATATTTCACGCCAGCGCGTGATAAACTGTAACATTCTTTTAAAGACGACGAGTTCAACTTTAAGGGGGAAGTATCGTATCACCCTCATTAGCGCTTACCAGAACCGAAGTCCATAAGACGGGACGGAAATACCGGACGAGATAGCGACTGCGAGTGCAGCCAGGATTTTGAACTTGTTAACGAGCCAGTGGCGCGGACTCGAGATGTATATTTTATGTATAAATTGTGTGTATTGTATGTGTTTTTATAGTGCGTATGTGCGATATAATTAGGGCCAGTCTTCGCTATTAATCGCAGTAGGACAATTGTGGGTGAACTGAGTAGCCTGCAAGCGATTATAGATAGGCAAATATTTAACATTGAACTTTTCTGCCAAGGAGTCGAGACCAAGATGATCAGCACGTGGTTTGAAGTTGGGATGAGCTTCAAGAAATCAACGCAGACGACTACTATGGAGTGCTAAATTGTCCATAGGGCAATGGGTTGAGAAGGATGTCCTTAGTCCTACATGCAGAAGCGGTGATGTACTAAAATTGGATTATTTCAATTATGTAGTTAGATTTGGCCGGGGAACTTTGTAAATAGTCATGTTTTTCTTTCTTGTTTTTAGCTGTTTTTCTTGTACCGACACTATATGTTTAAATGTCCGTTGGCGCGTGGCCAAAGTGTTTGTTGATATTTTGATTTTTTTTCTTGAGTCATATGTAATGTACGCGGCGTGCGTGCGTGATTTTATCCTTGCAATTGCGGAACCCGTTACATTCGATAAATGGTGCTTTATTAACGTTAATATTTTGAAATAGGAATGGGAGGAAATGATTGTAAAACATTTTGCTGAACAGGTTATTATTCATGTTAGGGTAGCCGAGTGCACCAACTTAAAAGTAATTGTAGAACACCTTCGTTCTAATTTTGATAGATTTTTCTTGAGTCCTTTTCAGGTGACTAGTCACGGCATAGAACGATGGCGCCAGCATGTGGATATTATTTGTGTCTTTTATTTCAGGGTCTGTCACAACCCATACGTGTGATTCAGTGTGTGTTGATGTGTCTTGTGTGTGTTGATTCTACGTGAGGAGGGGGTAGTTGTCCTACCGCCCTTATATATTTTTGCTGCTGTTGTATTTTTAGATGGAAAGACAGAGTGCTCTTGGGAGACTGCTGATTCTGGTCCATATGTTTTTCTGACACACACGTATTATTGTGCTTTGGGGCACATTTCTTCGAGGTTCGACCCCATGTTCTGGGAGGTCGAGGTTATTGACACGTGGGTTGACAGACATGCAGAGTTCCACAAACCGCCCGTTTTGCCTGTGACTTATTTTGATAGGCAGTCCTTTTGTCCGACTGAACCCTGTAAGCTTTCATGTAGCAAACCTGTTCATTGTGATGGCTAATTTAAGCCATAATTAATTGGGGAGTTCGCCATGTGTGTAGCGGATTGTTGTACCTTGTATGGATAAGAATATTGTGATTAACGTAAATGTTGGCTGTTTGCCTATTGCTTTGTTGATGACTCGATTTCATGTAATTTTGTTTGTCACACCCGTGTGGTGTAGTGGTAGAGTATTTGTAAAATTTGACAGCGGTCATTTGAGTATTTTTTCTATTGGTCACGTGTTAATGTACTTGTGTTGATTTGTGTGAGAAGTCCTAAGTTTTTAGGCAGTAAATGTTGCTACGGCAATTTAAGTCCAATTTCACACGGAAATTTTGTGTTTGTTTATAGTAGATTTAGGAAGTGTCGATTTAACTTATGTATTGTAGTTGTGTTCCCTTGTGTCGGTCTAGCTCTAGGAAATGCGGATTCGTTGTTTGAAGGGTCATTCTGGATGATAACGAATCACGCATTCAAAGTACACATCGTGGTGCATGTAGAACGGCGTACGCACTTATATGGTCAGTTTGTATCTTTTATTTAAGGACACTTGGTCCAGGTAATTAATCTCTCCAGAGATATCGCCTAAGTTTTTGGCATTTTTACTAAGCGGGAGTCAAGTGGGAGTTTTTGTTGTTAATTGTTTATGTAAATATGGTGATTTGTTATTAAATTCAGTTGTTTTAACCCTGGCTTCACTCTTTCCTGCATGTTAATTTGTTATATGTTACCCTGCAAGTTAATGAAGCGCCCTGACAGCAACTTACGAATATGACCTGTTACGCCCCGAATCTGAGTCTCATATGCTTCTTTGCAAGGGTTCATAAAACAAAAATGGCTGCCCAAGTGGGGATTGTTGTTGTTGTTGCTTCGCTGATCTCATATTTATTTCGTTGAGAAATGATGCCAGGTCAAGCGGACATGTAAATTCAGTAAATTGGAGGCGATGTTGTACCGCCATGTGCATTAGTAAAATCACTGAGTTCCTAAAGTTAGAAATATTGAACAAGGTTAGAATTTGATTTGGTATTTGTTATAAACTTGTTCTGGCGCCCACATTAAAACTAGAAATTTGCATTATTGATGAACTCAGTCAAAGCAGGAAGATGTTGCCTTATATTTGACATTTAATTGACTTCGGTTAATTGGTGTTTCGTAAATTCTGTTGGTTAGGAATTTAAAAGCAGATCACTAGGGGTTATTTTGTTGTTTGGGAATAAGTGTCATTGTATTCAGTAAATTTTGTTACTGAAATTTTCATTAAATTAGAGCCAGTAATATTTAAATGTGTGACATGTATGTGCGTATAGGGCTGAAACCTTAGCCCATAACCCTGTTTTTCTCTGAATATATTTGTGTGTGTGAAATGGCGAGTGTTGATGAGATAAAGTCATTGTTAGAACAGATGTCGATCCAAATGTCCGCGAAAACGGAGGAACAATTAGAACAGATGTCCGCGAAAACGGAAGAACAATTAGTGCAGATGTCCGTAAAGACGGAAGAACAATTAAAATAACAATTAAAGGAACAATTAGAAGCTCAGCGTGAGCATAGTGAAAAACAATTACTTGATATGAGCGGTAACATTTCGGTCCAGTTAGAAGTCCAGAAATTAGACACGGACAAACAATTCAATGAACTAAACCACAAATTGTCACAACAGGCGGTAACACAAACCGAACAGTTAGGAAAAATCACAAATGATATTAATCAGAGCGTTCAAAAAGTAGAGAAACTGGCAGGCGAGGTTGCGGAAAACAATATCAAACAGTTAGGCGAAATGAAGAAATTGGAGGCGAAATTTGATAACAAATTAGTACAATTTGACGAGATGGTGGCAGATAAACTCAAGCAGATAGAGGCAGCATGTGTCAGTAACACCGCGGGAGTGAAGAAAACCCAAGAGAAACTACAGCAGCAAATTAATTCGGTAGATAACAATGTGCTGGAACTAATAAAGGAAATAGATAAAGTCGAAGTTAAGGCTGAAACCGAGCGGATACACTTGCGGGAAAATTTGGAGGAGCAATTAGGCAGAACACAAGAGATCATAAGAAAAGAGATGGAAGGCCAGCTAATAAACACACAGGAGGTCATAAGACAAGAAGTAGGGGAGCAGCTCGTCAAAACTCAGGATAATTTGGAAGAACAACTAGTGAAAACGCAGGAACGGATACGTGAAGAGCTAGAGAAAAATCAGGAGAGGAACGAGGAGAAAATAAATAGCTTAAAAAGTAGGATCCGGCGAGATTGGGACCAGCAGGCTCATGCGAATAAGGAAGACAGGCTGGCAGTTTTAAAGCGAATGCAGGCACTGGAGGAAAATATGAAGTCGAAATTACAGGAACACTCAGAATTAATCATAAAAAACGAGATTAGGTCGTTAGAGAATGCGACATTATTTTCAAACGAAAATATTCCGGAAAAGCAAACAAGTATTGGAAGTCCGGCAGGTTCGAAGTTGGCTGAGGACACGAGTCGGGGTCAAAGTCCCAGACTAACGACTAATGCATTCCAGCAGTACAGGGGGGAGACTTCAACTCCGCAACCGAACTTGGCACCAGCCCAAGTCATCCAAGTCATTCGGGGTAATGATTTTAAGCCCGATAAGTTTAAAGAACATTCAGGAACTACTCCCAAAGCATTTCTACGGCAATTAACTGACTACTTTAATGACCAACACATCGGCCCGGAGAAACAATTAAGACTGGTGGAGAAATTTTTAGAAGGACCTAGCCTGACCTGGTTTTTAAGTTTCAAGTACACGTTTACAGACATGGCTCAATTCCGCGAGGCGTTTTTGAAGAAGTTTTGGAGTCCTTCGTTACAGCAAGGGTTAAGAATGGACCTGTACACGCGCAAATACCACAGTACACATCCAACCCGTTTTTCAGAATTCTTCAGTCAGCAATTGGTAAAATTCAGGGATTTTGATGACCCGCCTAGCGAGCCGAATATGGTTCTAACCATCGGAAAACAACTCCCAATGCATATCCAACAATTATTAGTAGCAGGAAATATTCAGACCGCAGTCCAAGCCGAAGAATTACTCAGACACTTAGATGAGACGAGTATGGTAAGCCCACAGACACGAAGAAGGAATTTAGAATGTGTCAACACGGCAGAGGTAGTTCAGGGACTCCAAAATAACCACGGCCAGGGGAACCAAAGTAAGACACAGTCCACAGGGACACAGTTCACGCCAAGAAGACAAGATTTTGACGGCCGAAACCAGTTCCATAACAACAATCAGAATTATCGGAATAACCGCGGGAGATATTATCAGAATAACCAAAATCAAAATAATCAGTGGACGTACCAGCGGGAATACACGAATTGGAGGGGGAACCAGAGACAAGGTAGACCTTACCAAAGAAATGGAGATGGTAGATGGAGTAACGGCAGGGACTATCGCCAAGAAAACAGAGGGGATTATAGGAATAACTGGGACGAACGATATATTGAATCCCGTAAATACTTGGATCAATTAAGTAATGAAGAAGCGGAGAAGGAGAAGTGGGGGCGTGCCATGGCAAACAGACAGAGCCCAGACAACCATCGAGGAGAGGGGGCAGAGAGTTTACTGAGGCAACAGGAGCGACAGAATGATAACCGGCGAAACACATCTAATGGGGCCCGGGATAAAAAAAACCAAATGAACTGAAAGGAGACAGGCTAGAAACGGAGATCGCCAGGGAGCAAGATGAGATGATAGTGGCCAATATAGAAGAGTGGGTAGCATTCCCAGACGACTGCCTGGAGGAAGTGGTGAGGAACCGTGAAAATGTTATCAGACAGCTACCAATTATTTTCGCGCATATTGGAGGTATGAGGGTGAGATGTTTGATTGATACAGGTAGCCAGGTGAGCTTAGTCACTGAAATTTTGATAAAAGAAATAGCAAGAAAACAGACTGTTCCTATTATGCCGGTACCGCTAATGAAAGTCAGAGGTGTCATTCCTGACAAAACTATGAATTGTAAACAGCAAGCATTTCTAGATCTGGAAATATTGAACCATACTTTTTCACAAACATTCATTGTTATTCCAAAGATGAACTACAATATAATTTTAGGAGCCAACTTCATCTGCGATTTTCATGCTGTAATTGATTTACATAACAACACTGTAAGCTTCAAACAAGTAGAAGGATTGGATCATGTGGGTTTAAATATGGAAGAGAATCCGCTGGAGAGAGAGGCAAATACTTGGGTTGTTGAGGAATGCACTAATGAGGCCGGAGATAAGATCTTGAGGGGAGAGCAAGTTAACCAGACAGCAGTGCTAGAAATGGACAGCCGAGATATTTCGCAGGAACTTTGGGTGCATTTGGCGGAAGAAGAAATGGGCGGAACCAAATTCGAAATTCTACTTCAGGAGCGACTTAAGGAAGCCATCGTAGGGGAATCTGATAGAAGAAGATTGGAAGAAATTTTAAGATTACATAAAGGAGCGTTTGACACCGTACCTGGGAAAGTTTTAAATTTTCAATATGCGATGCAGGTAACAGATTGGACCCCATTTAAAAGTAAATTGTACCCGATCCCAGAGAAGCATTTTTCTCAGGTGAGGGATATCATTACTAACTTATTAGATTCTGGCATGATAAGGAAAGCTGCAACTCCTTATCTGAACGCAATATTGGCTGTGACCAAGCCAAACGGATCAATTAGGCTGTGCCTAGACGCGCGAGTTTTAAATAGCAAACTGCTAGTTGAGCACGACCAAGCACCGAGGATCAAAGATGTTTTGAAAGGCTTCCGTGGGAAGAAGATATACTCAAGTGTTGATTTGACGAATAGTTTCCACCATCTTGAACTTGAAGAAAAATCCCAACTGTTGACGGGATTTTTATTCGATAATCAAAGTTATATCTGGTGTCGAATGCCCTTTGGCGTGAAAACTGCGGGATGTGCACTCATTAGAGCACTCGATAGAAATCTGACTGAGGAGGTCAAGAACTTCACCACGAGATATGTTGATGACATATTAATCGCTTCTGAGACAATGGAAGAACACTTGATAAATTTAAATAAACTGCTGGACAACCTGAGAACCATGAACTTCAAGATCAACTTAAAAAAGTCACATTTTTGCCAGAGCGAAATTTTATATTTGGGACATATAATTGATGTCGAGGGCGTGCGGCCTAATCCAGCCAAGATTGATGCTATTAAGAAATTTCCCACACCTACCAAAGTCAAACATGTTAGAGCATTTTTGGGAGTGACAGGTTTCTTCAAAAAAAATTGCCCCGGTTACACAGAAACAGTAGCGCCTATGCAGGAGATGTTGAAGAAAGCGAATCGATGGTCGTGGAACGAGGAGTGCGACAGGTCTTTTAAAGCAACGAAGGATTTATTGGAAAACTGTGTGAAACTTGGATATCCGGATTTTGAGAAACAATTTATCATTCAAGCAGATGCTTCGTTAATTGGGATTGGTGCTATGCTGTACCAAGAGGACGCTGAAGAACCCAAGAAGAAATCCTATTTGGCATTCACGAGTCGTAAATTACGGAAACATGAGAGGAACTACACAGTTACGGAACTTGAGCTACTAGCAATTCTATATTCTCTCCAACAGTGGCGCAAGATGATCTACGGTTATTCCATCATTGTTAGGACCGACCACCATGCACTGACATTTTTTATTTAAGACAACAATAGCAAGTGAGAGAGTTACGCGCTGGTCCATCTACATACAGCAGTTTGACATCACAATAGAGCATTGTCCTGGGAAATTGAACGTCATACCAGATGCCTTGAGTAGAAACCCTGAGGACGGAAACGAAGTAACAGCGGAAGTTCACAATATTACCTTGACACCTAAGGCTCGTGAGTTTTTGGCAAGATTGAAGGATATTCGGAAGGAGCAAGAAGCTGACCCATGGATGATGATGATGATAAAATTCTATAGGAAGGAGTTACAACCAAATTCACCGGAGTACCGGGAAGCCAGTGCTAAACAAGCGAGATTTCACTACTTGAATAACTTGTTACATAAGTACGTGGATGAGCATCATACTAAACTGCGGATCTTAGTTCCAGCATCACTACAGAGGGGATTAACTTGGCATGTTCACGAGAGCCTAGCACATATCGGCACGGATAAGACTGAAGCTACGATAGGGGAGACCTTTACTTGGCCCAAGATGAGATTCACCATTGTTGAAGTAATTAGAACGTCTGACGCTTGTCAGCGCACAAAGCCGAACAACTTTATTCTGAAACAACCTCCAAGACCACTATTACCGCAGAAACCATGCGAGATGCTCGCGATTGATTGCTTTGGTCCTTTAGTAAAAGGAAAGCGAGGATGCCGACACCTCTTGGTATGTGTCGATGTATTTTCGAAGATGGTCGTGCTATGTCCTATTCAGAAGACGACATCAAGACAAGTCCTTAGTCGAATTAAGAACAAAGTCATTCCGATGCTTGGGAAGCCGGAATCCATTCTATCAGATCACGGTACCTATTTCACAAGCAATGTTTTTAGGCAAGGTTTGGAGAGCCTAGGAATAAAACATATATTTTCAAGTATTCGTCATCCTTGTGGAAATCCGAGCGAAAGAACAATTCGCTGTGTCGCTAAATACTACAGAGTAATGATTCCTAACGAACACAATAAATGGGTAGACAAAGTAGGGGAAATTGAGATGTGCATGAACACTACTAAGCACGAGTCGACGGGTCAAGTCCCACTGATTGTACACCACAACAGGTTGCCGGAAAGAACTTGGGACAAGATCATTCCTTGCCCAAGGGATCCATTATTAGCGCATGATTTGCGAATCCAGCGAACGAGGGAGCACATGAGGAACCAAGCGGACCGAAGGCTGAGACGGTACCGAGGAAAGAAGTTTCACCGAGAGTTACAAGAACAAGAATTAGTGCTGGTTCGTAGACCACCGATCTCCGACCCTAAGAACAAAGTCTTCGCCAAGTTCTGTCCGAAATTCATTGGCCCGTTCCGGGTAATTAAGAATCTGGGTAACAATGCCTACAGATTAGAAGAAGTGAGCACTGGTGCAAAATCTGTTTTTAATAGCGCCAATTTGAAACCGTACTACAGAAGGGAACCATTTGATGATTAGGAAAGATGATTATGCAGAATCTGTATTGCCAGAAATTTTTTTTTTTTTGAAAGCAAACACTCAAATCCACGGGGAGCGCGTGAGTACGCACTTTGTTTGTAAACAACGAGCAGCTGAGACGACGGGAGTGGCAACTACGTGAGGAGAAGGGGGAGACCTAATGAAAATATGAATGACATTCCAGCGAGAAGGGAGCACACTAATTGAGTCAGAGGGGCATACACTCGAGCAGCTGAGTGAGATTTAAAGAGATGTGTTGTTACTACAGTGGATTTTGTTTTTGAAATCCAAACCAATAAATTGTTTCGAATTTCAAAACCTTGCTGAGGATAAATGAACCCTTATTGATCTTCGATAAATAAGTATTCATATTTATTATTATTATTACTACGGCCCAGGCAGCACATAAGGAAGTCGACTTGGATATTAGGGAGGCCAGTATTTCGTAATGGTTGCAACAGAAGCTGAGTTGGTAGCTATTCCTGGGGACGGCCAGAATTAGTCGAGTTCAAGGCCAAATTGTGCAACTACTGTACCAAAATTGGAGACATAAAGGGAGAATCACGAGGTCCTCTCAACGAACATACGATTGAATCAGCCAATCGCAAGAGACCAAGCCGTGACCACGAGGTGGACGGCGTCAGTAGTAAAAAGCGCGCGGAAGTGTGTATCTAAGGAACCGCCGAACGGATTAATCTCCGCTCGAGTAATTTGAGACGTTGGATTCATTTGGAGAAGAATGACACTAGCCCCATCTTTGTGAGACATAAACTCTGGAAGTTTTTATCCGACTCCGCCCCACTCCACCGCCCTTGTCAGTTTCTCATAAATAGTCTGGCCTGACGCCTATCTGAGTACTTATCTTGTGGAGCCTTCAGAGGCATACTCCACGCCAGTTTGTAGTGTGATTTTGACGCTCGAATTTATCTGAGTACTTATCTTGTGGAGCCTTCAGAGGCATACTCCACGCCAGTTTGAAGTGTGATTTTGACGCTCGAATTTATCTGAGTACTATTCTTGTGGAGCCTTCAGAGGCATACTCCACGCCAGTTTGAAAATGTGATTTTTACGCTCTAAAATCAGTGAAGCTAATTTTATTTTCTGAGCTCTGGGGAGCTAAAGTCGCAGCGTAGGCAGTACCGAATTTTATAAGCTATAATACATTTTGTTCTAAAATCAACTAAGTTGTGTGATCTAAATATTTCACGCCAGCACGTGATAAACTGTAACATTCTTTTAAAGACGACGAGTTCAACTTTAAGGGGGAAGTATCGTATCACCCTCATTAGCGCTTACCAGAACCGAAGTCCATAAGACGGGACGGAAATACCGGACGAGATAGCGACTGCGAGTGCAGCCAGGATTTTGAACTTGTTAACGAGCCAGTGGCGCGGACTCGAGATGTATATTTTATGTATAAATTGTGTGTATTGTATGTGTTTTTATAGTGCGTATGTGCGATATAATTAGGGCCAGTCTTCGCTATTAATCGCAGTAGGACAATTGTGGGTGAACTGAGTAGCCTGCAAGCGATTATAGATAGGCAAATATTTAACATTGAACTTTTCTGCCAAGGAGTCGAGACCAAGATGATCAGCACGTGGTTTGAAGTTGGGATGAGCTTCAAGAAATCAACGCAGACGACTACTGTGGAGTGCTAAATTGTCCATAGGGCAATGGGTTGAGAAGGATGTCCTTAGTCCTACATGCAGAAGCGGTGATGTACTAAAATTGGATTATTTCAATTATGTAGTTAGATTTGGCCGGGGAACTTTGTAAATAGTCATGTTTTTCTTTCTTGTTTTTAGCTGTTTTTCTTGTACCGACACTATATGTTTAAATGTCCGTTGGCGCGTGGCCAAAGTGTTTGTTGATATTTTGATTTTTTTTCTTGAGTCATATGTAATGTACGCGGCGTGCGTGCGTGATTTTATCCTTGCAATTGCGGAACCCGTTACATTCGATAAATGGTGCTTTATTAACGTTAATATTTTGAAATAGGAATGGGAGGAAATGATTGTAAAACATTTTGCTGAACAGGTTATTATTCATGTTAGGGTAGCCGAGTGCACCAACTTAAAAGTAATTGTAGAACACCTTCGTTCTAATTTTGATAGATTTTTCTTGAGTCCTTTTCAGGTGACTAGTCACGGCATAGAACGATGGCGCCAGCATGTGGATATTATTTGTGTCTTTTATTTCAGGGTCTGTCACAACCCATACGTGTGATTCAGTGTGTGTTGATGTGTCTTGTGTGTGTTGATTCTACGTGAGGAGGGGGTAGTTGTCCTACCGCCCTTATATATTTTTGCTGCTGTTGTATTTTTAGATGGAAAGACAGAGTGCTCTTGGGAGACTGCTGATTCTGGTCCATATGTTTTTCTGACACACACGTATTATTGTGCTTTGGGGCACATTTCTTCAAGGTTCGACCCCATGTTCTGGGAGGTCGAGGTTATTGACACGTGGGTTGACAGACATGCAGAGTTCCACAAACCGCCCGTTTTGCCTGTGACTTATTTTGATAGGCAGTCCTTTTGTCCGACTGAACCCTGTAAGCTTTCATGTAGCAAACCTGTTCATTGTGATGGCTAATTTAAGCCATAATTAATTGGGGAGTTCGCCATGTGTGTAACGGATTGTTGTACCTTGTATGGATAAGAATATTGTGATTAACGTAAATGTTGGCTGTTTGCCTATTGCTTTGTTGATGACTCGATTTCATGTAATTTTGTTTGTCACACCCGTGTGGTGTAGTGGTAGAGTATTTGTAAAATTTGACAGCGGTCATTTGAGTATTTTTTCTATTGGTCACGTGTTAATGTACTTGTGTTGATTTGTGTGAGAAGTCCTAAGTTTTTAGGCAGTAAATGTTGCTACGGCAATTTAAGTCCAATTTCACACGGAAATTTTGTGTTTGTTTATAGTAGATTTAGGAAGTGTCGATTTAACTTATGTATTGTAGTTGTGTTCCCTTGTGTCGGTCTAGCTCTAGGAAATGCGGATTCGTTGTTTGAAGGGTCATTCTGGATGATAACGAATCACGCATTCAAAGTACACATCGTGGTGCATGTAGAACGGCGTACGCACTTATATGGTCACTTTTGTATCTTTTATTTAAGGACACTTGGTCCAGGTAATTAATCTCTCCAGAGATATCGCCTAAGTTTTTGGCATTTTTATTAAGCGGGAGTCAAGTGGGAGTTTTTGTTGTTAATTGTTTATGTAAATATGGTGATTTGTTATTAAATTCAGTTGTTTTAACCCTGGCTTCACTCTTTCCTGCATGTTAATTTGTTATATGTTACCCTGCAAGTTAATGAAGCGCCCTGACAGCAACTTACGAATATGACCTGTTACGCCCCGAATCTGAGTCTCATATGCTTCTTTGCAAGGGTTCAGTACAGAACAGTTAGATCCACAAAATTGGACACAAATTAAAATAGGACTCTTACACACAGCCGAAACTACAGCACCACTCATAAGAACAAGAAAACACCCTTGGTGGACAGATGAATGCGACGAGTTAATACAACTTCGACAAAAAACTTGGCATAATTGGTCATGCAATAAAACTCCAGCCACTTTTCAAGAACTTCAAAATGTTAGAAAGGTTGTTACTAAATCAACAAGGAAAATTCGTAACCTGAGTGAGGATATGAAATTATAGTCTATAGAAGATGACTTTAAACAACATAATTCAAGGAACTATTATGGAACTTTCAAACAAAAGTTAACCAAATATTCTCCTCCATCACTCCGTTTTGTCAATCATTAAGGAGAAATGGCTTATACCACTGATGCTAACTGCAAAATTCTCGCAGCTTACTTTTCTAAATTACTTAATAGTGAAAGCCCTCTGGAAAAGTTTCAGTTCACTTCTAACCGAATTAATCAAGATTCAGCCCCACCAACAGTTCAGGAAATTAGAGAAACAATTCAATCACTAAAAAATAACAAGGCCACAGGAGAAGATCAAATAACTGCAGAACTTTGGAAAAATGCAGGGGAAAATTTCATCAAAAAACTTCACGACATTATGCTGGACATCTGGCAAACTGAAAAAAAAATACCAAAGGATTGGAAGATGGCAATAATACACCCCATACATAAAAAAGGAAGCAGGTCTGATCCAAATAATTATAGATGTGTTTCCCTTCTTCAAGTCACATATAAAATTCTCTCAAAAAATCTACTCAACCGTGCAGAGAGTCAACTTGACCAAAGCATTGGTGAATACCAAGGTGGATTCAGAAAGGGGAGATCCTGTGCTGAGCAAATTCTGAACCTGAAGAATACTATATCATATTTTCGGAATACAACAAACAAAAATTATGTCATCACATTTGTCGATTTCAAAAAGGCCTATGATAGTATAGATCGCATGTCACTTGTTAATGTTTTAACAGAATTTGGACTTGATAACAAAACAAGAAATATTATTAAAGATACACTAACTGAAACGAAGGCTAAAGTTAAATTTATGGGTGGTTGTAGTGATGAGTTTGAAATAAACACAGGTGTCCGTCAAGGGGATGGGCTCTCCCCTTTACTTTTCAATTGTGCTCTTGAGAAAGTTGTCAGAGAATGGAGGAAAGCAGGTGCACCATCTCACCGCCTGGGCCCAAAGATTAAGGGTATTGACTTAGATTGTCTAGCGTTTGCTGATGATTTAGCACTAATTGCCAAAAACGTCGCTGATGCACAGAAACAGCTTGTTATACTGGAGGAGCAAGCAGCCAAAATAGGACTAAAAATCTCCTATGAAAAAACTAAATTTATGACAAATATTAAGAATGGTCCACCTGAAATTGTCATTGGTATCAATAAGATTGCAAGAGTGAAAGAATTTAAATACTTAGGTGAATGGATCACTGAAAATGGCAATGAAAATAAATCTGTAGCATCACGAATTCAGAAAATGGAAATTGCTTTTCAACACACAAAGAATGTTTATAACAAAAAAAGCTTGTCCTGGAACAACAAAATTCGTCATTACTCTACAGTGATTAAACCTGAAGCTCTATATGCTCCAGAAACGCTCAGTTTACATCGTAAGACCTTAAAGGAAAAATTAGAGATTAAAGAAAGGAAAATCATGAGGAAAATCTTTGGGCCCAGAATTATAAATGGCATACACTACCCCAAACCCAACTCTGAAATTTATAAAAGAGTTTCTAAATTAACTGATACAATGTGATTGCGACGAATTCAGTTTCTAAGCCATTTGGAAAGAATGAATCCTACCAGACTTATCGAATCCACAAATTTCTGCAAATCAAACGCACAAGACCAAAATGGTATAAACAAGTAGAGAAAGACCTTAATGAATTGGGTTCACCAAATTTCCAAGATAGAAATATGATCAGGAAAATTGTTCACACAAGGGGAATTGAGGAAGATGAGAAGAAACCACAGCGACGTACCTGGTCGGAGGAACAGAAATTACAGCAATCAGTGAAAATGAAGAACTATTGGGCAAGGAGGAAAGCTCAGAAAATGTTGATTCCGCGTGGTCCTAAGTGACCCATTCGCGAAGAAGAAGAAGATTTGCAAAATATCGTCAAATGGATTTTGAGCAATAAATAACGAATGGATTCACATAAATAGACTCTGAGAAATGGACTCTCCCGGGTTTCTGGGACCAAATTGTGGGTAGATTATTAGCTTGGGAATAACCTAACCCCCAAGGGAAGATGATGAAGAAAAAGAAGTGGGTTTCGGACTGGAGAAAAAGGATGGAGAAATAGGACGAGAGTCCAAAAGAAGTTATAATTAAGAGTTCTTGCTCAAATGCAACAAGTGGTGAAAACCCTATCAATAGATTTAATTTTATTAAATAGGAAGAATCAAGGAAGACAGGATCTTACCTAACCGTTATGTTAGAGAAATGATAAAGCAAAAAACAAATCTTTAATTTATTTAACAATGTAAAAAGAAGTAGTTTTTGTAACAAATATATAATTTTGATTTTTTTATAAACAATTGGGGTCGCAGACCTCCGAAAACATCTAAAGCTTGCGCCAGGCAATTGATAATTCTTTTGGTTTTAAACCTTTTATATGCTTTAAAATCTTCGTAAGATTTTGAAATGGCTAAGATGAATAAAGGAAAAATTTAAGGATAACTGACGTAATTAAAGTTAAACAATAAATCAAGTACAAGGTGTGTACTTGAAGGATTTAGAAATAATTACAACTTCGAAAGCAACAACAACAAAAACAGGAAGAAATGAAATAGAAGTTTCTATAACCTCTTGTATTGATGCTGAACTACTTTTAATGATTATACATAGGAGATTATGCAAATACGGCAGGTCACTTATTGTGAAACCTGAAGAGAACAATTGAAAGGAAGTTTCTAGAACTCCTATGTTTAAGTAGAGATCACGAGAAAAATGGGGCAAGTTTCCCTTTCGTGAAACCTAGAGATAACTCACTTATGATTTGAAAGAATTGTATTCCCTCATTAGAAGGGAGAAACAATATAATTTAAGGCATGTACCAGACACGAAGTTTTACAGACATTAATTCGTTATACATGGAGCACATAAGTGAGGGCACTTATGTAGAGTGACACCTCATTGAAAAAAGACCTCAAGTAACAACTTTATTATTTTAGTTTGTTAGTAAAGGGTTTGGGAAAGATCAAATGGGATTGTGGAAAAGTGTTCATGGCCGTATTTATTGAACTCGGACGAGCGCGACGCGGATGAAAAGTTGAACAGGCACTGTTTTCACTATAGTCTGTTGATAAAGTTGAAGAGTTCACTGTAGTAGCGCAAAACGTTGATAGCAAAGAAAGTTATTGCAATGGTGGAAAATAACTAGTTACACTAGATTTGCGAGAGTCTATTGCTTGAAAAACTTGTAGGTTATAGTTGAATGCACCAGAAAAATCCCAACGGAGGAAGAAAAATTAGATATTGATTAGCAGTTCATAAGGAAGATTCCTCCGTTTGAAAAAGTATTCCCATATGTGAGTGGAAAGTATACATGACAGTATAACTGGTAGATAGAGTGCAGATTCTGGAAGGTTCCAGAGCAATGATGACTTGTTTAAATTGGGTAGAGAATCCCTCGGCGGAAAGCTAGATTATATAGACAGTGGGTATTTTGGAAATATCCCTCGATGTGAGATAGCATCTCAGAAAATCTTTCATATTGAAAGTTAGACTTGATAGTTTAAGTTTGATCAAGAAGATCTCTAGAAAGCAGTTATTTTCACATAGCAACTTTCACTGTCTATAAAATCCAAATAAAAGCATTGAGCCTTTTAAAAGCGATGAGAATGAAGTTAAAACATGAAGTCGGTACTTATCTTTGCTTCATGAGGAAGGCGATGTTGCTGTTGACGGTTGGTTCTAAAATTCTAACATGGCGTAGAATTTAAAAGTTTGCCTCTAGAGTTGAGGAGGCGAGCTTTAGTTAAGCTCTAACTGACTGGTTTGACTTCCGACGTACAAGTGAGGGCTGCTAGACGCAGCGAAAGTACACTAGCCTAGACGGCATGTCCAACAAGAAGTTGAGTGCACTTAAGAGAGTGAGCGGTTGCTCACGACACGGAGACAAGTCGAGAAGAGAAGTAGAAGTGACCGAGCGAACGGGCTGCGCGCGCGGAGAAGAGAGCTGTAGGAGGCGAGAAGAGGGGGAAACGGGCGAGTAAGGGGAGGAAACAAAGAGGTTACACATAAACATGAGAAAACTTTACAAAAACAAAATTCTTCTTGGAGCGGTGTCTTCATGGAGTAGTTGGTTGGTGAAGAACACGACGCCCTGCGGATTAATATAGAAGTCTTCATGGCTTGAAGCAATGGAAGTTCGGAAGGCAGCGATGGGAAGCTGTCAGGCTGGTTTAGCGGAATATGCGTTTCTATAAAAAAGTGACAGAAAAATTGAACGAATGCACGGGGCAAACAGGAGGTAACAGTTCGATGTTGGTGTGTGCGGGAAAGAAATGTAAATAAATGGATTGATATAAAGTAAAGAAGAACAGCAAAAGCTAATTCTTTCTTTCCGTGTATTTCCAAATATACACCAACGTTCTCGCCTACTGTGCCGAAGGTTGTAGGGTCGAGTACTGGCGCAGTCAGTTGGCTTTTGAGGGTGCGCAAGTGTGTGAGAGTCGTGTTAGTAAATTTACTGACACGTTAAAGAGTCCCTTCGTGGCAAAATTCTTCTTCAACTTTTTTTAAGCGTATGGCTTTTAGTGCCGGGATTGTCCGAGGACGTGTTCGGCTCGCCAGAGTTTGTAGCTGCTTCTATGCGGACACCCATGGGGTGAGCTAAAAGTACCGTCGCGTGTGGAGTGGTGTCTGGGGAGGAAAGAGTGAACGTAATGACGAGGATTTGGAAGGTAGCGGCTGTGGCCTATAGTTAGGGACCAACCACGGCATTTGCCTGGAAGGAAGATGGGAAAACCACAGAAGGCCATCTTCAAGGTTGCCGGCGCGGGGGGTTCGAACCCCTCGCCTCCCTGATATGAGTGACTGCCTGCAGCCACGCCGTAACGACCACGGCTAACTCACCCGGTTTTCTTAACATAAAGCTAGGGTATACTGTCACAATTACTGGCATGACGTGGACAATGCCGCGACGGCATTCTCGTGTAGGATTGATTCATTGTTCCATTAAACAAAGAAAGGTCTGGACTGATTCTTCCGTTTGATCGTGTAATCTTCTTTGCTATTGTCATCACTAGGCGAGAGAGCTACAAAATGTGGAGCACGCCATGCTGTACAGTCGCGTAGTCATAAATCAGAGCACCTCGTAGTGTAGTGACTAGTATTATTGGCTGTCACCACCAGAGGTTCGGGTTCGATTCCCGGCTCTGCCAGGAAATTTATTTCAGGTCTGAAGATTGAAGCGGGATTTCATTTCATTTAATTTCATATTTATTCATCATTGCCTTACACTATATTTACAGTACACTGAAGGGAGTCTCTGGAAAGAGCAAAGACCCCACTTCGCATTCGGGATGCGTCAGAGCCCACACTATGCTGTCTGTATATATTGGGTTATAATTACTGAACCCGAGGTGGTCATGCTGACTGGTCTCGAACGTGGATCTCGGAGATAAGTTGAGCTCTGAATGAAGGTTCCACCAGGGAACGAACCCGAGATCTCTTAAGGGTATTTCATTGTAAGAACCCCTAGAAGAAATTATATATTTAATTACTGGTGTGATATCAGTTGTTACTGACATTATTTAGTGAAATAATGCAGGAAAATAGTGGAAGATAGCATTATTTGGACTACATGAAGTAGGCTATGCTGGATTTGAAACACAGGAGTTTCAAAGTTTGACGTTTTGCAAATAGCCCCAGAATTGTGGGAGGAGGCCCGTGGCGCCACGTCAATCTTGCTGACCCAGATAAGTCGTCTTCAAGGGGTCGGGAGGTTAAATAATGACCAGGTTCTTCCCCGTTTGAGAATAGACTTGAGAATGGAACGGGAAGATCCCAAGGAAAATCATTGATTACTCATGATTGGAGCAATGCAATGACATGAGAGTTGCGCACAGGTGAATCTTTAGCCAGGAGGCTAATTTTAGAGCCATAAAACGGCGAAATCAAGGCATGTTTAATGCAGTGCGTAATGTTACAGGACTATGGGTGTTCGCTGCTGGACTTGAGGATGTTGCCAGGGATTCCCAGTGAAGTAGCGTCCCCACGCCATGGATAAGATAATTAATATAAATTAAGTGGCCGATCGATCCTCGAACACACATACATTTTTGTGACCAGCGAAGAAAAAGGAACAATATGGATATTATTCCAAGTTCAGAATCACCCTATGAGAGGAGCTGATTTATCGCGGTAATTCTTGCCCTACTTTTTGTGTGAAACAGATATAAGAGGGTGGACCCAGTCGAAGCGTACAGTTTACGGCGTACAGTTGAAACTTACAGTTCGTGACAGTTTTAGACCCAGTCGGAGGGAGAGTTGTATTGAAGCAGTCGCAGTTGAAAAGGACACGGAGCGCCCAGGCGCACACAAAGACTTAAACATTTCACTGGTAATCAGCATGTTAGCTGTGCAATGTAACACACATGTGAGAATATATTCATGCATGGTCATGAACTAAGAATGAAGTCGGTAATTAACAAACTTGATTATGCGAAATGCATATTACCGAAGTTAGGAGAGGATGCTCGGACTTCAATGTGGGAAGCCGTGCAGTAAGACTGTTATATAATGTTTATTAAGTGCCGTGTGATATACTAGGCAGGACTGTGAAAAGTAATAATTCATGTAAATACAATCTACAATGTTGAGCGCAGTATAGTGATTGGTTATACATATTTGGAGTATACCAGTAAGTAGCGTTCATGACGAGATGTAAGCATATCGCTGCAATAATAGGAAGATTATCAAGGGATGATCGAGAAACTGTTGGTGAATCCGTGAGCAGATGATCGGGAGATTCAATCAGGAAGGGGTAGGACCGAAGAAAGGGCCGTCCGCACCTGTACTTTCGATACATGCTAGGGAATGTCAACCAATCAGGAATTAAAGTGTAACGTGTGTTTGTGCACCGATGTTATGTAAAATATCTCTTAAAGTAATAATATAACCAGTGTTATATAGTGTTATGTGGGTTGGAAGCATTAGCTTCATTATAAAAATGGAAAAGTGTCATGTGTTTCGGAAGCATTAGCTTCATTATAAAAATGGAAAAGTGTCGTGTGTTTATAAATCAGATGTCATATAATATGTGTATTTGCAAGATGGCAATGTGTCACTAAGTAAGCCGATGGCAGGTGACACTGGAATATGGTGGTTGGAGCCACCTGGATAAAGCCGACGTAAGTACCCCACAAATCATGTTACTATAGAAGGATAGTCACTGCATGTAATGTGATTTCGGAAGTATAAAATATGCCAGTAAGAATCAATATTAGGAGGCATATCCTCATATGTTTATTGTTTGATTTCAGTATAGTTAAGATGTTGCATACATCAGAGAGTGGATTAATCGTTACCACTATTAATGCTACTAATAAATAATGGCAATTCAGTTATGTGAAACTTAACGTGACGAACGCGAATGTTCGGTCATTGAAGCAGTTACGTTGTGTCGGAAGGATAAGTTATGTCAGTAATAATAATAATAATAATAATAATTATTATTATAATAATGATAAACGGTATAATTGAATACATCAGGATGAAAGGTTTTAAGCAAGAAGTATTTACGCTAATTGGATTATTTATCTAGCCAAGCAGTAGATTACATTAAGGGAAGAGAAAAGAGTTAATATTAAATAGATTGTATTAATGGGAATATAATTATGCACGGGAATGTTGGAGCTTGACAGTGAATTGAATTTGTGGCTTGATTAAGCTTGTAGAGTACAGTTAGAGTTCTCTTTATTATAAGGCGAGATCGTGGACAGGTAAGGGGCCAGGTGATCTGATCGACGTGTGAAATCTCATAGAGCATGAGCGTACAGAGATATTAATTTATGCCGGAGCATATTTAGTGTGTACCCTATCTCCGATGTTGGATATGAAATGTTCCGGGTTCGAATCCTGGGGTAAGCGCGGGGAGAACATTGGACACCTCGACGCTATACCTGATTCCCCGAGAACTTAATGTTGAGTGATTCGGCTCGTTGAAGCGAATCATTGGCGGCAGCTGTTGACTGACCGTAATATTTTATTTGAGATACCGGCTAACCACTAGACCTGTGTTCTATGAATCTCGTGCCTTCATATTGTGATACGGACCGGTTGAGGCCGTTATTAATGTCCTAAGGATAGGATTAAATATTCAAGCTCACCCAGAACCATTGCATAATATTCAGTTCAGATCATATGGGATCACGTGGATCATTGTGACCACAATGTTATATTCAAAGTTGTAATACTGCTTGGGAGGTAAAAGTCCAGGAAACGGGGAGACAAGGGGCGGTTTACAGCCGTGAACGACCCTACCCTGTCCATTGTATGCAGGCAGTCCAAGGGGCTGGGGTTGCTAAACTAACTATGAAGGTTCGCGTTCTTGAGCGGACAGATTTAAGACCTTGCTTGTAATGAAAGGAAGATTGTTATAATGTGTAATGAATGTGTGTGGTTTAAAAACACATTGCTAATCATAGATTTCCCTGATGATATAAAAATTTAGCAATCTAACGAATGGCTGGATGTTGTATTTGTTACTGTCACTGACACCTAGTTAATGAAGTTGGTTACTCGTTGCCACAGGCTACGCTCGTAAGGGTAGCGTAATAGTATACTATCCGACACAACGATAACAGAAGTTATTTAGTGAAATCACAATGACATGCAGTGTAACTATAAAAAGAGGGGTAGACTTACGTAATTGTGGTGTTGCAAGTAGATCGTAGTGCAAACCATGAGTTGGCTAATGCATGAAAGCATTTGGTGGGAGAGAGAGTTGTAACACAGATAGTACACATGATGTAAATTCAGATGTATTGTAGGATACAAGTAACTTTGTGAATATAAAGAAGTCACATTAGGTGACATGAATGTAATAGTTCAGTTTTGTGAAACATTACATGTGCATCAGTGCACTTGAGTAAAGTTTAAAGTCCACATAATGGTAAAAGATTGAATAGTGATATGGATTTAATTTGTTCAACTATGTGAATAATTAATAGATTGTGGGAGTAACTTTGTTTGTTTGTGTATTGTTTATGGGATTTGTGTTCTTATTATTTGTTTGAAGCCATGAGTTTTACTGAATTAAAGTCTTTAGAGTAGAGTTGTGCCTTATCATTGTAGAGTTGATACCTTTTAGCCTCAAATCCAAAATATGCAACTGCTCAATGGGAGAACGGTACACGCCTGAGTCCTGATGCTAGCTGGAGGCAGAAGCATATTTTCCATCGAGATTACTCACATGGGTACATGGAAATTGATGTCCTGTTCAGTGATTTGAGCTATAGGTACAACTAAAGTCGGTCTAGATCTTGTGCACACAACTCTATTAAAATAACGACTAACATGAATTAGGGGATGACCGCGCCTAACCTTAGGTAAGCTCCGATACGAACAATATAAATTTTGATAAACACCTTCTATTAGCATGATGCATTTAATTTATCATGGCGCTGGTATATGGGCCGGTTTAAAATACAGGTCACCATATGCGCAAGAGGTGTACTAATTTATCATGGCGAGACCCAAGTGGGGCATTCGACAGTACAACCGAGACCTTGGAGGGTTGCTGCGATGTCTTAACGTGGACCACCTCCCATGATATACTAATTTATCATGGCGCCCAGGTTCGTGGAGCTTATGGGATTTAGGGAAACCCCATAGATTTTTATGGTATTTCATGGGGAAAACCATAGTAATTATATTTTTGCCTCAAACTGTGTTTGAGTGATTTTTGAGTTCAGTAGGCTTTTGACGTAACGCAGAGTCTCTCTATTGAGAAGAGGATTACCCAAGGGTATGAGCGCTACACACCCAATCCATAATTGATCCATAGATTCAAAGTTTATGCAATTTTATAGTATGTGTACAGTGTTTTGTGTCTCTCTCCAAATCGTATCCACACATATTTCCAGGAAGCCTGCCTGCATCTCAAAGTATATTATTGTAAGAATGTCGGGTACAGAGGAGATCGTGCAGTTGATTGCAGGCTTAAGACAGCATTTTGACGCTGTTAATGAGCAAAATAAGCTGGAAGCAAAGGCTTTCCAGAATGAAATAAACACTCGTTTAGATGCCAACCAGGAGGCAATTAATCATAATCAGAGTGAATTGAATAATCGGTTAGATGCCAATCAGGAGGCAATTAATCATAACCAGGTTGAATTGAGTAACCGGTTAGAAGCCAATCAGCTGGCAATGGAGGCAAATAAGGTTGAGTTAAACGATAAGTTAGGTCAGATGCAAGAGGTAATTAAGACTGAAGTTACAGAAACTGTTGTAAGCATTGTATCGGAAATGCAGGTTAAGACGGATAAACGTTTCGAGGCTATAGAAGCCAAACTTGAGAGTAACTTACAAGCGTGTAAGCATGCGCAGGATGAAACCAACAGTAGGTTAGACGCGTTATCTAACGACATTAAGGATATTCAAATCCAAAATGAGGAGAATCTCGAACGCGAAGCGAAACAGTTCGCAGAATTTACCCGTACTGTGCCCAACTCTAGGAATGGGTATTCCAAGATTCAGACACCTAGATATCAAGGGAAAGGCTACAGCCGCTTTTGAAAGTTGAGATATTTGAATATCGCGCTACATTGCTTCTAGAAGCAATTGGAAAAAATATACCGCTAAGAGCATGTCAAGTGACGTAGCGAGTAATAGCAGAGGCCGAGGCTATTTATTGATTAAATAGTTAGCCATGGAGTAGAGACTTGAGACTTGGATCAGATTACTGGCACGGCCAAATGAAAGAGAATGCAATTAGTATCAAGTAAATCGGACCAGGGATACCAGAGATATGAGGATTTCCAGATTTCAGCTGATGCGGCGTGACCCTGACCGTTTTGAATAAAAGCCGGCTGGCTCAAGCAACTTTAGCTCACTTCGAAACAAGCACTTGCCTAGCAAGGTGCCGCTACGCTGAGCCAAGGCACATCGTTGCCGGATCTACGCAGAAGATATTTCAAATTGTGATAGTCACAAAAGTGCTGCGCTACGAGTGGAACTTAGTAAGTTTCCGGCAGGGAGAATCACTAAGGTGATTGATATTTTTCGACAGACACTGGTGAAATATTTTTATTTTCACATGGACATATGCTAGACTTTGTCTAGAATAATACTTTGTCACAGACCAGTAATAATTTAATACTTAGATTTTTTAGTCCAATTCAGTCAGTTTCATATTTGTAACTCGATAACCACTTCGATCTTTCAGTATATTGAAGGCCAGTCTATCACGGTGGTGTTCATAAGCCAACGCAGGGAAACTACATGTTGCTTCGCGCATGGTAGATGGTGTGAAGCCATGCCCAGGGAATGATCTTCAGAACAGCCGTTGATTGGTTTAGACTGTCAGTGTTTTCTTGTACTGAAACGATTACCGTGAGTTATGTTACAACTGACATATCTGAGAATAGATCACTTAGATCTGACCCCATTTAAGCAAACTGTTATGGCTTTAACAGAAGCCAATATTAAAATGGATCAACAGTTACTTCAAACGTCAAGAGATATTACCACTATGTCTTCCTAGACGGATTGTGGGTATATAATGGCGGCCGATACAAGGATTATACGTGCTTGTCCGATAGGGCATGTCTATGGATAAATCTGGTACAAACCAGGTTCGCTACGCTTCAAGACCATCAAGAAATGTAAGCCACATTTTGACTTTATATTATGCCTAGCTAATTGGAACAAACTATTTTTCTGCAGATGACCAACACATTTATTTTTCTTCGTATTTAAATCTTGCAATGATTTACGCAAGACATATTAGAGTTAGTCTGAGTATTTTCAGTACTCAGAACAGTTTAGGATCGATGACCGAGCATATCGAGCATTTATTTGAATATTTCATATTTTTGGGAAGTCACGGAAAACCGTCGATGTAACTGTAAAAGTTAAATTATTTTTTGTTGAGGAATGGATATTTTTTCCATATTCGAAGGTTCGAACATGTGGATTCTCACATAATGAGATGATAATTAAATATATTTAAAATAATATAACTAATAATAATAATAATCCACTAATAATAATAATAATGATTTTCATAACTTTTCTAAATAATTCTTGGATCTTATATTTTCTAATAATCACATTTATTGGGAGAGAAGGAAGCTTGTAGTTTAACGTGACCGTTAATCTCGCGATCATAAGCCACGGGACCTCAGTTTTACGTGGAATCCGAACCACAGGACATGGCATTTCACATTGAAAATCTCACATGCAGTGACCGGGAATCGAACCCGGTCCGCCTTGGTGAGAGGCATATTGGGAGAGAGCCTATGAAGTAGTTTAATCATTTCTAGTTTGGAATAGGAGATTTTCCGAAGGAGAGTGGTTAGCGCAAGCCCGCATTCAACCAACATTACAGTTCTGGTTGAACAGTTGATATTTGCAATGAGCAAAGTATATTTTTCAGATAACACGGAGATGCATGAAACGGGAAGCAAATGATATTTGTATCAAATAGGATATTTTTGTATTTATATAAAATCATGACGTAAATAAATTCGAAAGTGAAATAAAGATTTTCATAAGTGTGGTAACTTCACGGGTTGAACTGAATGGTAAAATAAAATAAACTTGTGAGTTTATTAATCTTCCAGTGTTGATAACAAGCAGAGGCTTGATTTATTGTATAAATTTTGGGAAGAAAATTTATGTGTGTGGAGTAGTTGAAATGCCATTCCCAGGTGCGCATGTTTAAGTCGCAGGAATGAGGAGGTTTTTATTCGAGCATCAATCAAATAGCAGGTTCGATGGCTCAGGTTTATAGGAGTATTGGAACTACACATTTCGTCGTATGAATGACCCGAAGGTTATTTCTTAGAAACCATCAGTTCTTATTTCAACCTTGTTTACGGATTCCATTCAGACTTTGATTTTGCTAGAACCCGGATTTGTCATGATAGTATTTTATTCTTCTTCAGAGGAAGACCTTTGCCGTTGTTGTTGTAATATTGTGTTCTTACACAAATAATAGAATGGGCCACTGCCAATTAAAAATAATTCTATAACCACGAATAATTTGAAGGATGTTTTCAATCCTAGTGCCATGAACTAAATGAATTTATTATGAAGCTACAATTCTTATTTCCGCATTCTGTCGAAGAATTGCAAGTTGTGAAAATTACTAAAATGGCCATGAATATAAATATTTTTCTTAATAATGATTCCAAGTGGAAAATCAAATAGTTGAATGGTCCAACAATTTATTGATCAAGTTGATGATTCAGAAATCATGTATTTTGTTAGGAACTTGAAGTTCATAATCGAGTCACTTCTCGAAACGTTTAATGTCAGAAGAACAATTAATTTTTGTTGTGCTTCGCACAGTTCTTCGATGCTATGCTCAAGGTCAAATACTTTTCAGATGTTATTAATATGTGTAAATAATTTGTGTTGATTCAGAAATAATAATATTTTTTTTGACAATATATTTTTGAAACTGGAAAGATAAGTGAAAGTTCAAAATTCTGTGAACATTTATTCTACGAGTGTTAATATTATGTAAAAATTCAAACAGTGAACTACGATATTTCCAGTAGAGACAAAAAAATTTGAACTGGATTTAATCATGAATGAATATAATTTTGGAACACAGTCTACAGGACTAATAATCAGACTTGTGTTTCCAAAGATAATTGTCAAATGTGTTTGGAAAACTTCTGTACATTTGTGTAAATAGTAATGTGGGTCGCCACACGTGAATGATGCTGCTTTGAGCATTTTTGCAGTCAATTTTAACTTCAAAATAAAATGAGATAATTTTACATGATGTGTTATGCCCAGTTGAATCTCCTTCTATCCTTATTGTTGCATTGAGCCAAAAATCAGTAAAGCATTTTTTTCATTTGATGTCGTTTTTGCGATTAGCTTTAACCCATCTGGCGCCCCGGGATATTTTGACTCTCGTGCTGACTGATTATTGGTAAAATGCATATGTGGTCGTGCGGACTCCGGTCTAAACGGGCACAGTACGGTAGATCAAAGGTTGGAAGAAAACGACAGTAAATGGGACACGAAATTGAAAAGCTATGCTAGAGCAATTAACGGTGATCTAAAGAAACAGGATCAGAATATATTAGGTCAATGCCAGGAAATAGGTGAAATCAAGGCTGTCGTTAACGAGAGTAAAGAGCTGGTAGGAAATATGAAGGGTCAGATGAGCAAAGTTCATCAAGAACTGGACCAAGTTCAAAGTGACATTGTCGTAGTTAACAAAAGGCAAGAGGAGAATAGAGGTGAAATCATTAAGGTCCGGAATGAAATGTCAAAGGTCAATGGACACATTCGAGAGGAAATCAAAGGATTGAGGGAAGAACTCGAAGTGAGAGAAGGCCAAAAGACAGAGGCAAACGACAAGACCCTTGCTCAGATAAAGGAAGATGTAGAGGATGAAATATCCCATACTAAGCAAAGTCTGAAGGAAGACAAGCAGAAAATATTTCAAGTAGCCGAGGAAAATCGAGATAGGCTTACCAGAATAGAGAAAGAGGTAATTACTCGTCTGGAAAGAGCAGAGATGCGCCACAATCAAATGGAGACTAGGATAATTGAGCAAGAGGAAACCCTCATGAAAGATCCTAAGTCTAGCGAAGGCAGCATGGACGATATGAGGAGAACTAGGTGGGCAGATTTGGAAACCCAGCCTATAATAAGGAGTGCTACAGGTCCAGGCGAAAGTCCTTATATGACGCCAGGTGCGCCAGTTGCAGCATCGATGCCACACGAAAATGCTATGCACACACAAGTGATAAATGTTATCAGAGCAAGTTAAGAGAAACCAAGGAAATTCTCAGGTAGCCACTGTAGTATGACACCGAAATATTGGCTAAAATAAGTGTCTGAATATTTGAATGATGCACGAATACCGCAAGAGCGCAGGCTACGAGCTATAGAGAAATTAACAGGAGGGGAGTGCGCATTATGGTTTCGCAGTTTCCGCTACTCTTTCGATACTGTTGAGGAGTTTCGAGAGGCATTTTTGAAGAGATACTGGGATCCAGCGACCCAACAGAATTTACGGTTGGATTTATATTCAAAAAGATACAGCACTAACAATCCAACGAAGTATGCAGAATTCTTCATATCACAGATGTGTCGGTTCAAAGAACTTGATCAAAAGCCTAGCGAGCTGGAATTATGTATTGCTATCGCCAAACAGCTTCCATACGAGATACAGAGACTGCTAATCTCGGCTAATGCAAAAACTGCTATGGAAATGGAGACAGTTCTGAGACAACTGGACCTCACAACAGCAAATACGATGCGTCAGAATCGAACCGTGGAACAGGTACATGTGACCAACACGCAGACTGACCAGTATCAAGCTCCAAAGAACAACAAAGCTACTAGCACAGATACGTTAGATTCCAACGGACGTCAATGGGAACAGGAACCCAGAAGATGGCAGCCGAAATATAAAGGTAATGCTGGCAGGGGAAGAGGCCGAAATTCTTGGAACAAGCAGAATACCAGGGAGAGGCCGTACCAAAACAATGGAGGTAACAATGGCCAAGAAGGCAACAATAGAGATTAGAGACCCCAGGAAAGAAGACGTAACTTCGATGATGAGGTAGAGGAGCGATACCACGCTTCATTGCAATACCTCAATGAAAGGGGAGATGAGCCCCCGAAGCAACAAGTCCACTGGCAAGAAGTTATGCAGAATAGGACGTCGCCAGATAGATATGGAGACGGAGCTAAGAGTTTGGAGCTACAGCGCAGCGAACAGGAGAGAAGAAACTCTAAGGGGACGGGCGCTATTGAAAAAAAAAAAACGCCAAAATTAGAAGAATTTGGAAATGATGGATGGAAGTCAGTCAACGTCATCAATTGGATAGCCAAACCAGAAGAGTTAATTGAGGATACGGGAGGATCACAGGTCATGGTCAAACGAGAATTGCCCATTATTTTGATAAGAGTGGCAGGGTTGAAAATAAGAAGTTTATTGGATACGGGTTCAACAATGTGCCTTATGACACAAGCTTTGTATAATGAGATAGCGCAGAGAGAAAATGTTTTGAAAATACCTATATCAAGTGTCAAAATAAAAGGTGTAATTCCAGACAGAACGATGGTATGCAAATATCAAGTATTCCTAGAGTTACATATAGGAGGCTCTACGTTTTCACAGAGTTTTCTATTAGTAAACAAACTGCCTTTTAACCTGATTATAGGGGGCACAATTTATAAGGGAATACCGAGTGATAATCGACCTAGCACAGGACAGGGTTATGTTCCATGTGAATGAGGAAGCTGAAGGCTTACAGGTCGCACTCAATCAGAATGAACCAGGGTCAGATGAACAAGTATGGCATACATACAGAGATGTGGCTGAGGAAGAAGTGTTAGCTATTGAACAGTTAGAAGAAGAACTGAAAACACTAGCCGCAGACTTAGAAAAAGATCTGGAACCCGAACTGGAAGAACATATTTCGGAAAAGCTTGAAGAAGCAAAAATTGGACCAAAAGAGAAGGAAAATTTAAGGCAATTGTTACTGGAACAGAAGGAAGTCTTTGATTCGAGACCTGGTCGTATAAAGAACTTCACTTATGCTTTCCAAGTCAGTGATTGGACACCATTTAGGCAGAAACCCTACCCTATAGCCGAAAAGCACTATGCTAAAGTGAAAGAGGCAATTCAGGAGATGTTGGAGGCCGGTGTTATTGAGAAGACACCTACGCCTTACGTAAGTCCATTGGTAATTGTACCTAAGACAGACGGGACTGTCAGGATATGTCTGGACCTGAGACATTTAAATTTGAAGGTTATTCCGGAGTTCGACCAAGTGCCACCTATTAAGGAAATCCTCAGGAAATTCAAAGGGAAAACCGTATTCACAAATTTGGATATTACTTCCAGTTTCCACCATCTTGAATTAGAGAAGAAAACTAGTCTGTTGACAGGATTTATGTTTGATCAACACACTTATACGTTTTTATGGCTACCTTTTGGGTTGAAAACAGCTGGTTCAGCCCTGATAAGAGCGTTAGATCGCAATCTATTCGATGATGTGAAGGAGAGAACCATCAGATACGTAGACGACATTCTACTCACATCAGAATCTCTGGAGGAGCACATGAGAGACCTGAAGAAGTTGCTAGATGACCTTCGAGAAGCTAACTTTAAGGTTAATATCAAGAAATCGCACTTCTGTCAGAGGGAAGTTAAATTCCTAGGGCATGTTATTGATGCAAATGGAGTTAAGCCTAACCCAGATAAATTGGAGGTAATTCGGAATTTCCCTCGACCCACGAAAGTAAAGCATGTCCGACAGTATTTGGGAGTAATTGGATTCTTTTCGAACCACTGCCCAAATTATACTACGACAGTAGCACCCTTGCAGGATTTATTGAAGAAAGGCGGCAGATGGAATTGGACGGAGCAATGTCAAGAAGCATTCGTGAGGTCAAAGCAAATGCTTTTGGAATATGTGAAGCTGGGATACCCGGATTATACCCAGAAATTCATCATACAGACGGATGCATCAACTTGTTGGTGTAGGTGCGATGCTATTCCAGGAAAATGTTGATAAGCCTGAAAGGAAATTTTTTATTGCCTTTATAAGTAGGAGGCTGAAAGCCCATGAGAAAAACTGCACGATTACAGCGATAGAGTTGCTCGCAATTTTATACGCGTTGCAAACATGGCATAAACTCGTGTACGGCTTTCAAATAGTCCTCAGAACAGACCATAAAGCTTTAACATTTCTGTTAAAGACGGACTTGTCTAGCCAGCGGTTGACAAGATGGTCCCTGTATATTCAACAATTCAATGTGGAAATAGAATACTGTCCAGGGAAAGAAAATGTAATACCGGACATATTAAGCCGTTACCCTAGAGAAGAGGAAACTCTCGCTGTCCAGATTGAGAATCGAGATCAGAAGACGTTGGATGACTTGAGGAATCTTACCAACCTACAACGCGAAGACCCGTGGTTGAAGATGATGATCGATTACTTCGAGGGACGATTAGCAAGGGGAACTGCAATATACAGAGAGGCATTATCAACAGATTATGTATGGTATAATCAGATACTACACTAGTGGGATGAGTTAGAACAGGCCCGTTCGAGGTTATCAGAGACCTACAGAACAATGCATACAGAATAAGGCATTTAGAAACAGGAAATGAGGTCGTTATGAATGCTGCCAACTTAAAAGTTTACTATTCGCCAGAAGAATTTGACGAACAAGAAGAAGTATTAGCAGCGCACACCCAACTGAACGTGGACGGCAAAGTCAGCCAGGAAGTCAGACCTGAAGTTTCACGCAGCGGGACGGAACGAGAAGCAGACAGCTTGCCCAGTGAAGGAAGCGAACAACAAGAGTGCCAGTGCATGCTAGAATTTTACAAAGAAATGGTTGAAGTAGCGAGAGAGGTTGAGGCCATAAATACGACCCTCCGCTTAGAGAATGAACAGCTTAGGGCTGAGCGCAGAGTGGAAAGGGGAGCCAGACTAACCTACTCACAGCCAGACGAGGTTAAAGACCTCTAATGTAAACATAGACAGTCGGACAGTCAGCTGGTTACTTACATAAAGTCACTTGCAATTGACATTTATAAGTTTTGCAAGGGGAATATGAACCCGAGGTGGTCATGCTGACTGGTCTCGAACGTGGATCTCGGAGATAAGTTGAGCTCTGAATGAAGGTTCCACCAGGGAACGAACCCGAGATCTGTTAAGGGTATTTCATTGTAAGAACCTCTAGAAGAAATTATATATTTAATTACTGGTGTGATATCAGTTGTTACTGACATTATTTAGTGAAATAATGCAGGAAAATAGTGGAAGATAGCATTATTTGGACTACATGAAGTAGGCTATGCTGGATTTGAAACACAGGAGTTTCAAAGTTTGACGTTTTGCAAATAGCCCCAGAATTGTGAGAGGAGGCCCGTGGCGCCACGTCAATCTTGCTGACCCAGATAAGTCGTCTGCAAGGGGTCGGGAGGTTAAATAATGACCAGGTTCTTCCCCGTTTGAGAATAGACTTGAGAATGGAACGGGAAGATCCCAAGGAAAATCATTGATTACTCATGATTGGAGCAATGCAATGACATGAGAGTTGCGCACAGGTGAATCTTTAGCCAGGAGGCTAATTTTAGAGCCATAAAACGGCGAAATCAAGGCATGTTTAATGCAGTGCGTAATGTTACAGGACTATGGGTGTTCGCGGCTGGACTTGAGGATGTTGCCAGGGATTCCCAGTGAAGTAGCGTCCCCACGCCATGGATAAGATAATTAATATAAATTAAGTGGCCGATCGATCCTCGAACACACATACATTTTTGTGACCAGCGAAGAAAAAGGAACAATATGGATATTATTCCAAGTTCAGAATCACCCTATGAGAGGAGCTGATTTATCGCGGGAATTCTTGCCCTACTTTTTGTGTGAAACAGATATAAGAGGGTGGACCCAGTCGAAGCGTACAGTTTACGGCGTACAGTTGAAACTTACAGTTCGTGACAGTTTTAGACCCAGTCGAAGGGAGAGTTGTTTTGAAGCAGTCGCAGTTGAAAAGGACACGGAGCGCCCAGGCGCACACAAAGACTTAAACATTTCACTGGTAATCAGCATGTTAGCTGTGCAATGTAACACACATGTGAGAATATATTCATGCATGGTCATGAACTAAGAATGAAGTCGGTAATTAACAAACTTGATTATGCGAAATGCATATTACCGAAGTTAGGAGAGGATGCTCGGACTTCAATGTGGGAAGCCGTGCAGTAAGACTGTTATATAATGTTTATTAAGTGCCGTGTGATATACTAGGCAGGACTGTGAAAAGTAATAATTCATGTAAATACAATCTACAATGTTGAGCGCAGTATAGTGATTGGTTATACATATTTGGAGTATACCAGTAAGTAGCGTTCATGACGAGATGTAAGCATATCGCTGCAATAATAGGAAGATTATCAAGGGATGATCGAGAAACTGTTGGTGAATCCGTGAGCAGATGATCGGGAGATTCAATCAGGAAGGGGTAGGACCGAAGAAAGGGCCGTCCGCACCTGTACTTTCGATACATGCTTGGGAATGTCAACCAATCAGGAATTAAAGTGTAACGTGTGTTTGTGCACCGATGTTATGTAAAATATCTCTTAAAGTAATAATATAACCAGTGTTATATAGTGTTATGTGGGTTGGAAGCATTAGCTTCATTATAAAAATGGAAAAGTGTCATGTGTTTCGGAAGCATTAGCTTCATTATAAAAATGGAAAAGTGTCGTGTGTTTATAAATCAGATGTCATATAATATGTGTATTTGCAAGATGGCAATGTGTCACTAAGTAAGCCGATGGCAGGTGACACTGGAATATGGTGGTTGGAGCCACCTGGATAAAGCCGACGTAAGTACCCCACAAATCATGTTACTATAGAAGGATAGTCACTGCATGTAATGTGATTTCGGAAGTATAAAATATGCCAGTAAGAATCAATATTAGGAGGCATATCCTCATATGTTTATTGTTTGATTTCAGTATAGTTAAGATGTTGAATACATCAGAGAGTGGATTAATCGTTACCACTATTAATGCTACTAATAAATAATGGCAATTCAGTTATGTGAAACTTCACGTGACGAACGCGAATGTTCGGTCATTGAAGCAGTTACGTTGTGTCGGAAGGATAAGTTATGTCAGTAATAATAATAATAATAATAATAATTATTATTATTATAATAATGATAAACGGTATAATTGAATACATCTGGATGAAAGGTTTTAAGCAAGAAGTATTTACGCTAATTGGATTATTTATCTAGCCAAGCAGTAGATTACATTAAGGGAAGAGAAAAGAGTTAATATTAAATAGATTGTATTAATGGGAATATAATTATGCACGGGAATGTTGGAGCTTGACAGTGAATTGAATTTGTGGCTTGATTAAGCTTGTAGAGTACAGTTAGAGTTCTCTTTATTATAAGGCGAGATCGTGGACAGGTAAGGGGCCAGGTGATCTAATCGACGTGTGAAATCTCATAGAGCATGAGCGTACAGAGATATTAATTTATGCCGGAGCATATTTAGTGTGTACCCTATCTCCGATGTTGGATATGAAATGTTCCGGGTTCGAATCCTGGGGTAAGCGCGGGGAGAACATTGGACACCTCGACGCTATACCTGATTCCCCGAGAACTTAATGTTGAGTGATTCGGCTCGTTGAAGCGAATCATTGGCGGCAGCTGTTGACTGACCGTAATATTTTATTTGAGATACCGGCTAACCACTAGACCTGTGTTCTATGAATCTCGTGCCTTCATATTGTGATACGGACCGGTTGAGGCCGTTATTAATGTCCTAAGGATAGGATTAAATATTCAAGCTCACCCAGAACCATTGCATAATATTCAGTTCAGATCATATGGGATCACGTGGATCATTGTGACCACAATGTTATATTCAAAGTTGTAATACTGCTTGGGAGGTAAAAGTCCAGGAAACGGGGAGACAAGGGGGGGTTTACAGCCGTGAACGACCCTACCCTGTCCATTGTATGCAGGCAGTCCAAGGGGCTGGGGTTGCTAAACTAACTATGAAGGTTCGCGTTCTTGAGCGGACAGATTTAAGACCTTGCTTGTAATGAAAGGAAGAATTGTTATAATGTGTAATGAATGTGTGTGGTTTAAAAACACATTGCTAATCATAGATTTCCCTGATGATATAAAAATTTAGCAATCTAACGAATGGTTGGATGTTGTATTTGTTACTGTCACTGACACCTAGTTAATGAAGTTGGTTACTCGTTGCCACAGGCTACGCTCGTAAGGGTAGCGTAATAGTATACTATCCGACACAACGATAACAGAAGTTATTTAGTGAAATCACAATGACATGCAGTGTAACTATAAAAAGAGGGGTAGACTTACGTAATTGTGGTGTTGCAAGTAGATCGTAGTGCAAACCATGAGTTGGCTAATGCATGAAAGCATTTGGTGGGAGAGAGAGATGTAACACAGATAGTACACATGATGTAAATTCAGATGTATTGTAGGATACAAGTAACTTTGTGAATATAAAGAATTCACATTAGGTGACATGAATGTAATAGTTCAGTTTTGTGAAACATTACATGTGCATCAGTGCACTTGAGTAAAGATTAAAGTCCACATAATGGTAAAAGATTGAATAGTGATATGGATTTAATTTGTTCAACTATGTGAATAATTTATGGATTGTGGGAGTAACTTTGTTTGTTTGTGTATTGTTTATGGGATTTGTGTTCTTATTATTTGTTTGAAGCCATGAGTTTTACTGAATTAAAGTCTTTAGAGTAGAGTTGTGCCTTATCATTGTAGAGTTGATACCTTTTAGCCTCAAATCCAAAATATGCAACTGCTCAATGGGAGAACGGTACACGCCTGAGTCCTGATGCTAGCTGGAGGCAGAAGCATATTTTCCATCGAGATTACTCACATGGGTACATTACATAAGAAGGCAATTAGTGAGAATCGAGCAATGATTACATTATTTACAGTATAGATTGGGGAAATGGTCAATGCATATTTACATATGATAAGCGAGGAACAACAAGAGAAGAGATGAAATGAATAATGGAAATAGAGATTCACGGGATACACTAGCACAAAGAATTGGGGCATAATTTATGACGAATGACCTACTTGATGAACAAATAATGCCGCAGCTTCCTCTTGAACTGTAGGGCATTATTGTTGCTGGCCTTCAGGGAACCTGTCATTCAAGAAATGTTTTTTCCGAGGTCTCGCACTTCTACTCTTATAAAATGCCACGCAGGTTCCTAAATGAAGGCCACGGCCATCTCCTACCCAGATCCTAATCCCAATTACAATACACACTAGTACAGCCACCACAATGATACAGGTTATCAGGCAGATTCCACACACGCAAGTACACGAGGCTACATGTTGAAAAGCATCTAAGTTAATCAACAACAACTCACTTCTAGCCTAACCTTTAAGGTGCCGGTTGACAACCTACAGAGGAATTTGGTAATAATATCACCCTATTGGCAACTCAAACTAACACTTGGGGCGCTGCGGTCGCCTGGATAAGTAGGGTAAAAACACTCAATAACACGCGTTTGATATGGAACACTTTTTATTTTTCGGTTATAATCAGTAAATGTGGTCCCTAAAATAATGACAGTGTTATTTTCAATTGTATTTATGTATAACTGTGCGATGCACGTGATCTAAATTGTATGTTCCACTGGATTTTATCTGTCAATTGCATATTATCAAGCATCGGTTGACTGCTGGTATTTGCTTTTGTGCAGTTCGAGTCATGGCGCTGTTACGTTTAAAAGCTATATTTGAGTTTGCTCATTGTACCATAGACTCTAGAAATTATTTGCGCTTGGTTGGGCGAAGGGATGAGTTTAACTTGTATTAAAACTCGGGGTAGACAGGAATTACTTGATTTGGATGGTAAATATTTACCCTGCGAAGTCAAATTAGGCCTATATGACTCGTAGTGGAATGGCTTGGATATCGCAGAGCGAGGTGATGACGGTTGGTAGGGTTATTGGAAATGAACTTGGGAGCGGGAAAGGACCTGACTGATGAAGCTTGGCTGTCCTCGTCTGGTGTAGGCCTAGGCTTGGCTGTCTTGGTACGGCTTGGCTCGGCGAGACTGTGCTTGGCTGTCTAGGTGCGGCTTGGCACGGCGTAAGTGAACAACCCGTCCTGTTGTCAGTGAGTGTAGTGGTGAGTGGTCCAACCCGCTCTTGTTGCCCGTATTTATTTGGTATCGTCACCTTTCTGCTATTGCTATTTGCATCTTTTGGAAAGTGATGAAAACGTATATCCGCAGCCCTCTTATACATCGACTTACAGCCGTAAACTGAGCAATTTACTTTGATTTTACTCATTTTGCACTCTTATCAACGAGTAAAACTTATTACTTATGTATAAACACGAAGAATATACCACGATCTGCTTACCAATACAAGAAACCATAATACAAACAGTCACCACGTGACAAATGTACCCTACTTGGTAAGTTTCTCATTTTTACCGCTAGATGTCATATCAGATAGCTGGAGTTGCCAATACCTTAGCTGAGCGCGTTAAAGCACGTTTCGGAAATTGGAGACTTGATTCTCGCTATTGACACGGGTTCTATGTGGGTCGGTTCCTCGGTTTAGGGGCTGCGACAAAGCGGTCATGTAGCCCCGTGTACTTTGGGTGTGTGTAGAATCTGTCCGATAATCGGTGTTAATTGTGATGGCTGTATTAGGGTGTGTTATCTGTTTTTAATTCAAGTAAGGACTGCAGACATTGGATTTTCAAGTAGTTCCAACTTTTGCTACCAAACGCCACCGTCAACGACCAACTAGTTCTGAACTTTGTTACTAGATGCCACCGCAGTCGGCTCCTGGCGACGAACGTTGGAACCTGAGAGCGTAAGTAAAATCAATTCTATAATTTAGCTTCACACAAGTGTAATTAGTGGAAGGTTCTTTTACAAGCCATAAATCTATGACATGAGACCGCCGGCTTTACTTCCCCTCCGAAGGAAGGCATAGTGATCGATTTTTAACGCTCTTAAAAGATTCCGACGACTCGGCCTTGTTTGAACACGCGACCTTGGGCATAGAAGTTCAGCATGCTAACAACTACGCCATCGAGGCCGCCCAGGTATGATGTGCCCACGGTCAGGTAAATAAAGGCCCTGGATCAGGTTTATTGTCGATTTGTTTAATATATTAATTCGCCCAAAGGGAGCTGAAACTTGTAATATTATAACAAATATTAAAGACATGTTGTGAAGAGCTGACACAGCTGGGGTTCACATGGTGTGGGCGTTCTGGGCTGTCGCTCGGAGATCCAATTTAAGTTAAGGTGGGGGGAGCAGAGGATTTCAGAATCAATTTGGAGAGAGGAAAAGCTGATAAATCTGGTTGAGGGCGGGGTCGCGAAGATAGGTGGGTGTGTCCTGTTAGCGCTCCTTGGCCTTGTCTTGGTGACTCAGAACATATTGGAGACGGTCCGTTATCCTACCTGGACTGGCAGGCAATGAGTGGAGGCACATTACTCGGCAGATTCAATCAGTTGGGGGTGGGGAAGGTTAGATGGTGATGATTAGGGCCCGGATGTTGATGACATGTCATCTTTTTACTGAACTGTCTAAAACAATGCTGAAGTACATAGAAACTCCGGACGGGCCACACCGTCTTCAAATATGTAATTCTTATTTTGCATTTTTTACTGTTTTTCCATTTGAAGAGCATTTTTTTTAAAGTTTGGTAGATTTTTTGGTCATATTTTAGAAAAATCGGCCTTTTAAGGTCATTTTTTTTTCCAATTTAGTCATGTCACAGCTTTATATGAGGGAGTTACGTCTCTCAGAGTTAAGAAGAAGCTAGTAGCTATGAACATAAACCTTTTGTTAAGTGCTAGAAATCTATTTTGATTGACTTTTCAGTTTGAGCTTCAGATGTCATTTTTGAAATATTGGTGAGTAAAATATTATAAGATTTTTTTCTCCATTCTACAGTGCATTTTTCGATTTTTTAGGTCATTTATTACAGTCATTTTTGAAAATTTTAAGTACATTTTTAAAACTTTTTTACGGCATCAACATCAGGGCCCTAGTCATGGCAATTGTTGTTTTAAGGGAACCGGGCAATAAAAATCCGTTAAAATAACAATTTTTCTTTATTGCCCTATCTTACACCCCAGACCATGATTTCAACAATTAGTTTCCGAGAAATAAGCACCAACGTTAGTATGGTAAACTATAGGAAATACACTCAGTGCCTGGTCCCCTTAAGAGGCTTAATATCTAGCTTATCGGCCCCTAATGGTTTGGGCGACAGAGAAAGATGAATACTACAACTAAGAAGAGATGCTAAACAAATGAAGGATAAGGCAAACAAATGACAGGAAGAAGAGCCATGAAAGGCAGATAGGAAAGAGAAAGAGGGCCCAGGCCCCAAGGTCAGAGGAAAAAGGAAAAAAAAACAGACCCAGCTCAGGAATCCCTCCCAAACTCACCATCCGTGAGCCCTTGAGGGTGTAGCACTATCCAGGGTGCACCGGAAGTGGTGGGGCTATACAGTATACACCCTGCTTCCTCGAGGGCCTTGTGCAGAAGGCAGGAGATAAGTTGAAAATGAAAAGAAGGCTGACCCCTCGAAGAATGTGGGTATTAGGAAAGATGAGACAAGGGCCAATTAAGGCGGGAAAGTGAAAGACTCCCTAGGACTCGGATACCCTAATACCGTCGGGGTCGGAAGAGAACAAGAGTTGACCAAGAGAGGTCGACAGGAAAAAGACGGACAGGAGCCCAGCACAAGTAAGTGGAAGCAATGCCGGACTCAGCTGGGGTCCCGTGGTCGTCAACCCACGTCCCACTAGATGTGAGTCACTGGAGGGGGATTAGCCTCATCCGCCTTCCTTCTCGAGTCGGAATGATCTCATTTTAACCATTAAAAGCGAGTTTAAGTAAGGGCCTGGTTTATCAGCGCAACTTTAACAGGCCGTCAGAAAATGTCTTGTTAAAATTATAACATCGTAATTAAACTCGTTGGCGTTTCACCAGTGGCGGGCTGCGTGGCTCAGCGGTAGCGTTCACGCCTGCTCTTCCCAAGATTGCAGGATCGAATCCTGTTGCAGTCAGCAGGCATTAGAGGGTGCGCAGTAGTTTTACTGGCACGATAAAGATCCCCTTCAGGGAAAAATTCCGACACCCCGGCGTCTCTAAAGCCAGAGTAGTTCAGGGACGCAAAACCAATAACATCCCTCCCTATATTATTCTGCTAAGGGCCCATTCCAGTTTTGTACCGAAAATAAGGTCCCATTAACACCAACCTACACATATGGGGTACCTACAGGTTCAGCATAACCCAATGCGTAAGCGAAACGCACTCGCTTACTCTTTAAATGCCTCACAATTAAATAAATACCTTAAAACATGTATATTTACAATGAAATAATGCAACACGGTAACCATGGTAACAGAATCTCACAGGTCCATCTATTTCTGTAAGACGCAATGCAATTCCAATTATTACATTACTGTGAAAGTTTCCAGACGGTTATAAGGTTATTCCTGAACCAAATTAAGCCGTAAAATTCATCAATACATACAGTATAATGCGCTTAAGGGGATCAAGGGGCACTCTAGATTTTTTCACTCAATTTTCACGTGTGAGTGTGGTACGAAAGGTCTTTTTCACCCGACTATTAAGGGTCTCCGAAAAACACATTTAAAGGCCCTTAAATTAACAGTGTCTGTGATATTCCCAGAAAACTAACTTCCCTCTGATAAACCTATGAAGGAATGACAAACCCTTAACCACTGCACCAGTAGCTGAATTGATCAATTCTGATTATTCATACCAAGGATAAATCAGTCATAGCATTCATGATTGAGATTTTGCTAAGTGTACTCTTTACAACTAGAATATTCGCGGGCGAAGCCGCGTCGGGTAATGCTAGTTATTATTAAATTCGTTTCACAGATTAGCATTATCAAACGCATCGTTATTACTAACCCTTGAGAACTGGCGTGAAAAAATATAACACGAAGACTGGCGCCGGGTCATTTTGACCCATAGTGTGTCGCTCCCTTTTTGTTGTAGTCGTACGTATTTTAATGAAGTAATTTTACACCTGGTGTCTTCCTATGAACTATTCCCAATATAAAATGAGGTTTATTTATATTTATGTTTGACCCTGACTATTATAGGTCAGAAAACTGTTCTATAATGAAGCTCATTATAACACTACTTTTCATTATGGAAGAGTTTCTCCCACCAATCAGAGCTCAAGAAACAGTTGTTTGACAAATTAGATAATTAGATGCGCTGAGTTCCATGGCCTTCTAATTTAAATTTCACTGCCTGGCCTAGTGTCATAGTAAGGTAATCGAGGAGGCCATGGTCAAACACAAGGCATTCTCTGCGTCTCATGCGCTCTGTTCAGTACATAAAACTGGAGATATCTCGACAGATATTTATGAATATTTATGTTCGAACATAAAAGAGTTATAATAATTATCGTCGAACATAAACAGTCGTATGCAACTCGCCAATAATGGTAATTATAAAACTGGCATACGCTCGTTTTATAAACATACTCGTGTCTTAATTATTGCCATTATAGGCTCGTTGCATAATGTACTATTTTCAAATTTAACACGCAGAAAATGAGACTAATTTTCGTAACAATATAATTGGCCTTGTTAGTGCTCGTAAAGCAGTCATCCCAATTTCTTGAACAAAGGAGCTGATGACCAAGGTGTCCCTAGACCCTAAACATGGATCAACAAAAAGGTGAGCTATGTGATTGTGCTGCACCAAAATAGTTGGATTTTCCCCCTTATCTTTTACAGATTGTACCGAGTAACGTAAGCCGAAAGTTATCACGCGAGGACTGGCGCTATGGGTAAGTCTGACCCGACCGTAAATAATAGTACATTATGCAACGAGCCTATAATGGCAATAATTAAGACACGAGTATTTTTATAATTTCCATACGAGTGTCTTAATTACCATTATAGGCGAGTTGCATACGACTGTTTATGTTCGACGATAATAATAACTTTACTATATGTTTTAACATAAATATTCATACATATCTGTGGGATACAGTTAGTGAACAGGGCGCGCTGGCTTTGCTGACTGAACAGAGCGCATGCGTGGTCAAGGCACTCCGAAAGCAGAGACCATTCACTTTGCTTGCCAACTCAGAAATACAGTATGTTGGATTTTGAGTGCATGTGCGAAGGTATCCTTACCTAATTGGTCCCACAACTGTTTCTTGAGCTCTGATTGGTGGGAGAAACTGTTTCATAATGAAAAATAGTATTATAATGAGTCTCATTGTGATATAGTTTTCTGACATATAATGTTTACATTTCGACATCATCGAACATAAAGATAACTTGAGTGTTCAAAAAGCTATGGACATGTTTCTTTAAGCATCGGGTCAAAAATACCCATGCGCCAGTCCTCGCGGTTTAAGGGATGTAAAAAAGACGAGGATTTTCGCTGTGTTTGTATTTTCTTTGGTATAATCAAGCAGGCAGTGAACTTCAAACAGATTTAATGTTGTATGATCCTTGGTTGAAAACACAAACTACCCTGAAATTCAGGTAAGTTATTATGATTATTAAATACGTTAAAACGTGTAAATGTGTTGAACTAGTTGGGCACTACGCTGCTGCTAGCGCCAGTACCTTACTTGACACGCTACTACACACACAGCTCCAGCAGTCACACGGCGCTTGCGAGGCTCTGTTCTATTTCTTTTTTTCGTGTTTAGTTTCATTGGCATTTGATACGTTGTATTTTTACTTATCAATGTACAAATGCTCGAAAATTAAGAATTCTGTTAATATTAAATTATCAGTTGGTTGGTTGGTTTCTTAGTTTAGGGGCTGCGACAACGCGGTCATGTAGCCCCGTGTACTTTGGGTGTGTGTAGAATATGTCTGATAACCGGTGTTAATTGTGATGACTGTATTAGTGTGTGTATCTGTTTTTTAATTCAAGTAGGGACTGCAACTTTGAATTTTCAAATAGTTCCTACTTTTGCCGCCAAACGCCACCGTCAACGACTACTAGGCCTAGTTCAGAACTAGCTACTAGACGCCACCGCAGTCGGCTCTTGGCAACGAACGTAGCAACCTAAGAGCGTTGTTTATATTCTTAACCTATCCAATTTAGTTTCACACAGGTGTAATTAGTGGAAAGATCTTTAACATGCCATAAATCTATGACATGGGACCGCCGGCTTTACTTCCCCTCCGAAGGAAGGCATACTGAGGGATTTTTAACGCTCTTAAAAAATCCGACGGCTTCGGCCGGGTTTGAACCCGCTATCTTGGGCATAGAAGCTCAGCATGCTACCAACTACGCCACCGAAGCCGCAAAAATTATCAGTGAAGAACGAAGTTTATAAAATGTAGGTTAGCTCAGGCAAGGGAAGCATTTCTATAGAAAAGGAATCAGTTGACATCATATTTAGGTTTAGGTATTAGGAAGTCTTTGTCTGGAGCATGGCGCTCTATGGAAGTGGAACTTGGACTGGTGGTGCAGCAGAAAAGAGGAGAATTGAAGCGTTTGAAATGTGGTGTTAGGGGAGAATGATGAAGATCAGATAAGTAGATAGGGTAACAAATGAAGAGAAATTAAGACAAGTGGGAGAGGAGAGATGTTTCTGGTGACTGCTAGTGAAGTGAAGAGACAGAATGGTAGTACACATACTTAGACACCCAGGAATAGGAAACTTAGTTATGGAAGAAGGATTGAGGACAAGAACTGTAGGGGTAGACCAAGGTTAGAATATGTCAAACAGATTGCCTCGGATGTAGGGTGTGGTAGTTATGTAGAGATGAAACGATTAGCTTAGGACAGGGAAGCATGGGGTGCTGCATCAAAATATTGCAGACTCAAACACACTATATTTCTACTTAGTATAAAACAAAGTCCCCGATTCCTGGATGTCACGGGTAATCTCGAGAACACTGTATGGATTTTGATGCGGTTTTCACTATTATGTAAAGGATATCTCGAGGAAGGTTTCTGTAGAAAATAATTTACTTATGATCAAAGGAAGCCAAGCAGTAACGATTTCAGTGAAAAGGTCGAAAAAAAACCCACCTGGGTCCGTGCGCTTTTTAAGCTTACGCTGGGCAAACCGTTAAAATATCTATATGTCGTAGTCAGATAGTGAAATCCGTCATTTCATGAAAATCCTAGGCACTTCAGGAAGTGCCGGCATATGATGTAAAAAGTTACAGTTGCACTATCTGACGCGTGGTTTCATGAAATGACTAAATTTCGCCGTCACATAGTGTACTTCATTTTGTACATCATCTGACAGGAAATCCAGCCCGTCACTTCATGAAGTACCGTAGCGGCAGCGGTGATCACGTGTGAGGGAAGTGAGATTTCCAAGAATTAATCGGATAAGAATGTGGACACTAAAGGGCTGTTATTTCCTCAGAAAGTGAACACTGTGATATATGGTACAAATGTCTAATGGTCTGGACCTGTACCTTGCTTGGCCTTGTGCCTAGAAGGAATATTATGCTGCCGTACTGTGAACGGAAGAAGAACGTCGTTCAGATCCATTTTGTTTTTAAGACATGAGAGATAGATAGCCGATAGTATAATATGACTTGTTTCACTGATCCACCCTTTAAAACAACAGGAACTAACTCATTTACGGACGCGCAATAAAGAGATCTTGTACAGCTCTTAGCAGTCTATTCTCTTAGTGTAGTTGTGGTCTTGGGGTAAGGTGTTAGCTTCCGGAAAACTACGCGGTAAGTTCGAACCCGACTAAAATGGCTAACTTAGAATTTTTTTGTTCAATCTGCACATTTTAATATAGTTTAGTTGTTTTCTTGTATATTTATTTTAAGGGCTAGGGACATCTTGGATCAGCCCAGTGTATTTGGGTGGTTGTTTTCTGATAACCCGTGTTTGACTGAAGTAGTGTGTGGGTAAAGAATTTGGGAAGGTGTCTCGAGACTTTAAATGAAGTACACTCAACTTCGAGAGGCAAAACTGAGAAGAGTTCCATTCCTACCTTAGCCATCCTGGAATTGGTTTTCCGTGGTTTCCCCTTTCTCCTCTAGGCAAATGCCGGGTTGGTTCCTAACTTAAGTCACGGCCGCCTCCTTCCCAATCTTAACCTGAACTACAAATACACACACTACTACAAATACCATAATAATACTGATTATCATACAGACTCTACACACTCCCAAGTACACAGGGCTGAATGACCACGATGTCTAAGTAGCCTACCTCAAATGAAACAACAGTGTCATATTTCGTCTATTGTCCTTCAGCGCGACATTTTCGCGAGAAGTAAGAGGGGCATACACAAAAGCTTTACATTTGGTTGATTTAGTGGAGGGTTCACCTTCGAGAAAATCTCGAATTTCAGACTGTTTATTATAGACAGAAATATTTGAAAGAATGATTCTGCATTTTTCTTCAGTATCTTACCTGTTATCGTTCCAGTTTTATTGTTAATACATTTGGGGGATTTTTGTCACCTCAATCATCAGCCCCGTGTGATTGGGTGTGAATTGAACTTATATTTATATGATGACTGTAGGGGTGGGTGGAACTGCATTAGGCAAAGGGATGGGGTAGGCGCCCCGGGACATGAAGTGGAACTATCCCGGCATTTGGGTAAATGGAGTGTGGAAAATCCACGGGGAGAAGCCACACTCTGGATAGCCTCTGTCATCGCCGGTTTTAGCACCTACGATCTCCCGACTTGCTGCAGCTACCTTTGTGGCCGGGGTGCAAGATTTGTGCGTGCAAGGCTACGTCGCGGGACTCATTCCAGTTTCAATGGGCTTGGGGATGATGTTGAATCATTTTCTATGTGGCAGGTGGTTTCTAGGCCAAATGCCCTTCCTGATCCCAAACTAATGAAACGTTAATGAGAGATTGATTGAAACTGGACCAAGAGATGGAAGGAAGCGGTCTGTGGCCTATTAGAAGGTACCGTCCCAGCATTTGAGTAAGAGTTTCAAATGGGAAACATCATTTTATTGACCGCTGTAAGTGGGGTTTGAACACCTCGACAAGTCCGTATATAGCTTGGCTTCATACCCTAGATAGAGCGGCGTTCTCAATTTTTTTTGAGACTGTGACTATCACCATCATGCCATACCATGTCCCCGAGCACCATTAAGTCAAAAATAATATTAATAATAATAATAATAATAATAATAATAATAATAATAATAATAATAATAATAATCAGATAACGAATGTGGAAACTGACACTACTGCATATAGACAGAAGTTGCACGCTGCATTCTGCCAGAAATTCCCTGAAATTAATGTTACGGAACAGAGAATAGCAGATCAGCGCCGTGCTATAGTTTTGAAGAAACTTATCCCAGAACATCATCTCAAGCTGCTAATGGTTGACGTAGCTGCCGACAATACTCATACCTCTGTAGACGAATCCATAGATCAGGAGAGTACACGTTTGGTCAATGAACAAAGGCACACCGATCATCGTTCAGATGACAAAGATGTAAGAATATCGCCGGAAGCACTCGGAGATCCAGTGCGGAAACAACTCGAAGATGAATTTGGGAAGGCTCTCATAGAATTTGAAGGGACTGATCCAACAGAGCGGCCCATGATCACGAACCAACATTGCTCTAAGAAACTTGCTACCACTGTTGTAACAATGAACGACATTCTCTCTCAGCATCTGTCCCAGAAATCATATTGTTTCAACCATGTTCAGACTGCAATTTACGCTGGAGCGATAGCTGTGATACGAGTGACAGGAGGTAGATTATGGCGACCTAAATATACGTCAGGTCGACAGAAGAAGATGCCAGCTTGGGAGATACGTTTACGTAAGTCTGTTGATGAACTGAGAGTAAATATCGGAAGAATGCATCAGTATGTTGCAGGCAATAGAAGTAAGAAGGTTGTTCAATGTGTTAGAATGTTGAGCCATACGAAGAGTAAACATGCAAAGTATAATCCTCCGAACTGTAGCCCCCTTGAGATCCTAGACACATTAAAGCAGCACCTTGAGGCAAAGGCACAGAGATTACGTCGATATAAAGAATCGAACGAACGAAAGCAACAGAACAAGCTATTTGTTACCAGTGAGAAACGGTTCTATAGGAATCTTGACGATCCTGGAACTCAAATGGGCAGTTCACCGCAAAAAGAAGAGGTAGTGAATTTCTGGTCATCCCTATGGTCGAATGCTGGAGATTATAACAGCAGCGCTAAATGGATTACGGAGGAGGAGGAGAGAATGTCAGAAATTGACACGATGAGTGACTCTTCGGTATCAACTGAAGATGTGGCCCGTGTGGTTAAGGAGACCCAAAATTGGAAAGCGGTAGGACCAGACAACCTCCACAACTTTTGGATCAAACGTTTCACTTGTACTCATGAGCATCTTGCCCGCTGCTACACAGATTTCATCCAAAATCCACAGCTTATCCCCTCTTACTTGATGCGAGGTAAAACATACCTTCTGCCAAAAGGTGATAGAACCAATGATCCTTCCAAATATCGACCTATCACCTGTCTGTGCACCCTGTATAAGATATTTACATCTTGCATTGCACGTAAGATTTGTGAACACATAAATCATAATAACATCCTGGCTGAAGAGCAGAAGGGGTGCATGAAGAAGTCTCAAGGTTGCAAAGAGCAACTTGTAATCGATGCAGTTACTATGGAACAAGCAGGAAAGATGATGCGTAACCTCTACATGGCCTTTATTGATTACAAGAAAGCTTTCGATTCAGTGCCACATTCCTGGTTAATCCAAACCCTGAAGATATATAAAGTTGATCCTGCCATCATTATAAGTCTGCAACATATGATGTCCCATTGGGGGACCAATTTATTAATGTCTAATGGAGACACATGTATGGAATCAGGATTTATTCAAATCAAAAGAGGTATCTTTCAGGGTGACAGCTTGAGCCCTCTATGGTTCTGTTTGGCGCTCAATCCACTATCATCATTGCTGAACAATGCAAAGTGTGGTTTTCCAATTAAGCACCATGGTATAGTCAAATACAAAATTTCTCATTTGATGTATATGGATGACATTAAACTATATGCATCCTCTGAGAGACACATCGACAATCTAATTGCAATTACTGCTTCATTTTCTTCTGATATTGGAATGTCCTTCGGATTAGATAAGTGTCGCACCCTCACCATTAGGCGTGGAAAATTAGAGGCCCGAGCATTTCAACTTGATGACGGTTGTTTCATAAAGCCTATGGAAGGTAATGAGACCTACAAATATCTTGGTCTCCTGCAATCTAATCGAATTGATCATAAAGGTATTAAAGATAGAACCGTAGCTATCTACAATCAACGCCTTAACAAGATTTTAAAATCAAAGTTGAATGGAAAGAACACCTTTAAGGCTATTAATACCTATGCTATTCCTGCTCTGACATATACTTTCGGTATTATCAAATGGACGCAGACTGACTTGGACAACATCCTAATTAGGACACGCACCATCTTAACAAAACACAGATGTCTCCACCCTAAGTCAGCTGTTGAGCGATTGACAATCCCGCGTCAAAGAGGTGGACGAGGGCTCACGGACATTATCCAATTGCATGCAAGGCAAGTGAGGAACCTTCAGAGATATTTTCTGGGAAGACATGACTCTCCCATACATCAAGCCGCTGTGAAGGCAGATGACAAGTGCACACCGCTGGATCTTCTTCACGTAAGGGATATACAGTTAGCCACTGATGAGGAATGTTCAGCCATCAAGCTTCAGCAGTGGACGCAGAAAGCTCTGCACGGTCGTCATCCGTATGATCTCAACCAGAAACATGTCGACATTGATGCGTCGAACAGCTGGTTGACTCATGCGGACCTATTCACTGAGACTGAGGGATTCATGGTTGCAATCCAGGATCAAGTTGTGGCTACCAAAAACTACCTGAAATATATAGTTAAGGCAAATATTCAGGATGATAAATGCAGAAGATGCCAACTAGAACCGGAAACAATTCAACATATCACAGGAGGCTGCCAAGCAATCTCCTGTACTGATTACATGAAAAGGCACAACCAAGTGGCCAAAATAATGCACCAACACCTTGCTCAAAAGCATTTATTATCTGATAATATTTTGCCTTACTATCAGTATGATCCTGACGCCGTTTTGGAGAATCCCAGTCATAAGTTGTTATGGGACCGATCAGTTATTACTGATAAAACCATACCAGCAAACCGACCAGATATCGTTCTTGTGGACAAGGTGCAGAAGAGAACCTTCCTAATTGATATTGCAGTGCCCAATTCCCATAATCTGCAACAAACCTGCTGTGATAAGATCACCAAATATCTGCCTTTGGCTGAGGAAATACGGCAAATGTGGAGACAGGAAAGTGTAGTGGTTCTGCCCATAGTAATTTCTTCTACCGGCATCATCCCCAAATTATTGGCTCGCAATCTACAAATATTGGGAATACATCCTGGTCTACATATCACCATGCAGAAGGCCGTCATCTTGGAGACCTGTTCCATTGTTCGCTCGTTTCTCAATGTGCCACCTTAAGAGAATTAGCCATACCGTCTTGCAAACAAGCCGACGATATGTTGATATGTCCCACTTATGTGGTGAAATGAATGTAGAAATAGTAATAATAATAATAATGCAACCTGCATAACAATGAGCTGTACCATTATGTAGAAAGGATATATCAAGTAATTCGGAAGAGAAGAATATCTTTCTAAGGCCACTTAACTCGTATGAAACCCGAGAGAATCGCCAATCGGATATTTACCTATTTTCTTAACAAGAAAACCAAGGGCCCATGGTTTTGTGAGGTAGACAAGGATTTGCACGAAGTAGGGATCATCCACGCAGACATCATGGAACGTGATCGTTTGAAGAAAAAGCTTGGAGCACACCACCAATTCCAAGAAAAAGCGATATAAAAAAAACGGCAAGAAGTGGTCTGATGAAAGAAGGGAGCTTCACAGGCAGCGAATGCGTGAACATTGGGCTAAGATCAAGGCCCATAGACGGAAGCATTTGAAATGACGTGGTCCATAGCTGGCCTAAACGAAGAAAGAATAATAATAATGCAACAAGCATGCGCCCCTCTTTTCTTTTCCTGTCTCTCTCTCCCATTGAAGTGCTGAAATATCTAGCGATTCACCGCTCACCCGGCATGCTGCAACTGCTTGCGTGACTCATGCACATAAGATCATTTACGTATGTACAGTCGAGTCGAATCAGCATCTTTTGCGTTACTCATAAAGCAGGAATTTCCAATTATGATTACTGATGAATAATAAATAGCCTACTATTTTACAAGATAACATTTTTCACTGGCAAACCTTCAAGTGAAAACCCTATTATTCTTGTATGCAACAGAATTTGAATTAAAGAATGGATCTCAGGGGAGGTTGTGCTCGCGAGCACTTTTTTGCTCGTATGACGGGAGTATCAAATGTAATTTAAAGAGCACTGTTGAACTCCCGAGCACCAGGTTGAGAACGCCTGGCCTAGAGCCTTGCGTTAGTGGAGTTAGCTACCGCTGTTGATGATGAATGATGACAAACACACATACTTACTATTATTACCGTAACATGGAAAGTCTCCTTCACTTGTCTCCCACAATAAATATTAGCCGATAGGAATACAGCCTATAGGCCACAACTATTTCCTCTTTGGTTGATTGAGATTCCAGAGCTAATTCAATCGTTGTAATCCAAAGAACTTACTATTTATTTAATTGGGAAAGTTCTAAATAATACAGTGCAGCCTCAAGCTACGTCACCCTGCAGGTTATTTAACTTTTCTTGCGTGACAGCGTATACTAGCTTGCTAACGCCCCCCATCCTCCTTCAGACTAAGAAATGAAGCTGTTGCCATTTTCAACCCAGCAGAAATCCCTCGACAAATATTTTACAGTATACTATACTGTGCCCGATTAGACCGGAGTCCGCACGACCACATATGCATTTTACCAATAATCAGTCAGCACGAGAATCAAAATATCCCGGAGCGCCAGATGGGTTAAAGCAAATCGCAAAAACGACATCAAATTTATAAAAATGCTTTGCTGATTTTTGGCTCAATGCAACAATAAGGATAGAAGGAGATTTAATTGGGTGAAACACATCTGGTAAAATTATCTCAGTTTATTTAAAGTTAAAATCAGACTGCGAGAATAATGCTCAAAGCAGCATCATCCACGTGTGGCGATCCACACTCTTATTTACACACAATATACAGAAATCTTCCAAACACATTTGACAATCTTTTTGAAAACACAAGTCCGATTGTTAGTCCTGTGGACTGTGTTCCAAAATTATTAACATTTTAACTCCAGTGCAAAATGAATTGTCCATACTGGAAATAACGTAGATCACTGTTTGACTATTTACATGATATTAACACTCGTAGAATAAATGTTTATAGAATTTCTTAGACTTTCATTTGTTTTCCAGTTTTCCAAAATATATCGTTGAAACTATTATTATCATCGTAGCAACACAAATTATTAACACATATTAACAACATCTGAAAAGTATTTGACCATTGAGCATAGCATCGAAGAACTGTGCGAAGCACAACAACAATTAATTGTTCTTCTGACATTAAACATTCGAGAAGTGACTCGATTATGAACTTCAAGTTCCAAACAAAATATATGATTTCTGAATCATTAACTTGATCAATAAATGGTTGAACCATTCAACTATTAGATTTTCCACTTGGAATTATTATGAAAAAAATATTTATATTTATGGCCATTTCTAGCAACTTTCACAACTTGCAATTCTTCGACAGAATGCGGAAATTAGAATTGTAGTCTTATAATGAATTCATTTAGTTCATGGCACTAGGATTGAAAATATCCTTCAAACTATTCGTGGTTAAAGAATTATTTTAAATTGGCAGTGGCCCATTCTACTATTTGTGTAAGAACACAATATTATAACAACAACAACAACGGCAAAGGTCTTCCTCTGAAGAAGAATAAACTACTATCATGACAAATCCGGGTTCTAGCAAAATCAAAGTCTAAATGGAATTCGTAAACAAGGTTGAAATAAGAACTGATGGTTTCAAAGAAATAACCTTCGGGTTATTCATACGACGAAATGTGTGGATCCAATACTCCTACTATAAACCTGAGCCATCGAACCTGCTATTTGATTGATGCTCGAAAAAAACCTTCATTCCTGCGACTTAACATGCGCACCTGGGAATGGCATTTCAACTACTCCACACACATAAATTTTCTTCCCAAAATTTATACAATAAATCAAGCCTCTGCTTGTTATCAACACTGGAAGATTAATAAACTAACAAGTTTATTTTATTTTACCATTCAGTTCAACCCGTGAATTTACCATACTCATGAAAAGCTTCATTTCACTTTCGAAGTGTATTTACGTCATGATTTTATATAAATACAAAAATCCTATTTGATACAAATATCAATTGCTTCCCGTTTCATGCCTCTCCGTGTTATATGAAACATATACTTTGCTCATTGCAAATATCAACTGTTCAACCAGAACTGAAATGTAGGTTGAATGCGGGCATGCGCTAACCACTCTCCTTCGTAAAATCTCCTGTTCCAAACTAGAAATGTTTCAACTACTTCATAGGCTCTTTCTCAATACATATGATTATTATCAAATATAATATCCAAGAATTATTTAGAAAAATTATGAAAATTATTATTATTATTATTAGTGGATTATTATTATTATTATTATTTCAAATATGTTTAATTATCATCTCATTATGTGAGAATCCACATGTTCGAACCTTCGAATATGGAAAAAATATCCATTCCTCACCAAAAATAAATTTAACTTTTACAGTTACATCGGCTGATTACCGTGATTTCCCAAAAATATGAAAAATTCAAATAAATGCTCAAAATGCTCGGTCATCGATCCTAAACTGTTCTGAGTGCTGAAAATGCTCAGAATAAATCTAACTAGTCTTGCGTAAATCATTACAAGCTTTAAACACGATGAAAAAAAAATGTGTTGGTCATCTGCAGAAAAATAGTTTGTTCCAATTAGCTAAGCATAAAATAAATCAAATGTGGCTTACATTTCTTGATGTTCTTGAAGTGTCGTAAACCTGGTCTATACCAGATTTATCCGTAGACATGCCCTAGCGGACAAGCACGTATAATCCTTGTATCGGCCGCCATTGTAGACCCACAAATCGTCTAGTCAGACATAGTGGTAGTATCTTTCGACGTTTTAAATGACTGTGGTTCCATTTTAATATGGGCTTCTAACAAAGCCATAACAGTTTGTTTGAAAAGGGTCAGATCTAAGTGATCTCTTCCTAAATGTGTCAGTTGTAACTTAACTCACTGTAATCTCATCAGTACAAGAAAAACGTTGACAGTCTTGGCAGTTAACGGCTGTTCTGAAGATCGTTCCCTGGGCATGGTTTGTATATCACCATCTGCCATGCGCTAGACAACTTGCAGTTTCCCTTGCGTAGACTAATGAACGCCACCGTTATAGACTATTCTTCAATGTACTGACGGATCGAAGTGGTTAAATAGTTACAAAATATGAAAACTGACTTTAAATGGATTTAAATATCCAAGTATTAATTTACTATTGGACTGTGACAAATACTAATTTTCTAGACCAAGTCTAGCATATGTCCTTTTTGAAAATATAAATATTTCCACCAATGTCTGTAGAAATACAATCACCTCAGTGATTCTCCTCACCAGAAACTTACTAAGTTCCAACTCGTTTGCGCAGCACTTCTCGTGACTATCACGATTTGAAAAGTACTTCTTCGTAGACGTGGCAACCATGTGCCTTGGCTCAGCGTAGACGCAACTTGTTCGCCAAGTGCTTGTGATGTATTGAGCTACCTATTGCTGCTCCAGCTTGCTTTTATACAGAAACGGTCAGGGTCACGCGTCATCGCCTGATATCTAGAAATCCTCATATCTCTTGAATCCCTGGTCCGATTTACTTGATACTAATTGTATTCTCTTTCATTTGGCCGTGCCAATAATCTGATCCCAGTCTCAAGTCTCTGCTCCATAGTTAACTATTTAATCAATAAATAGTCTCCACCTCTGCTGTTACTCGCTACGTCATTTACCATCCAACTATCGGTAATTTCCTTCGAATGGCTTCGAGAAGCAATGTAGCGCGATATTCAAATATCCGAACTTTCAAAAGCTGCTACAGCCTTTCCCTTGATATCTAGGTGTCTGAAACTTGGAATACCCATTCCTAGATTTGGGCACATCCACCCCACACCTAGCAAAAAATAAAAATTGAAAAATTTTTATTTTCCCTATCTACACATTAAATTATCTGGTTCTTGAATAATAGATCTTCAAATTCGAAGCATTATAAGTTCCCACGATGTTACCAGTTCGTGTATTGGCTACTTCATAGCTTCCATTATTGTTTACTTCCACAATATTCAAAATCCTTAATTTTACCATTCCCCCGGGATTGTTGTGTTCCCGATGGACCTGGATCATTGGGCCTCTGTTCCACAAATTGTAAGTTATCTTGGTGTCTTGCTTCCAAGTTTTTCCTCGTGTCCTTGTTAAACTCTTCATTGGACTGACGAGTCTCTACATTCCCTCTGTTATTATAGTTATTACCATAGGATCTTCTTTCCTGGTACCTTCCTTGAGTATCTCGTGGTCTTCTCCATCGAGTGTTGTATCGATTACCACCATCCGGTCTTGCATATGGTTTGTAACTGTATCTGTTACGGTATTGGTTCCATCCTCTCGTATTGGAATCTTCCCTCGGCGATTTCTCTTCTCGCTCCTCTCGAATCTCTCGAGGTGTCTGAGAATAACTGTCAGCCATAACAGCATACACAGCGTTATTACTCTTTACTCCCTTCTGATGGAAGAATTGAGCGTTTGTATGATCCAGCTTCTGCAATACTTCATCAAACTGTTCCATATTGTAGATATCAGCAGCGATCAAAGTCCTCTGGACGTCTGCTGGAAATTGTCGTATCAAAGCAGTGATCAACTCGTTATCTGGCATTGGCGGATCTAAATGTTGGAGTTTAGACAGCTGTCCAGAAAAGTATGTAGAGTATCGAGTAGGTTGTGACGTCGAGAATCTCTTCGAATACAACTCTGCTCTAACTTGCTGTTGGGTTTCAGGGGACCAAAACTTCTTCAATAACCCACGAGAAAACTCCTCAAAAGTATTTAGAGTTGATCTAAATGCTCTAAACCACAAAAGTGCGGGACCTTCCAAGAACTTCCCTATTACCCTGATCTGTCTTTCTTTAGGGATCTTAGAATCTTTCAGGTAATCACCTGCTTCTCTCAGAAATTCCACGGGTGTTACAGAATCTCGCCCTGAAAATTTAGAAGGCTTGTCTTCTATATTCTTAAATACAGTTATGGGGTTGGATTGAAATACTGTCCTAACCTCATCCTGTCTATCAGTCTCTCTAGCTCCTCCTAGATTTATCTGTATCTGTTCCTGTCCCCTTACATTCGGCATTTTCAAAAAATGATCAGACTGTTTCTCATCCTTTATTTGAATTTTCATAGCCTCAAGTTCTTTCTGGTTTTCTTCTGCCATCTTCTTGATTGCTTCAGTCTCTTTACTATTTTCTTTAACATCAATGGATATCTGGTTCATAACAGCCTCATGACTTTTCAATGACCCTGTCATATCTGATATGTCCTTCTGAGTTGCTTGAATATCCTTGGCAATTACTTCAATGTGGGATGACAAAGATTCCCTAATCTCCTTGATTCCCTCTTGATTCTCCAGCTTGAGTGTGTCTTTTATTTCATTGACAACTGTGGTTTTAATCTCAGTTTGCAATTCATGAATCACTCCTTCTCTTATTTCTCCCATGACAAGTTCCTTGAATTGTTCCGTTAAACGCTGAACAACTAGAATTCCCATCTCGTTACTCTCCTTCTTCACTCTGACTTCCAGGTTGACCATGTCTTCACCAACTTTCCTAAGACCATGTTCTATCCTATCAGCTAAGCTTTGGGATCGAAGATCGGCATCGCGAAATTTATCGTCCATTAAACTAGCGTTAGTAGCTAATGAAGTTTCGAGTTCATGTGTTTTTTCGCATAATTTATTCATTTTACTTTCAAGTGTCATTTTCAAAATCTCAGAATTCTCTTTAAATTTACTTTCCATTGAATTAAATTTACTATTTAAATTTTCCTTTAAGTTATCTTTTAACCTGCTCTCTAACAAATCGGAATTTTCTTTGAGTTTATCCTCTAAACTTTCTTTTAAGTTATCTTTTAATTTATTTTCTAAAGAATCAGAATTTTCTTTAAGTTTATCATTCAAATTTTCTTTCAAATTATCAGAATTTTCTTTAAGTTTATCGTTTAAACTTATTTAAGTTTATTTTCTAACGAATCAGAATTTTCTTTAAGTTTACTTTCTAAAGAATCAGAATTTTCTTTAAGTTTCTTTTCTAAAGCCTCAGTATTTTCTTTCATAATAGCGGCTACACGCCGTCCAGCCTCTTTCGAACTCTCCTCCAAACTCCTCATCATTCTCATCATTTCTTCCATAATTTCAATTATTCAAAACTTAGGGGTATACAACAGTGGCAAACACAAGCTTATAACTAGAACAAGAAATATGAATAGCTAATTGGAACACTATAATAAAATGAGATTTGTCCTAATATCGACGTGATGGAAAAACAAAATTCTCTACTTTTACGAATTACATTTACCATAATATCACAAGAAAAATATGCAAGTTCTCAAATATCCTCCACCTGGATTCTAATAATGTGTATCTCCAGTCATCGAACGTTTACTACTGAATTTACTTGACGCCCTAATGGTTAAGCCATTATCAAAATAATCAAACCCATTCTAATTATTAACCAAGTTAAATTTTTAATTTTCCCACTAATTGGGTTTCCTACTAATTTATTCATCCAAACCAGACATCTCTCAACTCCCAAAATATTTCTATAAAAATTATCACAATTTCAAATCGGCATGCGATTGACCATGTCTAAATCGGGACCCACGTTCGAAGCCATTTCTCTCTCTCTCTTTTTTTATGTGCCCGTTTAGACCGGAGTCCGCACGACCACATATGCATTTTACCAATAATCAGTCAGCACGAGAATCAAAATATCCCGGAGCGCCAGATGGGTTAAAGCAAATCGCAAAAACGACATCAAATTTATAAAAATGCTTTGCTGATTTTTGGCTCAATGCAACAATAAGGATAGAAGGAGATTTAATTGGGTGAAACACATCTGGTAAAATTATCTCAGTTTATTTAAAGTTAAAATCAGACTGCGAGAATAATGCTCAAAGCAGCATCATCCACGTGTGGCGATCCACACTCTTATTTACACACAATATACAGAAATCTTCCAAACACATTTGACAATCTTTTTGAAAACACAAGTCCGATTGTTAGTCCTGTGGACTGTGTTCCAAAATTATTAACATTTTAACTCCAGTGCAAAATGAATTGTCCATACTGGAAATAACGTAGATCACTGTTTGACTATTTACATGATATTAACACTCGTAGAATAAATGTTTATAGAATTTCTTAGACTTTCATTTGTTTTCCAGTTTTCCAAAATATATCGTTGAAACTATTATTATCATCGTAGCAACACAAATTATTAACACATATTAACAACATCTGAAAAGTATTTGACCATTGAGCATAGCATCGAAGAACTGTGCGAAGCACAACAACAATTAATTGTTCTTCTGACATTAAACATTCGAGAAGTGACTCGATTATGAACTTCAAGTTCCAAACAAAATATATGATTTCTGAATCATTAACTTGATCAATAAATGGTTGAACCATTCAACTATTAGATTTTCCACTTGGAATTATTATGAAAAAAATATTTATATTTATGGCCATTTCTAGCAACTTTCACAACTTGCAATTCTTCGACAGAATGCGGAAATTAGAATTGTAGTCTTATAATGAATTCATTTAGTTCATGGCACTAGGATTGAAAATATCCTTCAAACTATTCGTGGTTAAAGAATTATTTTAAATTGGCAGTGGCCCATTCTACTATTTGTGTAAGAACACAATATTATAACAACAACAACAACGGCAAAGGTCTTCCTCTGAAGAAGAATAAACTACTATCATGACAAATCCGGGTTCTAGCAAAATCAAAGTCTAAATGGAATTCGTAAACAAGGTTGAAATAAGAACTGATGGTTTCAAAGAAATAACCTTCGGGTTATTCATACGACGAAATGTGTGGATCCAATACTCCTACTATAAACCTGAGCCATCGAACCTGCTATTTGATTGATGCTCGAAAAAAACCTTCATTCCTGCGACTTAACATGCGCACCTGGGAATGGCATTTCAACTACTCCACACACATAAATTTTCTTCCCAAAATTTATACAATAAATCAAGCCTCTGCTTGTTATCAACACTGGAAGATTAATAAACTAACAAGTTTATTTTATTTTACCATTCAGTTCAACCCGTGAATTTACCATACTCATGAAAAGCTTCATTTCACTTTCGAAGTGTATTTACGTCATGATTTTATATAAATACAAAAATCCTATTTGATACAAATATCAATTGCTTCCCGTTTCATGCCTCTCCGTGTTATATGAAACATATACTTTGCTCATTGCAAATATCAACTGTTCAACCAGAACTGAAATGTAGGTTGAATGCGGGCATGCGCTAACCACTCTCCTTCGTAAAATCTCCTGTTCCAAACTAGAAATGTTTCAACTACTTCATAGGCTCTTTCTCAATACATATGATTATTATCAAATATAATATCCAAGAATTATTTAGAAAAATTATGAAAATTATTATTATTATTATTAGTGGATTATTATTATTATTATTATTATTTCAAATATGTTTAATTATCATCTCATTATGTGAGAATCCACATGTTCGAACCTTCGAATATGGAAAAAATATCCATTCCTCACCAAAAATAAATTTAACTTTTACAGTTACATCGGCTGATTACCGTGATTTCCCAAAAATATGAAAAATTCAAATAAATGCTCAAAATGCTCGGTCATCGATCCTAAACTGTTCTGAGTGCTGAAAATGCTCAGAATAAATCTAACTAGTCTTGCGTAAATCATTACAAGCTTTAAACACGATGAAAAAAAAATGTGTTGGTCATCTGCAGAAAAATAGTTTGTTCCAATTAGCTAAGCATAAAATAATTCAAATGTGGCTTACATTTCTTGATGTTCTTGAAGTGTCGTAAACCTGGTCTATACCAGATTTATCCGTAGACATGCCCTAGCGGACAAGCACGTATAATCCTTGTATCGGCCGCCATTGTAGACCCACAAATCGTCTAGTCAGACATAGTGGTAGTATCTTTCGACGTTTTAAATGACTGTGGTTCCATTTTAATATGGGCTTCTAACAAAGCCATAACAGTTTGTTTGAAAAGGGTCAGATCTAAGTGATCTCTTCCTAAATGTGTCAGTTGTAACTTAACTCACTGTAATCTCATCAGTACAAGAAAAACGTTGACAGTCTTGGCAGTTAACGGCTGTTCTGAAGATCGTTCCCTGGGCATGGTTTGTATATCACCATCTGCCATGCGCTAGACAACTTGCAGTTTCCCTTGCGTAGACTAATGAACGCCACCGTTATAGACTATTCTTCAATGTACTGACGGATCGAAGTGGTTAAATAGTTACAAAATATGAAAACTGACTTTAAATGGATTTAAATATCCAAGTATTAATTTACTATTGGACTGTGACAAATACTAATTTTCTAGACCAAGTCTAGCATATGTCCTTTTTGAAAATATAAATATTTCCACCAATGTCTGTAGAAATACAATCTCCTCAGTGATTCTCCTCACCAGAAACTTACTAAGTTCCAACTCGTTTGCGCAGCACTTCTCGTGAATATCACGATTTGAAAAGTACTTCTTCGTAGACGTGGCAACCATGTGCCTTGGCTCAGCGTAGACGCAACTTGTTCGCCAAGTGCTTGTGATGTATTGAGCTACCTATTGCTGCTCCAGCTTGCTTTTATACAGAAACGGTCAGGGTCACGCGTCATCGCCTGATATCTAGAAATCCTCATATCTCTTGAATCCCTGGTCCGATTTACTTGATACTAATTGCATTCTCTTTCATTTGGCCGTGCCAGTAATCTGATCCCAGTCTCAAGTCTCTGCTCCATAGTTAACTATTTAATCAATAAATAGTCTCCACCTCTGCTGTTACTCGCTACGTCATTTACCATCCAACTATCGGTAATTTCCTTCGAATGGCTTCGAGAAGCAATGTAGCGCGATATTCAAATATCCGAACTTTCAAAAGCTGCTACAGCCTTTCCCTTGATATCTAGGTGTCTGAAACTTGGAATACCCATTCCTAGAGTTGGGCACACTACAATCTAAGTATTCTAATGTATGTGTGTATTCATTTATTTATTTATTTAGGCTATTTATTTATTTAACAATATTAAGATGATACACAGATGTAAACCCAATTATGTTTCTTATTGGCATATGAAGTTCAAAAATGCAAATTGCATCAGTGAAGGAAAGAGAGAAAAATATATACAATTGAAGAACAACAAGAAAAACTACAAATGAAATTATGAAAGTATGCATTACAGATTAGAAACAAATACTGTACAAATAAAAAATGAAATAATAAAAATACAAACTTCTACAACAAAGAAAAAGAGAGAGAGATAGAGAGTAAAGAGTACCCGGTATTTCACGATTAGATTTAGTTTGTTATGTGAAATATAATTTCGAAAACCATAATAAACAAGCATTAATATATTTCTTGGAATAGAACAATTAAATGAATTAATGTACGGCATCATTGCGTCAGTCATTTCATGAAGTGCCGAATCAACAAACACCGGTTCTTCATGAAGTGCCTCGGCTGATAATGTAAAATCATTTCTTACACCATCTGCCTAAATCGGTCCGTCACTTCATGAAGAAACGCGTCAGATGGTGTAACTATCTCTTTTTACATCATATGCCGGCTTTTCATGAAGTGCCTAGGATCTTCATGAAATGACGGATTTCACTATCTGACTACGACATATTGAACCCTTTATCCTCTGATGGATAAATGATTCGATGTTTTATTTCTTCAATTAATTAATATTTCCACCAGCGTCGTGCAATAGCCAGACGAAGATGAGGAAATTTCAAGCATTTGTTGGAGACAGTGGGAACATACCTGCAGCAGTTTGACAAAAGGCTAAATACTTTAGCATTGTGAAAAGAAAGACCCTAGCTATGTTTCAGAAGGACAGGTGCTGGCTACCTCAGAATAGAAGGGACGCGTGGTGAGACATGCTTATGGCATGGGCATTGTACTATTCGCGCCTAGAAAAAATATAATGCAGTAACGTGAGTGGCTGATGATACTACTGGACACTCCTACGAGGCCGAGGTCTGATAAAAACCGCGAAGTTATTGAAAAAGTGGAACCAATGAGAGATGAATGCTTACGAACGCGCCAAGTCTAGCTTGGGCACGCGACAGCTAGCATTAACGCGGGAGTTCGGCTAGACAACATCTCTACGATCGATTCTAGGATTAATGGGCATATTCTTGACCTGCGCAATTTTACGAGTTCAGTGATATTTGTTTCATTCCTGTACCACTATTATTTTGAGAAATTTTTATATAATTTCCCCCTCTATCGATACCTAGGGCCAGTTCATTTATAAGTGGCGTGAAGAGCCAAGACATTGCTATTACTTTTGTGCGTCTGAGGACGTAGGTTACTATTACATTTGTGCGTCTGAGGACGTAGGTTATTATTATTGTTACATTTTGTGCGTCTAAGGACGTAGGCACTTGTACTTTGCGTGTCATGAGGACACAGATTTTTATTAATACAAATGTGTTAAATTTAGTGTGATAGATAGTCACAGTACTATTTTGGTAGGGACAGTATCATCGACAATTCGCCAACAGACTGTTCTGGGGAATTAAGTACCTAAAACGGCGAATTTAGTAAACAGATATCGAGTGTGAATTAATCTATAACTTTTTGCATCAGCACGAGAGATGACATCGCTTATCCTGGAAGAAGTTTGGAACTGTCAACACTCCATCGAGATGTTTGAGACGAGCTAAGCGGCATTAAGTAGGGAAATGGCTGCAGATGTTCGTTGACGGTGACTGGCAGAGGATGAGTACATGAATAATATTCTTATTATCTGACAAATTAACTTATGGTATATGGGACATATTTTGTTTGTAAATTTCTTGCTTGTGTTGATTAACGTAGTGTATTTAGTTTTGGTCTGACACACCTTTTGCATGGAAACAGCTCGCACATATTTTATCAGTCGTAAGTTCTTGTTTGTTTGTTTGTTTTAATTAACGTAGCTATGTGGACGACCGTGTTCGCATATGTTTACGTAGTGCGATTAAGAAGCGTCTCTCGGAGATATGTTGTGTTTCAGAAGTAGGACTGAATTAGTATAATCATGCAGTAGATTGGAGGGTAAATTAATCTTGTAATGTTTATTATTGATCAGATTCAGTGAGTTTATTGCCGTTGGAGCAATGTGAATTGTGGCGAGGAGCAGTCAGCTCTCTCGTAGGTTTTAATATTTTTTTAAATAGTTTGTTAGGATCTGATTCAGCCGACCTGTGTGAAAAATGTTATGTCATTCCCAGCAGTGTGTGTGTGTGTATTTTATTGGTCATTACAAGCGGGAATTTCAGCGTAGACTGATTTCTGTCAGCTTGATGCCAAGTCCATATGGTTACCTTGCGAGGACATATGTGGCTATATCGATTAAGGTCTTACCATATGTTTATGGGGTTGAGATTTGTTGCTGTTGATTCTACGAGATAACGGTCTGGTGGTCAAGTTATTTTTACACACTGGGGATGGACGATGGCCAGAGTTGAGGAAGGGGGAAGCTGTTTCACAAGGCGGGCTGAAAGGATTGCATCGAGGTCATTAGCGGAGTGCTTGTTGGCTTCGTATTTACTTGAAATACAGAATAAGAACTGATCAATGGTAAAAATTGTTTAAATAATTGGGAGTTGCCTACGAATCACTATAATCTCTGAAGCGTTAGCTTAACATGCATTTTTGTTCATATAAAGTAATCTCAGCCGGTGAGGCTTTGTTGTTGTTGGTTTTATTCCTTATTTATGTTCCGTATTAGTGACCCGTGCAGTCACGTGCGATGCTGTCTTTTCCTTGTTTGTGTATTGAGCAATTGGCCGGGTTGGCAGCTCATTTGTCAGATGCGTCATTGCATTGAAGGAGGGTCTCGAGGGAGATTCCTGTAAATATTAGATTTTAGATTGTGTGTCAGCATTAATGTTTAAGGGTTTTATTAGTGTTGTGTCCCATATCCGTAAACGTTGATTTACGAGATGATTGTTCGTAAGCGTCGTGGCTGTTACCCGATGTAAACGAACAGTCATCCAAGTACTCATTCCTCGTAGTTAGTCATTACGCGTACATAAAATCCAATGCAAGTTAGTGGAACTTGGGTCCACATTTTTTTATAAGGGGGAGATCCGTCTGACTCCTCAACTTTTGATAAATATTTCTGTCATGGGAAGATTCAGGGAGGAATTTTATTATTGTTGTTGTCTATTTTCATTTTATTTGCACTAATAGTCATTAAATTACGTTATTTTTTTACGTCTTGTCACTTCCTTTCTTAATTATAGTTTTAATCCTATGACCCTTACCTCAGTAGAGCATGTTGTTTGGCGAACGTAAACATCACACTATGAACTGAGCGCGACCCCTTGATCAAGATTTCTTGCATATAAACACTGCAATACTAAAGGGTTCATAGGAGATAAACTGGCGCGGCCAAGCGTGGGGCGGTTCACTGTGGTGTAACGGCAAAGAAATTGCACATGTCAATGTAAGCGTAGTTGGGTTTACAAACTGACGCAACAATGAAGGTGTATTTTTGTTGCTGGTTCGCTGCTGGAACACATTTAGTTGGCGTATTTGAGTAAAACTGACAGGCCACAAGTGGAGGCAGATATGACAGTATTTTACTCACCGGAAAGTGATATTTTATTAAAAGTAATTGAGGCTAAGAGGATACCACCAACTGTGTGAAATATAAATTAAAATCAGGAGTTTGCAATGTAAAATACGGTTCACGTTTATGTCTATTGAATTAAAGTAAAAATAATATACGTGATACCGGGCGCCCAATGATTAAAGTTAAAACTAGATTTGTTTAGAAAGTCAAACTCATGAAAATGTTAGGAGGCTGGTAGCCTTAAATGACAATTAATACTTTGTTAATTAGTCAGTGTTAATATCAGATCAGGATAACAATTTAATGACTAAATATGTGTTTGGGTTCAAATTAAATTGAGTAAAATTAGAACCACTCAGAGATGCAATCGACTAGTGGGATTAAATGTAAAATATAAATGAACTGAGTAGGGTAAAGAAATTAAATGTGCATTGGGATTATATGTATGTGTCAGGGGACATTGCTTTATGCCATTTCCCTAATGTCCCATATAAAGTGTATAACATGGCAACAGTAGAACAGATTCAAGAAATCATTGAGAGTGCGGCTAGGAGGACACAGAAATTGTTGGACACTAAATTGGCGGAACAAAGTGAATCATTAAACATCACACTATGAACTGAGCGCGACCCCTTGATCAAGATTTCTTGCATATAAACACTGCAATACTAAAGGGTTCAATATATACTATGAGTGTAAGAATTGCTTAGCATGAAAATGTATACAAGAAAGTCCGCGAGAGCATATCTCTATCTTCAATACATCGCCCACTAAGTGTTTTTACGTTTTCATGTTTTCCAACAATCTCCATTCAGTTTCTGAGGCGACAGTTTACAAGCTAGCTAGGGGTGAGCCTATCACCCCAGTTACAGCCTAGCTAGCGGGCGAGCCTAACCCCCAGTTACAGCCTAGGTAGCGGGCGATCCTATTACCCCCAGATACAGCCAGCAGCAAACTGTCAATTCGTGTTGAGGTCTAGACTTCAGAGAAGAGTGGTTGTGTTCGGAGTTTCCCTGGAAGTGCAACTCGGCTTTTCTTAATTTCGCCTGCGAACTTTGCGTTCCGCAAAATACACAGCCAAGTTAAGATTGAAAAGAAGGGGGATTTGTGTTTCATGCACATCGCCATTCTTACGTCTGGCTAGAATTCGTTGCACATGCATCTCCATGATTAGTCCAGTCAGTGACGTTAACCCATCATCCCGATACGTAAAACGGATATAGGTCGTAGTTCATTGACAACGATAAAAAGGGCTTATCACGTAATGCATTCTTAACTGTTCCCGGGCGAAGTCGGGGCAGGTTTCTAGTTAAATTGTAAAGTCCAGTTTTCTTCGCGAACTCATCTGGCACTTTATATTCCCTGACATTGTATAAATAATAGTAGACTACAGTTCCCAACTAAAGTTTACCTTAAAACGGCTAGGACACCGTGTAGAGTTCGCCTTGGAACTGACCACAACATTTCAATAAATTTTGAGGCCATCTTACTTCTATACCATTAATTTCAAAGCATTGAAACTTTGCACATGCATTTAGTGATATCTCCTCAACTCAGGGAAAGAATATTGGTAAGATCCAAATGCCCAGTTTATGTAAAATACATTTTAAATTTTACCTGAAAAATAATTTTTGAGTATGTTTTAATCCCATTAGGTACACTTTTCTCAGAAAGTAGCAGACAGAGAGCAACTAAACTGCCCACATATGTCTTATAGGCTTTGATTTACACAGTAGGTGAAAGATTATGGATATTAACTGGATACTAACAGATATCAAGCCTTATTAAAAATTAAATATTTCAAAACATTTACCAAAATTTGGTACATCAAATATAATATTTTTTAATTGGCCAAATAATAATCTAATGAATAAAATCTTTCACCTACTGTGTAAATCAAAGCCTATAAGACATATGTGGGCAGTTTAGTTGCTCTCTGTCTGCTACTTTCTGAGAAAAGTGTACCTAATGAGATTAAAACATACTCAAAAATTATTTTTCAGGTAAAATTTAAAATGTATTTTAGATAAACTGGGCATTTGGATCTTACCAATATTCTTTCCCTGAGTTGAGGAGATATCACTAAATGCATGTGCAAAGTTTCAATGCTTTGAAATTAATGGTATAGAAGTAAGATGGCCTCAAAATTTATTGAAATATTGTGGTCAGTTCCAAGGTGAACTCTACACGGTGTCCTTTGCTATATTATTCACTTTCCGTAATGATTCACGGTCACGTAAAACTACAATCTTCCTTCCTTCTTTTACTTTCCGTAATGACACCCACACTCGGAGTGTAACTAAATGATAACAAATTTAAAAGAAACTTGGTGCTTTTCAGTCAGTCAACACGAATGTACCCAAAAGAGCTGGGTTATGCCCTAATCCTGAAATAAATTACATGAGATTAATAAATACACTAGGATGACCAGTTTCGATCGTCAAGCGATCATCATCAGATCCATTACACTTAGGCTATAACATCTATGTTTGAGAATACAGGTGACAAATATTTACCATATGTACAATTATTTAGTTGCAGTATTGGTAATGCAACTGGCGGTGTATGCTAAATGTAGTATATCTAATGTTAGGTGAAATGCTAAAATGGTGATTGACATCCGGAGTTTGTCTGTTTGGGGTGATTATATGGTTGTAAAAAATCAACTATGGTTATACTGTAACAATACAGGCTGATACTTATCTGGTTGTCTTCCTGGCTGGAACTTCGAGCAGTTTCGTGTTCACTCTAGCACCAGTTGTGGTCGACTGAACCCGGGTGTTATCTGGACGAAACTGGTTCTTCCTCCCCCCCCCCCCCTTATTCTGTTTGAGGTCAGTGCAATGTTTATTTGTGTGACGTTGCCAAATCTAGATAAGAATGTATGTTATTGAATACAGGAAGATCTACAACTATTAAAGACCGTGGAACTGTCTTCGCCATGCGTGGACTAAAAAGCCATTTGAACTAAGCGCTGCCCGGTCTATTGAAGACGTCCCGGCACTTTTAATACTGCCGCACATACCGGCCTAGGTTTATTGCAGAAAAAAGTACATTGTACACCTGATCCAGATAACATTTACCTATTTACCTATTCACCTATTAATCACCGCTATCCCCCCCCCCCCCCTTTTTTTAAATCTAGCTTGGCTGTATCTCTAAATTAAGTGTGTTCATTTAGATTGTTGGGATTGTTTCGTTTGGCTAGGTGAATCTCGATTTCTTCCTTTATGTCGAGAGCTCTGCCTTTCGATTCGTGAACTGTCTAGTGGTATATTTTTTGGAGAGGGATGAGGTAAGATAGCGCTACACCCATCTCACAGCCACCTCTCAGGCTAACTGAACAGCTGACCATTTTGCTCATTCAGTAAGTGTTAAATTAGGGTAACACAATAAATATTAGAGGAGTGAAAAGAAATGCTTCCAAACACATCCATTCATTTATCCTCAATCCGAAGATTGGTTTTATACAGAATTGGAAACGTTATCAAATTTGATTATTTATTTAGTTCTTATGCTTCCTCGACTTACAAGGCTGCTAACAAAGCTTAACTATCACAATAAGGTGAAATAAGAACAAGTAGTAGAACTATACAGCCTATTTTCATATATCCTACCCATGTTAATTGCCTCTATCAACATACAAAATTTCAGTTTGATTGTTGTAATAGATTCGTAGATATTGAGAACCGTATAAATATTTCAGATGGTCGCCATGTTGGATTTTCATTTATGTACTATTAGGCCTACATGAAGAAAATTGTGTTCCTGTGGTATTCAAACGTCAATCGCATGATTAGGACACATGAAGTAAAAAAGAGATTTTAAAATTTCGCACAGCTGCCATCTTGTGGTTATGAAAACTATTGAAATAAACTAGATGCCAGTAAATTAAAAATTGTATAAGCATTTACTGTACAAAGTTCCACTGCACTCGGATGGTTAAATCGCGAGAAACGTCCACTTAAATATTTATACTTCGCGTCGCCGCCATGTTGGATTTGTGCTCATCAGGTTATTGAAGGTCCTATAGATGAACTTATGTTGATAGCCTCTATGAACATTTAAAAAAATCAGTCTGATTGCTGTAAATGATTCGTAGATACTGTGAACCGTCGTAATATTTCGGATAGTCGCCATTTTGGATTGGTGTATGTATAGGCCATATAGTTATGTACCATAAAGAAAAATTATTGCGTAGATTCATTATTCAAACTTTCACTTCGATCGCATGATTACGACACAAGAAACAAAAAATAATTTTAAAATTTCGCACAGCCGCCATCTTGAGGTTATGTACACAATTGAACTATACTAGATGCCAGTGCATTACAATGTTTATAAACATTTGCTGTACCAAGTTTCATTGCGTTTGAATGATTAAATCGCGAGAAAAGTCTATTAAAATCTTTCAAATTCGCTTGGCAGCCATGTTGGTTTTGTAGTTAACAGGTTTCTGAAAGTCTCACATGTGAACGTATATTTGTGTCCTTTATATCCGTACAAAATTTCAGGGAGATATCAGTAATAGTTTCGGAGATATAGAATGCCAGTGAAATATTTCGCACAACCGCCATCTTGAGGTTATGTAAACAATTGAACGAAATTTGATGTTGGTGCATTACGATGTGTATAGACATATACTGTGCCAAGTTTCATTGCGTTTGGTTGGTTAAATCGGGAGAAACGTCTATTTTAAATTCGCAACTTCGCTTGGCCGCCATGTTGGTTTTGTAGTTACCAGGTTTCAAAGATCACGTAGGTGAATTTCTAGTAGTTCCCTTGATCACCGTACAAAATTTGAGAGTGATATCGATACTAGTTTCGGAGATATTTAATGCTGGTGAAATATTTCGCACAGCCGCCATGTTGGATTGGTGAGACGTAATACAATTTGAAGGGCACGGTCGGGGTTGGCCGAAATGGTGCTATGACCTTACCGAGTTTCATTGAAGTCGCTCCGTCCGTTTAGATTTTATTAGGGGGGGGGGGGACACGCACACACGAATCACACACACATGCACACACAGACAGACACACGGAAAAAAGGTGATCTCATAAGCCTATTTTTTTGTCATAAAATGAAATGTATGTCACACATATAAATTAGAATAAAAGAACTGAAGAGTGGGCAAACCTCAACTAAAGATAAATAATTCAAATAGCTATTCAGACTTAAAATACACATAATTTACGAATATAGGTGATTTCTCAAAATACTAATGGATCCTTTAAAGGCTGTTACTGCTATGATATTAATGGTGGCATTTGAGATACGAAATTTTCCACACGTTGCAGCAAAAAGAGAAGGTATCGGTCCCTGGGCCCCCACTAGTAACCCAGGGCGGGGATTGTTCCCCCTGATCGCCCCTCACAGTTACGCCACTGCATTATACTGAACTTCTCATTCTGGTGGGTGAGTGGTCAACGTGTCGGTCTACTAACCCCAAGCTTGCAGGTTCGCTCCTGGCCGCGGTAAGTGATTCTTGAAAAGCGGCAAAAATTACGACACCATGACATATGATGTTGGCGTGTTAAAGAACCCATTTGAATTCAGTAGGCCGTGTTCGTAATGGCAAAATTAATCTCGGGAGTTTCCACCAACACAAAGTTCCTCATTTCTCGACTAGAAAGCACTACTGTATAGTGTACAAGGAGTTTAGATATCTAACCTCCTTGACTTTCGTAGTGCTTCAAGGAACAACGAAATTCGACATGCAAGCTACTCTTTGGATGTCAAATAACAAAGGTTGCACTCGGCACCCGAGGCCATACGATATTATTATTGTTATTATTAGTTTATTATTATCCTGGATAAATACGAAGCTTAAGCCGAAATGTCACAATGTTGAGACAGAATGCATAGACTTACTCTATTTATAGAGATTTCTTTGTAATGAAATCTTGCAATGGACTGTACATTATATCAAACGAAATACCTGAGTTAGCATGGGTCAGGGCAGGTCGACAGCAGGTACCAGCCCACACAGGGCGGGTCTTTTACAATTGGACATTTTTACTGTCTGGAAGGAGCCTTGTTCTTAGAAGTCGACTTACCACACAGATCGCTCGCTATTTATAAGCCTGCCTTCTGGGAAGCCTCCCTCGCAGTATTGTTGTCAAAGATATACAAGATACATCATTAGGAGCTAACTCCTTCTCGAGACGAGCCCGAGTCTGTCTGTGATCCGCCCCCTCACTTGACATCGGATGCTGTACCTCTAGTCATCTCAAGACCTAAGCGGTCCCTTTGATTTTCTGGTCAGTGAAGAGGCTAACGCTCCGGGAAATAGTTCCCACTTTTTCTGCTTGTTTTTGGCGCTCAAGATTTTCCAGCACATTTTGCTATGTTTCCATAAGCTGGGTAGATTACTTTTCAGAATTTCATTTGTAAGAATAATTTTCACGTTAATTGGCAGTTTAACCAACTTAGCTTTTTATGTGAAGAATTGTGTGTGTCAATGTACGTAGTTTTTAGTGATATTTGGAACGATAGGCAGAGTAATTCAGTACTAATTTCTTTCTTAGGCATTTCCAAATTAATTAGGGTCGCCGGAGCCAACCAGGCTCATTTTGAATTTGGCCGGGGATTAAAGGCCGGATGCCCTTCCTGACTCCACGTGATTTTTCAGGTGAAAATTCCACCCTGCTGTCACCGGGATTCGAACCCCGGGTGAAAGACGAGCAGCTAAGCCAATGCGACATCACGCTCCCCTGTAATTCAGTACTAATATCATTATTTCAGTAGTATAGATCCCTCCTGCGGCGCTCACAAGCGACCGATCGTGACAAATGAGCATTCAAATGAACGAGAATAGACATTAGCAGTGACGAATTGCAATATAATTACATAAATATCTATAATTTCTTTAATAAATTACTTTAAAAAAAATGTACGTAGTGTCCGATTTGCAGTTACTGTTGCTGTAGTAAATACGCTCCATAATCGCTGTCCACGGGCCACTGTGATGCCTGTTTCATGTAATTTTAACAATCTGAGGTCTTTCCTTTATCCTGAAATGTAAATAGTGTTCTATAATCATTTGGATGAAATAAAAACATAACAAGCTTTCTCCTTAAGTCTCTCATTATAAATCTATTGGGGAAAGTGTGGCTTACGAACATGCGAGATTTCTCGCACGGGTACGCTAGTTATATTATAATACATTTAGTTTTGTATAAACCTTGTTTGAGCGGCAAAAGAGTACCCGAGTAATTCTATTTTATGGCGAATCTGGCTCAAAGGTTGGCAACACTGTTACGATTGCACAAAGTTCCTCAAGCAGACAAAGTGTTAACGTGGAGGGATATTTTCCTCAGGATTTGACCTGACGTTTGGTTATAGTACACATGGGACAGTGGTCTTTATACTAACCACCTATCATAAGGACAATTTATGCTTTCAAAGATGCTCATAGTTGAATCTTTAATTCAAATTTCGGAGAATTTTCATGCCGAAGTGCTAGCATTTCTAAAAATTAAATATACTTACGTGTTAGATAAAATTAAAAAACAAAAACAAATAAAGTGTAAAAATAAAATATTAATACAGAAATAAAAATCATAAAAATAAATTTAGTTATTGTTGCTTTAAGGGGCGGAACTAAAAATAAAATTACAATAATAAACATAACTATAAAAGAATATAAATCTAACTGTACAAATCAATTTGAAATTATTAAATTAATTAATTCAATAAAAATATCAAAATTAAATACATAAGAACATCAATTGAAAATTAAAAATAAATATACAAACATTAAAATTAGAGAAACAAGAAAATAACATTATTAATAAATATAACATTTATAATAATTAAAATGAATAAAAATAAAATAGTTTTGCTCTATAAGGGTTATCCCTAGAATGGTAGTGTTCGTCCTCGCGTCGAAAACGGGATATCCTTCTGCTTCCCCCACTTCTCCCTTTTGTCCAATCCCCACCAGTGTTTCGCGGTCCTAAAATACAAAGCAAATTAGTCAAAATAAAAATAATAATAAAAAACACAATATCCATAAACACTCCCCCTCACCAAAAAACAACAATCAAAATATGTCTAAAAAGCTCAAAAAGTAAAACAAAAATACAAAAATACTTCAAATCTAAAAAAAGGCACAAAAATCAAAATTACTCAAAATACAAAAAAGAAGACAATCAAAATTAGTCGAAAAAAGATCAAGAAGTCCAAAAAGCACAAAGATTCAAAATAAGTTATAATAAATAAACAATCAGAATTAACTTAGTCTAAATTAATGAAAACCCAGATCAAAAATTAAGAAGAAAAAAAGTAAAAACCAAAAAAACAAAAACAAAAAAACAACACACAATCCATAAAACTCCCAAAAAGGAATCAAAATTTGTCTTAACAAGATCTGCAAACCTTTAAGATCTCTGAATACGTTATTCAAGTCAGACAATCTTTCCGGAAAATGTTAAAACAAGATCCACAGATTAAACTTAAGAAAGGGCAGAGACCAAAGAGGTCAGAAGCAGCTAAACAACTACAAAGTTTGAAAATGAAGGAGATATGGGCTAGGAAGAAGACTCTTAAGAACGTGAAACCCATCCCAACTCATCAAGCTGAAAACCATTTTGGTTAACCTAAATAGTCCATAGTGGCTCATTCGAAGAATGAAATATGAACAAAAAATAAGTAACAAAACTCAAACAAAATTATTCAAAAACAGTCTCTGTTCTGGTTGGTTGGTTCCTTAGTTTAGGGGCTGCGACAACGCGGTCATGTAGCCCCGTGTACTTCGGGTGTGTGTAGAATCTGTCTGATAACCGGTGTTAATTGTGATGACTGTATTAGTGTGTGTTATCTGTAATTCAAGTAGGGACTGCAGTCATTCAATTTTCAAGTAGTTCCTACTCATGCTGCCAAATGCTACCGTCAACGACAACTAGTTGTGAACTTGGTTACTAGATGCCACCTCAGTCGGCTCCTGGTGACGAACGTTGGAACTTATGAGCGTTAATCAAATCTGACCTATGATTTAGTTTCACACAAGTGTAATTAGTTGAAGGTTCTTTATCATGCCATAAATCTATGACATGGGACCACCGGCTTTACTTCCCCTCCGAAGGAAGGCGTATCGAGGGATTTTTAATGCTCTTAAAAAATTCGACGACTTCAGCCGGGTTTGAACCCGCGATCTTGGGCATAGAAAAACAATAAACACTTCTATGCCGCTGAGGAGAAACTAACTTCTTGTGGGCCTGCGTATCCGGATAACTGAAATTATAGAGTGGGTCGAGATCTAGGAAACTTATGAAGTCACTCTTTGATGTTGGTAGCATTGTAATTAATATTCTTGCGAAAGTGTGACACTGCACACCTGATCGGAGGCACCATATTGTCTGCTAGGAATGGCGAGTGAAGTCATCGCACTTAATTATGGTGGCTTTGCGTGTTTGCTGCGGGCAGAGATGATTCATAGAGACTGGAACTCGGGCGCGGATATACCTGTCACTCCAGGGGTGCACAATGGTATGTTGCAGTCGGTGTCGTGCCAGATGCGACCGTCCCGCCAACGACCCACCAATTTGCCATCGTGCCACTAGCGAGCGACTCAAGAACTGATGTATCGGTGGAATCTTTGAACTTCTAACACATCTGTCTCTGCTAAAATTCCGATTAGATTAAGTTAGGTTAGGTTAGGCGCTTTAAAAATTGAATAGCTTATTTCCAAAGTGACGTAAAACCAAAATTGACGGTTTTTCAGTTTATTCTTTCATAAGCAAGTTTATAGGTTCACTCAACGTATAGCAACGTATAGAAAAAGTCGCAATACGTCGTGTATCCCATAGCAGGCGCGGATCTAGAGTTTGGCTTTGGGGGGTAGTCAGAGAATTGAAATTGTTAAGAAAAACGGTATCACTAAAAACGCAATCACAAAATAACCAAACGTACAAAACCAGACCAATTTTTTTGCAAGCTCCATTTGATGCGTTTAGCGCAGCAAAAATATTCGTACAAATTGAAAGGCGTGTTTTGCAACTTTTACATCGAGCTTCCAGAAACGTATCAAGGTACGTTACAGTTTCGGCAAGTCGAGTTGGTACCGACAAAGGGAGAAAGTCACAGCTTAAATTGCCAACCAAGCTTGCAGTTTGGACGTCGGCAAAAATTTTTTGGTGCGAAAAACTTCCCAAATTCCTATCAGTGCATTGCTGCACATTCATCGTGACATCACTATAGACATCGATTCGGTAATCACAAGGTTTACTAAACAAAATAGACGAGTTGATTTTGTTATATAAATAATCGTTTTTATATAACAGGTATGAAGTTGTAAATATGCACAGTTGTAATAGAAATAATAATTGCAATAAAGATATTTTCAGTATTGAATAAAATGAAAAAAAAAACTGTTTTCCAGTTAAAATTCGTTAAGTTTTATTTGTTTGGTTATTGTGTTTTCGATTTTTGAGTTTGCAAAAAAAATTGGTCTCCGTTTGGGGGGGGGGGGGTCATGACCCCCGTAACCCCCCCCCCCCCCCTTGAATCCGAGATTAAGAACTAAGTTTATTTGCAAAGTGATGTAACTCCAACGTGTATTTTTTTCAATGTGTCTTGACCAACCCGATGGCTCTCTGGACATCACGTGATATCGCGTGATAAATCAAGGCCATGGCTATTTTTGAAGAATATGTAGAGCATCAGTTTGTGTTTGTTGTGTTTAAACTATTTAAATGTTTATAAATGCCACTCAAAGCGTATGTCAATATATGATTTATTTCCAAAAAGTCCTAACTCCAACTTACAGGAGACGATTATCACCATTTCCAGTGATAGGAGATTTTTAAAACACAGTGTCAGGGTTTGCATTAAAGTAATGAATGAAATTATATTATATTCTTAATCATATCTGAATTTAATTATATGAAGATACGAAAAGGCGATTTCCGAAGTTTTGCATTTCATGGATTTACGCCACTTGGGAAATAAGATCTTCAATTCCCCTCTCGAACAACGGGTCGCATGGGGCACTGTAAGCTACTAGCAGGATCGCTACAGACGATTTGTACTGGGTCGCATCCGCCACGGTCGCACTCGGCACGTAATCGTTGCAGACACTAGCCTTCCACTCGCAGTGACTGAAACTCGGACACGGAACTTACCCGTCTCTTCAGTGATGTACAATGGTGTGTTGCAGAGTCTAGCCTCCCCCCCCCCCCCCCCCCCCCCCCTCAGTTACTTGAACTCCAGCGCGGGAAATACCCGTCTCTCCAGGGGTGTACAATGGTGTGTTACAAACTCTGGCCTTCCATTCATAGAGACTGGAACTCGGACCCAGCAGATACCCGTCTCTCCAGAGGTGTCGGCGATGAGATGAAAGTATATGTGGTTTTTACGGCCGGATGCCCTTCCTAACGTCAACCTCACGAGAAGAGTTAAAGAGAAATGAAATGAATGAAGAAGAATGAAACTGGGCAAGGATGTGGAAGGAAGCGGCCATGTCCTGTCAGAAACAGTCCCACATTTGCCTGGAGTTGAAAATGGGGAAACGACGGAAACAACATTTCGAACCTAGATCTACCGAGTCAGCAAATAGCTTGGCCTAGTGCCACGCCACGGTTCTGATCCTGCACTATTGCAGTGTATTAATGAAACACCCTGTGTATTAATTAGTTGGTTGGTTCTTAAGTTTAGTGGCTGCGACAACGCGGTCATGTAGCCCCGTGTACTTTGGGTGTGTGTAGAATCTGTCTGATAACCGGTGTTAACAGTGATGACTTTATTAGTGTGTGTTATCTGTTTTTTAAAATTCAAGTAAGGACTGCAGACTTTCGAATTTTTTAAATAGTTCCTACTTTTGCCGCCAAACGCCACCGTCAACGACTACCAGTACAGAACTTAGCTACCAGACGTTACCACAGTCGGCTCTTGGCAACGAACGTAGGAACCTAAGAGCGTTGTTTACATTCTTAACTTATACAATTTAGCTTCACACAGGTGTAATTAGTGGAAGGTTCTTTGTATTAATTTGTAATGTGACGTTTCGCCCTCTCCTGTGGAGGACATTTTCAAGTTAAGTAACTTGGTTATCAGAGACTGATGTGAGTTTGACCATTGATCTTCATTGACTGTTTGGATGTGGAGTGGTTTAAAATGTTGAATTAGATGCACATTAGATAGGTCAAAGATAGAAAAATTTGCTAACGTTTTTTTGTTGTTGTTTATTTTAGGGACTGCGACATTGTGGTCATATAGCCGCGTGTATTTTGGTGTGTACGCCTAATTTGTGTGATACCCGGTGTACTAGTGTGAATTTGTAAATTGGGGATATAATAATAATAATAATAATATATATATATATATATATATATATATATTTGAGTTTTTCGAGGGAAACCGTGGGGAAATCTTCAAAAGATAGATTGCAAGCTTCCGGACTTACAACTGTGCAGGATTCTTACCTACTGAAACCCCACAAACCCTATACTTGGCTTAAGGCCACCCCGGAACTTCCTGTTCAGCCTTACTTCAGGGTGGAGCCACTGTTACGACCAGAGGTCTCAGTCAATTTCATTTAACGTGATGATAATGAAATTACTCATCATCATCTTCACTGTCTTCAACAACCAATCTTCTCGGTTCCTCCTCTTTTTTTGTTTTCAGCAGCTCAGAGATGTAGACAGCAATCTGTGCCCAACTTTCTCTGCTGCTGAGCATTTTATCCACCACTTTGTCTGGTGTAATGACTCCAACTTTTGTCTCCAGAAGCCTTCGAAGATTTCTCCACCTCAAGCATGCAAAGAACGTGTGCTGAAAGTCATCCCATTGATCACCACAATAATGACACCGTGAACTTGGCGAAATTCCCATTCGATGGAGGTATGCTTCATAATAACCATGGCTTCAGTTGCTTGATGAGCCTAGCGGTCCACCTGCCACGATATTCACGTTCCCGTTCTTCCTGCCATTCCAGAAGAGATCTGTCTCTTTCCTCCCTCTTCACGCATATCTTAGAATGCTCTTCTTTGCGCAAGTATATACGACGCCTTTCCTTGGCCAGGATGTATATGGGTATCGCCTCAGCCACGGTCGACTCTAGATAGGTCGGAAGGCTGAGACTTGGCAACATGTTCATCAGTCATAGGCCTACGCTTGTCAGGCGGCAACACGAGGGGAACGTTCAGTCTTTGGTTCAGTCTGGCAGGTGTTCTCGTTCATCTCACTGGGATATTTCCTTCTATATTTTGTTTCTTATGCTTTGTACGTTTTTACGCTTTATAGTAGCGTTCATACTACCCTTTCAAGTGAGTTTTTAACTGTAATCTCTAATCGAGAACACACTGACGAGTGTGCTTGTACGGTACATGTAATTATCACATGTACTTCATGTTATAACTTTGATTTTCCAGGAATGTTTCGACACAGTAACAATGCCAGATAAATGTTTTGTCCCCAGCTGTAACTTTCAGTTATTGCCAATGTATTGCTAAACAATTATTCACAGGCTAGGAAAGATGCTGTTGATGTCAGCAAACTTGGTTATGGGAAGAGAAAGTTGCAGACACTTTAGGAAGGAAACCGAAGTAATCTGATATATTTATGAAATACCAGCACAACAGAGTATTTCTATAGTGGTAGTAAATTATCTACATACGGTACATGTGTGGCGGAATTGAGGGTTTATAGGCCTACAGTGTAAATATGTTATGGGAGATAGCCTACATTTTTGCATCACATAACCCTCAATTGCATCTACTTACTCCATATTATTATTATAATACCGGCATTTTTTTATTACCGTACTTCAGAGTAGTAAAATACGAATAGAAGCCTAAAAGAATTTTCTTTATTTTGCTTAACACATTTATGTTGGTAAATTATTTCCGTGTCATTCACGCCTAATATCAGCTGCTTGGCTCTTATAACAACTTTTCACGATCATATGTACGCTATTCATTTATTTCCGATTGTAACACTGGTCATACGTAAATAATAAAAATAAATAAACAGATGTCTTGCTAAACAACGTGTCCAATATTAATTCCGTAGTTTTTGTCGCCTTCCTTGCTAGCAAACAGCTGTTCAGGAATCCGCGACGAAGTATTAATGACAACAACCGTAGCTACAGTGTTGTCAGGTCGAACCTTCCGACCTTTCTAGAGTCGACCATGCCTCAGCTATTACTAGCACTGCCGGTCCAGACACTGTACGATAGGCAGAAGTTATTCTAAGGGCAGCTCTTCTGTGAACAGAGGTTATCCGCTTCCTATTGTACCCAATTGTCATCATATGGAACATGTGTTCGTATCCCAGCTAACTCACAGTCTTTCGAGGTATGGGACGTTCCTGCCCACCATACGACCACATGTTCAGGATTTGAGTCTGTCAGGTAACTACTCTACATGAAAGAAACAACATATTCCTAAATACAACATTTACTGATATAAAGTCATGGCTATACAACAAAATACAAATAAAGGATATTTTACATTTAATTCCCACAATGAAAATCAAGGTTATTTGTGAGTCTCTTCTTAATTAGTGCTTCACTGCACTCAAATCTATTTCTAGCATCCTATCATTGATACTTTCAGGCATCTATGAGTGTCCATAGCGTTCGTCATGTGGCACAATTTAACAAACTGGAGTATCACAACACAAAAGTCACATATCACTTTAAATGACATTAATTCAGTAATAATTAAACATTAATCCGTTTCTCACGGCATTTACTTTCATTAACATAAATTCATTATCTTAAGCCTTAATTAACAAATGTTGTGTCGTGTGAATCGTCTTCCTTTTTCCCATCAATATGAAACGCTAAAGTGGTACGTTTTCCCTTCCAAAATACACATGGATAGAAATGATTATAGTTTCACCATACAACGATTTTCTGGGTCTGGTCGAAATTATTATCGTTACAAACGTGTCATGTTATTGAAATCACCTACCCGTCTGCATAAATTAGTGTGAACTGGGCAAAAATGCACTTTAAAATGATGCCTATATTTATTTGGTTCAGTGTTCCTCCTCAGAGAATAACTGAGCCAAATATTATCCGATCACAACGATCAAACAAGGTATGTGTGTTGAAACACATAATTTAATTCAATTGGCATCATCACAACAATCATATCTCAATTAGATTTCGAAATATCGAGATTCTTCAGTGTCCCACTATGCTTCTAAAATAAAGGGACCAGGTCAACAGACCTCCCTTTCAAGCAGGCAATAAAATTAGTTCCAGCTGGCCGAGCAAGATGGCCGCCGTCCTCGTGGTCTACATACCACCCCCCTTTGGCTGCTAGCAAGGTCATCTTTGTTTACAATTGCAGTACAATGGAGTTACGCTGAGTGTTGCCTCTAGTAATTGAGTCATTCTAATTATTTACCACCTATATTTATAGTGTAATGGGCTCAACTCGGCTCCTAATTATCATTCATGGCTGGGGACGGATCCTGTAATAGCCTTGCCGTTCTGTGGCGAATACTAGTGGCTTCGGGCGCGCATCATAATGAGAATACAAGATTTCTCATCAGCAGCTGCCTAAATAATAATAAGGAAATCTGCGTTTCCTATACGACGAACATGATTCTCCTCTCAGGGCAGATCAATTAATACATGTGCTCACGGGGTCTCGAAGAGCATCCCTCGTGGCAATTATTCCTGCAAGCCGTGGATACAGATAACCTCCGTACCACACGCTGCGAATAATACAAGTATGCATCACGGCAATACTATCTCGTAGATTAGCCAACTTTTCACCTAACGTGCAAGCTATGTTAGAGTGGTCCCCGCAACTTTATTGACGTAAATCACTTGATTCTACGTTACTTCGCTCGCTATATGCGGCTCAAACAATACTTCTCATAGATGACTCAATTATTAAAGCACTCACGTCCTTTCTGCAATTACTCTTAAGCCAAAGCTTTAAGTAGCTCCAAAAACAAGTATAAATTTACTGGCTTACATTATTTTAATGGTTCTCAAATACAATCCTAAGAATTGACCATATCAAATATTCAATCAACACTTCACTGATACTGAAAAATTCTCGTATCTCGATGTATTTTACGTTACTTTCTTACTGTTTACCAAAATACAGTATCTTTATATTAGACATGACCCACTTTGAACGTTATTTAGGCCTGAAATGCCTATCACATTACTTTTTACTGTTACCGACCCCAGATTATTATTATCATTATTATTATTATTTAACGTCACCGTTACATTCATCACTCTCTTAGGCCTGAATGGCCCTAAACAAATCACCCTCCAAGCCATATTCTACCAAAATACGAGTGGTGAAAGCTCGTACATAAGTGACTGTTACATCTTAGTCTTAAAGTGATGCTTCGTTGTATGGTGAACTATCTAATTAGAATAACATTGTAAATTTTTACTCACTTTTCATTTTCGCTGGATTATTCCAGCACACCAGCCACGAGCCTACCATGATGCTTGATTTAAGCCATCATGCTATATCTCACACGACACATGGTAATAATATTTTTATCACTGGCTTTTCTCATTTTAACACAATACATATTATATCACACTACACATAAACACTTTTGAAATCACTGTAATAAAACTTATATACACTTTTCGCACTATTTCACATGTGGATCCTTAATTGGACTCCTCCTAACGCCTGACCTCAGAGATGCGATGCAGCTACGACAACCGCTGGTCTCCGTGAAAGTCTATCTTGCGTGTGCGTGCGTTCGATTCTCGTCACCTTCAATACTGTTCATTTCACCGTCATGATTACTTGTGATGCCTTCCCGGCTCCCATGATTGTAGTGATCCTGACGATACTTCGTCATTTATAACTATGACAATACCTCCTGGTATTCAGTGTCCAAAAACATCCTAACTTGTTCCTACGCTGAAGCGAACTACACTTGCGTATGCTAATGGATAAATATCTGCTGTAGATTATATCTTACGCGATTCATGATTACTATTAAGAAGCTGTATGATGCGCTTCCATTGTTCTTCAAATATATTCGAGCGTCGATACTCTAACATTTCGCGCACTTTCTGGCAGCATTTTTGTTTACGTGTAGACTAAAGACGAACTGAACAAGAACTAAAGATGAACTCGCTTGGTCTGCTCTGCTCCCCCTATATAAAGGTTTCTCGTAAAATGTAGTCCACATGACATACGAGAGCAACTCCTTTCTTGAAATAATGCATTTCCACTCAAAATGACGTATACACCTCGTTTATCTAGGTGTGGAAGTCCCATAATCACTCGCGTGCAAGCGATCGCTTCGGCCAATTAATTACAATTAATTGCCTTCTTCCATAGCGTCATGACGCCACCATGGTAAATCCTCTCGTGTGGGTCTGCAAATCATTCCTCTCGCGCGTACGCTCTGTGTTCACAGGCTTATTTAGAGATTTAGGCTTTAATTTAGGTGTGAGACCACTCCTAAATTATCTCTCCTAGAATATATTCACCTGGGTGTACATTTTACTCCATTTCGATGCTCCAATTGGCTGCAATCAATTAATTTCCGTGGACAATTACCCCCACTCCGGTCTCAAGCGTTGTCCATCGGTGAACCCCAGGGTCATTAATTTCGAGTTGTCCCAGCGGTCCAGACGAAATGAGTTCCCTCGGCGTCATGAATCTCCGCCCCTCTGCTGGCTGCGATTAGTAAACTGTCAAGCTGGCTTGCTTTCATGCTTCTATGCTTCCAAAACGTACATATGACTGCATTTTCCAACAATTATTCCCTTAAACAGCTATGATATTCACAATCTAGCCGTGAAATCATGCGATATTATTATGTCATTATACAACTCATTGCTCTTCGGGTTCCCTGTAGCTGTTCCCCCTCAGAGATCAATGGTTCGACTCTAGACATAATCATGGGCCTGGTCTTCTCTGATACGACCCGAGTTCGATGCCAGTCTGCCGTGTCCGATTGGGCACATCTTTCCCTTGCTAAGCTCGGAAAATTCATTTCACAAGTGAATTTTTCGGGCCTTCAGATGGCATTGACACCATGCTATATTTACTTTAAGCGGTCAGTGCTCCCGGCAATGGGATGTCTCGTTCCCCCATTCCACTCCGTCTGCCGTCTCGTGTTCTCTTGTTTTTCTCTCTTAGTTGTTCATTTATTTCTTGGAGTTCTGCGGCGGCCTCACACAACTGGTCGTAAAATTCCTTCAACTGACAGCTGCATTCACCCCTCGTATCCCCAGGGTCTGCGAGCTGGTCGCCTCGCTTTCTTTCTTCCTGGGTCTGCGAGCTTTTCTCAGGACTCTCCGCGTGCATATATAATGACTCCCCGTCCATTTGGGTGTGAGTGGCTTGCTCTTCTCTTGTTTCATAATCCTCTGGCGGACTATATAATTTTAAATTCGCTGCGTTTACTACAACTTCTCTACCTGTCTCTTCATCTTTGATTCGGTATGCATTATTTTGCAAGTCCCTTATAATCAGGTAGGGTCCGTGATAACTATGTTGAAATTTCTTGTATTTCCTGCTCTCTGGATCTGAACTAGCTGGTTTTTTCAATAGGACCTACTCCCCAACGAGTAGTGGTCTGTGGTAGCGTTTCCTCCTATTTCTTCGCTGCCGTCTGTCCGCTTGTTTCTTGAGATACTCGAATGTTCTCTGGATCCTCAACTCACGTCCAGGCTGTGCATCTACAGGTGTCCGAATGACATTATTCCATGGCCTCTCTGGTCTTCTATCAAGATGTAGGCTCACTGGCACTTCTCCTGTTGCTTCATGCACGGTATTGTTGATACAATACTTAATAATCTCTAGTACATCTATCCATTTCCAGTTTTCTGTAGAGCAGTATATCTTCATGTACTTTTGCAGTTCCCTCATCACTCTCTCAGCGGAATTCGACTCCGGGTGTCGAACTGTGGACAAAATCTGTCTTGTACCCAGATTTTCCAACTCCCTGCGAAATTCTACGCTGGTAAAACAGCTCCCATGATCAGATAATATGTTCTCCGGCTGCCCTAGTATAGGAATGATTCTTTCCTTCAGCCTCTTAAGTGCCTGTTTCTGAATTGGACAGAGGACTACCATTTTAGAAAACACGTCTAGTGCAACTAGGATGTGTCTATTTCCTCTTCTAGCTCTCGGAAGTGGCCCGAAATTGTCCAATGCCAGAAGCTGACATGGCTTCTCTGGTAAGAGTGGTATCGGTTTTTGCCTCATTAAATACGAGTTAGGCTTTACTCGTTGGCAAATATCACATGTCCTGATTGTATTCCTGACTGTATCTCTAAGTTTTGGCCAAATAAATGCTTCTTTCAGCAGGGCAACAGATTTGTCTACGCCAGGGTGGCCAAAAGCTCTGTGTGCTAACCATACTAGCCTTCTCTGCAATGCTGGTGGTATAACAATCCTGGGTCGAGTGTGGTCTGAGTCGCTCCATTTGTGTAGCATCTGGTTAAACCATAGATACTCCGTTGATAGTGCCTCGGCTTCAACATACATCGGGGTTCCTCTGACAAGCTTTCCCTCGAAGTAATTAATCATCAACCGTATCCAGGGATCTTCACGTTGAAAAACGGTGATGTTCCTTAGATCATCTAAGGTCTTCTGATCTCTATCTCCTGTCTCGATAGCTAGAGCTTCCTCTTCATCCGCTGTCGGGTATCTGCTTAGCAAGTCAGGTATAATATTGTCCTTCCCCGGGCAGTACTCGATTTCCACTTGAAATTACTGTATATACAAGGACCACCTCGTCAGTCGTTGACTCGACAAGTCAGTTTTCAACAGGAATGTTAGGGCTTTATGGTCCGTTCTTAATATAATTCTGAACCCATAAATTAGCTTTTGCCAATATTGTAAGGCATACAGTATTGCGAGTAATTCGATCTCCGTGACCGTATAATTCTTTTCATTAGGTTTCAACCTTCTACTTATGAATGCAATATAAGTTTTCTCCTCTCTCCTGTCCTCATTTTACTGGTAGAGCATCGCCCCAATGCCTATAAATGATGCGTCAGTCTGGATAATAAATTTCTGGGTGTAGTCTGGATATCCCAATTTAACATAATCTAAAAGCATCTGTTTGGATTTCACGAAGGCCTCCTCGCATTTTTCCGTCCACCGCCACCTTCCTCCTTTCTTCAGTAAATCTTGGAGTGGTGCTACGGTCTCGGTATACTTCGGGCAATGGCTTGAAAAGAATACAATAACGCCTAGATATTGCCTGACGTTCTTTACCTTCGTTGGTTTCGGGAACTGTTTAATAACCTCCAATTTTCCCGGATTAGGCCTAACTCCTTGCGCATCTATTATGTGGCCTAGGAATTTAACTTCTCTCTGACCAAAGTTAGATTTCTTTATATTGACCTTAAAGTTAGCCTGACTTAGGTCATTCAACAGCTTGCGTAAGTCTCTGATGTGTTCTTCGACTGTTTCAGATGTCAGTAGTATATCATCTACATAGCATATGGTTGTTGCTTTTACTTCTTCAGACATGTTCCGATCAAGCGCTCGTATCAACGCTGAACCCGCTGTTTTCAGGCCAAATGGGAGACGCACGTATGAATATGTATGCTGGTCGAATAAAAACCCAGTTAATAAGCTTGTTTTCTCCTCCAGAGCAAGATGGAGAAAACTTGCTGTCAGGTCAAGATTTGAGAAAACAGTCTTTCCTTTGAACCTCCTGAGGACCTCCTTGATGGGTGGCACTTGGTCAAACTCTGGTATGACCTTGGAATTCAAATTTCGTAGGTCCAGGCATATCCTTACACTTCCGTCCTGTTTAGGTACAACTACCAGTGGGCTGACATAAGGTATGGCCGTCTTCACAATGACGCCTGCCTCTAGCATCTCCTGTATTGCTTCCTTGACCTTTAAATAATGTTTCTCGGCTACAGGATACGGCTTCTGTCTGAATGGTGTCCAGTCACAAACTTGGAACGCATATTGGAAATTCTTGATCCGGCCAGGTCTCGATTCGAAGACTCCTTTGTATTCAAATAGCAGTTCCCTTAGCATTTGCTTATGCTCTGGACCAATTTTAGCTTCTTCTATCGTTTCTTCCAAGCATTCTTCAAATTATGGTTCGAGGTCCTTTTCAATGTCTGCGGCCAGTGTTGCCAACTCTCCCTCGATGTCTTCTGTTGTCAATACTGCATCCCCAGTCATATCTCCGTTTGTATGCCATACGTACTCTTCTGGTCTCGTTTCATTGTGTTTTAATGAGAGCTCTAAATCTTCCTTTCCCTCACTTGCACGAAACATAACAATATCTAGTGAGAGATCTATTATGACCTTATATTCTCTTATGAAATCCATGCCAACAATAACGTTATAAGGCAGCTTATTCACAAGTAGGAAGCTCTGTGAGAATGTAGAGTTCCCTATCTGCAAATCTAAAAATACTTGGTATCTGCATATCATTACTTTATCTGGTATCACACCTTTTATCTTCACGCTTGAAATAGGTATTTTCAATACGTGGATTTTATTTTGGATTTCATTATATAATGCCTGGATAATCAGACATACCGTTGAGCCTGTGTCTAGAAGACTTCTTATCTTCATGCCTGCGATGTTTACAATAATAATGGGTAGTTCCCTTCTCACATTGACCGTCCATTCATCCAGGTCTTCAATAAGTTCCTCAGGTTTGGCAATCCAGTTAACCACATTCACTGTATTCCATCCTGCATTTATCTCTCTTATTTGGTCATTTAATTTTGATGTGTTTTTTTTTTCATTGCTCCATTCTTTGTGGAGTTCTTTTGTCTGTCTTCGTACTGCTGAAGTTCCAGACTCTTGGTACCGTCATCATTTTTATAGATGTCGGGTGACCTCCTATTCTTAATCGCTTCATCCCAATGTACTTGCGATTTTCTATTGTCGTCTCCACGCTCTTCCATGTATCTCAATGATGCGTGATAGCGTTCTTCCGCTTCTTCATCGAACCCGCGACTCTGTTCTTGGGATCTCCATCCTTGGTTATTCCCATTTCGGCCGTAATCTCTTCTGTTATCAGGCTGCTGGTCTCTTGTGCCGCGCTGATTCCAGGCTTTCCTTCCTCGGTGTCCACGGTTCGATCCTCCTCTGTATGCTGGCCTCCAATTCTGGTTTTCCCGTCCTTCGCGTTGCCAGTCTGATTTCTCTGTTTCGGTGCTAGTAGACTTACTTTTAGGCTGCACCCTAGTCGATTCAGTCGGTGTAGTAGTCATGTTGACTTGTTCCATGTTCCGACTTTGCCTTGTGTGCTGCACAGTGGTGAGATCGAGTTGTCTCAGCACCTTCTCCATGTCAATCGCTGTCTTGGCGTTTGCTGAGATTAATAGACGTTGTACTTCATATGGTAGCTGCTTGGCTATCGCTATACACAGATCTGACTCTCTAATCCCTTCATCAAGTTCGCGGAAACGGCACAATTGAGCCACGAATAACTCTGCGTACTTCGTCGGGTTATTAGTACTATAGCGCCTGGAGTACAAGTCCAATCTGAGGTTCTGTTGTATATTTGCGTTCCAGTACCTGCTTAAAAATGCCTGGCGAAATTCGTCAACGGTGTCGAACGTGTACCGAAAACTCCTAAACCATAAGGCACACTCGCCTTCAGTCAGTTTTTCAATAGCTCTTAACCTTCGCTCTGGCGGTACCTTCGCGTCATTCAAGTACTCGGAAACCTCTTTAAGCCAGTATTTGGGTGTCATGTTAGAATTACTCTCAGAATATTTCTTCGGTTTCTCGTCACTAGCCCTCACAACAGTGACTATTTGATTTTGTATAGCATTTTCATGCGGTGTAGACATAGCAATAGGTATACCAGGCGTGGTATACGGGCTGTCACTTGGCATGGGTGAATTCTTTGGAGTGGGCTGTATCTCTATATCTGCCCATTTATTTCTCCTATTTTCATCTATGCTTCCTTCGCTAGATCTAGGATTTCGCAATATGGATTCCTCCTGTGCGATCATTCTAGTTTCTATTTGGCTGTGCCTATTTTCTGCCCCTTCTAGACGAGCTAATACCTCTCGTTCTATTTTTTCTAAGCGATCCCGGTTTTTCTCTGCCATAGAAAATACTTTCTCCTTGTCATCCTTAAGGCTTTCTTTCATGTGGGTAATTTCCCCCGCTAGACTCTCTCTAACCTCGCCAAGAGTTTTATCGCTGGCTTCAGTCTTCAAGCCTTCTCGAAGTTCTAATTCTTCTCGTAAGCCTGTAACTTCTACCTGTATGTGACCATGCATATGAGAGATTTCAGTCCTTATTTTCGTCATTTCTCCCTGGTCCTCATCCTGCCTTTTATGAATGACTGCTAGATCGTTCTGAGTTTGTTCTAACTCTTTTTGAACCTTTCCGACCTGCCTTTTCATGTTCGATATTATTTCCTTATTCTCTCGATCAGAAGATTTTATTTCATTGATCTCCTTGCATTGGTCAATGATATTCTGATCCTGCTTCCTTAAGGCTTCGTCTACCGCCTTTGCGTAGCCTGCCATCCACTTATTCCATTTTCCGTCGCTTTCTTCGAGCCTTTGATCCACGGTCTGAGTGAACGTATTAAATTGCTCTTGTTGACGCTTAGTATTCACTTCGTTCTGACTTTGAATGTCTTTAAGCTCTATGGACATACTGCTTAAGCTATCATTAATCTCACGCAGTGATTCTCTGCACGCTTGCAGATTATTCTCTAGTTTTAGCTCGATTGACTCAAAGCGTTTATCGTTATCAGCTTGCATCTCTGAGACCACGCTAACAATATTCTTAGTTACTTCTTGCTTAATAGACTCTTTAACGTCATCCATTTTTTTATTGACCTCTAATTGATTAGTCTCTAATGTACTGTTTATTTCAGTTTGATTAGTCTCTAATTGAATATTTACTGTGGCCAACATCTGGCTTACCTCAGTTTGATTAGTCTCTAATCTAGCCGCTATTTCATCTTTAAATGCTTTAGCCTCTTCCTTACTCTTAGCATTAGTAGTATCAAAATGTTCTCTTAACTCCGCGATACACTTGAGTACCTCCTCAGTTCCAGCCATCCTGTATTCCTTAATTTGAGATTCAGGTAGGCCGCAGCTGAGCATGCTGGTGCGTTCTATAGGAAAAAAGGAATTCCGATCCCGCGACAACAACACATAATATTACACAGTTCTGTAACCACCTATGGAATGGGTTTAGACCCTCGTACCCGTCTGACAACAGTGTCTAATGTCTGAGTATCATCTCACAATCGCTCAAACACAGTTTGAGGAAAAACATACTATTATGGTTTTCCCCACGAAAACCATGCTATTATTATGTTTTTTTTTAAATCCCATAAACCTTCCACGTATCTGGGCGCCATGATAATTAAAAGAGTAGTGGGTGTTAACTCATGCTTTATTATGTTTAAAAGTAGGTGGGTGCTCAACGCTAACAAGTTACCTTTAAGCATGTCTTATGGAGGATTATCAACATTTATTTTGACGTGAAGGCTTATTAACAAATGGGACGCGGCCTTTTCCTAAAATATCCTAATTTTTCTGCTGTACTTGCTTCTACCATTAATATCTTGGCCGACTTTTAGTAGTACCTGTGACTCAATCCTAGTACACTGACATCTCCTCCATGTGCCCAATTGTCATCATATGGAACATGTGTTCGTATCCCAGCTAACTCACGGTCTTTCGAGGTATGGGACGTTCCTGCCCACCATACGACCACATGTTCAGGATTTGAGTCTGTCAGGTAACTACTCTACATGAAAGAAACAACATATTCCTAAATACAACATTTACTGATATAAAGTCATGGCTATACAACAAAATACAAACAAAGGATATTTTACATTTAATTCCCACAATGAAAATCAAGGTTATTTGTGAGGCTCTTCTTAATTAGTGCTTCACTGCACCCAAATCTATTTCTAGCATCCTATCATTGATACTTTCAGGCATCTATGAGTGTCCATAGCGTTCGTCATGTGGCACAATTTAACAAACTGGAGTATCACAACACAAAAGTCACATATCACTTTAAATGACATTAATTCAGTAATAATTAAACATTAATCCGTTTCTCACGGCATTTACTTTCACTAACATAAATTCATTATCTTATGCCTTAATTAACAAATGTTGTGTCGTGTGAATCGTCTTCCTTTTTCCCATCAATATGAAACGCTAAATGGTACGTTTTCAAGACAAGAGTTTAGTGCTTTTCAGTCGGTCAACACGAATGTACCCAAAAGAGATGGGTTATACCCTAATCCTGAAATAAATTACATGAGTTTAATAAAACACTAGGATGACCAGTTTCGATCGTCAAGCGACCAACATCAGATCCATTACACTTAGGCTACAAAATCCATGTTTGAAATACAGGTGAAAATATTTACAATATGTACAATTATTTAGTTGCAGTATTGGTACTGCAACTGTCAGTGTATGCTAAATGCATACACTAAGGCAACACTGAAAATATGGCTTCAAACACCACAATGGTACGTTTTCCCTTCCAAAAAAAAACATGGATAGAAATGTTTATAGTTTCACCATACAACGATTTTCTGGGTCTGGTCGAAATTATTATCGTTACAAACGTGTCATGTTATTGAAATCACCTACCCGTCTGCATAAATTAGTGTGAACTGGGCAAAAATACACTTTAAAAAGATGCCTATATTTATTTGGTTCAGCATTCCTCCTCAGAGAATAACTGAGCCAAATATTATCCGATCACAATGATCAAACAAGGTATGTGTGTTGAAACACATCATTTGATTCAATTGGCATCATCACAACAATCATATCTCAATTGGATTTCAAAATATCGAGATTCTTCAGTGTCCCACTATGCTTCTAAAATAAAGGGACCAGGTCAACAGACCTCCCTTTCAAGCAGGCAATAAAATTAGTTCCAGCTGGCCGAGCAAGATGGCCGCCGTCCTCGTGGTCTACATACCACCCCCCTTTGGCTGCTAGCAAGGTCATCTTTGTTTACAATTGCAGTACAATGGAGTTACGCTGAGTGTTGCCTCTAGTAATTGAGTCATTCTAATTATTTACCACCTATATTTATAGTGTAATGGGCTCAACTCGGCTCCTAATTATCATTCATGGCTGGGGATGGATCCTGTAATAGCCTTGCCGTTCTGTGGCGAATACTAGTGGCTTCGGGCGCGCATCATAATGAGAATACAAGATTTCTCATCAGCAGCTGCCTAAATAATAATAAGGAAATCTGCGTTTCCTATACGACGAACATGATTCTCCTCTCAGGGCAGATCAATTAATACATGTGCTCACGGAGTCTCGAAGAGCATCCCTCGTGGCAATTATTCCTGCAAGCCGTGGATACAGATAACCTCCGTACCACACGCTGCGAATAATACAAGTATGCATCACGGCAATACTATCTCGTAGATTAGCCAACTTTTCACCTAACGTGCAAGCTATGTTAGAGTGGTCCCCGCAACTTTATTGACGTAAATAACTTGATTCTACGTTACTTCGCTCGCTATATGCGGCTCAAACAATACTTCTCATAGATGACTCAATTATTAAAGCACTCACGTCCTTTCTGCAATTACTCTTAAGCCAAAGCTTTAAGTAGCTCCAAAAACAAGTATAAATTTACTGGCTTACATTATTTTAATGGTTCTCAAATACAATCCTAAGAATTGACCATATCAAATATTCAATCAACACTTCACTGACACTGAAAAATTCTCGTATCTCGATGTATTTTACGTTACTTTCTTACTGTTTACCAAAATACAGTATCTTTATATTAGACATGACCCACTTTGAACGTTATTTAGGCCTGAAATGCCTATCACATTACTTTTTACTGTTACCGACCCCAGATTATTATTATCATTATTATTATTATTTAACGTCACCGTTACATTCATCACTCTCTTAGGCCTGAATGGCCCTAAACAAATCACCCTCCAAGCCATATTCTACCAAAATACGAGTGGTGAAAGCTCGTACATAAGTGACTGTTACATCTTAGTCTTAAAGTGATGCTTCGTTGTATGGTGAACTATCTAATTAGAATAACATTGTAAATTTGTACTCACTTTTCATTTTCGCTGGATTATTCCAGCACACCAGCCACGAGCCTACCATGATGCTTGATTTAAGCCATCATGCTATATCTCACACGACACATGGTAATAATATTTTTATCACTGGCTTTTCTCATTTTAACACAATACATATTATATCACACTACACATAAACACTTTTGAAATCACTGTAATAAAACTTATATACACTTTTCGCACTATTTCACATGTGGATCCTTAATTGGACTCCTCCTAACGCCTGACCTCAGAGATGCGATGCAGCTACGACAACCGCTGGTCTCCGTGAAAGTCTATCTTGCGTGTGCGTGCGTTCGATTCTCGTCACCTTCAATACTGTTCATTTCACCGTCATGATTACTTGTGATGCCTTCCCGGCTCCCATGATTGTAGTGATCCTGATGATACTTCGTCATTTATAACTATGACAATACCTCCTGGTATTCAGTGTCCAAAAACATCCTAACTTGTTCCTACGCTGAAGCGAACTACACTTGCGTATGCTAATGGATAAATATCTGCTGTAGATTATATCTTACGCGATTCATGATTACTATTAAGAAGCTGTATGATGCGCTTCCATTGTTCTTCAAATATATTCGAGCGTCGATACTCTAACATTTCGCGCACTTTCTGGCAGCATTTTTGTTTACGTGTAGACTAAAGACGAACTGAACAAGAACTAAAGATGAACTCGCTTGGTCTGCTCTGCTCCCCCTATATAAAGGTTTCTCGTAAAATGTAGTCCACAGGACATACGAGAGCAACTCCTTTCTTGAAATAATGCATTTCCACTCAAAATGACGTATACACCTCGTTTATCTAGGTGTGGAAGTCCCATAATCACTCGCGTGCAAGCGATCGCTTCGGCCAATTAATTACAATTAATTGCCTTCTTCCATAGCGTCATGACGCCACCATGGTAAATCCCCTCGTGTGGGTCTGCAAATCATTCCTCTCGCGCGTAAGCTCTGTGTTCACAGGCTTATTTAGTGATTTAGGCTTTAATTTAGGTGTGAGACCACTCCTAAATTATCTCTCCTAGAATATATTCACCTGGGTGTACATTTTACTCCATTTCGATGCTCCAATTGGCTGCAATCAATTAATTTCCGTGGACAATTACCCCCACTCCGGTCTCAAGCGTTGTCCATCGGTGAACCCCAGGGTCATTAATTTCGAGATGTCCCAGCGGTCCAGACGAAATGAGTTCCCTCGGCGTCATGAATCTCCGCCCCTCTGCTGGCTGCGATTAGTAAACTGTCAAGCTGGCTTGCTTTCATGCTTCTATGCTTCCAAAACGTACATATGACTGCATTTTCCAACAATTATTCCCTTAAACAGCTATGATATTCACAATCTAGCCGTGAAATCATGCGATATTATTATGTCATTATACAACTCATTGCTCTTAGGGTTCCCTGTAGCTGTTCCCCCTCAGAGATCAATGGTTCGACTCTAGGCATAATCATGGGCCTGGTCTTCTCTGATACGACCCGAGTTCGATGCCAGTCTGCCGTGTCCAATTGGGCACACTATACATCTCAGAGCCAAGAGCTACTGACCAAATCTCTGCACCATAAAGAATAACTGATTCCGCCACTCTCATCAGCAGTTTCCTCTTCATTGGTGAAGGGCCGCCAATATTAGCCATGAGCCGCGACATGTTGTTAACAATCCTTGCAGCCTTATCAGCAATCTTGCTGATACGATTCTAGAATGTTAACTTGCTGTCAATCATAACACCCAAGTAACGAACAGCAGGAGCTGTTTCTATCACTTGATTATCTACTAGCATTGGTACAACTCGTGGAACTCTCTTCTTAGTAGCAAGGACTAGTTCTGTTTTATGAACAGCTAGTTGGAGAGATTATTGGTTTAAGTGATTTTGACGGTATATTTCAGTGACTATAAAATAATAATAATAATAATAATAATAACCTATAAGATTCTCTCGAAATCTCTTCTTACCAGAGCAGAGAAACAACTAGATCCACAACTGGGAGAATATCAAGCCGGTTTCCGGAAAGGGCGATCATGCGTCGAACAGATTATAAACCTCTAATCTACCCTGTCCTATTTGAAGATCAGGAATAAGAAATTTGTGGTGACCTTCGTAGACTTTAAGAAGGCCTATGATTCTATTGATCGCAACACCCTGATCCGAATCCTAAAAGAATTTGGCCTGGACAACAAAACCAGAGCGATCATCCAACAATCGCTGACCAACACCACCTCGAAGGTGAAGTTTAGGGGCGAAATATCAGACACCTTTCTAATCAAGACAGGAGTAAGGCAAGGAGATGGTCTCTCACCAATACTCTTCAACTGTGTCCTCGAGAAGGTTATCCTTGAGTGGCGCAAAGAGCTCAATTAACAAGGAGTTGCAAGCGGAGTCAGACTGGGTTACAGAAGCCGGAACATCACAATTGACTGTCTAGCCATTGCCGATGATCTTGCAATCATTTCTGATTCATTAGAGACAGCCACGGAACAGATTAATCAGCTTAGTGCACAATCAGCGAAGGCAGGACTCCAGATCTCCTTTGAGAAGACTGTGTTCATAACTAATATCGTACCGGCGCCCAAACACCTTGCTATGGAACAAGGAAAAATTAAGCGAGTTGCAAAGTTTAAGTACCTGGGAGAAATTATAACACCTAATGTATCAGAGAAAGAAGCATTCACATCACGCATGAGCAAAATGGAAATGGCCTACCATTTAACTAAGGACATCTATAAGAAAAGATCAATATCCTTCAACGCAAAACGAAAACATTACTGCAGTGTCATCCGTCCGGAGGTCATGTATGCTTCTGAATGCCTCACGATGAACAAAAAAGCTTGGTCGAAAAGCTGGAGGCCAAAGAAAGGAAAATTTTGAGAAAGATATTGGGTCCCATCAAAGAAAATGGGGAATACAGAAGACGGCATAACCATGAACTATATACTCATGTGGAGAAGGTAAGCGACTTCATCCGGAAGAGAAGGATAACATTTTTTAGACATGTGAAAAGAATGAGCCCAGCGAGGCTGACCAACCGCAACATAACTTACTTTCAGGAGAGGAAAACAAAATGCTCCTGGTTCATTGAACTGGATAAAGATCTGAAAGAAGTGGGGATTACACCAACAGACATTCAGAAGCACGCCCCACTCAAAAGGAAACTTCAAGCGTGCAAAGGTTTCCAAGATAAACCGAAGCTGAAAACGGGAAAGATTTGGACCCAGGAACGGAAGGAAGTCCACCGAGAACGAATGCGGGCGTACTGGGCAAACATCAAAGCCAGTAGAAGACAGTTGGAATGACGCGGTCCATAGATGGTGTCACGGACGATTACTCTTTACTCCTTGACTTTTGTGTTTCTTGTTGTTAAGAGCTTTGATACACAAGGCAGTGAAAATGTTGTAATGGCGGTTACTAGAATATAAAGTTTTCTTATGAGAAGTCTTGAGCGTTTCATTCAATTTGTTTTATTGGTTATACCTACACCGGGTAAGCGTAGGTCCCTAACAAAATATTGGCGACCTTGCCAGGATGGCGTATTAATTCAAACAACTTGAAGATTGTGTTGATTTCAAGACCGCGTGTTCCTGTTCGTTCGTGTTCCTGTTCTGTGTTCGTATTGGAAATGGAGAAGTTAATGAAAGCGCGGAAGCCGGTAAGAGCGACTTTTACGAAGACGTACAATGCGCTTTTGCAAAACTTAAATCAAGAAATTCAAGACGGCGTGGACGACGACACCTTACAGTCCTTGCTAACCAAATTGGAGAGGTTAGGAACGGAGCTGGCACCGTTGGACGAGAAAGTTTTAAGCATGTTGCTGGAAAAGGAAGGGGACGAGTATGACCGTGAGTACGAATATGTAGACAGTTTTCTAGACAGATTGGATGATGCAAGACAGAAGTATGCTCTACGGTTGCAGGCTAATTCCAATGTATTGGCAGTGGTGTCAGCAAGATCGGTCCTATCAGATGGGAATAAAACCAAAAGGCAGTTGAAACTACCTAAAATAGAACTCATGAAATTCGATGGGGAGATTAAAAATTGGTTGGAATTTTTGGGACAATTTCGGCGCATTCATGAGGACTCTGAAATTGAGGACGAAGACAAATTCCAATACTTGATCCAATCCACGAAAGTTGATAGTCGCGCTAGAGAATTAGTTGCCAGTTTCCCCCCTACTGCTGAAAATTACCCTAAAGCAGTGGAATCTCTTCAGGGCAGATTTGGAAGGGAGGATTTATTGACTGAGTTCTATGTAAGGGAACTCATTAGTCTTGTAGTGAAAAATGTTTCTCAAACAAGGAAGAAGACTCAACTTGCTAGTCTATATGACAAGTTGGAAGCACAACTGACAGCTTTGGAGTCTATAGGTGTTACCCGAGATAAGTACTGGTCAATGCTTTTCCCTCTAGTAGAATCCTGCTTGCCTGAGGAAGTGTTACGTGTCTGGATGAGGAGTTCGTCAACGGCTATGAGGGATCAAGACAATGGACATGCCGACAAATTGACTGCATTACTTGGTTTTCTGAAGGGTGAAGTAGAAAGTGAAGAGAGGATTACATTTGCTCAATCTGGTTTTGGAGTTTCTAGTGAATCAAGGAGTGCTAAAGTTAAAGAATGGAAAGAGAGTAGTTTAGCAACTGCTAGTGTTCTCTTTGCTGGTAAAGGCGAAGGAAACAGTTTAACGTGTGTCTTCTATAAAAAAACACATAACAGTAAGGGGTGTTATCTTGCTCAAGAAATGAACTTAGGGGACAAACGTAAAAGGCTGTCTGAAAACAAGGCTTGTTTTTGTGTCTGAAGGTTGGACATAGGGCTGCAAATTGTATTACGAAACTGAAGTGTATTGTGTGCAGTAGTAAACATGAAGCTATTATGTGCCCAAAATTAGATGTAAACAGGGGGGATTATAAAGGTGAGGAGAAGCACCAGGAAAGGAGCTCAAAATTGCCTGGTGTCCC